>CM073584.1:120289-1320289 GCA_037074715.1 Magnolia kwangsiensis
GATGAGGAAATTTCTGATTCCGAGGCCGTCCGGTGCCCCGAAAGCGCGCCGGAAGCCTCCGACCGCCGTTTCTCGATCTCGGTGCTCGGTCTTTCGAAATCGCGTGGTGCGGATAAAACGCACGTAACTCCCTCGTTACATGTCGGATTGGGGTCGATTTTGGGTTCGTTGGAAAGGAGAGTCAGTGCTCTTCGAAATCCTTCAGGAAGCGTCGCATTCCGAGGCCGTTTGGGCCTCCAAAAGTGGGGCGAGAGTAAATGGTGCGGAATTTTTCCGACGTGCCCTGTTCCCGGGAAAACGCTCATAACTCCCTCACCGGAGGTCGGATCTGGACGGTTTTACGTCGTTGGAAAGCTTACTCGACGGGCTTTCAAAACGGATGATGAAATTTCTGATTCCGAGGCCGTCCGGTGCCCCGAAAGCGCGCCGGAAGCCTCCGACCGCCGTTTCTCGATCTCGGTGCTCGGTCTTTCGAAATCGCGTGGTGCGGATAAAACGCACGTAACTCCCTCGTTACATGTCGGATTGGGTCGATTTTGGGTTCGTTGAAAGGAGAGTCAGTGCTCTTCGAAATCCTTCAGGAAGCGTCGCATTCCGAGGCCGTTTGGGCCTCCAAAAGTGGGGCGAGAGTAAATGGTGCGGAATTTTTCCGACGTGCCCTGTTCCCGGGAAAACGCTCATAACTCCCTCACCGGAGGTCGGATCTGGACGGTTTTTACGTCGTTGGAAAGCTTACTCGACGGGCTTTCAAAACGGATGATGAAATTTCTGATTCCGAGGCCGTCCGGTGCCCCGAAAGCGCGCCGGAAGCCTCCGACCGCCGTTTCTCGATCTCGGTGCTCGGTCTTTCGAAATCGCGTGGTGCGGATAAAACGCACGTAACTCCCTCGTTACATGTCGGATTGGGTCGATTTTGGGTTCGTTGGAAAGGAGAGTCAGTGCTCTTCGAAATCCTTCAGGAAGCGTCGCATTCCGAGGCCGTTTGGGCCTCCAAAAGTGGGGCGAGAGTAAATGGTGCGGAATTTTTCCGACGTGCCCTGTTCCCGGGAAAACGCTCATAACTCCCTCACCGGAGGTCGGATCTGGACGGTTTTTACGTCGTTGGAAAGCTTACTCGACGGGCTTTCAAAACGGATGATGAAATTTCTGATTCCGAGGCCGTCCGGTGCCCCGAAAGCGCGCCGGAAGCCTCCGACCGCCGTTTCTCGATCTCGGTGCTCGGTCTTTCGAAATCGCGTGGTGCGGATAAAACGCACGTAACTCCCTCGTTACATGTCGGATTGGGTCGATTTTGGGTTCGTTGGAAAGGAGAGTCAGTGCTCTTCGAAATCCTTCAGGAAGCGTCGCATTCCGAGGCCGTTTGGGCCTCCAAAAGTGGGGCGAGAGTAAATGGTGCGGAATTTTTCCGACGTGCCCTGTTCCCGGGAAAACGCTCATAACTCCCTCACCGGAGGTCGGATCTGGACGGTTTTTACGTCGTTGGAAAGCTTACTCGACGGGCTTTCAAAACGGATGATGAAATTTCTGATTCCGAGGCCGTCCGGTGCCCCGAAAGCGCGCCGGAAGCCTCCGACCGCCGTTTCTCGATCTCGGTGCTCGGTCTTTCGAAATCGCGTGGTGCGGATAAAACGCACGTAACTCCCTCGTTACATGTCGGATTGGGTCGATTTTGGGTTCGTTGGAAAGGAGAGTCAGTGCTCTTCGAAATCCTTCAGGAAGCGTCGCATTCCGAGGCCGTTTGGGCCTCCAAAAGTGGGGCGAGAGTAAATGGTGCGGAATTTTTCCGACGTGCCCTGTTCCCGGGAAAACGCTCATAACTCCCTCACCGGAGGTCGGATCTGGACGGTTTTTACGTCGTTGGAAAGCTTACTCGACGGGCTTTCAAAACGGATGAGGAAATTTCTGATTCCGAGGCCGTCCGGTGCCCCCGAAAGCGCGCCGGAAGCCTCCGACCGCCGTTTCTCGATCTCGGTGCTCGGTCTTTCGAAATCGCGTGGTGCGGATAAAACGCACGTAACTCCCTCGTTACATGTCGGATTGGGTCAATTTTGGGTTCGTTGGAAAGGAGAGTCAGTGCTCTTCGAAATCCTTCAGGAAGCGTCGCATTCCGAGGCCGTTTGGGCCTCCAAAAGTGGGGCGAGAGTAAATGGTGCGGAATTTTTCCGACGTGCCCTGTTCCCGGGAAAACGCTCATAACTCCCTCACCGGAGGTCGGATCTGGACGGTTTTTACGTCGTTGGAAAGCTTACTCGACGGGCTTTCAAAACGGATGAGGAAATTTCTGATTCCGAGGCCGTCCGGTGCCCCGAAAGCGCGCCGGAAGCCTCCGACCGCCGTTTCTCGATCTCGGTGCTCGGTCTTTCGAAATCGCGTGGTGCGGATAAAATGCACGTAACTCCCTCGTTACATGTCGGATTGGGTCGATTTTGGGTTCGTTGGAAAGGAGAGTCAGTGCTCTTCGAAATCCTTCAGGAAGCGTCGCATTCCGAGGCCGTTTGGGCCTCCAAAAGTGGGGCGAGAGTAAATGGTGCAGGAATTTTTTCCGACGTGCCCTGTTCCCGGGAAAACGCTCATAACTCCCTCACCGGAGGTCGGATCTGGACGGTTTTTACGTCGTTGGAAAGCTTACTCGACGGGCTTTCAAAACGGATGAGGAAATTTCTGATTCCGAGGCCGTCCGGTGCCCCGAAAGCGCGCCGGAAGCCTCCGACCGCCGTTTCTCGATCTCGGTGCTCGGTCTTTCGAAATCGCATGGTGCGGATAAAACGCACGTAACTCCCTCGTTACATGTCGGATTGGGTCGATTTTGGGTTCGTTGGAAAGGAGAGTCAGTGCTCTTCGAAATCCTTCAGGAAGCGTCGCATTCCGAGGCCGTTTGGGCCTCCTAAAGTGGGGCGAGAGTAAATGGTGCGGAATTTTTCCGACGTGCCCTGTTCCCGGGAAAACGCTCATAACTCCCTCACCGGAGGTCGGATCTGGACGGTTTTTACGTCGTTGGAAAGCTTACTCGACGGGCTTTCAAAACGGATGAGGAAATTTCTGATTCCGAGGCCGTCCGGTGCCCCGAAAGCGCGCCGGAAGCCTCCGACCGCCGTTTCTCGATCTCGGTGCTCGGTCTTTCGAAATCGCGTGGTGCGGATAAAACGCACGTAACTCCCTCGTTACATGTCGGATTGGGTCGATTTTGGGTTCGTTGGAAAGGAGAGTCAGTGCTCTTCGAAATCCTTCAGGAAGCGTCGCATTCCGAGGCCGTTTGGGCCTCCTAAAGTGGGGCGAGAGTAAATGGTACGGAATTTTTCCGACGTGCCCTGTTCCCGGGAAAACGCTCATAACTCCCTCACCGGAGGTCGGATCTGGACGGTTTTTACGTCGTTGGAAAGCTTACTCGACGGGCTTTCAAAAGGGATGAGGAAATTTCTGATTCCGAGGCCGTCCGGTGCCCCGAAAGCGCGCCGGAAGCCTCCGACCGCCGTTTCTCGATCTCGGTGCTCGGTCTTTCGAAATCGCGTGGTGCGGATAAAACGCACGTAACTCCCTCGTTACATGTCGGATTGGGTCGATTTTGGGTTCGTTGGAAAGGAGAGTCAGTGCTCTTCGAAATCCTTCAGGAAGCGTCGCATTCCGAGGCCGTTTGGGCCTCCAAAAGTGGGGCGAGAGTAAATGGTGCGGAATTTTTCCGACGTGCCCTGTTCCCGGGAAAACGCTCATAACTCCCTCACCGGAGGTCGGATCTGGACGGTTTTTACGTCGTTGGAAAGCTTACTCGACGGGCTTTCAAAAGGGATGAGGAAATTTCTGATTCCGAGGCCGTCCGGTGCCCCGAAAGCGCGCCGGAAGCCTCCGACCGCCGTTTCTCGATCTCGGTGCTCGGTCTTTCGAAATCGCGTGGTGCGGATAAAACGCACGTAACTCCCTCGTTACATGTCGGATTGGGTCGATTTTGGGTTCGTTGGAAAGGAGAGTCAGTGCTCTTCGAAATCCTTCAGGAAGCGTCGCATTCCGAGGCCGTTTGGGCCTCCAAAAGTGGGGCGAGAGTAAATGGTGCGGAATTTTTCCGACGTGCCCTGTTCCCGGGAAAACGCTCATAACTCCCTCACCGGAGGTCGGATCTGGACGGTTTTTACGTCGTTGGAAAGCTTACTCGACGGGCTTTCAAAACGGATGATGAAATTTCTGATTCCGAGGCCGTCCGGTGCCCCGAAAGCGCGCCGGAAGCCTCCGACCGCCGTTTCTCGATCTCGGTGCTCGGTCTTTCGAAATCGCGTGGTGCGGATAAAACGCACGTAACTCCCTCGTTACATGTCGGATTGGGTCGATTTTGGGTTCGTTGGAAAGGAGAGTCAGTGCTCTTCGAAATCCTTCAGGAAGCGTCGCATTCCGAGGCCGTTTGGGCCTCCAAAAGTGGGGCGAGAGTAAATGGTGCGGAATTTTTCCGACGTGCCCTGTTCCCGGGAAAACGCTCATAACTCCCTCACCGGAGGTCGGATCTGGACGGTTTTTACGTCGTTGGAAAGCTTACTCGACGGGCTTTCAAAACGGATGAGGAAATTTCTGATTCCGAGGCCGTCCGGTGCCCCAAAAGCGCGCCGGAAGCCTCCGACCGCCGTTTCTCGATCTCGGTGCTCGGTCTTTCGAAATCGCGTGGTGCGGATAAAACGCACGTAACTCCCTCGTTACATGTCGGATTGGGTCAATTTTGGGTTCGTTGGAAAGGAGAGTCAGTGCTCTTCGAAATCCTTCAGGAAGCGTCGCATTCCGAGGCCGTTTGGGCCTCCAAAAGTGGGGCGAGAGTAAATGGTGCGGAATTTTTCCGACGTGCCCTGTTCCCGGGAAAACGCTCATAACTCCCTCACCGGAGGTCGGATCTGGACGGTTTTTACGTCGTTGGAAAGCTTACTCGACGGGCTTTCAAAACGGATGAGGAAATTTCTGATTCCGAGGCCGTCCGGTGCCCCGAAAGCGCGCCGGAAGCCTCCGACCGCCGTTTCTCGATCTCGGTGCTCGGTCTTTCGAAATCGCGTGGTGCGGATAAAACGCACGTAACTCCCTCGTTACATGTCGGATTGGGTCGATTTTGGGTTCGTTGGAAAGGAGAGTCAGTGCTCTTCGAAATCCTTCAGGAAGCGTCGCATTCCGAGGCCGTTTGGGCCTCCAAAAGTGGGGCGAGAGTAAATGGTGCGGAATTTTTCCGACGTGCCCTGTTCCCGGGAAAACGCTCATAACTCCCTCACCGGAGGTCGGATCTGGACGGTTTTTACGTCGTTGGAAAGCTTACTCGACGGGCTTTCAAAACGGATGAGGAAATTTCTGATTCCGAGGCCGTCCGGTGCCCCGAAAGCGCGCCGGAAGCCTCCGACCGCCGTTTCTCGATCTCGGTGCTCGGTCTTTCGAAATCGCGTGGTGCGGATAAAACGCACGTAACTCCCTCGTTACATGTCGGATTGGGTCGATTTTGGGTTCGTTGGAAAGGAGAGTCAGTGCTCTTCGAAATCCTTCAGGAAGCGTCGCATTCCGAGGCCGTTTGGGCCTCCAAAAGTGGGGCGAGAGTAAATGGTGCAGAATTTTTCCGACGTACCCTGTTCCCGGGAAAACGCTCATAACTCCCTCACCGGAGGTCGGATCTGGACGGTTTTTACGTCGTTGGAAAGCTTACTCGACGGGCTTTCAAAACGGATGAGGAAATTTCTGATTCCGAGGCCGTCCGGTGCCCCGAAAGCGCGCCGGAAGCCTCCGACCGCCGTTTCTCGATCTCGGTGCTCGGTCTTTCGAAATCGCATGGTGCGGATAAAACGCACGTAACTCCCTCGTTACATGTCGGATTGGGTCGATTTTGGGTTCGTTGGAAAGGAGAGTCAGTGCTCTTCGAAATCCTTCAGGAAGCGTCGCATTCCGAGGCCGTTTGGGCCTCCTAAAGTGGGGCGAGAGTAAATGGTACGGAATTTTTCCGACGTGCCCTGTTCCCGGGAAAACGCTCATAACTCCCTCACCGGAGGTCGGATCTGGACGGTTTTTACGTCGTTGGAAAGCTTACTCGAGGGGCTTTCAAAAAGGATGAGGAAATTTCTGATTCCGAGGCCGTCCGGTGCCCCGAAAGCGCGCCGGAAGCCTCCGACCGCCGTTTCTCGATCTCGGTGCTCGGTCTTTCGAAATCGCGTGGTGCGGATAAAACGCACGTAACTCCCTCGTTACATGTCGGATTGGGTCGATTTTGGGTTCGTTGGAAAGGAGAGTCAGTGCTCTTCGAAATCCTTCAGGAAGCGTCGCATTCCGAGGCCGTTTGGGCCTCCTAAAGTGGGGCGAGAGTAAATGGTGCGGAATTTTTCCGACGTGCCCTGTTCCCGGGAAAACGCTCATAACTCCCTCACCGGAGGTCGGATCTGGACGGTTTTTACGTCGTTGGAAAGCTTACTCGACGGGCTTTCAAAAGGGATGAGGAAATTTCTGATTCCGAGGCCGTCCGGTGCCCCGAAAGCGCGCCGGAAGCCTCCGACCGCCGTTTCTCGATCTCGGTGCTCGGTCTTTCGAAATCGCGTGGTGCGGATAAAACGCACGTAACTCCCTCGTTACATGTCGGATTGGGTCGATTTTGGGTTCGTTGGAAAGGAGAGTCAGTGCTCTTCGAAATCCTTCAGGAAGCGTCGCATTCCGAGGCCGTTTGGGCCTCCTAAAGTGGGGCGAGAGTAAATGGTACGGAATTTTTCCGACGTGCCCTGTTCCCGGGAAAACGCTCATAACTCCCTCACCGGAGGTCGGATCTGGACGGTTTTTACGTCGTTGGAAAGCTTACTCGACGGGCTTTCAAAAGGGATGAGGAAATTTCTGATTCCGAGGCCGTCCGGTGCCCCGAAAGCGCGCCGGAAGCCTCCGACCGCCGTTTCTCGATCTCGGTGCTCGGTCTTTCGAAATCGCGTGGTGCGGATAAAACGCACGTAACTCCCTCGTTACATGTCGGATTGGGTCGATTTTGGGTTCGTTGGAAAGGAGAGTCAGTGCTCTTCGAAATCCTTCAGGAAGCGTCGCATTCCGAGGCCGTTTGGGCCTCCAAAAGTGGGGCGAGAGTAAATGGTGCGGAATTTTTCCGACGTGCCCTGTTCCCGGGAAAACGCTCATAACTCCCTCACCGGAGGTCGGATCTGGACGGTTTTTACGTCGTTGGAAAGCTTACTCGACGGGCTTTCAAAAGGGATGAGGAAATTTCTGATTCCGAGGCCGTCCGGTGCCCCGAAAGCGCGCCGGAAGCCTCCGACCGCCGTTTCTCGATCTCGGTGCTCGGTCTTTCGAAATCGCGTGGTGCGGATAAAACGCACGTAACTCCCTCGTTACATGTCGGATTGGGTCGATTTTGGGTTCGTTGGAAAGGAGAGTCAGTGCTCTTCGAAATCCTTCAGGAAGCGTCGCATTCCGAGGCCGTTTGGGCCTCCAAAAGTGGGGCGAGAGTAAATGGTGCGGAATTTTTCCGACGTGCCCTGTTCCCGGGAAAACGCTCATAACTCCCTCACCGGAGGTCGGATCTGGACGGTTTTTACGTCGTTGGAAAGCTTACTCGACGGGCTTTCAAAACGGATGAGGAAATTTCTGATTCCGAGGCCGTCCGGTGCCCCGAAAGCGCGCCGGAAGCCTCCGACCGCCGTTTCTCGATCTCGGTGCTCGGTCTTTCGAAATCGCGTGGTGCGGATAAAACGCACGTAACTCCCTCGTTACATGTCGGATTGGGTCGATTTTGGGTTCGTTGGAAAGGAGAGTCAGTGCTCTTCGAAATCCTTCAGGAAGCGTCGCATTCCGAGGCCGTTTGGGCCTCCTAAAGTGGGGCGAGAGTAAATGGTACGGAATTTTTCCGACGTGCCCTGTTCCCGGGAAAACGCTCATAACTCCCTCACCGGAGGTCGGATCTGGACGGTTTTTACGTCGTTGGAAAGCTTACTCGAGGGGCTTTCAAAAAGGATGAGGAAATTTCTGATTCCGAGGCCGTCCGGTGCCCCGAAAGCGCGCCGGAAGCCTCCGACCGCCGTTTCTCGATCTCGGTGCTCGGTCTTTCGAAATCGCGTGGTGCGGATAAAACGCACGTAACTCCCTCGTTACATGTCGGATTGGGTCGATTTTGGGTTCGTTGGAAAGGAGAGTCAGTGCTCTTCGAAATCCTTCAGGAAGCGTCGCATTCCGAGGCCGTTTGGGCCTCCTAAAGTGGGGCGAGAGTAAATGGTGCGGAATTTTTCCGACGTGCCCTGTTCCCGGGAAAACGCTCATAACTCCCTCACCGGAGGTCGGATCTGGACGGTTTTTACGTCGTTGGAAAGCTTACTCGACGGGCTTTCAAAACGGATGAGGAAATTTCTGATTCCGAGGCCGTCCGGTGCCCCGAAAGCGCGCCGGAAGCCTCCGACCGCCGTTTCTCGATCTCGGTGCTCGGTCTTTCGAAATCGCGTGGTGCGGATAAAACGCACGTAACTCCCTCGTTACATGTCGGATTGGGTCGATTTTGGGTTCGTTGGAAAGGAGAGTCAGTGCTCTTCGAAATCCTTCAGGAAGCGTCGCATTCCGAGGCCGTTTGGGCCTCCTAAAGTGGGGCGAGAGTAAATGGTACGGAATTTTTCCGACGTGCCCTGTTCCCGGGAAAACGCTCATAACTCCCTCACCGGAGGTCGGATCTGGACGGTTTTTACGTCGTTGGAAAGCTTACTCGACGGGCTTTCAAAAGGGATGAGGAAATTTCTGATTCCGAGGCCGTCCGGTGCCCCGAAAGCGCGCCGGAAGCCTCCGACCGCCGTTTCTCGATCTCGGTGCTCGGTCTTTCGAAATCGCGTGGTGCGGATAAAACGCACGTAACTCCCTCGTTACATGTCGGATTGGGTCGATTTTGGGTTCGTTGGAAAGGAGAGTCAGTGCTCTTCGAAATCCTTCAGGAAGCGTCGCATTCCGAGGCCGTTTGGGCCTCCAAAAGTGGGGCGAGAGTAAATGGTGCGGAATTTTTCCGACGTGCCCTGTTCCCGGGAAAACGCTCATAACTCCCTCACCGGAGGTCGGATCTGGACGGTTTTTACGTCGTTGGAAAGCTTACTCGACGGGCTTTCAAAACGGATGATGAAATTTCTGATTCCGAGGCCGTCCGGTGCCCCGAAAGCGCGCCGGAAGCCTCCGACCGCCGTTTCTCGATCTCGGTGCTCGGTCTTTCGAAATCGCGTGGTGCGGATAAAACGCACGTAACTCCCTCGTTACATGTCGGATTGGGTCGATTTTGGGTTCGTTGGAAAGGAGAGTCAGTGCTCTTCGAAATCCTTCAGGAAGCGTCGCATTCCGAGGCCGTTTGGGCCTCCAAAAGTGGGGCGAGAGTAAATGGTGCGGAATTTTTCCGACGTGCCCTGTTCCCGGGAAAACGCTCATAACTCCCTCACCGGAGGTCGGATCTGGACGGTTTTTACGTCGTTGGAAAGCTTACTCGACGGGCTTTCAAAAGGGATGAGGAAATTTCTGATTCCGAGGCCGTCCGGTGCCCCGAAAGCGCGCCGGAAGCCTCCGACCGCCGTTTCTCGATCTCGGTGCTCGGTCTTTCGAAATCGCGTGGTGCGGATAAAACGCACGTAACTCCCTCGTTACATGTCGGATTGGGTCGATTTTGGGTTCGTTGGAAAGGAGAGTCAGTGCTCTTCGAAATCCTTCAGGAAGCGTCGCATTCCGAGGCCGTTTGGGCCTCCAAAAGTGGGGCGAGAGTAAATGGTGCGGAATTTTTCCGACGTGCCCTGTTCCCGGGAAAACGCTCATAACTCCCTCACCGGAGGTCGGATCTGGACGGTTTTTACGTCGTTGGAAAGCTTACTCGACGGGCTTTCAAAACGGATGAGGAAATTTCTGATTCCGAGGCCGTCCGGTGCCCCGAAAGCGCGCCGGAAGCCTCCGACCGCCGTTTCTCGATCTCGGTGCTCGGTCTTTCGAAATCGCGTGGTGCGGATAAAACGCACGTAACTCCCTCGTTACATGTCGGATTGGGTCGATTTTGGGTTCGTTGGAAAGGAGAGTCAGTGCTCTTCGAAATCCTTCAGGAAGCGTCGCATTCCGAGGCCGTTTGGGCCTCCAAAAGTGGGGCGAGAGTAAATGGTGCAGAATTTTTCCGACGTACCCTGTTCCCGGGAAAACGCTCATAACTCCCTCACCGGAGGTCGGATCTGGACGGTTTTTACGTCGTTGGAAAGCTTACTCGACGGGCTTTCAAAACGGATGAGGAAATTTCTGATTCCGAGGCCGTCCGGTGCCCCGAAAGCGCGCCGGAAGCCTCCGACCGCCGTTTCTCGATCTCGGTGCTCGGTCTTTCGAAATCGCGTGGTGCGGATAAAACGCACGTAACTCCCTCGTTACATGTCGGATTGGGTCGATTTTGGGTTCGTTGGAAAGGAGAGTCAGTGCTCTTCGAAATCCTTCAGGAAGCGTCGCATTCCGAGGCCGTTTGGGCCTCCAAAAGTGGGGCGAGAGTAAATGGTGCGGAATTTTTCCGACGTGCCCTGTTCCCGGGAAAACGCTCATAACTCCCTCACCGGAGGTCGGATCTGGACGGTTTTTACGTCGTTGGAAAGCTTACTCGACGGGCTTTCAAAACGGATGATGAAATTTCTGATTCCGAGGCCGTCCGGTGCCCCGAAAGCGCGCCGGAAGCCTCCGACCGCCGTTTCTCGATCTCGGTGCTCGGTCTTTCGAAATCGCGTGGTGCGGATAAAACGCACGTAACTCCCTCGTTACATGTCGGATTGGGTCGATTTTGGGTTCGTTGGAAAGGAGAGTCAGTGCTCTTCGAAATCCTTCAGGAAGCGTCGCATTCCGAGGCCGTTTGGGCCTCCAAAAGTGGGGCGAGAGTAAATGGTGCGGAATTTTTCCGACGTGCCCTGTTCCCGGGAAAACGCTCATAACTCCCTCACCGGAGGTCGGATCTGGACGGTTTTTACGTCGTTGGAAAGCTTACTCGACGGGCTTTCAAAACGGATGAGGAAATTTCTGATTCCGAGGCCGTCCGGTGCCCCGAAAGCGCGCCGGAAGCCTCCGACCGCCGTTTCTCGATCTCGGTGCTCGGTCTTTCGAAATCGCGTGGTGCGGATAAAACGCACGTAACTCCCTCGTTACATGTCGGATTGGGTCGATTTTGGGTTCGTTGGAAAGGAGAGTCAGTGCTCTTCGAAATCCTTCAGGAAGCGTCGCATTCCGAGGCCGTTTGGGCCTCCTAAAGTGGGGCGAGAGTAAATGGTACGGAATTTTTCTGACGTGCCCTGTTCCCGGGAAAACGCTCATAACTCCCTCACCGGAGGTCGGATCTGGACGGTTTTTACGTCGTTGGAAAGCTTACTCGACGGGCTTTCAAAACGGATGAGGAAATTTCTGATTCCGAGGCCGTCCGGTGCCCCGAAAGCGCGCCGGAAGCCTCCGACCGCCGTTTCTCGATCTCGGTGCTCGGTCTTTCGAAATCGCGTGGTGCGGATAAAACGCACGTAACTCCCTCGTTACATGTCGGATTGGGTCGATTTTGGGTTCGTTGGAAAGGAGAGTCAGTGCTCTTCGAAATCCTTCAGGAAGCGTCGCATTCCGAGGCCGTTTGGGCCTCCTAAAGTGGGGCGAGAGTAAATGGTACGGAATTTTTCCGACGTGCCCTGTTCCCGGGAAAACGCTCATAACTCCCTCACCGGAGGTCGGATCTGGACGGTTTTTACGTCGTTGGAAAGCTTACTCGAGGGGCTTTCAAAAAGGATGAGGAAATTTCTGATTCCGAGGCCGTCCGGTGCCCCGAAAGCGCGCCGGAAGCCTCCGACCGCCGTTTCTCGATCTCGGTGCTCGGTCTTTCGAAATCGCGTGGTGCGGATAAAACGCACGTAACTCCCTCGTTACATGTCGGATTGGGTCGATTTTGGGTTCGTTGGAAAGGAGAGTCAGTGCTCTTCGAAATCCTTCAGGAAGCGTCGCATTCCGAGGCCGTTTGGGCCTCCTAAAGTGGGGCGAGAGTAAATGGTGCGGAATTTTTCCGACGTGCCCTGTTCCCGGGAAAACGCTCATAACTCCCTCACCGGAGGTCGGATCTGGACGGTTTTTACGTCGTTGGAAAGCTTACTCGACGGGCTTTCAAAACGGATGAGGAAATTTCTGATTCCGAGGCCGTCCGGTGCCCCGAAAGCGCGCCGGAAGCCTCCGACCGCCGTTTCTCGATCTCGGTGCTCGGTCTTTCGAAATCGCGTGGTGCGGATAAAACGCACGTAACTCCCTCGTTACATGTCGGATTGGGTCGATTTTGGGTTCGTTGGAAAGGAGAGTCAGTGCTCTTCGAAATCCTTCAGGAAGCGTCGCATTCCGAGGCCGTTTGGGCCTCCTAAAGTGGGGCGAGAGTAAATGGTACGGAATTTTTCCGACGTGCCCTGTTCCCGGGAAAACGCTCATAACTCCCTCACCGGAGGTCGGATCTGGACGGTTTTTACGTCGTTGGAAAGCTTACTCGACGGGCTTTCAAAAGGGATGAGGAAATTTCTGATTCCGAGGCCGTCCGGTGCCCCGAAAGCGCGCCGGAAGCCTCCGACCGCCGTTTCTCGATCTCGGTGCTCGGTCTTTCGAAATCGCGTGGTGCGGATAAAACGCACGTAACTCCCTCGTTACATGTCGGATTGGGTCGATTTTGGGTTCGTTGGAAAGGAGAGTCAGTGCTCTTCGAAATCCTTCAGGAAGCGTCGCATTCCGAGGCCGTTTGGGCCTCCAAAAGTGGGGCGAGAGTAAATGGTGCGGAATTTTTCCGACGTGCCCTGTTCCCGGGAAAACGCTCATAACTCCCTCACCGGAGGTCGGATCTGGACGGTTTTTACGTCGTTGGAAAGCTTACTCGACGGGCTTTCAAAAGGGATGAGGAAATTTCTGATTCCGAGGCCGTCCGGTGCCCCGAAAGCGCGCCGGAAGCCTCCGACCGCCGTTTCTCGATCTCGGTGCTCGGTCTTTCGAAATCGCGTGGTGCGGATAAAACGCACGTAACTCCCTCGTTACATGTCGGATTGGGTCGATTTTGGGTTCGTTGGAAAGGAGAGTCAGTGCTCTTCGAAATCCTTCAGGAAGCGTCGCATTCCGAGGCCGTTTGGGCCTCCAAAAGTGGGGCGAGAGTAAATGGTGCGGAATTTTTCCGACGTGCCCTGTTCCCGGGAAAACGCTCATAACTCCCTCACCGGAGGTCGGATCTGGACGGTTTTTACGTCGTTGGAAAGCTTACTCGACGGGCTTTCAAAACGGATGAGGAAATTTCTGATTCCGAGGCCGTCCGGTGCCCCGAAAGCGCGCCGGAAGCCTCCGACCGCCGTTTCTCGATCTCGGTGCTCGGTCTTTCGAAATCGCGTGGTGCGGATAAAACGCACGTAACTCCCTCGTTACATGTCGGATTGGGTCGATTTTGGGTTCGTTGGAAAGGAGAGTCAGTGCTCTTCGAAATCCTTCAGGAAGCGTCGCATTCCGAGGCCGTTTGGGCCTCCTAAAGTGGGGCGAGAGTAAATGGTACGGAATTTTTCCGACGTGCCCTGTTCCCGGGAAAACGCTCATAACTCCCTCACCGGAGGTCGGATCTGGACGGTTTTTACGTCGTTGGAAAGCTTACTCGAGGGGCTTTCAAAAAGGATGAGGAAATTTCTGATTCCGAGGCCGTCCGGTGCCCCGAAAGCGCGCCGGAAGCCTCCGACCGCCGTTTCTCGATCTCGGTGCTCGGTCTTTCGAAATCGCGTGGTGCGGATAAAACGCACGTAACTCCCTCGTTACATGTCGGATTGGGTCGATTTTGGGTTCGTTGGAAAGGAGAGTCAGTGCTCTTCGAAATCCTTCAGGAAGCGTCGCATTCCGAGGCCGTTTGGGCCTCCTAAAGTGGGGCGAGAGTAAATGGTGCGGAATTTTTCCGACGTGCCCTGTTCCCGGGAAAACGCTCATAACTCCCTCACCGGAGGTCGGATCTGGACGGTTTTTACGTCGTTGGAAAGCTTACTCGACGGGCTTTCAAAACGGATGAGGAAATTTCTGATTCCGAGGCCGTCCGGTGCCCCGAAAGCGCGCCGGAAGCCTCCGACCGCCGTTTCTCGATCTCGGTGCTCGGTCTTTCGAAATCGCGTGGTGCGGATAAAACGCACGTAACTCCCTCGTTACATGTCGGATTGGGTCGATTTTGGGTTCGTTGGAAAGGAGAGTCAGTGCTCTTCGAAATCCTTCAGGAAGCGTCGCATTCCGAGGCCGTTTGGGCTTCCTAAAGTGGGGCGAGAGTAAATGGTACGGAATTTTTCCGACGTGCCCTGTTCCCGGGAAAACGCTCATAACTCCCTCACCGGAGGTCGGATCTGGACGGTTTTTACGTCGTTGGAAAGCTTACTCGACGGGCTTTCAAAAGGGATGAGGAAATTTCTGATTCCGAGGCCGTCCGGTGCCCCGAAAGCGCGCCGGAAGCCTCCGACCGCCGTTTCTCGATCTCGGTGCTCGGTCTTTCGAAATCGCGTGGTGCGGATAAAACGCACGTAACTCCCTCGTTACATGTCGGATTGGGTCGATTTTGGGTTCGTTGGAAAGGAGAGTCAGTGCTCTTCGAAATCCTTCAGGAAGCGTCGCATTCCGAGGCCGTTTGGGCCTCCAAAAGTGGGGCGAGAGTAAATGGTGCGGAATTTTTCCGACGTGCCCTGTTCCCGGGAAAACGCTCATAACTCCCTCACCGGAGGTCGGATCTGGACGGTTTTTACGTCGTTGGAAAGCTTACTCGACGGGCTTTCAAAACGGATGATGAAATTTCTGATTCCGAGGCCGTCCGGTGCCCCGAAAGCGCGCCGGAAGCCTCCGACCGCCGTTTCTCGATCTCGGTGCTCGGTCTTTCGAAATCGCGTGGTGCGGATAAAACGCACGTAACTCCCTCGTTACATGTCGGATTGGGTCGATTTTGGGTTCGTTGGAAAGGAGAGTCAGTGCTCTTCGAAATCCTTCAGGAAGCGTCGCATTCCGAGGCCGTTTGGGCCTCCAAAAGTGGGGCGAGAGTAAATGGTGCGGAATTTTTCCGACGTGCCCTGTTCCCGGGAAAACGCTCATAACTCCCTCACCGGAGGTCGGATCTGGACGGTTTTTACGTCGTTGGAAAGCTTACTCGACGGGCTTTCAAAACGGATGAGGAAATTTCTGATTCCGAGGCCGTCCGGTGCCCCGAAAGCGCGCCGGAAGCCTCCGACCGCCGTTTCTCGATCTCGGTGCTCGGTCTTTCGAAATCGCGTGGTGCGGATAAAACGCACGTAACTCCCTCGTTACATGTCGGATTGGGTCGATTTTGGGTTCGTTGGAAAGGAGAGTCAGTGCTCTTCGAAATCCTTCAGGAAGCGTCGCATTCCGAGGCCGTTTGGGCCTCCTAAAGTGGGGCGAGAGTAAATGGTGCGGAATTTTTCCGACGTGCCCTGTTCCCGGGAAAACGCTCATAACTCCCTCACCGGAGGTCGGATCTGGACGGTTTTTACGTCGTTGGAAAGCTTACTCGACGGGCTTTCAAAAGGGATGAGGAAATTTCTGATTCCGAGGCCGTCCGGTGCCCCGAAAGCGCGCCGGAAGCCTCCGACCGCCGTTTCTCGATCTCGGTGCTCGGTCTTTCGAAATCGCGTGGTGCGGATAAAACGCACGTAACTCCCTCGTTACATGTCGGATTGGGTCGATTTTGGGTTCGTTGGAAAGGAGAGTCAGTGCTCTTCGAAATCCTTCAGGAAGCGTCGCATTCCGAGGCCGTTTGGGCCTCCAAAAGTGGGGCGAGAGTAAATGGTGCGGAATTTTTCCGACGTGCCCTGTTCCCGGGAAAACGCTCATAACTCCCTCACCGGAGGTCGGATCTGGACGGTTTTTACGTCGTTGGAAAGCTTACTCGACGGGCTTTCAAAAGGGATGAGGAAATTTCTGATTCCGAGGCCGTCCGGTGCCCCGAAAGCGCGCCGGAAGCCTCCGACCGCCGTTTCTCGATCTCGGTGCTCGGTCTTTCGAAATCGCGTGGTGCGGATAAAACGCACGTAACTCCCTCGTTACATGTCGGATTGGGTCGATTTTGGGTTCGTTGGAAAGGAGAGTCAGTGCTCTTCGAAATCCTTCAGGAAGCGTCGCATTCCGAGGCCGTTTGGGCCTCCAAAAGTGGGGCGAGAGTAAATGGTGCGGAATTTTTCCGACGTGCCCTGTTCCCGGGAAAACGCTCATAACTCCCTCACCGGAGGTCGGATCTGGACGGTTTTTACGTCGTTGGAAAGCTTACTCGACGGGCTTTCAAAACGGATGAGGAAATTTCTGATTCCGAGGCCGTCCGGTGCCCCGAAAGCGCGCCGGAAGCCTCCGACCGCCGTTTCTCGATCTCGGTGCTCGGTCTTTCGAAATCGCGTGGTGCGGATAAAACGCACGTAACTCCCTCGTTACATGTCGGATTGGGTCGATTTTGGGTTCGTTGGAAAGGAGAGTCAGTGCTCTTCGAAATCCTTCAGGAAGCGTCGCATTCCGAGGCCGTTTGGGCCTCCTAAAGTGGGGCGAGAGTAAATGGTACGGAATTTTTCCGACGTGCCCTGTTCCCGGGAAAACGCTCATAACTCCCTCACCGGAGGTCGGATCTGGACGGTTTTTACGTCGTTGGAAAGCTTACTCGAGGGGCTTTCAAAAAGGATGAGGAAATTTCTGATTCCGAGGCCGTCCGGTGCCCCGAAAGCGCGCCGGAAGCCTCCGACCGCCGTTTCTCGATCTCGGTGCTCGGTCTTTCGAAATCGCGTGGTGCGGATAAAACGCACGTAACTCCCTCGTTACATGTCGGATTGGGTCGATTTTGGGTTCGTTGGAAAGGAGAGTCAGTGCTCTTCGAAATCCTTCAGGAAGCGTCGCATTCCGAGGCCGTTTGGGCCTCCTAAAGTGGGGCGAGAGTAAATGGTGCGGAATTTTTCCGACGTGCCCTGTTCCCGGGAAAACGCTCATAACTCCCTCACCGGAGGTCGGATCTGGACGGTTTTTACGTCGTTGGAAAGCTTACTCGACGGGCTTTCAAAACGGATGAGGAAATTTCTGATTCCGAGGCCGTCCGGTGCCCCGAAAGCGCGCCGGAAGCCTCCGACCGCCGTTTCTCGATCTCGGTGCTCGGTCTTTCGAAATCGCGTGGTGCGGATAAAACGCACGTAACTCCCTCGTTACATGTCGGATTGGGTCGATTTTGGGTTCGTTGGAAAGGAGAGTCAGTGCTCTTCGAAATCCTTCAGGAAGCGTCGCATTCCGAGGCCGTTTGGGCCTCCTAAAGTGGGGCGAGAGTAAATGGTACGGAATTTTTCCGACGTGCCCTGTTCCCGGGAAAACGCTCATAACTCCCTCACCGGAGGTCGGATCTGGACGGTTTTTACGTCGTTGGAAAGCTTACTCGACGGGCTTTCAAAAGGGATGAGGAAATTTCTGATTCCGAGGCCGTCCGGTGCCCCGAAAGCGCGCCGGAAGCCTCCGACCGCCGTTTCTCGATCTCGGTGCTCGGTCTTTCGAAATCGCGTGGTGCGGATAAAACGCACGTAACTCCCTCGTTACATGTCGGATTGGGTCGATTTTGGGTTCGTTGGAAAGGAGAGTCAGTGCTCTTCGAAATCCTTCAGGAAGCGTCGCATTCCGAGGCCGTTTGGGCCTCCAAAAGTGGGGCGAGAGTAAATGGTGCGGAATTTTTCCGACGTGCCCTGTTCCCGGGAAAACGCTCATAACTCCCTCACCGGAGGTCGGATCTGGACGGTTTTTACGTCGTTGGAAAGCTTACTCGACGGGCTTTCAAAACGGATGATGAAATTTCTGATTCCGAGGCCGTCCGGTGCCCCGAAAGCGCGCCGGAAGCCTCCGACCGCCGTTTCTCGATCTCGGTGCTCGGTCTTTCGAAATCGCGTGGTGCGGATAAAACGCACGTAACTCCCTCGTTACATGTCGGATTGGGTCGATTTTGGGTTCGTTGGAAAGGAGAGTCAGTGCTCTTCGAAATCCTTCAGGAAGCGTCGCATTCCGAGGCCGTTTGGGCCTCCAAAAGTGGGGCGAGAGTAAATGGTGCGGAATTTTTCCGACGTGCCCTGTTCCCGGGAAAACGCTCATAACTCCCTCACCGGAGGTCGGATCTGGACGGTTTTTACGTCGTTGGAAAGCTTACTCGACGGGCTTTCAAAACGGATGAGGAAATTTCTGATTCCGAGGCCGTCCGGTGCCCCGAAAGCGCGCCGGAAGCCTCCGACCGCCGTTTCTCGATCTCGGTGCTCGGTCTTTCGAAATCGCGTGGTGCGGATAAAACGCACGTAACTCCCTCGTTACATGTCGGATTGGGTCGATTTTGGGTTCGTTGGAAAGGAGAGTCAGTGCTCTTCGAAATCCTTCAGGAAGCGTCGCATTCCGAGGCCGTTTGGGCCTCCAAAAGTGGGGCGAGAGTAAATGGTGCGGAATTTTTCCGACGTGCCCTGTTCCCGGGAAAACGCTCATAACTCCCTCACCGGAGGTCGGATCTGGACGGTTTTTACGTCGTTGGAAAGCTTACTCGACGGGCTTTCAAAACGGATGATGAAATTTCTGATTCCGAGGCCGTCCGGTGCCCCGAAAGCGCGCCGGAATCCTCCGACCGCCGTTTCTCGATCTCGGTGCTCGGTCTTTCGAAATCGCGTGGTGCGGATAAAACGCACGTAACTCCCTCGTTACATGTCGGATTGGGTCGATTTTGGGTTCGTTGGAAAGGAGAGTCAGTGCTCTTCGAAATCCTTCAGGAAGCGTCGCATTCCGAGGCCGTTTGGGCCTCCAAAAGTGGGGCGAGAGTAAATGGTGCGGAATTTTTCCGACGTGCCCTGTTCCCGGGAAAACGCTCATAACTCCCTCACCGGAGGTCGGATCTGGACGGTTTTTACGTCGTTGGAAAGCTTACTCGACGGGCTTTCAAAACGGATGAGGAAATTTCTGATTCCGAGGCCGTCCGGTGCCCCGAAAGCGCGCCGGAAGCCTCCGACCGCCGTTTCTCGATCTCGGTGCTCGGTCTTTCGAAATCGCGTGGTGCGGATAAAACGCACGTAACTCCCTCGTTACATGTCGGATTGGGTCGATTTTGGGTTCGTTGGAAAGGAGAGTCAGTGCTCTTCGAAATCCTTCAGGAAGCGTCGCATTCCGAGGCCGTTTGGGCCTCCAAAAGTGGGGCGAGAGTAAATGGTGCGGAATTTTTCCGACGTGCCCTGTTCCCGGGAAAACGCTCATAACTCCCTCACCGGAGGTCGGATCTGGACGGTTTTTACGTCGTTGGAAAGCTTACTCGACGGGCTTTCAAAACGGATGATGAAATTTCTGATTCCGAGGCCGTCCGGTGCCCCGAAAGCGCGCCGGAAGCCTCCGACCGCCGTTTCTCGATCTCGGTGCTCGGTCTTTCGAAATCGCGTGGTGCGGATAAAACGCACGTAACTCCCTCGTTACATGTCGGATTGGGTCGATTTTGGGTTCGTTGGAAAGGAGAGTCAGTGCTCTTCGAAATCCTTCAGGAAGCGTCGCATTCCGAGGCCGTTTGGGCCTCCAAAAGTGGGGCGAGAGTAAATGGTGCGGAATTTTTCCGACGTGCCCTGTTCCCGGGAAAACGCTCATAACTCCCTCACCGGAGGTCGGATCTGGACGGTTTTTACGTCGTTGGAAAGCTTACTCGACGGGCTTTCAAAACGGATGAGGAAATTTCTGATTCCGAGGCCGTCCGGTGCCCCGAAAGCGCGCCGGAAGCCTCCGACCGCCGTTTCTCGATCTCGGTGCTCGGTCTTTCGAAATCGCGTGGTGCGGATAAAACGCACGTAACTCCCTCGTTACATGTCGGATTGGGTCGATTTTGGGTTCGTTGGAAAGGAGAGTCAGTGCTCTTCGAAATCCTTCAGGAAGCGTCGCATTCCGAGGCCGTTTGGGCCTCCAAAAGTGGGGCGAGAGTAAATGGTGCGGAATTTTTCCGACGTGCCCTGTTCCCGGGAAAACGCTCATAACTCCCTCACCGGAGGTCGGATCTGGACGGTTTTTACGTCGTTGGAAAGCTTACTCGACGGGCTTTCAAAACGGATGATGAAATTTCTGATTCCGAGGCCGTCCGGTGCCCCGAAAGCGCGCCGGAAGCCTCCGACCGCCGTTTCTCGATCTCGGTGCTCGGTCTTTCGAAATCGCGTGGTGCGGATAAAACGCACGTAACTCCCTCGTTACATGTCGGATTGGGTCGATTTTGGGTTCGTTGGAAAGGAGAGTCAGTGCTCTTCGAAATCCTTCAGGAAGCGTCGCATTCCGAGGCCGTTTGGGCCTCCAAAAGTGGGGCGAGAGTAAATGGTGCGGAATTTTTCCGACGTGCCCTGTTCCCGGGAAAACGCTCATAACTCCCTCACCGGAGGTCGGATCTGGACGGTTTTTACGTCGTTGGAAAGCTTACTCGACGGGCTTTCAAAAGGGATGAGGAAATTTCTGATTCCGAGGCCGTCCGGTGCCCCGAAAGCGCGCCGGAAGCCTCCGACCGCCGTTTCTCGATCTCGGTGCTCGGTCTTTCGAAATCGCGTGGTGCGGATAAAACGCACGTAACTCCCTCGTTACATGTCGGATTGGGTCGATTTTGGGTTCGTTGGAAAGGAGAGTCAGTGCTCTTCGAAATCCTTCAGGAAGCGTCGCATTCCGAGGCCGTTTGGGCCTCCAAAAGTGGGGCGAGAGTAAATGGTGCGGAATTTTTCCGACGTGCCCTGTTCCCGGGAAAACGCTCATAACTCCCTCACCGGAGGTCGGATCTGGACGGTTTTTACGTCGTTGGAAAGCTTACTCGACGGGCTTTCAAAACGGATGATGAAATTTCTGATTCCGAGGCCGTCCGGTGCCCCGAAAGCGCGCCGGAAGCCTCCGACCGCCGTTTCTCGATCTCGGTGCTCGGTCTTTCGAAATCGCGTGGTGCGGATAAAACGCACGTAACTCCCTCGTTACATGTCGGATTGGGTCGATTTTGGGTTCGTTGGAAAGGAGAGTCAGTGCTCTTCGAAATCCTTCAGGAAGCGTCGCATTCCGAGGCCGTTTGGGCCTCCAAAAGTGGGGCGAGAGTAAATGGTGCGGAATTTTTCCGACGTGCCCTGTTCCCGGGAAAACGCTCATAACTCCCTCACCGGAGGTCGGATCTGGACGGTTTTTACGTCGTTGGAAAGCTTACTCGACGGGCTTTCAAAACGGATGAGGAAATTTCTGATTCCGAGGCCGTCCGGTGCCCCGAAAGCGCGCCGGAAGCCTCCGACCGCCGTTTCTCGATCTCGGTGCTCGGTCTTTCGAAATCGCGTGGTGCGGATAAAACGCACGTAACTCCCTCGTTACATGTCGGATTGGGTCGATTTTGGGTTCGTTGGAAAGGAGAGTCATTGCTCTTCGAAATCCTTCAGGAAGCGTCGCATTCCGAGGCCGTTTGGGCCTCCAAAAGTGGGGCGAGAGTAAATGGTGCGGAATTTTTCCGACGTGCCCTGTTCCCGGGAAAACGCTCATAACTCCCTCACCGGAGGTCGGATCTGGACGGTTTTTACGTCGTTGGAAAGCTTACTCGACGGGCTTTCAAAACGGATGAGGAAATTTCTGATTCCGAGGCCGTCCGGTGCCCCGAAAGCGCGCCGGAAGCCTCCGACCGCCGTTTCTCGATCTCGGTGCTCGGTCTTTCGAAATCGCGTGGTGCGGATAAAACGCACGTAACTCCCTCGTTACATGTCGGATTGGGTCGATTTTGGGTTCGTTGGAAAGGAGAGTCAGTGCTCTTCGAAATCCTTCAGGAAGCGTCGCATTCCGAGGCCGTTTGGGCCTCCTAAAGTGGGGCGAGAGTAAATGGTGCGGAATTTTTCCGACGTGCCCTGTTCCCGGGAAAACGCTCATAACTCCCTCACCGGAGGTCGGATCTGGACGGTTTTTACGTCGTTGGAAAGCTTACTCGACGGGCTTTCAAAACGGATGAGGAAATTTCTGATTCCGAGGCCGTCCGGTGCCCCGAAAGCGCGCCGGAAGCCTCCGACCGCCGTTTCTCGATCTCGGTGCTCGGTCTTTCGAAATCGCGTGGTGCGGATAAAACGCACGTAACTCCCTCGTTACATGTCGGATTGGGTCGATTTTGGGTTCGTTGGAAAGGAGAGTCAGTGCTCTTCGAAATCCTTCAGGAAGCGTCGCATTCCGAGGCCGTTTGGGCCTCCAAAAGTGGGGCGAGAGTAAATGGTGCGGAATTTTTCCGACGTGCCCTGTTCCCGGGAAAACGCTCATAACTCCCTCACCGGAGGTCGGATCTGGACGGTTTTTACGTCGTTGGAAAGCTTACTCGACGGGCTTTCAAAACGGATGAGGAAATTTCTGATTCCGAGGCCGTCCGGTGCCCCGAAAGCGCGCCGGAAGCCTCCGACCGCCGTTTCTCGATCTCGGTGCTCGGTCTTTCGAAATCGCGTGGTGCGGATAAAACGCACGTAACTCCCTCGTTACATGTCGGATTGGGTCGATTTTGGGTTCGTTGGAAAGGAGAGTCAGTGCTCTTCGAAATCCTTCAGGAAGCGTCGCATTCCGAGGCCGTTTGGGCCTCCTAAAGTGGGGCGAGAGTAAATGGTGCGGAATTTTTCCGACGTGCCCTGTTCCCGGGAAAACGCTCATAACTCCCTCACCGGAGGTCGGATCTGGACGGTTTTTACGTCGTTGGAAAGCTTACTCGACGGGCTTTCAAAACGGATGAGGAAATTTCTGATTCCGAGGCCGTCCGGTGCCCCGAAAGCGCGCCGGAAGCCTCCGACCGCCGTTTCTCGATCTCGGTGCTCGGTCTTTCGAAATCGCGTGGTGCGGATAAAACGCACGTAACTCCCTCGTTACATGTCGGATTGGGTCGATTTTGGGTTCGTTGGAAAGGAGAGTCAGTGCTCTTCGAAATCCTTCAGGAAGCGTCGCATTCCGAGGCCGTTTGGGCCTCCTAAAGTGGGGCGAGAGTAAATGGTACGGAATTTTTCCGACGTGCCCTGTTCCCGGGAAAACGCTCATAACTCCCTCACCGGAGGTCGGATCTGGACGGTTTTTACGTCGTTGGAAAGCTTACTCGACGGGCTTTCAAAAGGGATGAGGAAATTTCTGATTCCGAGGCCGTCCGGTGCCCCGAAAGCGCGCCGGAAGCCTCCGACCGCCGTTTCTCGATCTCGGTGCTCGGTCTTTCGAAATCGCGTGGTGCGGATAAAACGCACGTAACTCCCTCGTTACATGTCGGATTGGGTCGATTTTGGGTTCGTTGGAAAGGAGAGTCAGTGCTCTTCGAAATCCTTCAGGAAGCGTCGCATTCCGAGGCCGTTTGGGCCTCCAAAAGTGGGGCGAGAGTAAATGGTGCGGAATTTTTCCGACGTGCCCTGTTCCCGGGAAAACGCTCATAACTCCCTCACCGGAGGTCGGATCTGGACGGTTTTTACGTCGTTGGAAAGCTTACTCGACGGGCTTTCAAAAGGGATGAGGAAATTTCTGATTCCGAGGCCGTCCGGTGCCCCGAAAGCGCGCCGGAAGCCTCCGACCGCCGTTTCTCGATCTCGGTGCTCGGTCTTTCGAAATCGCGTGGTGCGGATAAAACGCACGTAACTCCCTCGTTACATGTCAGATTGGGTCGATTTTGGGTTCGTTGGAAAGGAGAGTCAGTGCTCTTCGAAATCCTTCAGGAAGCGTCGCATTCCGAGGCCGTTTGGGCCTCCAAAAGTGGGGCGAGAGTAAATGGTGCGGAATTTTTCCGACGTGCCCTGTTCCCGGGAAAACGCTCATAACTCCCTCACCGGAGGTCGGATCTGGACGGTTTTTACGTCGTTGGAAAGCTTACTCGACGGGCTTTCAAAACGGATGAGGAAATTTCTGATTCCGAGGCCGTCCGGTGCCCCGAAAGCGCGCCGGAAGCCTCCGACCGCCGTTTCTCGATCTCGGTGCTCGGTCTTTCGAAATCGCGTGGTGCGGATAAAACGCACGTAACTCCCTCGTTACATGTCGGATTGGGTCGATTTTGGGTTCGTTGGAAAGGAGAGTCATTGCTCTTCGAAATCCTTCAGGAAGCGTCGCATTCCGAGGCCGTTTGGGCCTCCAAAAGTGGGGCGAGAGTAAATGGTGCGGAATTTTTCCGACGTGCCCTGTTCCCGGGAAAACGCTCATAACTCCCTCACCGGAGGTCGGATCTGGACGGTTTTTACGTCGTTGGAAAGCTTACTCGACGGGCTTTCAAAACGGATGAGGAAATTTCTGATTCCGAGGCCGTCCGGTGCCCCGAAAGCGCGCCGGAAGCCTCCGACCGCCGTTTCTCGATCTCGGTGCTCGGTCTTTCGAAATCGCGTGGTGCGGATAAAACGCACGTAACTCCCTCGTTACATGTCGGATTGGGTCGATTTTGGGTTCGTTGGAAAGGAGAGTCAGTGCTCTTCGAAATCCTTCAGGAAGCGTCGCATTCCGAGGCCGTTTGGGCCTCCTAAAGTGGGGCGAGAGTAAATGGTGCGGAATTTTTCCGACGTGCCCTGTTCCCGGGAAAACGCTCATAACTCCCTCACCGGAGGTCGGATCTGGACGGTTTTTACGTCGTTGGAAAGCTTACTCGACGGGCTTTCAAAACGGATGAGGAAATTTCTGATTCCGAGGCCGTCCGGTGCCCCGAAAGCGCGCCGGAAGCCTCCGACCGCCGTTTCTCGATCTCGGTGCTCGGTCTTTCGAAATCGCGTGGTGCGGATAAAACGCACGTAACTCCCTCGTTACATGTCGGATTGGGTCGATTTTGGGTTCGTTGGAAAGGAGAGTCAGTGCTCTTCGAAATCCTTCAGGAAGCGTCGCATTCCGAGGCCGTTTGGGCCTCCAAAAGTGGGGCGAGAGTAAATGGTGCGGAATTTTTCCGACGTGCCCTGTTCCCGGGAAAACGCTCATAACTCCCTCACCGGAGGTCGGATCTGGACGGTTTTTACGTCGTTGGAAAGCTTACTCGACGGGCTTTCAAAACGGATGAGGAAATTTCTGATTCCGAGGCCGTCCGGTGCCCCGAAAGCGCGCCGGAAGCCTCCGACCGCCGTTTCTCGATCTCGGTGCTCGGTCTTTCGAAATCGCGTGGTGCGGATAAAACGCACGTAACTCCCTCGTTACATGTCGGATTGGGTCGATTTTGGGTTCGTTGGAAAGGAGAGTCAGTGCTCTTCGAAATCCTTCAGGAAGCGTCGCATTCCGAGGCCGTTTGGGCCTCCAAAAGTGGGGCGAGAGTAAATGGTGCGGAATTTTTCCGACGTGCCCTGTTCCCGGGAAAACGCTCATAACTCCCTCACCGGAGGTCGGATCTGGACGGTTTTTACGTCGTTGGAAAGCTTACTCGACGGGCTTTCAAAACGGATGATGAAATTTCTGATTCCGAGGCCGTCCGGTGCCCCGAAAGCGCGCCGGAAGCCTCCGACCGCCGTTTCTCGATCTCGGTGCTCGGTCTTTCGAAATCGCGTGGTGCGGATAAAACGCACGTAACTCCCTCGTTACATGTCGGATTGGGTCGATTTTGGGTTCGTTGGAAAGGAGAGTCAGTGCTCTTCGAAATCCTTCAGGAAGCGTCGCATTCCGAGGCCGTTTGGGCCTCCAAAAGTGGGGCGAGAGTAAATGGTGCGGAATTTTTCCGACGTGCCCTGTTCCCGGGAAAACGCTCATAACTCCCTCACCGGAGGTCGGATCTGGACGGTTTTTACGTCGTTGGAAAGCTTACTCGACGGGCTTTCAAAACGGATGAGGAAATTTCTGATTCCGAGGCCGTCCGGTGCCCCGAAAGCGCGCCGGAAGCCTCCGACCGCCGTTTCTCGATCTCGGTGCTCGGTCTTTCGAAATCGCGTGGTGCGGATAAAACGCACGTAACTCCCTCGTTACATGTCGGATTGGGTCGATTTTGGGTTCGTTGGAAAGGAGAGTCAGTGCTCTTCGAAATCCTTCAGGAAGCGTCGCATTCCGAGGCCGTTTGGGCCTCCAAAAGTGGGGCGAGAGTAAATGGTGCGGAATTTTTCCGACGTGCCCTGTTCCCGGGAAAACGCTCATAACTCCCTCACCGGAGGTCGGATCTGGACGGTTTTTACGTCGTTGGAAAGCTTACTCGACGGGCTTTCAAAACGGATGAGGAAATTTCTGATTCCGAGGCCGTCCGGTGCCCCGAAAGCGCGCCGGAAGCCTCCGACCGCCGTTTCTCGATCTCGGTGCTCGGTCTTTCGAAATCGCGTGGTGCGGATAAAACGCACGTAACTCCCTCGTTACATGTCGGATTGGGTCGATTTTGGGTTCGTTGGAAAGGAGAGTCAGTGCTCTTCGAAATCCTTCAGGAAGCGTCGCATTCCGAGGCCGTTTGGGCCTCCAAAAGTGGGGCGAGAGTAAATGGTGCGGAATTTTTCCGACGTGCCCTGTTCCCGGGAAAACGCTCATAACTCCCTCACCGGAGGTCGGATCTGGACGGTTTTTACGTCGTTGGAAAGCTTACTCGACGGGCTTTCAAAACGGATGATGAAATTTCTGATTCCGAGGCCGTCCGGTGCCCCGAAAGCGCGCCGGAAGCCTCCGACCGCCGTTTCTCGATCTCGGTGCTCGGTCTTTCGAAATCGCGTGGTGCGGATAAAACGCACGTAACTCCCTCGTTACATGTCGGATTGGGTCGATTTTGGGTTCGTTGGAAAGGAGAGTCAGTGCTCTTCGAAATCCTTCAGGAAGCGTCGCATTCCGAGGCCGTTTGGGCCTCCAAAAGTGGGGCGAGAGTAAATGGTGCGGAATTTTTCCGACGTGCCCTGTTCCCGGGAAAACGCTCATAACTCCCTCACCGGAGGTCGGATCTGGACGGTTTTTACGTCGTTGGAAAGCTTACTCGACGGGCTTTCAAAACGGATGAGGAAATTTCTGATTCCGAGGCCGTCCGGTGCCCCGAAAGCGCGCCGGAAGCCTCCGACCGCCGTTTCTCGATCTCGGTGCTCGGTCTTTCGAAATCGCGTGGTGCGGATAAAACGCACGTAACTCCCTCGTTACATGTCGGATTGGGTCGATTTTGGGTTCGTTGGAAAGGAGAGTCAGTGCTCTTCGAAATCCTTCAGGAAGCGTCGCATTCCGAGGCCGTTTGGGCCTCCAAAAGTGGGGCGAGAGTAAATGGTGCGGAATTTTTCCGACGTGCCCTGTTCCCGGGAAAACGCTCATAACTCCCTCACCGGAGGTCGGATCTGGACGGTTTTTACGTCGTTGGAAAGCTTACTCGACGGGCTTTCAAAACGGATGAGGAAATTTCTGATTCCGAGGCCGTCCGGTGCCCCGAAAGCGCGCCGGAAGCCTCCGACCGCCGTTTCTCGATCTCGGTGCTCGGTCTTTCGAAATCGCGTGGTGCGGATAAAACGCACGTAACTCCCTCGTTACATGTCGGATTGGGTCGATTTTGGGTTCGTTGGAAAGGAGAGTCAGTGCTCTTCGAAATCCTTCAGGAAGCGTCGCATTCCGAGGCCGTTTGGGCCTCCTAAAGTGGGGCGAGAGTAAATGGTGCGGAATTTTTCCGACGTGCCCTGTTCCCGGGAAAACGCTCATAACTCCCTCACCGGAGGTCGGATCTGGACGGTTTTTACGTCGTTGGAAAGCTTACTCGACGGGCTTTCAAAACGGATGATGAAATTTCTGATTCCGAGGCCGTCCGGTGCCCCGAAAGCGCGCCGGAAGCCTCCGACCGCCGTTTCTCGATCTCGGTGCTCGGTCTTTCGAAATCGCGTGGTGCGGATAAAACGCACGTAACTCCCTCGTTACATGTCGGATTGGGTCGATTTTGGGTTCGTTGGAAAGGAGAGTCAGTGCTCTTCGAAATCCTTCAGGAAGCGTCGCATTCCGAGGCCGTTTGGGCCTCCAAAAGTGGGGCGAGAGTAAATGGTGCGGAATTTTTCCGACGTGCCCTGTTCCCGGGAAAACGCTCATAACTCCCTCACCGGAGGTCGGATCTGGACGGTTTTTACGTCGTTGGAAAGCTTACTCGACGGGCTTTCAAAACGGATGAGGAAATTTCTGATTCCGAGGCCGTCCGGTGCCCCGAAAGCGCGCCGGAAGCCTCCGACCGCCGTTTCTCGATCTCGGTGCTCGGTCTTTCGAAATCGCGTGGTGCGGATAAAACGCACGTAACTCCCTCGTTACATGTCGGATTGGGTCGATTTTGGGTTCGTTGGAAAGGAGAGTCAGTGCTCTTCGAAATCCTTCAGGAAGCGTCGCATTCCGAGGCCGTTTGGGCCTCCAAAAGTGGGGCGAGAGTAAATGGTGCGGAATTTTTCCGACGTGCCCTGTTCCCGGGAAAACGCTCATAACTCCCTCACCGGAGGTCGGATCTGGACGGTTTTTACGTCGTTGGAAAGCTTACTCGACGGGCTTTCAAAACGGATGAGGAAATTTCTGATTCCGAGGCCGTCCGGTGCCCCGAAAGCGCGCCGGAAGCCTCCGACCGCCGTTTCTCGATCTCGGTGCTCGGTCTTTCGAAATCGCGTGGTGCGGATAAAACGCACGTAACTCCCTCGTTACATGTCGGATTGGGTCGATTTTGGGTTCGTTGGAAAGGAGAGTCAGTGCTCTTCGAAATCCTTCAGGAAGCGTCGCATTCCGAGGCCGTTTGGGCCTCCAAAAGTGGGGCGAGAGTAAATGGTGCGGAATTTTTCCGACGTGCCCTGTTCCCGGGAAAACGCTCATAACTCCCTCACCGGAGGTCGGATCTGGACGGTTTTTACGTCGTTGGAAAGCTTACTCGACGGGCTTTCAAAACGGATGAGGAAATTTCTGATTCCGAGGCCGTCCGGTGCCCCGAAAGCGCGCCGGAAGCCTCCGACCGCCGTTTCTCGATCTCGGTGCTCGGTCTTTCGAAATCGCGTGGTGCGGATAAAACGCACGTAACTCCCTCGTTACATGTCGGATTGGGTCGATTTTGGGTTCGTTGGAAAGGAGAGTCAGTGCTCTTCGAAATCCTTCAGGAAGCGTCGCATTCCGAGGCCGTTTGGGCCTCCAAAAGTGGGGCGAGAGTAAATGGTGCGGAATTTTTCCGACGTGCCCTGTTCCCGGGAAAACGCTCATAACTCCCTCACCGGAGGTCGGATCTGGACGGTTTTTACGTCGTTGGAAAGCTTACTCGACGGGCTTTCAAAACGGATGAGGAAATTTCTGATTCCGAGGCCGTCCGGTGCCCCGAAAGCGCGCCGGAAGCCTCCGACCGCCGTTTCTCGATCTCGGTGCTCGGTCTTTCGAAATCGCGTGGTGCGGATAAAACGCACGTAACTCCCTCGTTACATGTCGGATTGGGTCGATTTTGGGTTCGTTGGAAAGGAGAGTCAGTGCTCTTCGAAATCCTTCAGGAAGCGTCGCATTCCGAGGCCGTTTGGGCCTCCTAAAGTGGGGCGAGAGTAAATGGTGCGGAATTTTTCCGACGTGCCCTGTTCCCGGGAAAACGCTCATAACTCCCTCACCGGAGGTCGGATCTGGACGGTTTTTACGTCGTTGGAAAGCTTACTCGACGGGCTTTCAAAACGGATGATGAAATTTCTGATTCCGAGGCCGTCCGGTGCCCCGAAAGCGCGCCGGAAGCCTCCGACCGCCGTTTCTCGATCTCGGTGCTCGGTCTTTCGAAATCGCGTGGTGCGGATAAAACGCACGTAACTCCCTCGTTACATGTCGGATTGGGTCGATTTTGGGTTCGTTGGAAAGGAGAGTCAGTGCTCTTCGAAATCCTTCAGGAAGCGTCGCATTCCGAGGCCGTTTGGGCCTCCAAAAGTGGGGCGAGAGTAAATGGTGCGGAATTTTTCCGACGTGCCCTGTTCCCGGGAAAACGCTCATAACTCCCTCACCGGAGGTCGGATCTGGACGGTTTTTACGTCGTTGGAAAGCTTACTCGACGGGCTTTCAAAACGGATGAGGAAATTTCTGATTCCGAGGCCGTCCGGTGCCCCGAAAGCGCGCCGGAAGCCTCCGACCGCCGTTTCTCGATCTCGGTGCTCGGTCTTTCGAAATCGCGTGGTGCGGATAAAACGCACGTAACTCCCTCGTTACATGTCGGATTGGGTCGATTTTGGGTTCGTTGGAAAGGAGAGTCAGTGCTCTTCGAAATCCTTCAGGAAGCGTCGCATTCCGAGGCCGTTTGGGCCTCCAAAAGTGGGGCGAGAGTAAATGGTGCGGAATTTTTCCGACGTGCCCTGTTCCCGGGAAAACGCTCATAACTCCCTCACCGGAGGTCGGATCTGGACGGTTTTTACGTCGTTGGAAAGCTTACTCGACGGGCTTTCAAAAGGGATGAGGAAATTTCTGATTCCGAGGCCGTCCGGTGCCCCGAAAGCGCGCCGGAAGCCTCCGACCGCCGTTTCTCGATCTCGGTGCTCGGTCTTTCGAAATCGCGTGGTGCGGATAAAACGCACGTAACTCCCTCGTTACATGTCGGATTGGGTCGATTTTGGGTTCGTTGGAAAGGAGAGTCAGTGCTCTTCGAAATCCTTCAGGAAGCGTCGCATTCCGAGGCCGTTTGGGCCTCCAAAAGTGGGGCGAGAGTAAATGGTGCGGAATTTTTCCGACGTGCCCTGTTCCCGGGAAAACGCTCATAACTCCCTCACCGGAGGTCGGATCTGGACGGTTTTTACGTCGTTGGAAAGCTTACTCGACGGGCTTTCAAAACGGATGATGAAATTTCTGATTCCGAGGCCGTCCGGTGCCCCGAAAGCGCGCCGGAAGCCTCCGACCGCCGTTTCTCGATCTCGGTGCTCGGTCTTTCGAAATCGCGTGGTGCGGATAAAACGCACGTAACTCCCTCGTTACATGTCGGATTGGGTCGATTTTGGGTTCGTTGGAAAGGAGAGTCAGTGCTCTTCGAAATCCTTCAGGAAGCGTCGCATTCCGAGGCCGTTTGGGCCTCCAAAAGTGGGGCGAGAGTAAATGGTGCGGAATTTTTCCGACGTGCCCTGTTCCCGGGAAAACGCTCATAACTCCCTCACCGGAGGTCGGATCTGGACGGTTTTTACGTCGTTGGAAAGCTTACTCGACGGGCTTTCAAAACGGATGAGGAAATTTCTGATTCCGAGGCCGTCCGGTGCCCCGAAAGCGCGCCGGAAGCCTCCGACCGCCGTTTCTCGATCTCGGTGCTCGGTCTTTCGAAATCGCGTGGTGCGGATAAAACGCACGTAACTCCCTCGTTACATGTCGGATTGGGTCGATTTTGGGTTCGTTGGAAAGGAGAGTCAGTGCTCTTCGAAATCCTTCAGGAAGCGTCGCATTCCGAGGCCGTTTGGGCCTCCAAAAGTGGGGCGAGAGTAAATGGTGCGGAATTTTTCCGACGTGCCCTGTTCCCGGGAAAACGCTCATAACTCCCTCACCGGAGGTCGGATCTGGACGGTTTTTACGTCGTTGGAAAGCTTACTCGACGGGCTTTCAAAAGGGATGAGGAAATTTCTGATTCCGAGGCCGTCCGGTGCCCCGAAAGCGCGCCGGAAGCCTCCGACCGCCGTTTCTCGATCTCGGTGCTCGGTCTTTCGAAATCGCGTGGTGCGGATAAAACGCACGTAACTCCCTCGTTACATGTCGGATTGGGTCGATTTTGGGTTCGTTGGAAAGGAGAGTCAGTGCTCTTCGAAATCCTTCAGGAAGCGTCGCATTCCGAGGCCGTTTGGGCCTCCAAAAGTGGGGCGAGAGTAAATGGTGCGGAATTTTTCCGACGTGCCCTGTTCCCGGGAAAACGCTCATAACTCCCTCACCGGAGGTCGGATCTGGACGGTTTTTACGTCGTTGGAAAGCTTACTCGACGGGCTTTCAAAACGGATGAGGAAATTTCTGATTCCGAGGCCGTCCGGTGCCCCGAAAGCGCGCCGGAAGCCTCCGACCGCCGTTTCTCGATCTCGGTGCTCGGTCTTTCGAAATCGCGTGGTGCGGATAAAACGCACGTAACTCCCTCGTTACATGTCGGATTGGGTCGATTTTGGGTTCGTTGGAAAGGAGAGTCAGTGCTCTTCGAAATCCTTCAGGAAGCGTCGCATTCCGAGGCCGTTTGGGCCTCCAAAAGTGGGGCGAGAGTAAATGGTGCGGAATTTTTCCGACGTGCCCTGTTCCCGGGAAAACGCTCATAACTCCCTCACCGGAGGTCGGATCTGGACGGTTTTTACGTCGTTGGAAAGCTTACTCGACGGGCTTTCAAAACGGATGAGGAAATTTCTGATTCCGAGGCCGTCCGGTGCCCCGAAAGCGCGCCGGAAGCCTCCGACCGCCGTTTCTCGATCTCGGTGCTCGGTCTTTCGAAATCGCGTGGTGCGGATAAAACGCACGTAACTCCCTCGTTACATGTCGGATTGGGTCGATTTTGGGTTCGTTGGAAAGGAGAGTCAGTGCTCTTCGAAATCCTTCAGGAAGCGTCGCATTCCGAGGCCGTTTGGGCCTCCAAAAGTGGGGCGAGAGTAAATGGTGCGGAATTTTTCCGACGTGCCCTGTTCCCGGGAAAACGCTCATAACTCCCTCACCGGAGGTCGGATCTGGACGGTTTTTACGTCGTTGGAAAGCTTACTCGACGGGCTTTCAAAACGGATGATGAAATTTCTGATTCCGAGGCCGTCCGGTGCCCCGAAAGCGCGCCGGAAGCCTCCGACCGCCGTTTCTCGATCTCGGTGCTCGGTCTTTCGAAATCGCGTGGTGCGGATAAAACGCACGTAACTCCCTCGTTACATGTCGGATTGGGTCGATTTTGGGTTCGTTGGAAAGGAGAGTCAGTGCTCTTCGAAATCCTTCAGGAAGCGTCGCATTCCGAGGCCGTTTGGGCCTCCAAAAGTGGGGCGAGAGTAAATGGTGCGGAATTTTTCCGACGTGCCCTGTTCCCGGGAAAACGCTCATAACTCCCTCACCGGAGGTCGGATCTGGACGGTTTTTACGTCGTTGGAAAGCTTACTCGACGGGCTTTCAAAACGGATGAGGAAATTTCTGATTCCGAGGCCGTCCGGTGCCCCGAAAGCGCGCCGGAAGCCTCCGACCGCCGTTTCTCGATCTCGGTGCTCGGTCTTTCGAAATCGCGTGGTGCGGATAAAACGCACGTAACTCCCTCGTTACATGTCGGATTGGGTCGATTTTGGGTTCGTTGGAAAGGAGAGTCAGTGCTCTTCGAAATCCTTCAGGAAGCGTCGCATTCCGAGGCCGTTTGGGCCTCCTAAAGTGGGGCGAGAGTAAATGGTGCGGAATTTTTCCGACGTGCCCTGTTCCCGGGAAAACGCTCATAACTCCCTCACCGGAGGTCGGATCTGGACGGTTTTTACGTCGTTGGAAAGCTTACTCGACGGGCTTTCAAAACGGATGAGGAAATTTCTGATTCCGAGGCCGTCCGGTGCCCCGAAAGCGCGCCGGAAGCCTCCGACCGCCGTTTCTCGATCTCGGTGCTCGGTCTTTCGAAATCGCGTGGTGCGGATAAAACGCACGTAACTCCCTCGTTACATGTCGGATTGGGTCGATTTTGGGTTCGTTGGAAAGGAGAGTCAGTGCTCTTCGAAATCCTTCAGGAAGCGTCGCATTCCGAGGCCGTTTGGGCCTCCAAAAGTGGGGCGAGAGTAAATGGTGCGGAATTTTTCCGACGTGCCCTGTTCCCGGGAAAACGCTCATAACTCCCTCACCGGAGGTCGGATCTGGACGGTTTTTACGTCGTTGGAAAGCTTACTCGACGGGCTTTCAAAACGGATGAGGAAATTTCTGATTCCGAGGCCGTCCGGTGCCCCGAAAGCGCGCCGGAAGCCTCCGACCGCCGTTTCTCGATCTCGGTGCTCGGTCTTTCGAAATCGCGTGGTGCGGATAAAACGCACGTAACTCCCTCGTTACATGTCGGATTGGGTCGATTTTGGGTTCGTTGGAAAGGAGAGTCAGTGCTCTTCGAAATCCTTCAGGAAGCGTCGCATTCCGAGGCCGTTTGGGCCTCCAAAAGTGGGGCGAGAGTAAATGGTGCGGAATTTTTCCGACGTGCCCTGTTCCCGGGAAAACGCTCATAACTCCCTCACCGGAGGTCGGATCTGGACGGTTTTTACGTCGTTGGAAAGCTTACTCGACGGGCTTTCAAAACGGATGAGGAAATTTCTGATTCCGAGGCCGTCCGGTGCCCCGAAAGCGCGCCGGAAGCCTCCGACCGCCGTTTCTCGATCTCGGTGCTCGGTCTTTCGAAATCGCGTGGTGCGGATAAAACGCACGTAACTCCCTCGTTACATGTCGGATTGGGTCGATTTTGGGTTCGTTGGAAAGGAGAGTCAGTGCTCTTCGAAATCCTTCAGGAAGCGTCGCATTCCGAGGCCGTTTGGGCCTCCAAAAGTGGGGCGAGAGTAAATGGTGCGGAATTTTTCCGACGTGCCCTGTTCCCGGGAAAACGCTCATAACTCCCTCACCGGAGGTCGGATCTGGACGGTTTTTACGTCGTTGGAAAGCTTACTCGACGGGCTTTCAAAACGGATGAGGAAATTTCTGATTCCGAGGCCGTCCGGTGCCCCGAAAGCGCGCCGGAAGCCTCCGACCGCCGTTTCTCGATCTCGGTGCTCGGTCTTTCGAAATCGCGTGGTGCGGATAAAACGCACGTAACTCCCTCGTTACATGTCGGATTGGGTCGATTTTGGGTTCGTTGGAAAGGAGAGTCAGTGCTCTTCGAAATCCTTCAGGAAGCGTCGCATTCCGAGGCCGTTTGGGCCTCCAAAAGTGGGGCGAGAGTAAATGGTGCGGAATTTTTCCGACGTGCCCTGTTCCCGGGAAAACGCTCATAACTCCCTCACCGGAGGTCGGATCTGGACGGTTTTTACGTCGTTGGAAAGCTTACTCGACGGGCTTTCAAAAGGGATGAGGAAATTTCTGATTCCGAGGCCGTCCGGTGCCCCGAAAGCGCGCCGGAAGCCTCCGACCGCCGTTTCTCGATCTCGGTGCTCGGTCTTTCGAAATCGCGTGGTGCGGATAAAACGCACGTAACTCCCTCGTTACATGTCGGATTGGGTCGATTTTGGGTTCGTTGGAAAGGAGAGTCAGTGCTCTTCGAAATCCTTCAGGAAGCGTCGCATTCCGAGGCCGTTTGGGCCTCCAAAAGTGGGGCGAGAGTAAATGGTGCGGAATTTTTCCGACGTGCCCTGTTCCCGGGAAAACGCTCATAACTCCCTCACCGGAGGTCGGATCTGGACGGTTTTTACGTCGTTGGAAAGCTTACTCGACGGGCTTTCAAAACGGATGATGAAATTTCTGATTCCGAGGCCGTCCGGTGCCCCGAAAGCGCGCCGGAAGCCTCCGACCGCCGTTTCTCGATCTCGGTGCTCGGTCTTTCGAAATCGCGTGGTGCGGATAAAACGCACGTAACTCCCTCGTTACATGTCGGATTGGGTCGATTTTGGGTTCGTTGGAAAGGAGAGTCAGTGCTCTTCGAAATCCTTCAGGAAGCGTCGCATTCCGAGGCCGTTTGGGCCTCCAAAAGTGGGGCGAGAGTAAATGGTGCGGAATTTTTCCGACATGCCCTGTTCCCGGGAAAACGCTCATAACTCCCTCACCGGAGGTCGGATCTGGACGGTTTTTACGTCGTTGGAAAGCTTACTCGACGGGCTTTCAAAACGGATGAGGAAATTTCTGATTCCGAGGCCGTCCGGTGCCCCGAAAGCGCGCCGGAAGCCTCCGACCGCCGTTTCTCGATCTCGGTGCTCGGTCTTTCGAAATCGCGTGGTGCGGATAAAACGCACGTAACTCCCTCGTTACATGTCGGATTGGGTCGATTTTGGGTTCGTTGGAAAGGAGAGTCAGTGCTCTTCGAAATCCTTCAGGAAGCGTCGCATTCCGAGGCCGTTTGGGCCTCCAAAAGTGGGGCGAGAGTAAATGGTGCGGAATTTTTCCGACGTGCCCTGTTCCCGGGAAAACGCTCATAACTCCCTCACCGGAGGTCGGATCTGGACGGTTTTTACGTCGTTGGAAAGCTTACTCGACGGGCTTTCAAAACGGATGAGGAAATTTCTGATTCCGAGGCCGTCCGGTGCCCCGAAAGCGTGCCGGAAGCCTCCGACCGCCGTTTCTCGATCTCGGTGCTCGGTCTTTCGAAATCGCGTGGTGCGGATAAAACGCACGTAACTCCCTCGTTACATGTCGGATTGGGTCGATTTTGGGTTCGTTGGAAAGGAGAGTCAGTGCTCTTCGAAATCCTTCAGGAAGCGTCGCATTCCGAGGCCGTTTGGGCCTCCTAAAGTGGGGCGAGAGTAAATGGTGCGGAATTTTTCCGACGTGCCCTGTTCCCGGGAAAACGCTCATAACTCCCTCACCGGAGGTCGGATCTGGACGGTTTTTACGTCGTTGGAAAGCTTACTCGACGGGCTTTCAAAACGGATGAGGAAATTTCTGATTCCGAGGCCGTCCGGTGCCCCGAAAGCGCGCCGGAAGCCTCCGACCGCCGTTTCTCGATCTCGGTGCTCGGTCTTTCGAAATCGCGTGGTGCGGATAAAACGCACGTAACTCCCTCGTTACATGTCGGATTGGGTCGATTTTGGGTTCGTTGGAAAGGAGAGTCAGTGCTCTTCGAAATCCTTCAGGAAGCGTCGCATTCCGAGGCCGTTTGGGCCTCCAAAAGTGGGGCGAGAGTAAATGGTGCGGAATTTTTCCGACGTGCCCTGTTCCCGGGAAAACGCTCATAACTCCCTCACCGGAGGTCGGATCTGGACGGTTTTTACGTCGTTGGAAAGCTTACTCGACGGGCTTTCAAAAGGGATGAGGAAATTTCTGATTCCGAGGCCGTCCGGTGCCCCGAAAGCGCGCCGGAAGCCTCCGACCGCCGTTTCTCGATCTCGGTGCTCGGTCTTTCGAAATCGCGTGGTGCGGATAAAACGCACGTAACTCCCTCGTTACATGTCGGATTGGGTCGATTTTGGGTTCGTTGGAAAGGAGAGTCAGTGCTCTTCGAAATCCTTCAGGAAGCGTCGCATTCCGAGGCCGTTTGGGCCTCCAAAAGTGGGGCGAGAGTAAATGGTGCGGAATTTTTCCGACGTGCCCTGTTCCCGGGAAAACGCTCATAACTCCCTCACCGGAGGTCGGATCTGGACGGTTTTTACGTCGTTGGAAAGCTTACTCGACGGGCTTTCAAAAGGGATGAGGAAATTTCTGATTCCGAGGCCGTCCGGTGCCCCGAAAGCGCGCCGGAAGCCTCCGACCGCCGTTTCTCGATCTCGGTGCTCGGTCTTTCGAAATCGCGTGGTGCGGATAAAACGCACGTAACTCCCTCGTTACATGTCGGATTGGGTCGATTTTGGGTTCGTTGGAAAGGAGAGTCAGTGCTCTTCGAAATCCTTCAGGAAGCGTCGCATTCCGAGGCCGTTTGGGCCTCCAAAAGTGGGGCGAGAGTAAATGGTGCGGAATTTTTCCGACGTGCCCTGTTCCCGGGAAAACGCTCATAACTCCCTCACCGGAGGTCGGATCTGGACGGTTTTTACGTCGTTGGAAAGCTTACTCGACGGGCTTTCAAAACGGATGAGGAAATTTCTGATTCCGAGGCCGTCCGGTGCCCCGAAAGCGCGCCGGAAGCCTCCGACCGCCGTTTCTCGATCTCGGTGCTCGGTCTTTCGAAATCGCGTGGTGCGGATAAAACGCACGTAACTCCCTCGTTACATGTCGGATTGGGTCGATTTTGGGTTCGTTGGAAAGGAGAGTCAGTGCTCTTCGAAATCCTTCAGGAAGCGTCGCATTCCGAGGCCGTTTGGGCCTCCAAAAGTGGGGCGAGAGTAAATGGTGCGGAATTTTTCCGACGTGCCCTGTTCCCGGGAAAACGCTCATAACTCCCTCACCGGAGGTCGGATCTGGACGGTTTTTACGTCGTTGGAAAGCTTACTCGACGGGCTTTCAAAAGGGATGAGGAAATTTCTGATTCCGAGGCCGTCCGGTGCCCCGAAAGCGCGCCGGAAGCCTCCGACCGCCGTTTCTCGATCTCGGTGCTCGGTCTTTCGAAATCGCGTGGTGCGGATAAAACGCACGTAACTCCCTCGTTACATGTCGGATTGGGTCGATTTTGGGTTCGTTGGAAAGGAGAGTCAGTGCTCTTCGAAATCCTTCAGGAAGCGTCGCATTCCGAGGCCGTTTGGGCCTCCAAAAGTGGGGCGAGAGTAAATGGTGCGGAATTTTTCCGACGTGCCCTGTTCCCGGGAAAACGCTCATAACTCCCTCACCGGAGGTCGGATCTGGACGGTTTTTACGTCGTTGGAAAGCTTACTCGACGGGCTTTCAAAAGGGATGAGGAAATTTCTGATTCCGAGGCCGTCCGGTGCCCCGAAAGCGCGCCGGAAGCCTCCGACCGCCGTTTCTCGATCTCGGTGCTCGGTCTTTCGAAATCGCGTGGTGCGGATAAAACGCACGTAACTCCCTCGTTACATGTCGGATTGGGTCGATTTTGGGTTCGTTGGAAAGGAGAGTCAGTGCTCTTCGAAATCCTTCAGGAAGCGTCGCATTCCGAGGCCGTTTGGGCCTCCAAAAGTGGGGCGAGAGTAAATGGTGCGGAATTTTTCCGACGTGCCCTGTTCCCGGGAAAACGCTCATAACTCCCTCACCGGAGGTCGGATCTGGACGGTTTTTACGTCGTTGGAAAGCTTACTCGACGGGCTTTCAAAACGGATGATGAAATTTCTGATTCCGAGGCCGTCCGGTGCCCCGAAAGCGCGCCGGAAGCCTCCGACCGCCGTTTCTCGATCTCGGTGCTCGGTCTTTCGAAATCGCGTGGTGCGGATAAAACGCACGTAACTCCCTCGTTACATGTCGGATTGGGTCGATTTTGGGTTCGTTGGAAAGGAGAGTCAGTGCTCTTCGAAATCCTTCAGGAAGCGTCGCATTCCGAGGCCGTTTGGGCCTCCAAAAGTGGGGCGAGAGTAAATGGTGCGGAATTTTTCCGACGTGCCCTGTTCCCGGGAAAACGCTCATAACTCCCTCACCGGAGGTCGGATCTGGACGGTTTTTACGTCGTTGGAAAGCTTACTCGACGGGCTTTCAAAACGGATGATGAAATTTCTGATTCCGAGGCCGTCCGGTGCCCCGAAAGCGCGCCGGAAGCCTCCGACCGCCGTTTCTCGATCTCGGTGCTCGGTCTTTCGAAATCGCGTGGTGCGGATAAAACGCACGTAACTCCCTCGTTACATGTCGGATTGGGTCGATTTTGGGTTCGTTGGAAAGGAGAGTCAGTGCTCTTCGAAATCCTTCAGGAAGCGTCGCATTCCGAGGCCGTTTGGGCCTCCAAAAGTGGGGCGAGAGTAAATGGTGCGGAATTTTTCCGACGTGCCCTGTTCCCGGGAAAACGCTCATAACTCCCTCACCGGAGGTCGGATCTGGACGGTTTTTACGTCGTTGGAAAGCTTACTCGACGGGCTTTCAAAACGGATGAGGAAATTTCTGATTCCGAGGCCGTCCGGTGCCCCGAAAGCGCGCCGGAAGCCTCCGACCGCCGTTTCTCGATCTCGGTGCTCGGTCTTTCGAAATCGCGTGGTGCGGATAAAACGCACGTAACTCCCTCGTTACATGTCGGATTGGGTCGATTTTGGGTTCGTTGGAAAGGAGAGTCAGTGCTCTTCGAAATCCTTCAGGAAGCGTCGCATTCCGAGGCCGTTTGGGCCTCCAAAAGTGGGGCGAGAGTAAATGGTGCGGAATTTTTCCGACGTGCCCTGTTCCCGGGAAAACGCTCATAACTCCCTCACCGGAGGTCGGATCTGGACGGTTTTTACGTCGTTGGAAAGCTTACTCGACGGGCTTTCAAAACGGATGATGAAATTTCTGATTCCGAGGCCGTCCGGTGCCCCGAAAGCGCGCCGGAAGCCTCCGACCGCCGTTTCTCGATCTCGGTGCTCGGTCTTTCGAAATCGCGTGGTGCGGATAAAACGCACGTAACTCCCTCGTTACATGTCGGATTGGGTCGATTTTGGGTTCGTTGGAAAGGAGAGTCAGTGCTCTTCGAAATCCTTCAGGAAGCGTCGCATTCCGAGGCCGTTTGGGCCTCCTAAAGTGGGGCGAGAGTAAATGGTACGGAATTTTTCCGACGTGCCCTGTTCCCGGGAAAACGCTCATAACTCCCTCACCGGAGGTCGGATCTGGACGGTTTTTACGTCGTTGGAAAGCTTACTCGACGGGCTTTCAAAACGGATGAGGAAATTTCTGATTCCGAGGCCGTCCGGTGCCCCGAAAGCGCGCCGGAAGCCTCCGACCGCCGTTTCTCGATCTCGGTGCTCGGTCTTTCGAAATCGCGTGGTGCGGATAAAATGCACGTAACTCCCTCGTTACATGTCGGATTGGGTCGATTTTGGGTTCGTTGGAAAGGAGAGTCAGTGCTCTTCGAAATCCTTCAGGAAGCGTCGCATTCCGAGGCCGTTTGGGCCTCCAAAAGTGGGGCGAGAGTAAATGGTGCAGAATTTTTCCGACGTACCCTGTTCCCGGGAAAACGCTCATAACTCCCTCACCGGAGGTCGGATCTGGACGGTTTTTACGTCGTTGGAAAGCTTACTCGACGGGCTTTCAAAAGGGATGAGGAAATTTCTGATTCCGAGGCCGTCCGGTGCCCCGAAAGCGCGCCGGAAGCCTCCGACCGCCGTTTCTCGATCTCGGTGCTCGGTCTTTCGAAATCGCGTGGTGCGGATAAAACGCACGTAACTCCCTCGTTACATGTCGGATTGGGTCGATTTTGGGTTCGTTGGAAAGGAGAGTCAGTGCTCTTCGAAATCCTTCAGGAAGCGTCGCATTCCGAGGCCGTTTGGGCCTCCAAAAGTGGGGCGAGAGTAAATGGTGCGGAATTTTTCCGACGTGCCCTGTTCCCGGGAAAACGCTCATAACTCCCTCACCGGAGGTCGGATCTGGACGGTTTTTACGTCGTTGGAAAGCTTACTCGACGGGCTTTCAAAACGGATGAGGAAATTTCTGATTCCGAGGCCGTCCGGTGCCCCGAAAGCGCGCCGGAAGCCTCCGACCGCCGTTTCTCGATCTCGGTGCTCGGTCTTTCGAAATCGCGTGGTGCGGATAAAACGCACGTAACTCCCTCGTTACATGTCGGATTGGGTCGATTTTGGGTTCGTTGGAAAGGAGAGTCAGTGCTCTTCGAAATCCTTCAGGAAGCGTCGCATTCCGAGGCCGTTTGGGCCTCCAAAAGTGGGGCGAGAGTAAATGGTGCGGAATTTTTCCGACGTGCCCTGTTCCCGGGAAAACGCTCATAACTCCCTCACCGGAGGTCGGATCTGGACGGTTTTTACGTCGTTGGAAAGCTTACTCGACGGGCTTTCAAAAGGGATGAGGAAATTTCTGATTCCGAGGCCGTCCGGTGCCCCGAAAGCGCGCCGGAAGCCTCCGACCGCCGTTTCTCGATCTCGGTGCTCGGTCTTTCGAAATCGCGTGGTGCGGATAAAACGCACGTAACTCCCTCGTTACATGTCGGATTGGGTCGATTTTGGGTTCGTTGGAAAGGAGAGTCAGTGCTCTTCGAAATCCTTCAGGAAGCGTCGCATTCCGAGGCCGTTTGGGCCTCCTAAAGTGGGGCGAGAGTAAATGGTGCGGAATTTTTCCGACGTGCCCTGTTCCCGGGAAAACGCTCATAACTCCCTCACCGGAGGTCGGATCTGGACGGTTTTTACGTCGTTGGAAAGCTTACTCGACGGGCTTTCAAAACGGATGAGGAAATTTCTGATTCCAAGGCCGTCCGGTGCCCCGAAAGCGCGCCGGAAGCCTCCGACCGCCGTTTCTCGATCTCGGTGCTCGGTCTTTCGAAATCGCGTGGTGCGGATAAAACGCACGTAACTCCCTCGTTACATGTCGGATTGGGTCGATTTTGGGTTCGTTGGAAAGGAGAGTCAGTGCTCTTCGAAATCCTTCAGGAAGCGTCGCATTCCGAGGCCGTTTGGGCCTCCAAAAGTGGGGCGAGAGTAAATGGTGCGGAATTTTTCCGACGTGCCCTGTTCCCGGGAAAACGCTCATAACTCCCTCACCGGAGGTCGGATCTGGACGGTTTTTACGTCGTTGGAAAGCTTACTCGACGGGCTTTCAAAAGGGATGAGGAAATTTCTGATTCCGAGGCCGTCCGGTGCCCCGAAAGCGCGCCGGAAGCCTCCGACCGCCGTTTCTCGATCTCGGTGCTCGGTCTTTCGAAATCGCGTGGTGCGGATAAAACGCACGTAACTCCCTCGTTACATGTCGGATTGGGTCGATTTTGGGTTCGTTGGAAAGGAGAGTCAGTGCTCTTCGAAATCCTTCAGGAAGCGTCGCATTCCGAGGCCGTTTGGGCCTCCAAAAGTGGGGCGAGAGTAAATGGTGCGGAATTTTTCCGACGTGCCCTGTTCCCGGGAAAACGCTCATAACTCCCTCACCGGAGGTCGGATCTGGACGGTTTTTACGTCGTTGGAAAGCTTACTCGACGGGCTTTCAAAACGGATGAGGAAATTTCTGATTCCGAGGCCGTCCGGTGCCCCGAAAGCGCGCCGGAAGCCTCCGACCGCCGTTTCTCGATCTCGGTGCTCGGTCTTTCGAAATCGCGTGGTGCGGATAAAACGCACGTAACTCCCTCGTTACATGTCGGATTGGGTCGATTTTGGGTTCGTTGGAAAGGAGAGTCAGTGCTCTTCGAAATCCTTCAGGAAGCGTCGCATTCCGAGGCCGTTTGGGCCTCCAAAAGTGGGGCGAGAGTAAATGGTGCGGAATTTTTCCGACGTGCCCTGTTCCCGGGAAAACGCTCATAACTCCCTCACCGGAGGTCGGATCTGGACGGTTTTTACGTCGTTGGAAAGCTTACTCGACGGGCTTTCAAAACGGATGAGGAAATTTCTGATTCCGAGGCCGTCCGGTGCCCCGAAAGCGCGCCGGAAGCCTCCGACCGCCGTTTCTCGATCTCGGTGCTCGGTCTTTCGAAATCGCGTGGTGCGGATAAAACGCACGTAACTCCCTCGTTACATGTCGGATTGGGTCGATTTTGGGTTCGTTGGAAAGGAGAGTCAGTGCTCTTCGAAATCCTTCAGGAAGCGTCGCATTCCGAGGCCGTTTGGGCCTCCTAAAGTGGGGCGAGAGTAAATGGTGCGGAATTTTTCCGACGTGCCCTGTTCCCGGGAAAACGCTCATAACTCCCTCACCGGAGGTCGAATCTGGACGGTTTTTACGTCGTTGGAAAGCTTACTCGACGGGCTTTCAAAACGGATGAGGAAATTTCTGATTCCGAGGCCGTCCGGTGCCCCGAAAGCGCGCCGGAAGCCTCCGACCGCCGTTTCTCGATCTCGGTGCTCGGTCTTTCGAAATCGCGTGGTGCGGATAAAACGCACGTAACTCCCTCGTTACATGTCGGATTGGGTCGATTTTGGGTTCGTTGGAAAGGAGAGTCAGTGCTCTTCGAAATCCTTCAGGAAGCGTCGCATTCCGAGGCCGTTTGGGCCTCCAAAAGTGGGGCGAGAGTAAATGGTGCGGAATTTTTCCGACGTGCCCTGTTCCCGGGAAAACGCTCATAACTCCCTCACCGGAGGTCGGATCTGGACGGTTTTTACGTCGTTGGAAAGCTTACTCGACGGGCTTTCAAAAGGGATGAGGAAATTTCTGATTCCGAGGCCGTCCGGTGCCCCGAAAGCGCGCCGGAAGCCTCCGACCGCCGTTTCTCGATCTCGGTGCTCGGTCTTTCGAAATCACGTGGTGCGGATAAAACGCACGTAACTCCCTCGTTACATGTCGGATTGGGTCGATTTTGGGTTCGTTGGAAAGGAGAGTCAGTGCTCTTCGAAATCCTTCAGGAAGCGTCGCATTCCGAGGCCGTTTGGGCCTCCAAAAGTGGGGCGAGAGTAAATGGTGCGGAATTTTTCCGACGTGCCCTGTTCCCGGGAAAACGCTCATAACTCCCTCACCGGAGGTCGGATCTGGACGGTTTTTACGTCGTTGGAAAGCTTACTCGACGGGCTTTCAAAACGGATGAGGAAATTTCTGATTCCGAGGCCGTCCGGTGCCCCGAAAGCGCGCCGGAAGCCTCCGACCGCCGTTTCTCGATCTCGGTGCTCGGTCTTTCGAAATCGCGTGGTGCGGATAAAACGCACGTAACTCCCTCGTTACATGTCGGATTGGGTCGATTTTGGGTTCGTTGGAAAGGAGAGTCAGTGCTCTTCGAAATCCTTCAGGAAGCGTCGCATTCCGAGGCCGTTTGGGCCTCCAAAAGTGGGGCGAGAGTAAATGGTGCGGAATTTTTCCGACGTGCCCTGTTCCCGGGAAAACGCTCATAACTCCCTCACCGGAGGTCGGATCTGGACGGTTTTTACGTCGTTGGAAAGCTTACTCGACGGGCTTTCAAAACGGATGATGAAATTTCTGATTCCGAGGCCGTCCGGTGCCCCGAAAGCGCGCCGGAAGCCTCCGACCGCCGTTTCTCGATCTCGGTGCTCGGTCTTTCGAAATCGCGTGGTGCGGATAAAACGCACGTAACTCCCTCGTTACATGTCGGATTGGGTCGATTTTGGGTTCGTTGGAAAGGAGAGTCAGTGCTCTTCGAAATCCTTCAGGAAGCGTCGCATTCCGAGGCCGTTTGGGCCTCCAAAAGTGGGGCGAGAGTAAATGGTGCGGAATTTTTCCGACGTGCCCTGTTCCCGGGAAAACGCTCATAACTCCCTCACCGGAGGTCGGATCTGGACGGTTTTTACGTCGTTGGAAAGCTTACTCGACGGGCTTTCAAAACGGATGATGAAATTTCTGATTCCGAGGCCGTCCGGTGCCCCGAAAGCGCGCCGGAAGCCTCCGACCGCCGTTTCTCGATCTCGGTGCTCGGTCTTTCGAAATCGCGTGGTGCGGATAAAACGCACGTAACTCCCTCGTTACATGTCGGATTGGGTCGATTTTGGGTTCGTTGGAAAGGAGAGTCAGTGCTCTTCGAAATCCTTCAGGAAGCGTCGCATTCCGAGGCCGTTTGGGCCTCCAAAAGTGGGGCGAGAGTAAATGGTGCGGAATTTTTCCGACGTGCCCTGTTCCCGGGAAAACGCTCATAACTCCCTCACCGGAGGTCGGATCTGGACGGTTTTTACGTCGTTGGAAAGCTTACTCGACGGGCTTTCAAAACGGATGAGGAAATTTCTGATTCCGAGGCCGTCCGGTGCCCCGAAAGCGCGCCGGAAGCCTCCGACCGCCGTTTCTCGATCTCGGTGCTCGGTCTTTCGAAATCGCGTGGTGCGGATAAAACGCACGTAACTCCCTCGTTACATGTCGGATTGGGTCGATTTTGGGTTCGTTGGAAAGGAGAGTCAGTGCTCTTCGAAATCCTTCAGGAAGCGTCGCATTCCGAGGCCGTTTGGGCCTCCAAAAGTGGGGCGAGAGTAAATGGTGCGGAATTTTTCCGACGTGCCCTGTTCCCGGGAAAACGCTCATAACTCCCTCACCGGAGGTCGGATCTGGACGGTTTTTACGTCGTTGGAAAGCTTACTCGACGGGCTTTCAAAACGGATGATGAAATTTCTGATTCCGAGGCCGTCCGGTGCCCCGAAAGCGCGCCGGAAGCCTCCGACCGCCGTTTCTCGATCTCGGTGCTCGGTCTTTCGAAATCGCGTGGTGCGGATAAAACGCACGTAACTCCCTCGTTACATGTCGGATTGGGTCGATTTTGGGTTCGTTGGAAAGGAGAGTCAGTGCTCTTCGAAATCCTTCAGGAAGCGTCGCATTCCGAGGCCGTTTGGGCCTCCTAAAGTGGGGCGAGAGTAAATGGTGCGGAATTTTTCCGACGTGCCCTGTTCCCGGGAAAACGCTCATAACTCCCTCACCGGAGGTCGGATCTGGACGGTTTTTACGTCGTTGGAAAGCTTACTCGACGGGCTTTCAAAACGGATGAGGAAATTTCTGATTCCGAGGCCGTCCGGTGCCCCGAAAGCGCGCCGGAAGCCTCCGACCGCCGTTTCTCGATCTCGGTGCTCGGTCTTTCGAAATCGCGTGGTGCGGATAAAACGCACGTAACTCCCTCGTTACATGTCGGATTGGGTCGATTTTGGGTTCGTTGGAAAGGAGAGTCAGTGCTCTTCGAAATCCTTCAGGAAGCGTCGCATTCCGAGGCCGTTTGGGCCTCCTAAAGTGGGGCGAGAGTAAATGGTACGGAATTTTTCCGACGTGCCCTGTTCCCGGGAAAACGCTCATAACTCCCTCACCGGAGGTCGGATCTGGACGGTTTTTACGTCGTTGGAAAGCTTACTCGACGGGCTTTCAAAACGGATGATGAAATTTCTGATTCCGAGGCCGTCCGGTGCCCCGAAAGCGCGCCGGAAGCCTCCGACCGCCGTTTCTCGATCTCGGTGCTCGGTCTTTCGAAATCGCGTGGTGCGGATAAAACGCACGTAACTCCCTCGTTACATGTCGGATTGGGTCGATTTTGGGTTCGTTGGAAAGGAGAGTCAGTGCTCTTCGAAATCCTTCAGGAAGCGTCGCATTCCGAGGCCGTTTGGGCCTCCAAAAGTGGGGCGAGAGTAAATGGTGCGGAATTTTTCCGACGTGCCCTGTTCCCGGGAAAACGCTCATAACTCCCTCACCGGAGGTCGGATCTGGACGGTTTTTACGTCGTTGGAAAGCTTACTCGACGGGCTTTCAAAACGGATGAGGAAATTTCTGATTCCGAGGCCGTCCGGTGCCCCGAAAGCGCGCCGGAAGCCTCCGACCGCCGTTTCTCGATCTCGGTGCTCGGTCTTTCGAAATCGCGTGGTGCGGATAAAACGCACGTAACTCCCTCGTTACATGTCGGATTGGGTCGATTTTGGGTTCGTTGGAAAGGAGAGTCAGTGCTCTTCGAAATCCTTCAGGAAGCGTCGCATTCCGAGGCCGTTTGGGCCTCCTAAAGTGGGGCGAGAGTAAATGGTGCGGAATTTTTCCGACGTGCCCTGTTCCCGGGAAAACGCTCATAACTCCCTCACCGGAGGTCGGATCTGGACGGTTTTTACGTCGTTGGAAAGCTTACTCGACGGGCTTTCAAAACGGATGAGGAAATTTCTGATTCCGAGGCCGTCCGGTGCCCCGAAAGCGCGCCGGAAGCCTCCGACCGCCGTTTCTCGATCTCGGTGCTCGGTCTTTCGAAATCGCGTGGTGCGGATAAAACGCACGTAACTCCCTCGTTACATGTCGGATTGGGTCGATTTTGGGTTCGTTGGAAAGGAGAGTCAGTGCTCTTCGAAATCCTTCAGGAAGCGTCGCATTCCGAGGCCGTTTGGGCCTCCAAAAGTGGGGCGAGAGTAAATGGTGCGGAATTTTTCCGACGTGCCCTGTTCCCGGGAAAACGCTCATAACTCCCTCACCGGAGGTCGGATCTGGACGGTTTTTACGTCGTTGGAAAGCTTACTCGACGGGCTTTCAAAACGGATGAGGAAATTTCTGATTCCGAGGCCGTCCGGTGCCCCGAAAGCGCGCCGGAAGCCTCCGACCGCCGTTTCTCGATCTCGGTGCTCGGTCTTTCGAAATCGCGTGGTGCGGATAAAACGCACGTAACTCCCTCGTTACATGTCGGATTGGGTCGATTTTGGGTTCGTTGGAAAGGAGAGTCAGTGCTCTTCGAAATCCTTCAGGAAGCGTCGCATTCCGAGGCCGTTTGGGCCTCCTAAAGTGGGGCGAGAGTAAATGGTACGGAATTTTTCCGACGTGCCCTGTTCCCGGGAAAACGCTCATAACTCCCTCACCGGAGGTCGGATCTGGACGGTTTTTACGTCGTTGGAAAGCTTACTCGACGGGCTTTCAAAAGGGATGAGGAAATTTCTGATTCCGAGGCCGTCCGGTGCCCCGAAAGCGCGCCGGAAGCCTCCGACCGCCGTTTCTCGATCTCGGTGCTCGGTCTTTCGAAATCACGTGGTGCGGATAAAACGCACGTAACTCCCTCGTTACATGTCGGATTGGGTCGATTTTGGGTTCGTTGGAAAGGAGAGTCAGTGCTCTTCGAAATCCTTCAGGAAGCGTCGCATTCCGAGGCCGTTTGGGCCTCCAAAAGTGGGGGGAGAGTAAATGGTGCGGAATTTTTCCGACGTGCCCTGTTCCCGGGAAAACGCTCATAACTCCCTCACCGGAGGTCGGATCTGGACGGTTTTTACGTCGTTGGAAAGCTTACTCGACGGGCTTTCAAAACGGATGAGGAAATTTCTGATTCCGAGGCCGTCCGGTGCCCCGAAAGCGCGCCGGAAGCCTCCGACCGCCGTTTCTCGATCTCGGTGCTCGGTCTTTCGAAATCGCGTGGTGCGGATAAAACGCACGTAACTCCCTCGTTACATGTCGGATTGGGTCGATTTTGGGTTCGTTGGAAAGGAGAGTCAGTGCTCTTCGAAATCCTTCAGGAAGCGTCGCATTCCGAGGCCGTTTGGGCCTCCAAAAGTGGGACGAGAGTAAATGGTGCGGAATTTTTCCGACGTGCCCTGTTCCCGGGAAAACGCTCATAACTCCCTCACCGGAGGTCGGATCTGGACGGTTTTTACGTCGTTGGAAAGCTTACTCGACGGGCTTTCAAAAGGGATGAGGAAATTTCTGATTCCGAGGCCGTCCGGTGCCCCGAAAGCGCGCCGGAAGCCTCCGACCGCCGTTTCTCGATCTCGGTGCTCGGTCTTTCGAAATCGCGTGGTGCGGATAAAACGCACGTAACTCCCTCGTTACATGTCGGATTGGGTCGATTTTGGGTTCGTTGGAAAGGAGAGTCAGTGCTCTTCGAAATCCTTCAGGAAGCGTCGCATTCCGAGGCCGTTTGGGCCTCCAAAAGTGGGGCGAGAGTAAATGGTACGGAATTTTTCCGACGTGCCCTGTTCCCGGGAAAACGCTCATAATCCCTCACCGGAGGTCGGATCTGGACGGTTTTTACGTCGTTGGAAAGCTTACTCGACGGGCTTTCAAAACGGATGATGAAATTTCTGATTCCGAGGCCGTCCGGTGCCCCGAAAGCGCGCCGGAAGCCTCCGACCGCCGTTTCTCGATCTCGGTGCTCGGTCTTTCGAAATCGCGTGGTGCGGATAAAACGCACGTAACTCCCTCGTTACATGTCGGATTGGGTCGATTTTGGGTTCGTTGGAAAGGAGAGTCAGTGCTCTTCGAAATCCTTCAGGAAGCGTCGCATTCCGAGGCCGTTTGGGCCTCCAAAAGTGGGGCGAGAGTAAATGGTGCGGAATTTTTCCGACGTGCCCTGTTCCCGGGAAAACGCTCATAACTCCCTCACCGGAGGTCGGATCTGGACGGTTTTTACGTCGTTGGAAAGCTTACTCGACGGGCTTTCAAAAGGGATGAGGAAATTTCTGATTCCGAGGCCGTCCGGTGCCCCGAAAGCGCGCCGGAAGCCTCCGACCGCCGTTTCTCGATCTCGGTGCTCGGTCTTTCGAAATCGCGTGGTGCGGATAAAACGCACGTAACTCCCTCGTTACATGTCGGATTGGGTCGATTTTGGGTTCGTTGGAAAGGAGAGTCAGTGCTCTTCGAAATCCTTCAGGAAGCGTCGCATTCCGAGGCCGTTTGGGCCTCCAAAAGTGGGGCGAGAGTAAATGGTGCGGAATTTTTCCGACGTGCCCTGTTCCCGGGAAAACGCTCATAACTCCCTCACCGGAGGTCGGATCTGGACGGTTTTTACGTCGTTGGAAAGCTTACTCGACGGGCTTTCAAAAGGGATGAGGAAATTTCTGATTCCGAGGCCGTCCGGTGCCCCGAAAGCGCGCCGGAAGCCTCCGACCGCCGTTTCTCGATCTCGGTGCTCGGTCTTTCGAAATCGCGTGGTGCGGATAAAACGCACGTAACTCCCTCGTTACATGTCGGATTGGGTCGATTTTGGGTTCGTTGGAAAGGAGAGTCAGTGCTCTTCGAAATCCTTCAGGAAGCGTCGCATTCCGAGGCCGTTTGGGCCTCCAAAAGTGGGGCGAGAGTAAATGGTGCGGAATTTTTCCGACGTGCCCTGTTCCCGGGAAAACGCTCATAACTCCCTCACCGGAGGTCGGATCTGGACGGTTTTTACGTCGTTGGAAAGCTTACTCGACGGGCTTTCAAAACGGATGATGAAATTTCTGATTCCGAGGCCGTCCGGTGCCCCGAAAGCGCGCCGGAAGCCTCCGACCGCCGTTTCTCGATCTCGGTGCTCGGTCTTTCGAAATCGCGTGGTGCGGATAAAACGCACGTAACTCCCTCGTTACATGTCGGATTGGGTCGATTTTGGGTTCGTTGGAAAGGAGAGTCAGTGCTCTTCGAAATCCTTCAGGAAGCGTCGCATTCCGAGGCCGTTTGGGCCTCCAAAAGTGGGGCGAGAGTAAATGGTGCGGAATTTTTCCGACGTGCCCTGTTCCCGGGAAAACGCTCATAACTCCCTCACCGGAGGTCGGATCTGGACGGTTTTTACGTCGTTGGAAAGCTTACTCGACGGGCTTTCAAAACGGATGATGAAATTTCTGATTCCGAGGCCGTCCGGTGCCCCGAAAGCGCGCCGGAAGCCTCCGACCGCCGTTTCTCGATCTCGGTGCTCGGTCTTTCGAAATCGCGTGGTGCGGATAAAACGCACGTAACTCCCTCGTTACATGTCGGATTGGGTCGATTTTGGGTTCGTTGGAAAGGAGAGTCAGTGCTCTTCGAAATCCTTCAGGAAGCGTCGCATTCCGAGGCCGTTTGGGCCTCCAAAAGTGGGGCGAGAGTAAATGGTGCGGAATTTTTCCGACGTGCCCTGTTCCCGGGAAAACGCTCATAACTCCCTCACCGGAGGTCGGATCTGGACGGTTTTTACGTCGTTGGAAAGCTTACTCGACGGGCTTTCAAAACGGATGAGGAAATTTCTGATTCCGAGGCCGTCCGGTGCCCCGAAAGCGCGCCGGAAGCCTCCGACCGCCGTTTCTCGATCTCGGTGCTCGGTCTTTCGAAATCGCGTGGTGCGGATAAAACGCACGTAACTCCCTCGTTACATGTCGGATTGGGTCGATTTTGGGTTCGTTGGAAAGGAGAGTCAGTGCTCTTCGAAATCCTTCAGGAAGCGTCGCATTCCGAGGCCGTTTGGGCCTCCAAAAGTGGGGCGAGAGTAAATGGTGCGGAATTTTTCCGACGTGCCCTGTTCCCGGGAAAACGCTCATAACTCCCTCACCGGAGGTCGGATCTGGACGGTTTTTACGTCGTTGGAAAGCTTACTCGACGGGCTTTCAAAACGGATGATGAAATTTCTGATTCCGAGGCCGTCCGGTGCCCCGAAAGCGCGCCGGAAGCCTCCGACCGCCGTTTCTCGATCTCGGTGCTCGGTCTTTCGAAATCGCGTGGTGCGGATAAAACGCACGTAACTCCCTCGTTACATGTCGGATTGGGTCGATTTTGGGTTCGTTGGAAAGGAGAGTCAGTGCTCTTCGAAATCCTTCAGGAAGCGTCGCATTCCGAGGCCGTTTGGGCCTCCTAAAGTGGGGCGAGAGTAAATGGTGCGGAATTTTTCCGACGTGCCCTGTTCCCGGGAAAACGCTCATAACTCCCTCACCGGAGGTCGGATCTGGACGGTTTTTACGTCGTTGGAAAGCTTACTCGACGGGCTTTCAAAACGGATGAGGAAATTTCTGATTCCGAGGCCGTCCGGTGCCCCGAAAGCGCGCCGGAAGCCTCCGACCGCCGTTTCTCGATCTCGGTGCTCGGTCTTTCGAAATCGCGTGGTGCGGATAAAACGCACGTAACTCCCTCGTTACATGTCGGATTGGGTCGATTTTGGGTTCGTTGGAAAGGAGAGTCAGTGCTCTTCGAAATCCTTCAGGAAGCGTCGCATTCCGAGGCCGTTTGGGCCTCCTAAAGTGGGGCGAGAGTAAATGGTACGGAATTTTTCCGACGTGCCCTGTTCCCGGGAAAACGCTCATAACTCCCTCACCGGAGGTCGGATCTGGACGGTTTTTACGTCGTTGGAAAGCTTACTCGACGGGCTTTCAAAACGGATGATGAAATTTCTGATTCCGAGGCCGTCCGGTGCCCCGAAAGCGCGCCGGAAGCCTCCGACCGCCGTTTCTCGATCTCGGTGCTCGGTCTTTCGAAATCGCGTGGTGCGGATAAAACGCACGTAACTCCCTCGTTACATGTCGGATTGGGTCGATTTTGGGTTCGTTGGAAAGGAGAGTCAGTGCTCTTCGAAATCCTTCAGGAAGCGTCGCATTCCGAGGCCGTTTGGGCCTCCAAAAGTGGGGCGAGAGTAAATGGTGCGGAATTTTTCCGACGTGCCCTGTTCCCGGGAAAACGCTCATAACTCCCTCACCGGAGGTCGGATCTGGACGGTTTTTACGTCGTTGGAAAGCTTACTCGACGGGCTTTCAAAACGGATGAGGAAATTTCTGATTCCGAGGCCGTCCGGTGCCCCGAAAGCGCGCCGGAAGCCTCCGACCGCCGTTTCTCGATCTCGGTGCTCGGTCTTTCGAAATCGCGTGGTGCGGATAAAACGCACGTAACTCCCTCGTTACATGTCGGATTGGGTCGATTTTGGGTTCGTTGGAAAGGAGAGTCAGTGCTCTTCGAAATCCTTCAGGAAGCGTCGCATTCCGAGGCCGTTTGGGCCTCCTAAAGTGGGGCGAGAGTAAATGGTGCGGAATTTTTCCGACGTGCCCTGTTCCCGGGAAAACGCTCATAACTCCCTCACCGGAGGTCGGATCTGGACGGTTTTTACGTCGTTGGAAAGCTTACTCGACGGGCTTTCAAAACGGATGAGGAAATTTCTGATTCCGAGGCCGTCCGGTGCCCCGAAAGCGCGCCGGAAGCCTCCGACCGCCGTTTCTCGATCTCGGTGCTCGGTCTTTCGAAATCGCGTGGTGCGGATAAAACGCACGTAACTCCCTCGTTACATGTCGGATTGGGTCGATTTTGGGTTCGTTGGAAAGGAGAGTCAGTGCTCTTCGAAATCCTTCAGGAAGCGTCGCATTCCGAGGCCGTTTGGGCCTCCAAAAGTGGGGCGAGAGTAAATGGTGCGGAATTTTTCCGACGTGCCCTGTTCCCGGGAAAACGCTCATAACTCCCTCACCGGAGGTCGGATCTGGACGGTTTTTACGTCGTTGGAAAGCTTACTCGACGGGCTTTCAAAACGGATGAGGAAATTTCTGATTCCGAGGCCGTCCGGTGCCCCGAAAGCGCGCCGGAAGCCTCCGACCGCCGTTTCTCGATCTCGGTGCTCGGTCTTTCGAAATCGCGTGGTGCGGATAAAACGCACGTAACTCCCTCGTTACATGTCGGATTGGGTCGATTTTGGGTTCGTTGGAAAGGAGAGTCAGTGCTCTTCGAAATCCTTCAGGAAGCGTCGCATTCCGAGGCCGTTTGGGCCTCCTAAAGTGGGGCGAGAGTAAATGGTACGGAATTTTTCCGACGTGCCCTGTTCCCGGGAAAACGCTCATAACTCCCTCACCGGAGGTCGGATCTGGACGGTTTTTACGTCGTTGGAAAGCTTACTCGACGGGCTTTCAAAAGGGATGAGGAAATTTCTGATTCCGAGGCCGTCCGGTGCCCCGAAAGCGCGCCGGAAGCCTCCGACCGCCGTTTCTCGATCTCGGTGCTCGGTCTTTCGAAATCACGTGGTGCGGATAAAACGCACGTAACTCCCTCGTTACATGTCGGATTGGGTCGATTTTGGGTTCGTTGGAAAGGAGAGTCAGTGCTCTTCGAAATCCTTCAGGAAGCGTCGCATTCCGAGGCCGTTTGGGCCTCCAAAAGTGGGGGGAGAGTAAATGGTGCGGAATTTTTCCGACGTGCCCTGTTCCCGGGAAAACGCTCATAACTCCCTCACCGGAGGTCGGATCTGGACGGTTTTTACGTCGTTGGAAAGCTTACTCGACGGGCTTTCAAAACGGATGAGGAAATTTCTGATTCCGAGGCCGTCCGGTGCCCCGAAAGCGCGCCGGAAGCCTCCGACCGCCGTTTCTCGATCTCGGTGCTCGGTCTTTCGAAATCGCGTGGTGCGGATAAAACGCACGTAACTCCCTCGTTACATGTCGGATTGGGTCGATTTTGGGTTCGTTGGAAAGGAGAGTCAGTGCTCTTCGAAATCCTTCAGGAAGCGTCGCATTCCGAGGCCGTTTGGGCCTCCAAAAGTGGGACGAGAGTAAATGGTGCGGAATTTTTCCGACGTGCCCTGTTCCCGGGAAAACGCTCATAACTCCCTCACCGGAGGTCGGATCTGGACGGTTTTTACGTCGTTGGAAAGCTTACTCGACGGGCTTTCAAAAGGGATGAGGAAATTTCTGATTCCGAGGCCGTCCGGTGCCCCGAAAGCGCGCCGGAAGCCTCCGACCGCCGTTTCTCGATCTCGGTGCTCGGTCTTTCGAAATCGCGTGGTGCGGATAAAACGCACGTAACTCCCTCGTTACATGTCGGATTGGGTCGATTTTGGGTTCGTTGGAAAGGAGAGTCAGTGCTCTTCGAAATCCTTCAGGAAGCGTCGCATTCCGAGGCCGTTTGGGCCTCCAAAAGTGGGGCGAGAGTAAATGGTACGGAATTTTTCCGACGTGCCCTGTTCCCGGGAAAACGCTCATAATCCCTCACCGGAGGTCGGATCTGGACGGTTTTTACGTCGTTGGAAAGCTTACTCGACGGGCTTTCAAAACGGATGATGAAATTTCTGATTCCGAGGCCGTCCGGTGCCCCGAAAGCGCGCCGGAAGCCTCCGACCGCCGTTTCTCGATCTCGGTGCTCGGTCTTTCGAAATCGCGTGGTGCGGATAAAACGCACGTAACTCCCTCGTTACATGTCGGATTGGGTCGATTTTGGGTTCGTTGGAAAGGAGAGTCAGTGCTCTTCGAAATCCTTCAGGAAGCGTCGCATTCCGAGGCCGTTTGGGCCTCCAAAAGTGGGGCGAGAGTAAATGGTGCGGAATTTTTCCGACGTGCCCTGTTCCCGGGAAAACGCTCATAACTCCCTCACCGGAGGTCGGATCTGGACGGTTTTTACGTCGTTGGAAAGCTTACTCGACGGGCTTTCAAAAGGGATGAGGAAATTTCTGATTCCGAGGCCGTCCGGTGCCCCGAAAGCGCGCCGGAAGCCTCCGACCGCCGTTTCTCGATCTCGGTGCTCGGTCTTTCGAAATCGCGTGGTGCGGATAAAACGCACGTAACTCCCTCGTTACATGTCGGATTGGGTCGATTTTGGGTTCGTTGGAAAGGAGAGTCAGTGCTCTTCGAAATCCTTCAGGAAGCGTCGCATTCCGAGGCCGTTTGGGCCTCCAAAAGTGGGGCGAGAGTAAATGGTGCGGAATTTTTCCGACGTGCCCTGTTCCCGGGAAAACGCTCATAACTCCCTCACCGGAGGTCGGATCTGGACGGTTTTTACGTCGTTGGAAAGCTTACTCGACGGGCTTTCAAAACGGATGAGGAAATTTCTGATTCCGAGGCCGTCCGGTGCCCCGAAAGCGCGCCGGAAGCCTCCGACCGCCGTTTCTCGATCTCGGTGCTCGGTCTTTCGAAATCGCGTGGTGCGGATAAAACGCACGTAACTCCCTCGTTACATGTCGGATTGGGTCGATTTTGGGTTCGTTGGAAAGGAGAGTCAGTGCTCTTCGAAATCCTTCAGGAAGCGTCGCATTCCGAGGCCGTTTGGGCCTCCAAAAGTGGGGCGAGAGTAAATGGTGCGGAATTTTTCCGACGTGCCCTGTTCCCGGGAAAACGCTCATAACTCCCTCACCGGAGGTCGGATCTGGACGGTTTTTACGTCGTTGGAAAGCTTACTCGACGGGCTTTCAAAAGGGATGAGGAAATTTCTGATTCCGAGGCCGTCCGGTGCCCCGAAAGCGCGCCGGAAGCCTCCGACCGCCGTTTCTCGATCTCGGTGCTCGGTCTTTCGAAATCGCGTGGTGCGGATAAAACGCACGTAACTCCCTCGTTACATGTCGGATTGGGTCGATTTTGGGTTCGTTGGAAAGGAGAGTCAGTGCTCTTCGAAATCCTTCAGGAAGCGTCGCATTCCGAGGCCGTTTGGGCCTCCAAAAGTGGGGCGAGAGTAAATGGTGCGGAATTTTTCCGACGTGCCCTGTTCCCGGGAAAACGCTCATAACTCCCTCACCGGAGGTCGGATCTGGACGGTTTTTACGTCGTTGGAAAGCTTACTCGACGGGCTTTCAAAAGGGATGAGGAAATTTCTGATTCCGAGGCCGTCCGGTGCCCCGAAAGCGCGCCGGAAGCCTCCGACCGCCGTTTCTCGATCTCGGTGCTCGGTCTTTCGAAATCGCGTGGTGCGGATAAAACGCACGTAACTCCCTCGTTACATGTCGGATTGGGTCGATTTTGGGTTCGTTGGAAAGGAGAGTCAGTGCTCTTCGAAATCCTTCAGGAAGCGTCGCATTCCGAGGCCGTTTGGGCCTCCAAAAGTGGGGCGAGAGTAAATGGTGCGGAATTTTTCCGACGTGCCCTGTTCCCGGGAAAACGCTCATAACTCCCTCACCGGAGGTCGGATCTGGACGGTTTTTACGTCGTTGGAAAGCTTACTCGACGGGCTTTCAAAAGGGATGAGGAAATTTCTGATTCCGAGGCCGTCCGGTGCCCCGAAAGCGCGCCGGAAGCCTCCGACCGCCGTTTCTCGATCTCGGTGCTCGGTCTTTCGAAATCGCGTGGTGCGGATAAAACGCACGTAACTCCCTCGTTACATGTCGGATTGGGTCGATTTTGGGTTCGTTGGAAAGGAGAGTCAGTGCTCTTCGAAATCCTTCAGGAAGCGTCGCATTCCGAGGCCATTTGGGCCTCCTAAAGTGGGGCGAGAGTAAATGGTGCGGAATTTTTCCGACGTGCCCTGTTCCCGGGAAAACGCTCATAACTCCCTCACCGGAGGTCGGATCTGGACGGTTTTTACGTCGTTGGAAAGCTTACTCGACGGGCTTTCAAAAGGGATGAGGAAATTTCTGATTCCGAGGCCGTCCGGTGCCCCGAAAGCGCGCCGGAAGCCTCCGACCGCCGTTTCTCGATCTCGGTGCTCGGTCTTTCGAAATCGCGTGGTGCGGATAAAACGCACGTAACTCCCTCGTTACATGTCGGATTGGGTCGATTTTGGGTTCGTTGGAAAGGAGAGTCAGTGCTCTTCGAAATCCTTCAGGAAGCGTCGCATTCCGAGGCCGTTTGGGCCTCCAAAAGTGGGGCGAGAGTAAATGGTGCGGAATTTTTCCGACGTGCCCTGTTCCCGGGAAAACGCTCATAACTCCCTCACCGGAGGTCGGATCTGGACGGTTTTTACGTCGTTGGAAAGCTTACTCGACGGGCTTTCAAAACGGATGAGGAAATTTCTGATTCCGAGGCCGTCCGGTGCCCCGAAAGCGCGCCGGAAGCCTCCGACCGCCGTTTCTCGATCTCGGTGCTCGGTCTTTCGAAATCGCGTGGTGCGGATAAAACGCACGTAACTCCCTCGTTACATGTCGGATTGGGTCGATTTTGGGTTCGTTGGAAAGGAGAGTCAGTGCTCTTCGAAATCCTTCAGGAAGCGTCGCATTCCGAGGCCGTTTGGGCCTCCAAAAGTGGGGCGAGAGTAAATGGTGCGGAATTTTTCCGACGTGCCCTGTTCCCGGGAAAACGCTCATAACTCCCTCACCGGAGGTCGGATCTGGACGGTTTTTACGTCGTTGGAAAGCTTACTCGACGGGCTTTCAAAACGGATGAGGAAATTTCTGATTCCGAGGCCGTCCGGTGCCCCGAAAGCGCGCCGGAAGCCTCCGACCGCCGTTTCTCGATCTCGGTGCTCGGTCTTTCGAAATCGCGTGGTGCGGATAAAACGCACGTAACTCCCTCGTTACATGTCGGATTGGGTCGATTTTGGGTTCGTTGGAAAGGAGAGTCAGTGCTCTTCGAAATCCTTCAGGAAGCGTCGCATTCCGAGGCCGTTTGGGCCTCCTAAAGTGGGGCGAGAGTAAATGGTGCGGAATTTTTCCGACGTGCCCTGTTCCCGGGAAAACGCTCATAACTCCCTCACCGGAGGTCGGATCTGGACGGTTTTTACGTCGTTGGAAAGCTTACTCGACGGGCTTTCAAAACGGATGAGGAAATTTCTGATTCCAAGGCCGTCCGGTGCCCCGAAAGCGCGCCGGAAGCCTCCGACCGCCGTTTCTCGATCTCGGTGCTCGGTCTTTCGAAATCGCGTGGTGCGGATAAAACGCACGTAACTCCCTCGTTACATGTCGGATTGGGTCGATTTTGGGTTCGTTGGAAAGGAGAGTCAGTGCTCTTCGAAATCCTTCAGGAAGCGTCGCATTCCGAGGCCGTTTGGGCCTCCAAAAGTGGGGCGAGAGTAAATGGTGCGGAATTTTTCCGACGTGCCCTGTTCCCGGGAAAACGCTCATAACTCCCTCACCGGAGGTCGGATCTGGACGGTTTTTACGTCGTTGGAAAGCTTACTCGACGGGCTTTCAAAAGGGATGAGGAAATTTCTGATTCCGAGGCCGTCCGGTGCCCCGAAAGCGCGCCGGAAGCCTCCGACCGCCGTTTCTCGATCTCGGTGCTCGGTCTTTCGAAATCGCGTGGTGCGGATAAAACGCACGTAACTCCCTCGTTACATGTCGGATTGGGTCGATTTTGGGTTCGTTGGAAAGGAGAGTCAGTGCTCTTCGAAATCCTTCAGGAAGCGTCGCATTCCGAGGCCGTTTGGGCCTCCAAAAGTGGGGCGAGAGTAAATGGTGCGGAATTTTTCCGACGTGCCCTGTTCCCGGGAAAACGCTCATAACTCCCTCACCGGAGGTCGGATCTGGACGGTTTTTACGTCGTTGGAAAGCTTACTCGACGGGCTTTCAAAAGGGATGAGGAAATTTCTGATTCCGAGGCCGTCCGGTGCCCCGAAAGCGCGCCGGAAGCCTCCGACCGCCGTTTCTCGATCTCGGTGCTCGGTCTTTCGAAATCGCGTGGTGCGGATAAAACGCACGTAACTCCCTCGTTACATGTCGGATTGGGTCGATTTTGGGTTCGTTGGAAAGGAGAGTCAGTGCTCTTCGAAATCCTTCAGGAAGCGTCGCATTCCGAGGCCGTTTGGGCCTCCAAAAGTGGGGCGAGAGTAAATGGTGCGGAATTTTTCCGACGTGCCCTGTTCCCGGGAAAACGCTCATAACTCCCTCACCGGAGGTCGGATCTGGACGGTTTTTACGTCGTTGGAAAGCTTACTCGACGGGCTTTCAAAACGGATGATGAAATTTCTGATTCCGAGGCCGTCCGGTGCCCCGAAAGCGCGCCGGAAGCCTCCGACCGCCGTTTCTCGATCTCGGTGCTCGGTCTTTCGAAATCGCGTGGTGCGGATAAAACGCACGTAACTCCCTCGTTACATGTCGGATTGGGTCGATTTTGGGTTCGTTGGAAAGGAGAGTCAGTGCTCTTCGAAATCCTTCAGGAAGCGTCGCATTCCGAGGCCGTTTGGGCCTCCAAAAGTGGGGCGAGAGTAAATGGTGCGGAATTTTTCCGACGTGCCCTGTTCCCGGGAAAACGCTCATAACTCCCTCACCGGAGGTCGGATCTGGACGGTTTTTACGTCGTTGGAAAGCTTACTCGACGGGCTTTCAAAACGGATGATGAAATTTCTGATTCCGAGGCCGTCCGGTGCCCCGAAAGCGCGCCGGAAGCCTCCGACCGCCGTTTCTCGATCTCGGTGCTCGGTCTTTCGAAATCGCGTGGTGCGGATAAAACGCACGTAACTCCCTCGTTACATGTCGGATTGGGTCGATTTTGGGTTCGTTGGAAAGGAGAGTCAGTGCTCTTCGAAATCCTTCAGGAAGCGTCGCATTCCGAGGCCGTTTGGGCCTCCAAAAGTGGGGCGAGAGTAAATGGTGCGGAATTTTTCCGACGTGCCCTGTTCCCGGGAAAACGCTCATAACTCCCTCACCGGAGGTCGGATCTGGACGGTTTTTACGTCGTTGGAAAGCTTACTCGACGGGCTTTCAAAACGGATGAGGAAATTTCTGATTCCGAGGCCGTCCGGTGCCCCGAAAGCGCGCCGGAAGCCTCCGACCGCCGTTTCTCGATCTCGGTGCTCGGTCTTTCGAAATCGCGTGGTGCGGATAAAACGCACGTAACTCCCTCGTTACATGTCGGATTGGGTCGATTTTGGGTTCGTTGGAAAGGAGAGTCAGTGCTCTTCGAAATCCTTCAGGAAGCGTCGCATTCCGAGGCCGTTTGGGCCTCCAAAAGTGGGGCGAGAGTAAATGGTGCGGAATTTTTCCGACGTGCCCTGTTCCCGGGAAAACGCTCATAACTCCCTCACCGGAGGTCGGATCTGGACGGTTTTTACGTCGTTGGAAAGCTTACTCGACGGGCTTTCAAAAGGGATGATGAAATTTCTGATTCCGAGGCCGTCCGGTGCCCCGAAAGCGCGCCGGAAGCCTCCGACCGCCGTTTCTCGATCTCGGTGCTCGGTCTTTCGAAATCGCGTGGTGCGGATAAAACGCACGTAACTCCCTCGTTACATGTCGGATTGGGTCGATTTTGGGTTCGTTGGAAAGGAGAGTCAGTGCTCTTCGAAATCCTTCAGGAAGCGTCGCATTCCGAGGCCGTTTGGGCCTCCTAAAGTGGGGCGAGAGTAAATGGTACGGAATTTTTCCGACGTGCCCTGTTCCCGGGAAAACGCTCATAACTCCCTCACCGGAGGTCGGATCTGGACGGTTTTTACGTCGTTGGAAAGCTTACTCGACGGGCTTTCAAAACGGATGAGGAAATTTCTGATTCCGAGGCCGTCCGGTGCCCCGAAAGCGCGCCGGAAGCCTCCGACCGCCGTTTCTCGATCTCGGTGCTCGGTCTTTCGAAATCGCGTGGTGCGGATAAAATGCACGTAACTCCCTCGTTACATGTCGGATTGGGTCGATTTTGGGTTTGTTGGAAAGGAGAGTCAGTGCTCTTCGAAATCCTTCAGGAAGCGTCGCATTCCGAGGCCGTTTGGGCCTCCTAAAGTGGGGCGAGAGTAAATGGTACGGAATTTTTCCGACGTGCCCTGTTCCCGGGAAAACGCTCATAACTCCCTCACCGGAGGTCGGATCTGGACGGTTTTTACGTCGTTGGAAAGCTTACTCGACGGGCTTTCAAAACGGATGATGAAATTTCTGATTCCGAGGCCGTCCGGTGCCCCGAAAGCGCGCCGGAAGCCTCCGACCGCCGTTTCTCGATCTCGGTGCTCGGTCTTTCGAAATCGCGTGGTGCGGATAAAACGCACGTAACTCCCTCGTTACATGTCGGATTGGGTCGATTTTGGGTTCGTTGGAAAGGAGAGTCAGTGCTCTTCGAAATCCTTCAGGAAGCGTCGCATTCCGAGGCCGTTTGGGCCTCCAAAAGTGGGGCGAGAGTAAATGGTGCGGAATTTTTCCGACGTGCCCTGTTCCCGGGAAAACGCTCATAACTCCCTCACCGGAGGTCGGATCTGGACGGTTTTTACGTCGTTGGAAAGCTTACTCGACGGGCTTTCAAAACGGATGAGGAAATTTCTGATTCCGAGGCCGTCCGGTGCCCCGAAAGCGCGCCGGAAGCCTCCGACCGCCGTTTCTCGATCTCGGTGCTCGGTCTTTCGAAATCGCGTGGTGCGGATAAAACGCACGTAACTCCCTCGTTACATGTCGGATTGGGTCGATTTTGGGTTCGTTGGAAAGGAGAGTCAGTGCTCTTCGAAATCCTTCAGGAAGCGTCGCATTCCGAGGCCGTTTGGGCCTCCTAAAGTGGGGCGAGAGTAAATGGTGCGGAATTTTTCCGACGTGCCCTGTTCCCGGGAAAACGCTCATAACTCCCTCACCGGAGGTCGGATCTGGACGGTTTTTACGTCGTTGGAAAGCTTACTCGACGGGCTTTCAAAACGGATGAGGAAATTTCTGATTCCGAGGCCGTCCGGTGCCCCGAAAGCGCGCCGGAAGCCTCCGACCGCCGTTTCTCGATCTCGGTGCTCGGTCTTTCGAAATCGCGTGGTGCGGATAAAACGCACGTAACTCCCTCGTTACATGTCGGATTGGGTCGATTTTGGGTTCGTTGGAAAGGAGAGTCAGTGCTCTTCGAAATCCTTCAGGAAGCGTCGCATTCCGAGGCCGTTTGGGCCTCCAAAAGTGGGGCGAGAGTAAATGGTGCGGAATTTTTCCGACGTGCCCTGTTCCCGGGAAAACGCTCATAACTCCCTCACCGGAGGTCGGATCTGGACGGTTTTTACGTCGTTGGAAAGCTTACTCGACGGGCTTTCAAAACGGATGATGAAATTTCTGATTCCGAGGCCGTCCGGTGCCCCGAAAGCGCGCCGGAAGCCTCCGACCGCCGTTTCTCGATCTCGGTGCTCGGTCTTTCGAAATCGCGTGGTGCGGATAAAACGCACGTAACTCCCTCGTTACATGTCGGATTGGGTCGATTTTGGGTTCGTTGGAAAGGAGAGTCAGTGCTCTTCGAAATCCTTCAGGAAGCGTCGCATTCCGAGGCCGTTTGGGCCTCCAAAAGTGGGGCGAGAGTAAATGGTGCGGAATTTTTCCGACGTGCCCTGTTCCCGGGAAAACGCTCATAACTCCCTCACCGGAGGTCGGATCTGGACGGTTTTTACGTCGTTGGAAAGCTTACTCGACGGGCTTTCAAAACGGATGAGGAAATTTCTGATTCCGAGGCCGTCCGGTGCCCCGAAAGCGCGCCGGAAGCCTCCGACCGCCGTTTCTCGATCTCGGTGCTCGGTCTTTCGAAATCGCGTGGTGCGGATAAAACGCACGTAACTCCCTCGTTACATGTCGGATTGGGTCGATTTTGGGTTCGTTGGAAAGGAGAGTCAGTGCTCTTCGAAATCCTTCAGGAAGCGTCGCATTCCGAGGCCGTTTGGGCCTCCAAAAGTGGGGCGAGAGTAAATGGTGCGGAATTTTTCCGACGTGCCCTGTTCCCGGGAAAACGCTCATAACTCCCTCACCGGAGGTCGGATCTGGACGGTTTTTACGTCGTTGGAAAGCTTACTCGACGGGCTTTCAAAAGGGATGATGAAATTTCTGATTCCGAGGCCGTCCGGTGCCCCGAAAGCGCGCCGGAAGCCTCCGACCGCCGTTTCTCGATCTCGGTGCTCGGTCTTTCGAAATCGCGTGGTGCGGATAAAACGCACGTAACTCCCTCGTTACATGTCGGATTGGGTCGATTTTGGGTTCGTTGGAAAGGAGAGTCAGTGCTCTTCGAAATCCTTCAGGAAGCGTCGCATTCCGAGGCCGTTTGGGCCTCCTAAAGTGGGGCGAGAGTAAATGGTACGGAATTTTTCCGACGTGCCCTGTTCCCGGGAAAACGCTCATAACTCCCTCACCGGAGGTCGGATCTGGACGGTTTTTACGTCGTTGGAAAGCTTACTCGACGGGCTTTCAAAACGGATGAGGAAATTTCTGATTCCGAGGCCGTCCGGTGCCCCGAAAGCGCGCCGGAAGCCTCCGACCGCCGTTTCTCGATCTCGGTGCTCGGTCTTTCGAAATCGCGTGGTGCGGATAAAATGCACGTAACTCCCTCGTTACATGTCGGATTGGGTCGATTTTGGGTTTGTTGGAAAGGAGAGTCAGTGCTCTTCGAAATCCTTCAGGAAGCGTCGCATTCCGAGGCCGTTTGGGCCTCCTAAAGTGGGGCGAGAGTAAATGGTACGGAATTTTTCCGACGTGCCCTGTTCCCGGGAAAACGCTCATAACTCCCTCACCGGAGGTCGGATCTGGACGGTTTTTACGTCGTTGGAAAGCTTACTCGACGGGCTTTCAAAACGGATGATGAAATTTCTGATTCCGAGGCCGTCCGGTGCCCCGAAAGCGCGCCGGAAGCCTCCGACCGCCGTTTCTCGATCTCGGTGCTCGGTCTTTCGAAATCGCGTGGTGCGGATAAAACGCACGTAACTCCCTCGTTACATGTCGGATTGGGTCGATTTTGGGTTCGTTGGAAAGGAGAGTCAGTGCTCTTCGAAATCCTTCAGGAAGCGTCGCATTCCGAGGCCGTTTGGGCCTCCAAAAGTGGGGCGAGAGTAAATGGTGCGGAATTTTTCCGACGTGCCCTGTTCCCGGGAAAACGCTCATAACTCCCTCACCGGAGGTCGGATCTGGACGGTTTTTACGTCGTTGGAAAGCTTACTCGACGGGCTTTCAAAACGGATGAGGAAATTTCTGATTCCGAGGCCGTCCGGTGCCCCGAAAGCGCGCCGGAAGCCTCCGACCGCCGTTTCTCGATCTCGGTGCTCGGTCTTTCGAAATCGCGTGGTGCGGATAAAACGCACGTAACTCCCTCGTTACATGTCGGATTGGGTCGATTTTGGGTTCGTTGGAAAGGAGAGTCAGTGCTCTTCGAAATCCTTCAGGAAGCGTCGCATTCCGAGGCCGTTTGGGCCTCCTAAAGTGGGGCGAGAGTAAATGGTGCGGAATTTTTCCGACGTGCCCTGTTCCCGGGAAAACGCTCATAACTCCCTCACCGGAGGTCGGATCTGGACGGTTTTTACGTCGTTGGAAAGCTTACTCGACGGGCTTTCAAAACGGATGAGGAAATTTCTGATTCCGAGGCCGTCCGGTGCCCCGAAAGCGCGCCGGAAGCCTCCGACCGCCGTTTCTCGATCTCGGTGCTCGGTCTTTCGAAATCGCGTGGTGCGGATAAAACGCACGTAACTCCCTCGTTACATGTCGGATTGGGTCGATTTTGGGTTCGTTGGAAAGGAGAGTCAGTGCTCTTCGAAATCCTTCAGGAAGCGTCGCATTCCGAGGCCGTTTGGGCCTCCAAAAGTGGGGCGAGAGTAAATGGTGCGGAATTTTTCCGACGTGCCCTGTTCCCGGGAAAACGCTCATAACTCCCTCACCGGAGGTCGGATCTGGACGGTTTTTACGTCGTTGGAAAGCTTACTCGACGGGCTTTCAAAACGGATGAGGAAATTTCTGATTCCGAGGCCGTCCGGTGCCCCGAAAGCGCGCCGGAAGCCTCCGACCGCCGTTTCTCGATCTCGGTGCTCGGTCTTTCGAAATCGCGTGGTGCGGATAAAACGCACGTAACTCCCTCGTTACATGTCGGATTGGGTCGATTTTGGGTTCGTTGGAAAGGAGAGTCAGTGCTCTTCGAAATCCTTCAGGAAGCGTCGCATTCCGAGGCCGTTTGGGCCTCCTAAAGTGGGGCGAGAGTAAATGGTACGGAATTTTTCCGACGTGCCCTGTTCCCGGGAAAACGCTCATAACTCCCTCACCGGAGGTCGGATCTGGACGGTTTTTACGTCGTTGGAAAGCTTACTCGACGGGCTTTCAAAAGGGATGAGGAAATTTCTGATTCCGAGGCCGTCCGGTGCCCCGAAAGCGCGCCGGAAGCCTCCGACCGCCGTTTCTCGATCTCGGTGCTCGGTCTTTCGAAATCACGTGGTGCGGATAAAACGCACGTAACTCCCTCGTTACATGTCGGATTGGGTCGATTTTGGGTTCGTTGGAAAGGAGAGTCAGTGCTCTTCGAAATCCTTCAGGAAGCGTCGCATTCCGAGGCCGTTTGGGCCTCCAAAAGTGGGGGGAGAGTAAATGGTGCGGAATTTTTCCGACGTGCCCTGTTCCCGGGAAAACGCTCATAACTCCCTCACCGGAGGTCGGATCTGGACGGTTTTTACGTCGTTGGAAAGCTTACTCGACGGGCTTTCAAAACGGATGAGGAAATTTCTGATTCCGAGGCCGTCCGGTGCCCCGAAAGCGCGCCGGAAGCCTCCGACCGCCGTTTCTCGATCTCGGTGCTCGGTCTTTCGAAATCGCGTGGTGCGGATAAAACGCACGTAACTCCCTCGTTACATGTCGGATTGGGTCGATTTTGGGTTCGTTGGAAAGGAGAGTCAGTGCTCTTCGAAATCCTTCAGGAAGCGTCGCATTCCGAGGCCGTTTGGGCCTCCTAAAGTGGGGCGAGAGTAAATGGTACGGAATTTTTCCGACGTGCCCTGTTCCCGGGAAAACGCTCATAACTCCCTCACCGGAGGTCGGATCTGGACGGTTTTTACGTCGTTGGAAAGCTTACTCGACGGGCTTTCAAAACGGATGAGGAAATTTCTGATTCCGAGGCCGTCCGGTGCCCCGAAAGCGCGCCGGAAGCCTCCGACCGCCGTTTCTCGATCTCGGTGCTCGGTCTTTCGAAATCGCGTGGTGCGGATAAAATGCACGTAACTCCCTCGTTACATGTCGGATTGGGTCGATTTTGGGTTTGTTGGAAAGGAGAGTCAGTGCTCTTCGAAATCCTTCAGGAAGCGTCGCATTCCGAGGCCGTTTGGGCCTCCTAAAGTGGGGCGAGAGTAAATGGTACGGAATTTTTCCGACGTGCCCTGTTCCCGGGAAAACGCTCATAACTCCCTCACCGGAGGTCGGATCTGGACGGTTTTTACGTCGTTGGAAAGCTTACTCGACGGGCTTTCAAAACGGATGATGAAATTTCTGATTCCGAGGCCGTCCGGTGCCCCGAAAGCGCGCCGGAAGCCTCCGACCGCCGTTTCTCGATCTCGGTGCTCGGTCTTTCGAAATCGCGTGGTGCGGATAAAACGCACGTAACTCCCTCGTTACATGTCGGATTGGGTCGATTTTGGGTTCGTTGGAAAGGAGAGTCAGTGCTCTTCGAAATCCTTCAGGAAGCGTCGCATTCCGAGGCCGTTTGGGCCTCCAAAAGTGGGGCGAGAGTAAATGGTGCGGAATTTTTCCGACGTGCCCTGTTCCCGGGAAAACGCTCATAACTCCCTCACCGGAGGTCGGATCTGGACGGTTTTTACGTCGTTGGAAAGCTTACTCGACGGGCTTTCAAAACGGATGAGGAAATTTCTGATTCCGAGGCCGTCCGGTGCCCCGAAAGCGCGCCGGAAGCCTCCGACCGCCGTTTCTCGATCTCGGTGCTCGGTCTTTCGAAATCGCGTGGTGCGGATAAAACGCACGTAACTCCCTCGTTACATGTCGGATTGGGTCGATTTTGGGTTCGTTGGAAAGGAGAGTCAGTGCTCTTCGAAATCCTTCAGGAAGCGTCGCATTCCGAGGCCGTTTGGGCCTCCTAAAGTGGGGCGAGAGTAAATGGTGCGGAATTTTTCCGACGTGCCCTGTTCCCGGGAAAACGCTCATAACTCCCTCACCGGAGGTCGGATCTGGACGGTTTTTACGTCGTTGGAAAGCTTACTCGACGGGCTTTCAAAACGGATGAGGAAATTTCTGATTCCGAGGCCGTCCGGTGCCCCGAAAGCGCGCCGGAAGCCTCCGACCGCCGTTTCTCGATCTCGGTGCTCGGTCTTTCGAAATCGCGTGGTGCGGATAAAACGCACGTAACTCCCTCGTTACATGTCGGATTGGGTCGATTTTGGGTTCGTTGGAAAGGAGAGTCAGTGCTCTTCGAAATCCTTCAGGAAGCGTCGCATTCCGAGGCCGTTTGGGCCTCCAAAAGTGGGGCGAGAGTAAATGGTGCGGAATTTTTCCGACGTGCCCTGTTCCCGGGAAAACGCTCATAACTCCCTCACCGGAGGTCGGATCTGGACGGTTTTTACGTCGTTGGAAAGCTTACTCGACGGGCTTTCAAAACGGATGAGGAAATTTCTGATTCCGAGGCCGTCCGGTGCCCCGAAAGCGCGCCGGAAGCCTCCGACCGCCGTTTCTCGATCTCGGTGCTCGGTCTTTCGAAATCGCGTGGTGCGGATAAAACGCACGTAACTCCCTCGTTACATGTCGGATTGGGTCGATTTTGGGTTCGTTGGAAAGGAGAGTCAGTGCTCTTCGAAATCCTTCAGGAAGCGTCGCATTCCGAGGCCGTTTGGGCCTCCTAAAGTGGGGCGAGAGTAAATGGTACGGAATTTTTCCGACGTGCCCTGTTCCCGGGAAAACGCTCATAACTCCCTCACCGGAGGTCGGATCTGGACGGTTTTTACGTCGTTGGAAAGCTTACTCGACGGGCTTTCAAAAGGGATGAGGAAATTTCTGATTCCGAGGCCGTCCGGTGCCCCGAAAGCGCGCCGGAAGCCTCCGACCGCCGTTTCTCGATCTCGGTGCTCGGTCTTTCGAAATCACGTGGTGCGGATAAAACGCACGTAACTCCCTCGTTACATGTCGGATTGGGTCGATTTTGGGTTCGTTGGAAAGGAGAGTCAGTGCTCTTCGAAATCCTTCAGGAAGCGTCGCATTCCGAGGCCGTTTGGGCCTCCAAAAGTGGGGGGAGAGTAAATGGTGCGGAATTTTTCCGACGTGCCCTGTTCCCGGGAAAACGCTCATAACTCCCTCACCGGAGGTCGGATCTGGACGGTTTTTACGTCGTTGGAAAGCTTACTCGACGGGCTTTCAAAACGGATGAGGAAATTTCTGATTCCGAGGCCGTCCGGTGCCCCGAAAGCGCGCCGGAAGCCTCCGACCGCCGTTTCTCGATCTCGGTGCTCGGTCTTTCGAAATCGCGTGGTGCGGATAAAACGCACGTAACTCCCTCGTTACATGTCGGATTGGGTCGATTTTGGGTTCGTTGGAAAGGAGAGTCAGTGCTCTTCGAAATCCTTCAGGAAGCGTCGCATTCCGAGGCCGTTTGGGCCTCCAAAAGTGGGGCGAGAGTAAATGGTGCGGAATTTTTCCGACGTGCCCTGTTCCCGGGAAAACGCTCATAACTCCCTCACCGGAGGTCGGATCTGGACGGTTTTTACGTCGTTGGAAAGCTTACTCGACGGGCTTTCAAAACGGATAATGAAATTTCTGATTCCGAGGCCGTCCGGTGCCCCGAAAGCGCGCCGGAAGCCTCCGACCGCCGTTTCTCGATCTCGGTGCTCGGTCTTTCGAAATCGCGTGGTGCGGATAAAACGCACGTAACTCCCTCGTTACATGTCGGATTGGGTCGATTTTGGGTTCGTTGGAAAGGAGAGTCAGTGCTCTTCGAAATCCTTCAGGAAGCGTCGCATTCCGAGGCCGTTTGGTCCTCCAAAAGTGGGGCGAGAGTAAATGGTGCGGAATTTTTCGGACGTGCCCTGTTCCCGGGAAAACGCTCATAACTCCCTCACCGGAGGTCGGATCTGGACGGTTTTTACGTCGTTGGAAAGCTTACTCGAGGGGCTTTCAAAAAGGATGAGGAAATTTCTGATTCCGAGGCCGTCCGGTGCCCCGAAAGCGCGCCGGAAGCCTCCGACCGCCGTTTCTCGATCTCGGTGCTCGGTCTTTCGAAATCGCGTGGTGCGGATAAAACGCACGTAACTCCCTCGTTACATGTCGGATTGGGTCGATTTTGGGTTCGTTGGAAAGGAGAGTCAGTGCTCTTCGAAATCCTTCAGGAAGCGTCGCATTCCGAGGCCGTTTGGTCCTCCAAAAGTGGGGCGAGAGTAAATGGTGCGGAATTTTTCGGACGTGCCCTGTTCCCGGGAAAACGCTCATAACTCCCTCACCGGAGGTCGGATCTGGACGGTTTTTACGTCGTTGGAAAGCTTACTCGAGGGGCATTCAAAAAGGATGAGGAAATTTCTGATTCCGAGGCCGTCCGGTGCCCCGAAAGCGCGCCGGAAGCCTCCGACCGCCGTTTCTCGATCTCGGTGCTCGGTCTTTCGAAATCGCGTGGTGCGGATAAAACGCACGTAACTCCCTCGTTACATGTCGGATTGGGTCGATTTTGGGTTCGTTGGAAAGGAGAGTCAGTGCTCTTCGAAATCCTTCAGGAAGCGTCGCATTCCGAGGCCGTTTGGGCCTCCAAAAGTGGGGCGAGAGTAAATGGTGCGGAATTTTTCCGACGTGCCCTGTTCCCGGGAAAACGCTCATAACTCCCTCACCGGAGGTCGGATCTGGACGGTTTTTACGTCGTTGGAAAGCTTACTCGACGGGCTTTCAAAACGGATAATGAAATTTCTGATTCCGAGGCCGTCCGGTGCCCCGAAAGCGCGCCGGAAGCCTCCGACCGCCGTTTCTCGATCTCGGTGCTCGGTCTTTCGAAATCGCGTGGTGCGGATAAAACGCACGTAACTCCCTCGTTACATGTCGGATTGGGTCGATTTTGGGTTCGTTGGAAAGGAGAGTCAGTGCTCTTCGAAATCCTTCAGGAAGCGTCGCATTCCGAGGCCGTTTGGTCCTCCAAAAGTGGGGCGAGAGTAAATGGTGCGGAATTTTTCGGACGTGCCCTGTTCCCGGGAAAACGCTCATAACTCCCTCACCGGAGGTCGGATCTGGACGGTTTTTACGTCGTTGGAAAGCTTACTCGAGGGGCTTTCAAAAAGGATGAGGAAATTTCTGATTCCGAGGCCGTCCGGTGCCCCGAAAGCGCGCCGGAAGCCTCCGACCGCCGTTTCTCGATCTCGGTGCTCGGTCTTTCGAAATCGCGTGGTGCGGATAAAACGCACGTAACTCCCTCGTTACATGTCGGATTGGGTCGATTTTGGGTTCGTTGGAAAGGAGAGTCAGTGCTCTTCGAAATCCTTCAGGAAGCGTCGCATTCCGAGGCCGTTTGGGCCTCCAAAAGTGGGGCGAGAGTAAATGGTGCGGAATTTTTCCGACGTGCCCTGTTCCCGGGAAAACGCTCATAACTCCCTCACCGGAGGTCGGATCTGGACGGTTTTTACGTCGTTGGAAAGCTTACTCGACGGGCTTTCAAAACGGATAATGAAATTTCTGATTCCGAGGCCGTCCGGTGCCCCGAAAGCGCGCCGGAAGCCTCCGACCGCCGTTTCTCGATCTCGGTGCTCGGTCTTTCGAAATCGCGTGGTGCGGATAAAACGCACGTAACTCCCTCGTTACATGTCGGATTGGGTCGATTTTGGGTTCGTTGGAAAGGAGAGTCAGTGCTCTTCGAAATCCTTCAGGAAGCGTCGCATTCCGAGGCCGTTTGGTCCTCCAAAAGTGGGGCGAGAGTAAATGGTGCGGAATTTTTCCGACGTGCCCTGTTCCCGGGAAAACGCTCATAACTCCCTCACCGGAGGTCGGATCTGGACGGTTTTTACGTCGTTGGAAAGCTTACTCGAGGGGCTTTCAAAAAGGATGAGGAAATTTCTGATTCCGAGGCCGTCCGGTGCCCCGAAAGCGCGCCGGAAGCCTCCGACCGCCGTTTCTCGATCTCGGTGCTCGGTCTTTCGAAATCGCGTGGTGCGGATAAAACGCACGTAACTCCCTCGTTACATGTCGGATTGGGTCGATTTTGGGTTCGTTGGAAAGGAGAGTCAGTGCTCTTCGAAATCCTTCAGGAAGCGTCGCATTCCGAGGCCTTTTGGGCCTCCAAAAGTGGGGCGAGAGTAAATGGTGCGGAATTTTTCGGACGTGCCCTGTTCCCGGGAAAACGCTCATAACTCCCTCACCGGAGGTCGGATCTGGACGGTTTTTACGTCGTTGGAAAGCTTACTCGACGGGCTTTCAAAACGGATGAGGAAATTTCTGATTCCGAGGCCGTCCGGTGCCCCGAAAGCGCGCCGGAAGCCTCCGACCGCCGTTTCTCGATCTCGGTGCTCGGTCTTTCGAAATCGCGTGGTGCGGATAAAACGCACGTAACTCCCTCGTTACATGTCGGATTGGGTCGATTTTGGGTTCGTTGGAAAGGAGAGTCAGTGCTCTTCGAAATCCTTTAGGAAGCGTCGCATTCCGAGGCCGTTTGGTCCTCCAAAAGTGGGGCGAGAGTAAATGGTGCGGAATTTTTCCGACGTGCCCTGTTCCCGGGAAAACGCTCATAACTCCCTCACCGGAGGTCGGATCTGGACGGTTTTTACGTCGTTGGAAAGCTTACTCGAGGGGCTTTCAAAAAGGATGAGGAAATTTCTGATTCCGAGGCCGTCCGGTGCCCCGAAAGCGCGCCGGAAGCCTCCGACCGCCGTTTCTCGATCTCGGTGGTCGGTCTTTCGAAATCGCGTGGTGCGGATAAAACGCACGTAACTCCCTCGTTACATGTCGGATTGGGTCGATTTTGGGTTCGTTGGAAAGGAGAGTCAGTGCTCTTCGAAATCCTTCAGGAAGCGTCGCATTCCGAGGCCTTTTGGGCCTCCAAAAGTGGGGCGAGAGTAAATGGTGCGGAATTTTTCCGACGTGCCCTGTTCCCGGGAAAACGCTCATAACTCCCTCACCGGAGGTCGGATCTGGACGGTTTTTACGTCGTTGGAAAGCTTACTCGACGGGCTTTCAAAACGGATGAGGAAATTTCTGATTCCGAGGCCGTCCGGTGCCCCGAAAGCGCGCCGGAAGCCTCCGACCGCCGTTTCTCGATCTCGGTGCTCGGTCTTTCGAAATCGCGTGGTGCGGATAAAACGCACGTAACTCCCTCGTTACATGTCGGATTGGGTCGATTTTGGGTTCGTTGGAAAGGAGAGTCAGTGCTCTTCGAAATCCTTCAGGAAGCGTCGCATTCCGAGGCCGTTTGGTCCTCCAAAAGTGGGGCGAGAGTAAATGGTGCGGAATTTTTCGGACGTGCCCTGTTCCCGGGAAAACGCTCATAACTCCCTCACCGGAGGTCGGATCTGGACGGTTTTTACGTCGTTGGAAAGCTTACTCGAGGGGCTTTCAAAAAGGATGAGGAAATTTCTGATTCCGAGGCCGTCCGGTGCCCCGAAAGCGCGCCGGAAGCCTCCGACCGCCGTTTCTCGATCTCGCTGCTCGGTCTTTCGAAATCGCGTGGTGCGGATAAAACGCACGTAACTCCCTCGTTACATGTTGGATTGGGTCGATTTTGGGTTCGTTGGAAAGGAGAGTCAGTGCTCTTCGAAATCCTTCAGGAAGCGTCGCATTCCGAGGCCGTTTGGACCTCCAAAAGTGGGGCGAGAGTAAATGGTGCGGAATTTTTCCGACGTGCCCTGTTCCCGGGAAAACGCTCATAACTCCCTCACCGGAGGTCGGATCTGGACGGTTTTTACGTCGTTGGAAAGCTTACTCGACGGGCTTTCAAAACGGATGAGGAAATTTCTGATTCCGAGGCCGTCCGGTGCCCCGAAAGTGCGCCGGAAGCCTCCGACCGCCGTTTCTCGATCTCGCTGCTCGGTCTTTCGAAATCGCGTGGTGCGGATAAAACGCACGTAACTCCCTCGTTACATGTCGGATTGGGTCGATTTTGGGTTCGTTGGAAAGGAGAGTCAGTGCTCTTCGAAATCCTTCAGGAAGCGTCGCATTCCGAGGCCGTTTGGGCCTCCAAAAGTGGGGCGAGAGTAAATGGTACGGAATTTTTCCGACGTGCCCTGTTCCCGGGAAAACGCTCATAACTCCCTCACCGGAGGTCGGATCTGGACGGTTTTTACGTCGTTGGAAAGCTTACTCGACGGGCTTTCAAAACGGATGAGGAAATTTCTGATTCCGAGGCCGTCCGGTGCCCCGAAAGCGCGCCGGAAGCCTCCGACCGCCGTTTCTCGATCTCGGTGCTCGGTCTTTCGAAATCGCGTGGTGCGGATAAAACGCACGTAACTCCCTCGTTACATGTCGGATTGGGTCGATTTTGGGTTCGTTGGAAAGGAGAGTCAGTGCTCTTCGAAATCCTTCAGGAAGCGTCGCATTCCGAGGCCGTTTGGGCCTCCAAAAGTGGGGCGAGAGTAAATGGTGCGGAATTTTTCCGACGTGCCCTGTTCCCGGGAAAACGCTCATAACTCCCTCACCGGAGGTCGGATCTGGACGGTTTTTACGTCGTTGGAAAGCTTACTCGACGGGCTTTCAAAACGGATAATGAAATTTCTGATTCCGAGGCCGTCCGGTGCCCCGAAAGCGCGCCGGAAGCCTCCGACCGCCGTTTCTCGATCTCGGTGCTCGGTCTTTCGAAATCGCGTGGTGCGGATAAAACGCACGTAACTCCCTCGTTACATGTCGGATTGGGTCGATTTTGGGTTCGTTGCAAAGGAGAGTCAGTGCTCTTCGAAATCCTTCAGGAAGCGTCGCATTCCGAGGCCGTTTGGTCCTCCAAAAGTGGGGCGAGAGTAAATGGTGCGGAATTTTTCCGACGTGCCCTGTTCCCGGGAAAAGGCTCATAACTCCCTCACCGGAGGTCGGATCTGGACGGTTTTTACGTCGTTGGAAAGCTTACTCGAGGGGCTTTCAAAAAGGATGAGGAAATTTCTGATTCCGAGGCCGTCCGGTGCCCCGAAAGCGCGCCGGAAGCCTCCGACCGCCGTTTCTCGATCTCGGTGCTCGGTCTTTCGAAATCGCGTGGTGCGGATAAAACGCACGTAACTCCCTCGTTACATGTCGGATTGGGTCGATTTTGGGTTCGTTGGAAAGGAGAGTCAGTGCTCTTCGAAATCCTTCAGGAAGCGTCGCATTCCGAGGCCTTTTGGGCCTCCAAAAGTGGGGCGAGAGTAAATGGTGCGGAATTTTTCCGACGTGCCCTGTTCCCGGGAAAACGCTCATAACTCCCTCACCGGAGGTCGGATCTGGACGGTTTTTACGTCGTTGGAAAGCTTACTCGACGGGCTTTCAAAACGGATGAGGAAATTTCTGATTCCGAGGCCGTCCGGTGCCCCGAAAGCGCGCCGGAAGCCTCCGACCGCCGTTTCTCGATCTCGGTGCTCGGTCTTTCGAAATCGCGTGGTGCGGATAAAACGCACGTAACTCCCTCGTTACATGTCGGATTGGGTCGATTTTGGGTTCGTTGGAAAGGAGAGTCAGTGCTCTTCGAAATCCTTCAGGAAGCGTCGCATTCCGAGGCCGTTTGGTCCTCCAAAAGTGGGGCGAGAGTAAATGGTGCGGAATTTTTCGGACGTGCCCTGTTCCCGGGAAAACGCTCATAACTCCCTCACCGGAGGTCGGATCTGGACGGTTTTTACGTCGTTGGAAAGCTTACTCGAGGGGCTTTCAAAAAGGATGAGGAAATTTCTGATTCCGAGGCCGTCCGGTGCCCCGAAAGCGCGCCGGAAGCCTCCGACCGCCGTTTCTCGATCTCGCTGCTCGGTCTTTCGAAATCGCGTGGTGCGGATAAAACGCACGTAACTCCCTCGTTACATGTCGGATTGGGTCGATTTTGGGTTCGTTGGAAAGGAGAGTCAGTGCTCTTCGAAATCCTTCAGGAAGCGTCGCATTCCGAGGCCGTTTGGACCTCCAAAAGTGGGGCGAGAGTAAATGGTGCGGAATTTTTCCGACGTGCCCTGTTCCCGGGAAAACGCTCATAACTCCCTCACCGGAGGTCGGATCTGGACGGTTTTTACGTCGTTGGAAAGCTTACTCGACGGGCTTTCAAAACGGATGAGGAAATTTCTGATTCCGAGGCCGTCCGGTGCCCCGAAAGCGCGCCGGAAGCCTCCGACCGCCGTTTCTTGATCTCGCTGCTCGGTCTTTCGAAATCGCGTGGTGCGGATAAAACGCACGTAACTCCCTCGTTACATGTCGGATTGGGTCGATTTTGGGTTCGTTGGAAAGGAGAGTCAGTGCTCTTCGAAATCCTTCAGGAAGCGTCGCATTCCGAGGCCGTTTGGGCCTCCAAAAGTGGGGCGAGAGTAAATGGTACGGAATTTTTCCGACGTGCCCTGTTCCCGGGAAAACGCTCATAACTCCCTCACCGGAGGTCGGATCTGGACGGTTTTTACGTCGTTGGAAAGCTTACTCGACGGGCTTTCAAAACGGATGAGGAAATTTCTGATTCCGAGGCCGTCCGGTGCCCCGAAAGCGCGCCGGAAGCCTCCGACCGCCGTTTCTCGATCTCGGTGCTCGGTCTTTCGAAATCGCGTGGTGCGGATAAAACGCACGTAACTCCCTCGTTACATGTCGGATTGGGTCAATTTTGGGTTCGTTGGAAAGGAGAGTCAGTGCTCTTCGAAATCCTTCAGGAAGCGTCGCATTCCGAGGCCGTTTGGGCCTCCAAAAGTGGGGCGAGAGTAAATGGTGCGGAATTTTTCCGACGTGCCCTGTTCCCGGGAAAACGCTCATAACTCCCTCACCGGAGGTCGGATCTGGACGGTTTTTACGTCGTTGGAAAGCTTACTCGACGGGCTTTCAAAACGGATGAGGAAATTTCTGATTCCGAGGCCGTCCGGTGCCCCGAAAGCGCGCCGGAAGCCTCCGACCGCCGTTTCTCGATCTCGGTGCTCGGTCTTTCGAAATCGCGTGGTGCGGATAAAACGCACGTAACTCCCTCGTTACATGTCGGATTGGGTCAATTTTGGGTTCGTTGGAAAGGAGAGTCAGTGCTCTTCGAAATCCTTCAGGAAGCGTCGCATTCCGAGGCCGTTTGGGCCTCCAAAAGTGGGGCGAGAGTAAATGGTGCGGAATTTTTCCGACGTGCCCTGTTCCCGGGAAAACGCTCATAACTCCCTCACCGGAGGTCGGATCTGGACGGTTTTTACGTCGTTGGAAAGCTTACTCGACGGGCTTTCAAAACGGATGAGGAAATTTCTGATTCCGAGGCCGTCCGGTGCCCCGAAAGCGCGCCGGAAGCCTCCGACCGCCGTTTCTCGATCTCGGTGGTCGGTCTTTCGAAATCGCGTGGTGCGGATAAAACGCACGTAACTCCCTCGTTACATGTCGGATTGGGTCGATTTTGGGTTCGTTGGACAGGAGAGTCAGTGCTCTTCGAAATCCTTCAGGAAGCGTCGCATTCCGAGGCCTTTTGGGCCTCCAAAAGTGGGGCGAGAGTAAATGGTGCGGAATTTTTCCGACGTGCCCTGTTCCCGGGAAAACGCTCATAACTCCCTCACCGGAGGTCGGATCTGGACGGTTTTTACGTCGTTGGAAAGCTTACTCGACGGGCTTTCAAAACGGATAATGAAATTTCTGATTCCGAGGCCGTCCGGTGCCCCGAAAGCGCGCCGGAAGCCTCCGACCGCCGTTTCTCGATCTCGGTGCTCGGTCTTTCGAAATCGCGTGGTGCGGATAAAACGCACGTAACTCCCTCGTTACATGTCGGATTGGGTCGATTTTGGGTTCGTTGGAAAGGAGAGTCAGTGCTCTTCGAAATCCTTCAGGAAGCGTCGCATTCCGAGGCCGTTTGGTCCTCCAAAAGTGGGGCGAGAGTAAATGGTGCGGAATTTTTCGGACGTGCCCTGTTCCCGGGAAAACGCTCATAACTCCCTCACCGGAGGTCGGATCTGGACGGTTTTTACGTCGTTGGAAAGCTTACTCGAGGGGCTTTCAAAAAGGATGAGGAAATTTCTGATTCCGAGGCCGTCCGGTGCCCCGAAAGCGCGCCGGAAGCCTCCGACCGCCGTTTCTCGATCTCGGTGCTCGGTCTTTCGAAATCGCGTGGTGCGGATAAAACGCACGTAACTCCCTCGTTACATGTCGGATTGGGTCGATTTTGGGTTCGTTGGAAAGGAGAGTCAGTGCTCTTCGAAATCCTTCAGGAAGCGTCGCATTCCGAGGCCGTTTGGACCTCCAAAAGTGGGGCGAGAGTAAATGGTGCGGAATTTTTCCGACGTGCCCTGTTCCCGGGAAAATGCTCATAACTCCCTCACCGGAGGTCGGATCTGGACGGTTTTTACGTCGTTGGAAAGCTTACTCGACGGGCTTTCAAAACGGATGAGGAAATTTCTGATTCCGAGGCCGTCCGGTGCCCCGAAAGCGCGCCGGAAGCCTCCGACCGCCGTTTCTCGATCTCGCTGCTCGGTCTTTCGAAATCGCGTGGTGCGGATAAAACGCACGTAACTCCCTCGTTACATGTCGGATTGGGTCGATTTTGGGTTCGTTGGAAAGGAGAGTCAGTGCTCTTCGAAATCCTTCAGGAAGCGTCGCATTCCGAGGCCGTTTGGGCCTCCAAAAGTGGGGCGAGAGTAAATGGTGCGGAATTTTTCCGACGTGCCCTGTTCCCGGGAAAACGCTCATAACTCCCTCACCGGAGGTCGGATCTGGACGGTTTTTACGTCGTTGGAAAGCTTACTCGACGGGCTTTCAAAACGGATGAGGAAATTTCTGATTCCGAGGCCGTCCGGTGCCCCGAAAGCGCGCCGGAAGCCTCCGACCGCCGTTTCTCGATCTCGGTGGTCGGTCTTTCGAAATCGCGTGGTGCGGATAAAACGCACGTAACTCCCTCGTTACATGTCGGATTGGGTCAATTTTGGGTTCGTTGGAAAGGAGAGTCAGTGCTCTTCGAAATCCTTCAGGAAGCGTCGCATTCCGAGGCCGTTTGGGCCTCCAAAAGTGGGGCGAGAGTAAATGGTGCGGAATTTTTCCGACGTGCCCTGTTCCCGGGAAAACGCTCATAACTCCCTCACCGGAGGTCGGATCTGGACGGTTTTTACGTCGTTGGAAAGCTTACTCGACGGGCTTTCAAAACGGATGAGGAAATTTCTGATTCCGAGGCCGTCCGGTGCCCCGAAAGCGCACCGGAAGCCTCCGACCGCCGTTTCTCGATCTCGGTGCTCGGTCTTTCGAAATCGCGTGGTGCGGATAAAACGCACGTAACTCCCTCGTTACATGTCGGATTGGGTCGATTTTGGGTTCGTTGGAAAGGAGAGTCAGTGCTCTTCGAAATCCTTCAGGAAGCGTCGCATTCCGAGGCCTTTTGGGCCTCCAAAAGTGGGGCGAGAGTAAATGGTGCGGAATTTTTCCGACGTGCCCTGTTCCCGGGAAAACGCTCATAACTCCCTCACCGGAGGTCGGATCTGGACGGTTTTTACGTCGTTGGAAAGCTTACTCGACGGGCTTTCAAAACGGATGAGGAAATTTCTGATTCCGAGGCCGTCCGGTGCCCCGAAAGCGCGCCGGAAGCCTCCGACCGCCGTTTCTCGATCTCGGTGCTCGGTCTTTCGAAATCGCGTGGTGCGGATAAAACGCACGTAACTCCCTCGTTACATGTCGGATTGGGTCGATTTTGGGTTCTTTGGAAAGGAGAGTCAGTGCTCTTCGAAATCCTTCAGGAAGCGTCGCATTCCGAGGCCGTTTGGTCCTCCAAAAGTGGGGCGAGAGTAAATGGTGCGGAATTTTTCGGACGTGCCCTGTTCCCGGGAAAACGCTCATAACTCCCTCACCGGAGGTCGGATCTGGACGGTTTTTACGTCGTTGGAAAGCTTACTCGAGGGGCTTTCAAAAAGGATGAGGAAATTTCTGATTCCGAGGCCGTCCGGTGCCCCGAAAGCGCGCCGGAAGCCTCCGACCGCCGTTTCTCGATCTCGGTGCTCGGTCTTTCGAAATCGCGTGGTGCGGATAAAACGCACGTAACTCCCTCGTTACATGTCGGATTGGGTCGATTTTGGGTTCGTTGGACAGGAGAGTCAGTGCTCTTCGAAATCCTTCAGGAAGCGTCGCATTCCGAGGCCTTTTGGGCCTCCAAAAGTGGGGCGAGAGTAAATGGTGCGGAATTTTTCCGACGTGCCCTGTTCCCGGGAAAACGCTCATAACTCCCTCACCGGAGGTCGGATCTGGACGGTTTTTACGTCGTTGGAAAGCTTACTCGACGGGCTTTCAAAACGGATAATGAAATTTCTGATTCCGAGGCCGTCCGGTGCCCCGAAAGCGCGCCGGAAGCCTCCGACCGCCGTTTCTCGATCTCGGTGCTCGGTCTTTCGAAATCGCGTGGTGCGGATAAAACGCACGTAACTCCCTCGTTACATGTCGGATTGGGTCGATTTTGGGTTCGTTGGAAAGGAGAGTCAGTGCTCTTCGAAATCCTTCAGGAAGCGTCGCATTCCGAGGCCGTTTGGTCCTCCAAAAGTGGGGCGAGAGTAAATGGTGCGGAATTTTTCGGACGTGCCCTGTTCCCGGGAAAACGCTCATAACTCCCTCACCGGAGGTCGGATCTGGACGGTTTTTACGTCGTTGGAAAGCTTACTCGAGGGGCTTTCAAAAAGGATGAGGAAATTTCTGATTCCGAGGCCGTCCGGTGCCCCGAAAGCGCGCCGGAAGCCTCCGACCGCCGTTTCTCGATCTCGGTGCTCGGTCTTTCGAAATCGCGTGGTGCGGATAAAACGCACGTAACTCCCTCGTTACATGTCGGATTGGGTCGATTTTGGGTTCGTTGGAAAGGAGAGTCAGTGCTCTTCGAAATCCTTCAGGAAGCGTCGCATTCCGAGGCCGTTTGGACCTCCAAAAGTGGGGCGAGAGTAAATGGTGCGGAATTTTTCCGACGTGCCCTGTTCCCGGGAAAATGCTCATAACTCCCTCACCGGAGGTCGGATCTGGACGGTTTTTACGTCGTTGGAAAGCTTACTCGACGGGCTTTCAAAACGGATGAGGAAATTTCTGATTCCGAGGCCGTCCGGTGCCCCGAAAGCGCGCCGGAAGCCTCCGACCGCCGTTTCTCGATCTCGCTGCTCGGTCTTTCGAAATCGCGTGGTGCGGATAAAACGCACGTAACTCCCTCGTTACATGTCGGATTGGGTCGATTTTGGGTTCGTTGGAAAGGAGAGTCAGTGCTCTTCGAAATCCTTCAGGAAGCGTCGCATTCCGAGGCCGTTTGGGCCTCCAAAAGTGGGGCGAGAGTAAATGGTGCGGAATTTTTCCGACGTGCCCTGTTCCCGGGAAAACGCTCATAACTCCCTCACCGGAGGTCGGATCTGGACGGTTTTTACGTCGTTGGAAAGCTTACTCGACGGGCTTTCAAAACGGATGAGGAAATTTCTGATTCCGAGGCCGTCCGGTGCCCCGAAAGCGCGCCGGAAGCCTCCGACCGCCGTTTCTCGATCTCGGTGGTCGGGCTTTCGAAATCGCGTGGTGCGGATAAAACGCACGTAACTCCCTCGTTACATGTCGGATTGGGTCAATTTTGGGTTCGTTGGAAAGGAGAGTCAGTGCTCTTCGAAATCCTTCAGGAAGCGTCGCATTCCGAGGCCGTTTGGGCCTCCAAAAGTGGGGCGAGAGTAAATGGTGCGGAATTTTTCCGACGTGCCCTGTTCCCGGGAAAACGCTCATAACTCCCTCACCGGAGGTCGGATCTGGACGGTTTTTACGTCGTTGGAAAGCTTACTCGACGGGCTTTCAAAACGGATGAGGAAATTTCTGATTCCGAGGCCGTCCGGTGCCCCGAAAGCGCACCGGAAGCCTCCGACCGCCGTTTCTCGATCTCGGTGCTCGGTCTTTCGAAATCGCGTGGTGCGGATAAAACGCACGTAACTCCCTCGTTACATGTCGGATTGGGTCGATTTTGGGTTCGTTGGAAAGGAGAGTCAGTGCTCTTCGAAATCCTTCAGGAAGCGTCGCATTCCGAGGCCTTTTGGGCCTCCAAAAGTGGGGCGAGAGTAAATGGTGCGGAATTTTTCCGACATGCCCTGTTCCCGGGAAAACGCTCATAACTCCCTCACCGGAGGTCGGATCTGGACGGTTTTTACGTCGTTGGAAAGCTTACTCGACGGGCTTTCAAAACGGATGAGGAAATTTCTGATTCCGAGGCCGTCCGGTGCCCCGAAAGCGCGCCGGAAGCCTCCGACCGCCGTTTCTCGATCTCGGTGCTCGGTCTTTCGAAATCGCGTGGTGCGGATAAAACGCACGTAACTCCCTCGTTACATGTCGGATTGGGTCGATTTTGGGTTCGTTGGAAAGGAGAGTCAGTGCTCTTCGAAATCCTTCAGGAAGCGTCGCATTCCGAGGCCGTTTGGTCCTCCAAAAGTGGGGCGAGAGTAAATGGTGCGGAATTTTTCGGACGTGCCCTGTTCCCGGGAAAACGCTCATAACTCCCTCACCGGAGGTCGGATCTGGACGGTTTTTACGTCGTTGGAAAGCTTACTCGAGGGGCTTTCAAAAAGGATGAGGAAATTTCTGATTCCGAGGCCGTCCGGTGCCCCGAAAGCGCGCCGGAAGCCTCCGACCGCCGTTTCTCGATCTCGGTGCTCGGTCTTTCGAAATCGCGTGGTGCGGATAAAACGCACGTAACTCCCTCGTTACATGTCGGATTGGGTCGATTTTGGGTTCGTTGGAAAGGAGAGTCAGTGCTCTTCGAAATCCTTCAGGAAGCGTCGCATTCCGAGGCCGTTTGGACCTCCAAAAGTGGGGCGAGAGTAAATGGTGCGGAATTTTTCCGACGTGCCCTGTTCCCGGGAAAACGCTCATAACTCCCTCACCGGAGGTCGGATCTGGACGGTTTTTACGTCGTTGGAAAGCTTACTCGACGGGCTTTCAAAACGGATGAGGAAATTTCTGATTCCGAGGCCGTCCGGTGCCCCGAAAGCGCGCCGGAAGCCTCCGACCGCCGTTTCTCGATCTCGCTGCTCGGTCTTTCGAAATCGCGTGGTGCGGATAAAACGCACGTAACTCCCTCGTTACATGTCGGATTGGGTCGATTTTGGGTTCGTTGGAAAGGAGAGTCAGTGCTCTTCGAAATCCTTCAGGAAGCGTCGCATTCCGAGGCCGTTTGGGCCTCCAAAAGTGGGGCGAGAGTAAATGGTGCGGAATTTTTCCGACGTGCCCTGTTCCCGGGAAAACGCTCATAACTCCCTCACCGGAGGTCGGATCTGGACGGTTTTTACGTCGTTGGAAAGCTTACTCGACGGGCTTTCAAAACGGATGAGGAAATTTCTGATTCCGAGGCCGTCCGGTGCCCCGAAAGCGCGCCGGAAGCCTCCGACCGCCGTTTCTCGATCTCGGTGCTCGGTCTTTCGAAATCGCGTGGTGCGGATAAAACGCACGTAACTCCCTCGTTACATGTCGGATTGGGTCAATTTTGGGTTCGTTGGAAAGGAGAGTCAGTGCTCTTCGAAATCCTTCAGGAAGCGTCGCATTCCGAGGCCGTTTGGGCCTCCAAAAGTGGGGCGAGAGTAAATGGTGCGGAATTTTTCCGACGTGCCCTGTTCCCGGGAAAACGCTCATAACTCCCTCACCGGAGGTCGGATCTGGACGGTTTTTACGTCGTTGGAAAGCTTACTCGACGGGCTTTCAAAACGGATAGGAAATTTCTGATTCCGAGGCCGTCCGGTGCCCCGAAAGCGCGCCGGAAGCCTCCGACCGCCGTTTCTCGATCTCGGTGCTCGGTCTTTCGAAATCGCGTGGTGCGGATAAAACGCACGTAACTCCCTCGTTACATGTCGGATTGGGTCAATTTTGGGTTCGTTGGAAAGGAGAGTCAGTGCTCTTCGAAATCCTTCAGGAAGCGTCGCATTCCGAGGCCGTTTGGGCCTCCAAAAGTGGGGCGAGAGTAAATGGTGCGGAATTTTTCCGACGTGCCCTGTTCCCGGGAAAACGCTCATAACTCCCTCACCGGAGGTCGGATCTGGACGGTTTTTACGTCGTTGGAAAGCTTACTCGACGGGCTTTCAAAACGGATGAGGAAATTTCTGATTCCGAGGCCGTCCGGTGCCCCGAAAGCGCGCCGGAAGCCTCCGACCGCCGTTTCTCGATCTCGGTGCTCGGTCTTTCGAAATCGCGTGGTGCGGATAAAACGCACGTAACTCCCTCGTTACATGTCGGATTGGGTCGATTTTGGGTTCGTTGGAAAGGAGAGTCAGTGCTCTTCGAAATCCTTCAGGAAGCGTCGCATTCCGAGGCCTTTTGGGCCTCCAAAAGTGGGGCGAGAGTAAATGGTGCGGAATTTTTCCGACATGCCCTGTTCCCGGGAAAACGCTCATAACTCCCTCACCGGAGGTCGGATCTGGACGGTTTTTACGTCGTTGGAAAGCTTACTCGACGGGCTTTCAAAACGGATGAGGAAATTTCTGATTCCGAGGCCGTCCGGTGCCCCGAAAGCGCGCCGGAAGCCTCCGACCGCCGTTTCTCGATCTCGGTGCTCGGTCTTTCGAAATCGCGTGGTGCGGATAAAACGCACGTAACTCCCTCGTTACATGTCGGATTGGGTCGATTTTGGGTTCGTTGGAAAGGAGAGTCAGTGCTCTTCGAAATCCTTCAGGAAGCGTCGCATTCCGAGGCCGTTTGGTCCTCCAAAAGTGGGGCGAGAGTAAATGGTGCGGAATTTTTCGGACGTGCCCTGTTCCCGGGAAAACGCTCATAACTCCCTCACCGGAGGTCGGATCTGGACGGTTTTTACGTCGTTGGAAAGCTTACTCGAGGGGCTTTCAAAAAGGATGAGGAAATTTCTGATTCCGAGGCCGTCCGGTGCCCCGAAAGCGCGCCGGAAGCCTCCGACCGCCGTTTCTCGATCTCGGTGCTCGGTCTTTCGAAATCGCGTGGTGCGGATAAAACGCACGTAACTCCCTCGTTACATGTCGGATTGGGTCGATTTTGGGTTCGTTGGAAAGGAGAGTCAGTGCTCTTCGAAATCCTTCAGGAAGCGTCGCATTCCGAGGCCGTTTGGACCTCCAAAAGTGGGGCGAGAGTAAATGGTGCGGAATTTTTCCGACGTGCCCTGTTCCCGGGAAAACGCTCATAACTCCCTCACCGGAGGTCGGATCTGGACGGTTTTTACGTCGTTGGAAAGCTTACTCGACGGGCTTTCAAAACGGATGAGGAAATTTCTGATTCCGAGGCCGTCCGGTGCCCCGAAAGCGCGCCGGAAGCCTCCGACCGCCGTTTCTCGATCTCGCTGCTCGGTCTTTCGAAATCGCGTGGTGCGGATAAAACGCACGTAACTCCCTCGTTACATGTCGGATTGGGTCGATTTTGGGTTCGTTGGAAAGGAGAGTCAGTGCTCTTCGAAATCCTTCAGGAAGCGTCGCATTCCGAGGCCGTTTGGGCCTCCAAAAGTGGGGCGAGAGTAAATGGTGCGGAATTTTTCCGACGTGCCCTGTTCCCGGGAAAACGCTCATAACTCCCTCACCGGAGGTCGGATCTGGACGGTTTTTACGTCGTTGGAAAGCTTACTCGACGGGCTTTCAAAACGGATGAGGAAATTTCTGATTCCGAGGCCGTCCGGTGCCCCGAAAGCGCGCCGGAAGCCTCCGACCGCCGTTTCTCGATCTCGGTGCTCGGTCTTTCGAAATCGCGTGGTGCGGATAAAACGCACGTAACTCCCTCGTTACATGTCGGATTGGGTCAATTTTGGGTTCGTTGGAAAGGAGAGTCAGTGCTCTTCGAAATCCTTCAGGAAGCGTCGCATTCCGAGGCCGTTTGGGCCTCCAAAAGTGGGGCGAGAGTAAATGGTGCGGAATTTTTCCGACGTGCCCTGTTCCCGGGAAAACGCTCATAACTCCCTCACCGGAGGTCGGATCTGGACGGTTTTTACGTCGTTGGAAAGCTTACTCGACGGGCTTTCAAAACGGATAGGAAATTTCTGATTCCGAGGCCGTCCGGTGCCCCGAAAGCGCGCCGGAAGCCTCCGACCGCCGTTTCTCGATCTCGGTGCTCGGTCTTTCGAAATCGCGTGGTGCGGATAAAACGCACGTAACTCCCTCGTTACATGTCGGATTGGGTCAATTTTGGGTTCGTTGGAAAGGAGAGTCAGTGCTCTTCGAAATCCTTCAGGAAGCGTCGCATTCCGAGGCCGTTTGGGCCTCCAAAAGTGGGGCGAGAGTAAATGGTGCGGAATTTTTCCGACGTGCCCTGTTCCCGGGAAAACGCTCATAACTCCCTCACCGGAGGTCGGATCTGGACGGTTTTTACGTCGTTGGAAAGCTTACTCGACGGGCTTTCAAAACGGATGAGGAAATTTCTGATTCCGAGGCCGTCCGGTGCCCCGAAAGCGCGCCGGAAGCCTCCGACCGCCGTTTCTCGATCTCGGTGGTCGGTCTTTCGAAATCGCGTGGTGCGGATAAAACGCACGTAACTCCCTCGTTACATGTCGGATTGGGTCGATTTTGGGTTCGTTGGACAGGAGAGTCAGTGCTCTTCGAAATCCTTCAGGAAGCGTCGCATTCCGAGGCCTTTTGGGCCTCCAAAAGTGGGGCGAGAGTAAATGGTGCGGAATTTTTCCGACGTGCCCTGTTCCCGGGAAAACGCTCATAACTCCCTCACCGGAGGTCGGATCTGGACGGTTTTTACGTCGTTGGAAAGCTTACTCGACGGGCTTTCAAAACGGATGAGGAAATTTCTGATTCCGAGGCCGTCCGGTGCCCCGAAAGCGCGCCGGAAGCCTCCGACCGCCGTTTCTCGATCTCGGTGCTCGGTCTTTCGAAATCGCGTGGTGCGGATAAAACGCACGTAACTCCCTCGTTACATGTCGGATTGGGTCGATTTTGGGTTCGTTGGAAAGGAGAGTCAGTGCTCTTCGAAATCCTTCAGGAAGCGTCGCATTCCGAGGCCGTTTGGGCCTCCAAAAGTGGGGCGAGAGTAAATGGTGCGGAATTTTTCCGACGTGCCCTGTTCCCGGGAAAACGCTCATAACTCCCTCACCGGAGGTCGGATCTGGACGGTTTTTACGTCGTTGGAAAGCTTACTCGAGGGGCTTTCAAAAAGGATGAGGAAATTTCTGATTCCGAGGCCGTCCGGTGCCCCGAAAGCGCGCCGGAAGCCTCCGACCGCCGTTTCTCGATCTCGGTGCTCGGTCTTTCGAAATCGCGTGGTGCGGATAAAACGCACGTAACTCCCTCGTTACATGTCGGATTGGGTCGATTTTGGGTTCGTTGGAAAGGAGAGTCAGTGCTCTTCGAAATCCTTCAGGAAGCGTCGCATTCCGAGGCCGTTTGGACCTCCAAAAGTGGGGCGAGAGTAAATGGTGCGGAATTTTTCCGACGTGCCCTGTTCCCGGGAAAACGCTCATAACTCCCTCACCGGAGGTCGGATCTGGACGGTTTTTACGTCGTTGGAAAGCTTACTCGACGGGCTTTCAAAACGGATGAGGAAATTTCTGATTCCGAGGCCGTCCGGTGCCCCGAAAGCGCGCCGGAAGCCTCCGACCGCCGTTTCTCGATCTCGGTGCTCGGTCTTTCGAAATCGCGTGGTGCGGATAAAACGCACGTAACTCCCTCGTTACATGTCGGATTGGGTCGATTTTGGGTTCGTTGGACAGGAGAGTCAGTGCTCTTCGAAATCCTTCAGGAAGCGTCGCATTCCGAGGCCGTTTGGACCTCCAAAAGTGGGGCGAGAGTAAATGGTGCGGAATTTTTCCGACGTGCCCTGTTCCCGGGAAAACGCTCATAACTCCCTCACCGGAGGTCGGATCTGGACGGTTTTTACGTCGTTGGAAAGCTTACTCGACGGGCTTTCAAAACGGATGAGGAAATTTCTGATTCCGAGGCCGTCCGGTGCCCCGAAAGCGCGCCGGAAGCCTCCGACCGCCGTTTCTCGATCTCGGTGCTCGGTCTTTCGAAATCGCGTGGTGCGGATAAAACGCACGTAACTCCCTCGTTACATGTCGGATTGGGTCGATTTTGGGTTCGTTGGACAGGAGAGTCAGTGCTCTTCGAAATCCTTCAGGAAGCGTCGCATTCCGAGGCCGTTTGGGCCTCCAAAAGTGGGGCGAGAGTAAATGGTGCGGAATTTTTCCGACGTGCCCTGTTCCCGGGAAAACGCTCATAACTCCCTCACCGGAGGTCGGATCTGGACGGTTTTTACGTCGTTGGAAAGCTTACTCGACGGGCTTTCAAAACGGATGAGGAAATTTCTGATTCCGAGGCCGTCCGGTGCCCCGAAAGCGCGCCGGAAGCCTCCGACCGCCGTTTCTCGATCTCGGTGCTCGGTCTTTCGAAATCGCGTGGTGCGGATAAAACGCACGTAACTCCCTCGTTACATGTCGGATTGGGTCGATTTTGGGTTCGTTGGAAAGGAGAGTCAGTGCTCTTCGAAATCCTTCAGGAAGCGTCGCATTCCGAGGCCGTTTGGGCCTCCAAAAGTGGGGCGAGAGTAAATGGTGCGGAATTTTTCCGACGTGCCCTGTTCCCGGGAAAACGCTCATAACTCCCTCACCGGAGGTCGGATCTGGACGGTTTTTACGTCGTTGGAAAGCTTACTCGACGGGCTTTCAAAACGGATGAGGAAATTTCTGATTCCGAGGCCGTCCGGTGCCCCGAAAGCGCGCCGGAAGCCTCCGACCGCCGTTTCTCGATCTCGGTGCTCGGTCTTTCGAAATCGCGTGGTGCGGATAAAACGCACGTAACTCCCTCGTTACATGTCGGATTGGGTCGATTTTGGGTTCGTTGGAAAGGAGAGTCAGTGCTCTTCGAAATCCTTCAGGAAGCGTCGCATTCCGAGGCCGTTTGGGCCTCCAAAAGTGGGGCGAGAGTAAATGGTGCGGAATTTTTCCGACGTGCCCTGTTCCCGGGAAAACGCTCATAACTCCCTCACCGGAGGTCGGATCTGGACGGTTTTTACGTCGTTGGAAAGCTTACTCGACGGGCTTTCAAAACGGATGAGGAAATTTCTGATTCCGAGGCCGTCCGGTGCCCCGAAAGCGCGCCGGAAGCCTCCGACCGCCGTTTCTCGATCTCGGTGCTCGGTCTTTCGAAATCGCGTGGTGCGGATAAAACGCACGTAACTCCCTCGTTACATGTCGGATTGGGTCAATTTTGGGTTCGTTGGAAAGGAGAGTCAGTGCTCTTCGAAATCCTTCAGGAAGCGTCGCATTCCGAGGCCGTTTGGGCCTCCAAAAGTGGGGCGAGAGTAAATGGTGCGGAATTTTTCCGACGTGCCCTGTTCCCGGGAAAACGCTCATAACTCCCTCACCGGAGGTCGGATCTGGACGGTTTTTACGTCGTTGGAAAGCTTACTCGACGGGCTTTCAAAACGGATAGGAAATTTCTGATTCCGAGGCCGTCCGGTGCCCCGAAAGCGCGCCGGAAGCCTCCGACCGCCGTTTCTCGATCTCGGTGCTCGGTCTTTCGAAATCGCGTGGTGCGGATAAAACGCACGTAACTCCCTCGTTACATGTCGGATTGGGTCAATTTTGGGTTCGTTGGAAAGGAGAGTCAGTGCTCTTCGAAATCCTTCAGGAAGCGTCGCATTCCGAGGCCGTTTGGGCCTCCAAAAGTGGGGCGAGAGTAAATGGTGCGGAATTTTTCCGACGTGCCCTGTTCCCGGGAAAACGCTCATAACTCCCTCACCGGAGGTCGGATCTGGACGGTTTTTACGTCGTTGGAAAGCTTACTCGACGGGCTTTCAAAACGGATGAGGAAATTTCTGATTCCGAGGCCGTCCGGTGCCCCGAAAGCGCGCCGGAAGCCTCCGACCGCCGTTTCTCGATCTCGGTGGTCGGTCTTTCGAAATCGCGTGGTGCGGATAAAACGCACGTAACTCCCTCGTTACATGTCGGATTGGGTCGATTTTGGGTTCGTTGGACAGGAGAGTCAGTGCTCTTCGAAATCCTTCAGGAAGCGTCGCATTCCGAGGCCTTTTGGGCCTCCAAAAGTGGGGCGAGAGTAAATGGTGCGGAATTTTTCCGACGTGCCCTGTTCCCGGGAAAACGCTCATAACTCCCTCACCGGAGGTCGGATCTGGACGGTTTTTACGTCGTTGGAAAGCTTACTCGACGGGCTTTCAAAACGGATGAGGAAATTTCTGATTCCGAGGCCGTCCGGTGCCCCGAAAGCGCGCCGGAAGCCTCCGACCGCCGTTTCTCGATCTCGGTGCTCGGTCTTTCGAAATCGCGTGGTGCGGATAAAACGCACGTAACTCCCTCGTTACATGTCGGATTGGGTCGATTTTGGGTTCGTTGGAAAGGAGAGTCAGTGCTCTTCGAAATCCTTCAGGAAGCGTCGCATTCCGAGGCCGTTTGGGCCTCCAAAAGTGGGGCGAGAGTAAATGGTGCGGAATTTTTCCGACGTGCCCTGTTCCCGGGAAAACGCTCATAACTCCCTCACCGGAGGTCGGATCTGGACGGTTTTTACGTCGTTGGAAAGCTTACTCGAGGGGCTTTCAAAAAGGATGAGGAAATTTCTGATTCCGAGGCCGTCCGGTGCCCCGAAAGCGCGCCGGAAGCCTCCGACCGCCGTTTCTCGATCTCGGTGCTCGGTCTTTCGAAATCGCGTGGTGCGGATAAAACGCACGTAACTCCCTCGTTACATGTCGGATTGGGTCGATTTTGGGTTCGTTGGAAAGGAGAGTCAGTGCTCTTCGAAATCCTTCAGGAAGCGTCGCATTCCGAGGCCGTTTGGACCTCCAAAAGTGGGGCGAGAGTAAATGGTGCGGAATTTTTCCGACGTGCCCTGTTCCCGGGAAAACGCTCATAACTCCCTCACCGGAGGTCGGATCTGGACGGTTTTTACGTCGTTGGAAAGCTTACTCGACGGGCTTTCAAAACGGATGAGGAAATTTCTGATTCCGAGGCCGTCCGGTGCCCCGAAAGCGCGCCGGAAGCCTCCGACCGCCGTTTCTCGATCTCGGTGCTCGGTCTTTCGAAATCGCGTGGTGCGGATAAAACGCACGTAACTCCCTCGTTACATGTCGGATTGGGTCGATTTTGGGTTCGTTGGACAGGAGAGTCAGTGCTCTTCGAAATCCTTCAGGAAGCGTCGCATTCCGAGGCCGTTTGGACCTCCAAAAGTGGGGCGAGAGTAAATGGTGCGGAATTTTTCCGACGTGCCCTGTTCCCGGGAAAACGCTCATAACTCCCTCACCGGAGGTCGGATCTGGACGGTTTTTACGTCGTTGGAAAGCTTACTCGACGGGCTTTCAAAACGGATGAGGAAATTTCTGATTCCGAGGCCGTCCGGTGCCCCGAAAGCGCGCCGGAAGCCTCCGACCGCCGTTTCTCGATCTCGGTGCTCGGTCTTTCGAAATCGCGTGGTGCGGATAAAACGCACGTAACTCCCTCGTTACATGTCGGATTGGGTCGATTTTGGGTTCGTTGGACAGGAGAGTCAGTGCTCTTCGAAATCCTTCAGGAAGCGTCGCATTCCGAGGCCGTTTGGGCCTCCAAAAGTGGGGCGAGAGTAAATGGTGCGGAATTTTTCCGACGTGCCCTGTTCCCGGGAAAACGCTCATAACTCCCTCACCGGAGGTCGGATCTGGACGGTTTTTACGTCGTTGGAAAGCTTACTCGACGGGCTTTCAAAACGGATGAGGAAATTTCTGATTCCGAGGCCGTCCGGTGCCCCGAAAGCGCGCCGGAAGCCTCCGACCGCCGTTTCTCGATCTCGGTGCTCGGTCTTTCGAAATCGCGTGGTGCGGATAAAACGCACGTAACTCCCTCGTTACATGTCGGATTGGGTCGATTTTGGGTTCGTTGGAAAGGAGAGTCAGTGCTCTTCGAAATCCTTCAGGAAGCGTCGCATTCCGAGGCCGTTTGGGCCTCCAAAAGTGGGGCGAGAGTAAATGGTGCGGAATTTTTCCGACGTGCCCTGTTCCCGGGAAAACGCTCATAACTCCCTCACCGGAGGTCGGATCTGGACGGTTTTTACGTCGTTGGAAAGCTTACTCGACGGGCTTTCAAAACGGATGAGGAAATTTCTGATTCCGAGGCCGTCCGGTGCCCCGAAAGCGCGCCGGAAGCCTCCGACCGCCGTTTCTCGATCTCGGTGCTCGGTCTTTCGAAATCGCGTGGTGCGGATAAAACGCACGTAACTCCCTCGTTACATGTCGGATTGGGTCGATTTTGGGTTCGTTGGAAAGGAGAGTCAGTGCTCTTCGAAATCCTTCAGGAAGCGTCGCATTCCGAGGCCGTTTGGGCCTCCAAAAGTGGGGCGAGAGTAAATGGTGCGGAATTTTTCCGACGTGCCCTGTTCCCGGGAAAACGCTCATAACTCCCTCACCGGAGGTCGGATCTGGACGGTTTTTACGTCGTTGGAAAGCTTACTCGACGGGCTTTCAAAACGGATGAGGAAATTTCTGATTCCGAGGCCGTCCGGTGCCCCGAAAGCGCGCCGGAAGCCTCCGACCGCCGTTTCTCGATCTCGGTGCTCGGTCTTTCGAAATCGCGTGGTGCGGATAAAACGCACGTAACTCCCTCGTTACATGTCGGATTGGGTCGATTTTGGGTTCGTTGGAAAGGAGAGTCAGTGCTCTTCGAAATCCTTCAGGAAGCGTCGCATTCCGAGGCCATTTGGGCCTCCTAAAGTGGGGCGAGAGTAAATGGTGCGGAATTTTTCCGACGTGCCCTGTTCCCGGGAAAACGCTCATAACTCCCTCACCGGAGGTCGGATCTGGACGGTTTTTACGTCGTTGGAAAGCTTACTCGACGGGCTTTCAAAAGGGATGAGGAAATTTCTGATTCCGAGGCCGTCCGGTGCCCCGAAAGCGCGCCGGAAGCCTCCGACCGCCGTTTCTCGATCTCGGTGCTCGGTCTTTCGAAATCGCGTGGTGCGGATAAAACGCACGTAACTCCCTCGTTACATGTCGGATTGGGTCGATTTTGGGTTCGTTGGAAAGGAGAGTCAGTGCTCTTCGAAATCCTTCAGGAAGCGTCGCATTCCGAGGCCGTTTGGGCCTCCAAAAGTGGGGCGAGAGTAAATGGTGCGGAATTTTTCCGACGTGCCCTGTTCCCGGGAAAACGCTCATAACTCCCTCACCGGAGGTCGGATCTGGACGGTTTTTACGTCGTTGGAAAGCTTACTCGAGGGGCTTTCAAAAAGGATGAGGAAATTTCTGATTCCGAGGCCGTCCGGTGCCCCGAAAGTGCGCCGGAAGCCTCCGACCGCCGTTTCTCGATCTCGGTGCTCGGTCTTTCGAAATCGCGTGGTGCGGATAAAACGCACGTAACTCCCTCGTTACATGTCGGATTGGGTCGATTTTGGGTTCGTTGGAAAGGAGAGTCAGTGCTCTTCGAAATCCTTCAGGAAGCGTCGCATTCCGAGGCCGTTTGGACCTCCAAAAGTGGGGCGAGAGTAAATGGTGCGGAATTTTTCCGACGTGCCCTGTTCCCGGGAAAACGCTCATAACTCCCTCACCGGAGGTCGGATCTGGACGGTTTTTACGTCGTTGGAAAGCTTACTCGACGGGCTTTCAAAACGGATGAGGAAATTTCTGATTCCGAGGCCGTCCGGTGCCCCGAAAGCGCGCCGGAAGCCTCCGACCGCCGTTTCTCGATCTCGCTGCTCGGTCTTTCGAAATCGCATGGTGCGGATAAAACGCACGTAACTCCCTCGTTACATGTCGGATTGGGTCGATTTTGGGTTCGTTGGAAAGGAGAGTCAGTGCTCTTCGAAATCCTTCAGGAAGCGTCGCATTCCGAGGCCGTTTGGGCCTCCAAAAGTGGGGCGAGAGTAAATGGTGCGGAATTTTTCCGACGTGCCCTGTTCCCGGGAAAACGCTCATAACTCCCTCACCGGAGGTCGGATCTGGACGGTTTTTACGTCGTTGGAAAGCTTACTCGACGGGCTTTCAAAACGGATGAGGAAATTTCTGATTCCGAGGCCGTCCGGTGCCCCGAAAGCGCGCCGGAAGCCTCCGACCGCCGTTTCTCGATCTCGGTGCTCGGTCTTTCGAAATCGCGTGGTGCGGATAAAACGCACGTAACTCCCTCGTTACATGTCGGATTGGGTCGATTTTGGGTTCGTTGGAAAGGAGAGTCAGTGCTCTTCGAAATCCTTCAGGAAGCGTCGCATTCCGAGGCCGTTTGGGCCTCCAAAAGTGGGGCGAGAGTAAATGGTGCGGAATTTTTCCGACGTGCCCTGTTCCCGGGAAAACGCTCATAACTCCCTCACCGGAGGTCGGATCTGGACGGTTTTTACGTCGTTGGAAACCTTACTCGACGGGCTTTCAAAACGGATGAGGAAATTTCTGATTCCGAGGCCGTCCGGTGCCCCGAAAGCGCGCCGGAAGCCTCCGACCGCCGTTTCTCGATCTCGGTGCTCGGTCTTTCGAAATCGCGTGGTGCGGATAAAACGCACGTAACTCCCTCGTTACATGTCGGATTGGGTCGATTTTGGGTTCGTTGGAAAGGAGAGTCAGTGCTCTTCGAAATCCTTCAGGAAGCGTCGCATTCCGAGGCCGTTTGGTCCTCCAAAAGTGGGGCGAGAGTAAATGGTGCGGAATTTTTCGGACGTGCCCTGTTCCCGGGAAAACGCTCATAACTCCCTCACCGGAGGTCGGATCTGGACGGTTTTTACGTCGTTGGAAAGCTTACTCGACGGGCTTTCAAAACGGATGAGGAAATTTCTGATTCCGAGGCCGTCCGGTGCCCCGAAAGCGCACCGGAAGCCTCCGACCGCCGTTTCTCGATCTCGGTGCTCGGTCTTTCGAAATCGCGTGGTGCGGATAAAACGCACGTAACTCCCTCGTTACATGTCGGATTGGGTCGATTTTGGGTTCGTTGGAAAGGAGAGTCAGTGCTCTTCGAAATCCTTCAGGAAGCGTCGCATTCCGAGGCCGTTTGGGCCTCCAAAAGTGGGGCGAGAGTAAATGGTGCGGAATTTTTCCGACGTGCCCTGTTCCCGGGAAAACGCTCATAACTCCCTCACCGGAGGTCGGATCTGGACGGTTTTTACGTCGTTGGAAACCTTACTCGACGGGCTTTCAAAACGGATGAGGAAATTTCTGATTCCGAGGCCGTCCGGTGCCCCGAAAGCGCGCCGGAAGCCTCCGACCGCCGTTTCTCGATCTCGGTGCTCGGTCTTTCGAAATCGCGTGGTGCGGATAAAACGCACGTAACTCCCTCGTTACATGTCGGATTGGGTCGATTTTGGGTTCGTTGGAAAGGAGAGTCAGTGCTCTTCGAAATCCTTCAGGAAGCGTCGCATTCCGAGGCCGTTTGGTCCTCCAAAAGTGGGGCGAGAGTAAATGGTGCGGAATTTTTCGGACGTGCCCTGTTCCCGGGAAAACGCTCATAACTCCCTCACCGGAGGTCGGATCTGGACGGTTTTTACGTCGTTGGAAAGCTTACTCGACGGGCTTTCAAAACGGATGAGGAAATTTCTGATTCCGAGGCCGTCCGGTGCCCCGAAAGCGCACCGGAAGCCTCCGACCGCCGTTTCTCGATCTCGGTGCTCGGTCTTTCGAAATCGCGTGGTGCGGATAAAACGCACGTAACTCCCTCGTTACATGTCGGATTGGGTCGATTTTGGGTTCGTTGGAAAGGAGAGTCAGTGCTCTTCGAAATCCTTCAGGAAGCGTCGCATTCCGAGGCCGTTTGGGCCTCCAAAAGTGGGGCGAGAGTAAATGGTGCGGAATTTTTCCGACGTGCCCTGTTCCCGGGAAAACGCTCATAACTCCCTCACCGGAGGTCGGATCTGGACGGTTTTTACGTCGTTGGAAACCTTACTCGACGGGCTTTCAAAACGGATGAGGAAATTTCTGATTCCGAGGCCGTCCGGTGCCCCGAAAGCGCGCCGGAAGCCTCCGACCGCCGTTTCTCGATCTCGGTGCTCGGTCTTTCGAAATCGCGTGGTGCGGATAAAACGCACGTAACTCCCTCGTTACATGTCGGATTGGGTCGATTTTGGGTTCGTTGGAAAGGAGAGTCAGTGCTCTTCGAAATCCTTCAGGAAGCGTCGCATTCCGAGGCCGTTTGGTCCTCCAAAAGTGGGGCGAGAGTAAATGGTGCGGAATTTTTCGGACGTGCCCTGTTCCCGGGAAAACGCTCATAACTCCCTCACCGGAGGTCGGATCTGGACGGTTTTTACGTCGTTGGAAAGCTTACTCGACGGGCTTTCAAAACGGATGAGGAAATTTCTGATTCCGAGGCCGTCCGGTGCCCCGAAAGCGCGCTGGAAGCCTCCGACCGCCGTTTCTCGATCTCGGTGCTCGGTCTTTCGAAATCGCGTGGTGCGGATAAAACGCACGTAACTCCCTCGTTACATGTCGGATTGGGTCGATTTTGGGTTCGTTGGAAAGGAGAGTCAGTGCTCTTCGAAATCCTTCAGGAAGCGTCGCATTCCGAGGCCTTTTGGGCCTCCAAAAGTGGGGCGAGAGTAAATGGTGCGGAATTTTTCCGACGTGCCCTGTTCCCGGGAAAACGCTCATAACTCCCTCACCGGAGGTCGGATCTGGACGGTTTTTACGTCGTTGGAAAGCTTACTCGACGGGCTTTCAAAACGGATGAGGAAATTTCTGATTCCGAGGCCGTCCGGTGCCCCGAAAGCGCGCCGGAAGCCTCCGACCGCCGTTTCTCGATCTCGGTGCTCGGTCTTTCGAAATCGCGTGGTGCGGATAAAACGCACGTAACTCCCTCGTTACATGTCGGATTGGGTCGATTTTGGGTTCGTTGGAAAGGAGAGTCAGTGCTCTTCGAAATCCTTCAGGAAGCGTCGCATTCCGAGGCCGTTTGGTCCTCCAAAAGTGGGGCGAGAGTAAATGGTGCGGAATTTTTCCGACGTGCCCTGTTCCCGGGAAAACGCTCATAACTCCCTCACCGGAGGTCGGATCTGGACGGTTTTTACGTCGTTGGAAAGCTTACTCGACGGGCTTTCAAAACGGATGAGGAAATTTCTGATTCCGAGGCCGTCCGGTGCCCCGAAACCGCGCCGGAAGCCTCCGACCGCCGTTTCTCGATCTCGGTGCTCGGTCTTTCGAAATCGCGTGGTGCGGATAAAACGCACGTAACTCCCTCGTTACATGTCGGATTGGGTCGATTTTGGGTTCGTTGGAAAGGAGAGTCAGTGCTCTTCGAAATCCTTCAGGAAGCGTCGCATTCCGAGGCCGTTTGGGCCTCCAAAAGTGGGGCGAGAGTAAATGGTGCGGAATTTTTCCGACGTGCCCTGTTCCCGGGAAAACGCTCATAACTCCCTCACCGGAGGTCGGATCTGGACGGTTTTTACGTCGTTGGAAACCTTACTCGACGGGCTTTCAAAACGGATGAGGAAATTTCTGATTCCGAGGCCGTCCGGTGCCCCGAAAGCGCGCCGGAAGCCTCCGACCGCCGTTTCTCGATCTCGGTGCTCGGTCTTTCGAAATCGCGTGGTGCGGATAAAACGCACGTAACTCCCTCGTTACATGTCGGATTGGGTCGATTTTGGGTTCGTTGGAAAGGAGAGTCAGTGCTCTTCGAAATCCTTCAGGAAGCGTCGCATTCCGAGGCCGTTTGGTCCTCCAAAAGTGGGGCGAGAGTAAATGGTGCGGAATTTTTCGGACGTGCCCTGTTCCCGGGAAAACGCTCATAACTCCCTCACCGGAGGTCGGATCTGGACGGTTTTTACGTCGTTGGAAAGCTTACTCGACGGGCTTTCAAAACGGATGAGGAAATTTCTGATTCCGAGGCCGTCCGGTGCCCCGAAAGCGCACCGGAAGCCTCCGACCGCCGTTTCTCGATCTCGGTGCTCGGTCTTTCGAAATCGCGTGGTGCGGATAAAACGCACGTAACTCCCTCGTTACATGTCGGATTGGGTCGATTTTGGGTTCGTTGGAAAGGAGAGTCAGTGCTCTTCGAAATCCTTCAGGAAGCGTCGCATTCCGAGGCCGTTTGGGCCTCCAAAAGTGGGGCGAGAGTAAATGGTGCGGAATTTTTCCGACGTGCCCTGTTCCCGGGAAAACGCTCATAACTCCCTCACCGGAGGTCGGATCTGGACGGTTTTTACGTCGTTGGAAACCTTACTCGACGGGCTTTCAAAACGGATGAGGAAATTTCTGATTCCGAGGCCGTCCGGTGCCCCGAAAGCGCGCCGGAAGCCTCCGACCGCCGTTTCTCGATCTCGGTGCTCGGTCTTTCGAAATCGCGTGGTGCGGATAAAACGCACGTAACTCCCTCGTTACATGTCGGATTGGGTCGATTTTGGGTTCGTTGGAAAGGAGAGTCAGTGCTCTTCGAAATCCTTCAGGAAGCGTCGCATTCCGAGGCCGTTTGGTCCTCCAAAAGTGGGGCGAGAGTAAATGGTGCGGAATTTTTCGGACGTGCCCTGTTCCCGGGAAAACGCTCATAACTCCCTCACCGGAGGTCGGATCTGGACGGTTTTTACGTCGTTGGAAAGCTTACTCGACGGGCTTTCAAAACGGATGAGGAAATTTCTGATTCCGAGGCCGTCCGGTGCCCCGAAAGCGCGCCGGAAGCCTCCGACCGCCGTTTCTCGATCTCGGTGCTCGGTCTTTCGAAATCGCGTGGTGCGGATAAAACGCACGTAACTCCCTCGTTACATGTCGGATTGGGTCGATTTTGGGTTCGTTGGAAAGGAGAGTCAGTGCTCTTCGAAATCCTTCAGGAAGCGTCGCATTCCGAGGCCTTTTGGGCCTCCAAAAGTGGGGCGAGAGTAAATGGTGCGGAATTTTTCCGACGTGCCCTGTTCCCGGGAAAACGCTCATAACTCCCTCACCGGAGGTCGGATCTGGACGGTTTTTACGTCGTTGGAAAGCTTACTCGACGGGCTTTCAAAACGGATGAGGAAATTTCTGATTCCGAGGCCGTCCGGTGCCCCGAAAGCGCGCCGGAAGCCTCCGACCGCCGTTTCTCGATCTCGGTGCTCGGTCTTTCGAAATCGCGTGGTGCGGATAAAACGCACGTAACTCCCTCGTTACATGTCGGATTGGGTCGATTTTGGGTTCGTTGGAAAGGAGAGTCAGTGCTCTTCGAAATCCTTCAGGAAGCGTCGCATTCCGAGGCCGTTTGGGCCTCCAAAAGTGGGGCGAGAGTAAATGGTGCGGAATTTTTCCGACGTGCCCTGTTCCCGGGAAAACGCTCATAACTCCCTCACCGGAGGTCGGATCTGGACGGTTTTTACGTCGTTGGAAACCTTACTCGACGGGCTTTCAAAACGGATGAGGAAATTTCTGATTCCGAGGCCGTCCGGTGCCCCGAAAGCGCGCCGGAAGCCTCCGACCGCCGTTTCTCGATCTCGGTGCTCGGTCTTTCGAAATCGCGTGGTGCGGATAAAACGCACGTAACTCCCTCGTTACATGTCGGATTGGGTCGATTTTGGGTTCGTTGGAAAGGAGAGTCAGTGCTCTTCGAAATCCTTCAGGAAGCGTCGCATTCCGAGGCCGTTTGGTCCTCCAAAAGTGGGGCGAGAGTAAATGGTGCGGAATTTTTCGGACGTGCCCTGTTCCCGGGAAAACGCTCATAACTCCCTCACCGGAGGTCGGATCTGGACGGTTTTTACGTCGTTGGAAAGCTTACTCGACGGGCTTTCAAAACGGATGAGGAAATTTCTGATTCCGAGGCCGTCCGGTGCCCCGAAAGCGCACCGGAAGCCTCCGACCGCCATTTCTCGATCTCGGTGCTCGGTCTTTCGAAATCGCGTGGTGCGGATAAAACGCACGTAACTCCCTCGTTACATGTCGGATTGGGTCGATTTTGGGTTCGTTGGAAAGGAGAGTCAGTGCTCTTCGAAATCCTTCAGGAAGCGTCGCATTCCGAGGCCGTTTGGGCCTCCAAAAGTGGGGCGAGAGTAAATGGTGCGGAATTTTTCCGACGTGCCCTGTTCCCGGGAAAACGCTCATAACTCCCTCACCGGAGGTCGGATCTGGACGGTTTTTACGTCGTTGGAAACCTTACTCGACGGGCTTTCAAAACGGATGAGGAAATTTCTGATTCCGAGGCCGTCCGGTGCCCCGAAAGCGCGCCGGAAGCCTCCGACCGCCGTTTCTCGATCTCGGTGCTCGGTCTTTCGAAATCGCGTGGTGCGGATAAAACGCACGTAACTCCCTCGTTACATGTCGGATTGGGTCGATTTTGGGTTCGTTGGAAAGGAGAGTCAGTGCTCTTCGAAATCCTTCAGGAAGCGTCGCATTCCGAGGCCGTTTGGTCCTCCAAAAGTGGGGCGAGAGTAAATGGTGCGGAATTTTTCGGACGTGCCCTGTTCCCGGGAAAACGCTCATAACTCCCTCACCGGAGGTCGGATCTGGACGGTTTTTACGTCGTTGGAAAGCTTACTCGACGGGCTTTCAAAACGGATGAGGAAATTTCTGATTCCGAGGCCGTCCGGTGCCCCGAAAGCGCGCCGGAAGCCTCCGACCGCCGTTTCTCGATCTCGGTGCTCGGTCTTTCGAAATCGCGTGGTGCGGATAAAACGCACGTAACTCCCTCGTTACATGTCGGATTGGGTCGATTTTGGGTTCGTTGGAAAGGAGAGTCAGTGCTCTTCGAAATCCTTCAGGAAGCGTCGCATTCCGAGGCCTTTTGGGCCTCCAAAAGTGGGGCGAGAGTAAATGGTGCGGAATTTTTCCGACGTGCCCTGTTCCCGGGAAAACGCTCATAACTCCCTCACCGGAGGTCGGATCTGGACGGTTTTTACGTCGTTGGAAAGCTTACTCGACGGGCTTTCAAAACGGATGAGGAAATTTCTGATTCCGAGGCCGTCCGGTGCCCCGAAAGCGCGCCGGAAGCCTCCGACCGCCGTTTCTCGATCTCGGTGCTCGGTCTTTCGAAATCGCGTGGTGCGGATAAAACGCACGTAACTCCCTCGTTACATGTCGGATTGGGTCGATTTTGGGTTCGTTGGAAAGGAGAGTCAGTGCTCTTCGAAATCCTTCAGGAAGCGTCGCATTCCGAGGCCGTTTGGTCCTCCAAAAGTGGGGCGAGAGTAAATGGTGCGGAATTTTTCCGACGTGCCCTGTTCCCGGGAAAACGCTCATAACTCCCTCACCGGAGGTCGGATCTGGACGGTTTTTACGTCGTTGGAAAGCTTACTCGACGGGCTTTCAAAACGGATGAGGAAATTTCTGATTCCGAGGCCGTCCGGTGCCCCGAAACCGCGCCGGAAGCCTCCGACCGCCGTTTCTCGATCTCGGTGCTCGGTCTTTCGAAATCGCGTGGTGCGGATAAAACGCACGTAACTCCCTCGTTACATGTCGGATTGGGTCGATTTTGGGTTCGTTGGAAAGGAGAGTCAGTGCTCTTCGAAATCCTTCAGGAAGCGTCGCATTCCGAGGCCGTTTGGGCCTCCAAAAGTGGGGCGAGAGTAAATGGTGCGGAATTTTTCCGACGTGCCCTGTTCCCGGGAAAACGCTCATAACTCCCTCACCGGAGGTCGGATCTGGACGGTTTTTACGTCGTTGGAAACCTTACTCGACGGGCTTTCAAAACGGATGAGGAAATTTCTGATTCCGAGGCCGTCCGGTGCCCCGAAAGCGCGCCGGAAGCCTCCGACCGCCGTTTCTCGATCTCGGTGCTCGGTCTTTCGAAATCGCGTGGTGCGGATAAAACGCACGTAACTCCCTCGTTACATGTCGGATTGGGTCGATTTTGGGTTCGTTGGAAAGGAGAGTCAGTGCTCTTCGAAATCCTTCAGGAAGCGTCGCATTCCGAGGCCGTTTGGTCCTCCAAAAGTGGGGCGAGAGTAAATGGTGCGGAATTTTTCGGACGTGCCCTGTTCCCGGGAAAACGCTCATAACTCCCTCACCGGAGGTCGGATCTGGACGGTTTTTACGTCGTTGGAAAGCTTACTCGACGGGCTTTCAAAACGGATGAGGAAATTTCTGATTCCGAGGCCGTCCGGTGCCCCGAAAGCGCACCGGAAGCCTCCGACCGCCGTTTCTCGATCTCGGTGCTCGGTCTTTCGAAATCGCGTGGTGCGGATAAAACGCACGTAACTCCCTCGTTACATGTCGGATTGGGTCGATTTTGGGTTCGTTGGAAAGGAGAGTCAGTGCTCTTCGAAATCCTTCAGGAAGCGTCGCATTCCGAGGCCGTTTGGGCCTCCAAAAGTGGGGCGAGAGTAAATGGTGCGGAATTTTTCCGACGTGCCCTGTTCCCGGGAAAACGCTCATAACTCCCTCACCGGAGGTCGGATCTGGACGGTTTTTACGTCGTTGGAAACCTTACTCGACGGGCTTTCAAAACGGATGAGGAAATTTCTGATTCCGAGGCCGTCCGGTGCCCCGAAAGCGCGCCGGAAGCCTCCGACCGCCGTTTCTCGATCTCGGTGCTCGGTCTTTCGAAATCGCGTGGTGCGGATAAAACGCACGTAACTCCCTCGTTACATGTCGGATTGGGTCGATTTTGGGTTCGTTGGAAAGGAGAGTCAGTGCTCTTCGAAATCCTTCAGGAAGCGTCGCATTCCGAGGCCGTTTGGTCCTCCAAAAGTGGGGCGAGAGTAAATGGTGCGGAATTTTTCGGACGTGCCCTGTTCCCGGGAAAACGCTCATAACTCCCTCACCGGAGGTCGGATCTGGACGGTTTTTACGTCGTTGGAAAGCTTACTCGACGGGCTTTCAAAACGGATGAGGAAATTTCTGATTCCGAGGCCGTCCGGTGCCCCGAAAGCGCGCCGGAAGCCTCCGACCGCCGTTTCTCGATCTCGGTGCTCGGTCTTTCGAAATCGCGTGGTGCGGATAAAACGCACGTAACTCCCTCGTTACATGTCGGATTGGGTCGATTTTGGGTTCGTTGGAAAGGAGAGTCAGTGCTCTTCGAAATCCTTCAGGAAGCGTCGCATTCCGAGGCCTTTTGGGCCTCCAAAAGTGGGGCGAGAGTAAATGGTGCGGAATTTTTCCGACGTGCCCTGTTCCCGGGAAAACGCTCATAACTCCCTCACCGGAGGTCGGATCTGGACGGTTTTTACGTCGTTGGAAAGCTTACTCGACGGGCTTTCAAAACGGATGAGGAAATTTCTGATTCCGAGGCCGTCCGGTGCCCCGAAAGCGCGCCGGAAGCCTCCGACCGCCGTTTCTCGATCTCGGTGCTCGGTCTTTCGAAATCGCGTGGTGCGGATAAAACGCACGTAACTCCCTCGTTACATGTCGGATTGGGTCGATTTTGGGTTCGTTGGAAAGGAGAGTCAGTGCTCTTCGAAATCCTTCAGGAAGCGTCGCATTCCGAGGCCGTTTGGGCCTCCAAAAGTGGGGCGAGAGTAAATGGTGCGGAATTTTTCCGACGTGCCCTGTTCCCGGGAAAACGCTCATAACTCCCTCACCGGAGGTCGGATCTGGACGGTTTTTACGTCGTTGGAAACCTTACTCGACGGGCTTTCAAAACGGATGAGGAAATTTCTGATTCCGAGGCCGTCCGGTGCCCCGAAAGCGCGCCGGAAGCCTCCGACCGCCGTTTCTCGATCTCGGTGCTCGGTCTTTCGAAATCGCGTGGTGCGGATAAAACGCACGTAACTCCCTCGTTACATGTCGGATTGGGTCGATTTTGGGTTCGTTGGAAAGGAGAGTCAGTGCTCTTCGAAATCCTTCAGGAAGCGTCGCATTCCGAGGCCGTTTGGTCCTCCAAAAGTGGGGCGAGAGTAAATGGTGCAGAATTTTTCGGACGTGCCCTGTTCCCGGGAAAACGCTCATAACTCCCTCACCGGAGGTCGGATCTGGACGGTTTTTACGTCGTTGGAAAGCTTACTCGACGGGCTTTCAAAACGGATGAGGAAATTTCTGATTCCGAGGCCGTCCGGTGCCCCGAAAGCGCGCCGGAAGCCTCCGACCGCCGTTTCTCGATCTCGGTGCTCGGTCTTTCGAAATCGCGTGGTGCGGATAAAACGCACGTAACTCCCTCGTTACATGTCGGATTGGGTCGATTTTGGGTTCGTTGGAAAGGAGAGTCAGTGCTCTTCGAAATCCTTCAGGAAGCGTCGCATTCCGAGGCCGTTTGGTCCTCCAAAAGTGGGGCGAGAGTAAATGGTGCGGAATTTTTCGGACGTGCCCTGTTCCCGGGAAAACGCTCATAACTCCCTCACCGGAGGTCGGATCTGGACGGTTTTTACGTCGTTGGAAAGCTTACTCGACGGGCTTTCAAAACGGATGAGGAAATTTCTGATTCCGAGGCCGTCCGGTGCCCCGAAAGCGCACCGGAAGCCTCCGACCGCCGTTTCTCGATCTCGGTGCTCGGTCTTTCGAAATCGCGTGGTGCGGATAAAACGCACGTAACTCCCTCGTTACATGTCGGATTGGGTCGATTTTGGGTTCGTTGGAAAGGAGAGTCAGTGCTCTTCGAAATCCTTCAGGAAGCGTCGCATTCCGAGGCCGTTTGGGCCTCCAAAAGTGGGGCGAGAGTAAATGGTGCGGAATTTTTCCGACGTGCCCTGTTCCCGGGAAAACGCTCATAACTCCCTCACCGGAGGTCGGATCTGGACGGTTTTTACGTCGTTGGAAACCTTACTCGACGGGCTTTCAAAACGGATGAGGAAATTTCTGATTCCGAGGCCGTCCGGTGCCCCGAAAGCGCGCCGGAAGCCTCCGACCGCCGTTTCTCGATCTCGGTGCTCGGTCTTTCGAAATCGCGTGGTGCGGATAAAACGCACGTAACTCCCTCGTTACATGTCGGATTGGGTCGATTTTGGGTTCGTTGGAAAGGAGAGTCAGTGCTCTTCGAAATCCTTCAGGAAGCGTCGCATTCCGAGGCCGTTTGGTCCTCCAAAAGTGGGGCGAGAGTAAATGGTGCGGAATTTTTCGGACGTGCCCTGTTCCCGGGAAAACGCTCATAACTCCCTCACCGGAGGTCGGATCTGGACGGTTTTTACGTCGTTGGAAAGCTTACTCGACGGGCTTTCAAAACGGATGAGGAAATTTCTGATTCCGAGGCCGTCCGGTGCCCCGAAAGCGCGCCGGAAGCCTCCGACCGCCGTTTCTCGATCTCGGTGCTCGGTCTTTCGAAATCGCGTGGTGCGGATAAAACGCACGTAACTCCCTCGTTACATGTCGGATTGGGTCGATTTTGGGTTCGTTGGAAAGGAGAGTCAGTGCTCTTCGAAATCCTTCAGGAAGCGTCGCATTCCGAGGCCTTTTGGGCCTCCAAAAGTGGGGCGAGAGTAAATGGTGCGGAATTTTTCCGACGTGCCCTGTTCCCGGGAAAACGCTCATAACTCCCTCACCGGAGGTCGGATCTGGACGGTTTTTACGTCGTTGGAAAGCTTACTCGACGGGCTTTCAAAACGGATGAGGAAATTTCTGATTCCGAGGCCGTCCGGTGCCCCGAAAGCGCGCCGGAAGCCTCCGACCGCCGTTTCTCGATCTCGGTGCTCGGTCTTTCGAAATCGCGTGGTGCGGATAAAACGCACGTAACTCCCTCGTTACATGTCGGATTGGGTCGATTTTGGGTTCGTTGGAAAGGAGAGTCAGTGCTCTTCGAAATCCTTCAGGAAGCGTCGCATTCCGAGGCCGTTTGGGCCTCCAAAAGTGGGGCGAGAGTAAATGGTGCGGAATTTTTCCGACGTGCCCTGTTCCCGGGAAAACGCTCATAACTCCCTCACCGGAGGTCGGATCTGGACGGTTTTTACGTCGTTGGAAACCTTACTCGACGGGCTTTCAAAACGGATGAGGAAATTTCTGATTCCGAGGCCGTCCGGTGCCCCGAAAGCGCGCCGGAAGCCTCCGACCGCCGTTTCTCGATCTCGGTGCTCGGTCTTTCGAAATCGCGTGGTGCGGATAAAACGCACGTAACTCCCTCGTTACATGTCGGATTGGGTCGATTTTGGGTTCGTTGGAAAGGAGAGTCAGTGCTCTTCGAAATCCTTCAGGAAGCGTCGCATTCCGAGGCCGTTTGGTCCTCCAAAAGTGGGGCGAGAGTAAATGGTGCAGAATTTTTCGGACGTGCCCTGTTCCCGGGAAAACGCTCATAACTCCCTCACCGGAGGTCGGATCTGGACGGTTTTTACGTCGTTGGAAAGCTTACTCGACGGGCTTTCAAAACGGATGAGGAAATTTCTGATTCCGAGGCCGTCCGGTGCCCCGAAAGCGCACCGGAAGCCTCCGACCGCCGTTTCTCGATCTCGGTGCTCGGTCTTTCGAAATCGCGTGGTGCGGATAAAACGCACGTAACTCCCTCGTTACATGTCGGATTGGGTCGATTTTGGGTTCGTTGGAAAGGAGAGTCAGTGCTCTTCGAAATCCTTCAGGAAGCGTCGCATTCCGAGGCCGTTTGGGCCTCCAAAAGTGGGGCGAGAGTAAATGGTGCGGAATTTTTCCGACGTGCCCTGTTCCCGGGAAAACGCTCATAACTCCCTCACCGGAGGTCGGATCTGGACGGTTTTTACGTCGTTGGAAACCTTACTCGACGGGCTTTCAAAACGGATGAGGAAATTTCTGATTCCGAGGCCGTCCGGTGCCCCGAAAGCGCGCCGGAAGCCTCCGACCGCCGTTTCTCGATCTCGGTGCTCGGTCTTTCGAAATCGCGTGGTGCGGATAAAACGCACGTAACTCCCTCGTTACATGTCGGATTGGGTCGATTTTGGGTTCGTTGGAAAGGAGAGTCAGTGCTCTTCGAAATCCTTCAGGAAGCGTCGCATTCCGAGGCCGTTTGGTCCTCCAAAAGTGGGGCGAGAGTAAATGGTGCGGAATTTTTCGGACGTGCCCTGTTCCCGGGAAAACGCTCATAACTCCCTCACCGGAGGTCGGATCTGGACGGTTTTTACGTCGTTGGAAAGCTTACTCGACGGGCTTTCAAAACGGATGAGGAAATTTCTGATTCCGAGGCCGTCCGGTGCCCCGAAAGCGCGCCGGAAGCCTCCGACCGCCGTTTCTCGATCTCGGTGCTCGGTCTTTCGAAATCGCGTGGTGCGGATAAAACGCACGTAACTCCCTCGTTACATGTCGGATTGGGTCGATTTTGGGTTCGTTGGAAAGGAGAGTCAGTGCTCTTCGAAATCCTTCAGGAAGCGTCGCATTCCGAGGCCTTTTGGGCCTCCAAAAGTGGGGCGAGAGTAAATGGTGCGGAATTTTTCCGACGTGCCCTGTTCCCGGGAAAACGCTCATAACTCCCTCACCGGAGGTCGGATCTGGACGGTTTTTACGTCGTTGGAAAGCTTACTCGACGGGCTTTCAAAACGGATGAGGAAATTTCTGATTCCGAGGCCGTCCGGTGCCCCGAAAGCGCGCCGGAAGCCTCCGACCGCCGTTTCTCGATCTCGGTGCTCGGTCTTTCGAAATCGCGTGGTGCGGATAAAACGCACGTAACTCCCTCGTTACATGTCGGATTGGGTCGATTTTGGGTTCGTTGGAAAGGAGAGTCAGTGCTCTTCGAAATCCTTCAGGAAGCGTCGCATTCCGAGGCCGTTTGGTCCTCCAAAAGTGGGGCGAGAGTAAATGGTGCGGAATTTTTCGGACGTGCCCTGTTCCCGGGAAAACGCTCATAACTCCCTCACCGGAGGTCGGATCTGGACGGTTTTTACGTCGTTGGAAAGCTTACTCGACGGGCTTTCAAAACGGATGAGGAAATTTCTGATTCCGAGGCCGTCCGGTGCCCCGAAAGCGCGCCGGAAGCCTCCGACCGCCGTTTCTCGATCTCGGTGCTCGGTCTTTCGAAATCGCGTGGTGCGGATAAAACGCACGTAACTCCCTCGTTACATGTCGGATTGGGTCGATTTTGGGTTCGTTGGAAAGGAGAGTCAGTGCTCTTCGAAATCCTTCAGGAAGCGTCGCATTCCGAGGCCGTTTGGGCCTCCAAAAGTGGGGCGAGAGTAAATGGTGCGGAATTTTTCCGACGTGCCCTGTTCCCGGGAAAACGCTCATAACTCCCTCACCGGAGGTCGGATCTGGACGGTTTTTACGTCGTTGGAAAGCTTACTCGACGGGCTTTCAAAACGGATGAGGAAATTTCTGATTCCGAGGCCGTCCGGTGCCCCGAAAGCGCGCCGGAAGCCTCCGACCGCCGTTTCTCGATCTCGGTGCTTGGTCTTTCGAAATCGCGTGGTACGGATAAAACGCACGTAACTCCCTCGTTACATGTCGGATTGGGTCGATTTTGGGTTCGTTGGAAAGGAGAGTCAGTGCTCTTCGAAATCCTTCAGGAAGCGTCGCATTCCGAGGCCTTTTGGGCCTCCAAAAGTGGGGCGAGAGTAAATGGTGCGGAATTTTTCCGACGTGCCCTGTTCCCGGGAAAACGCTCATAACTCCCTCACCGGAGGTCGGATCTGGACGGTTTTTACGTCGTTGGAAAGCTTACTCGACGGGCTTTCAAAACGGATGAGGAAATTTCTGATTCCGAGGCCGTCCGGTGCCCCGAAAGCGCGCCGGAAGCCTCCGACCGCCGTTTCTCGATCTCGGTGCTCGGTCTTTCGAAATCGCGTGGTGCGGATAAAACGCACGTAACTCCCTCGTTACATGTCGGATTGGGTCGATTTTGGGTTCGTTGGAAAGGAGAGTCAGTGCTCTTCGAAATCCTTCAGGAAGCGTCGCATTCCGAGGCCGTTTGGTCCTCCAAAAGTGGGGCGAGAGTAAATGGTGCGGAATTTTTCGGACGTGCCCTGTTCCCGGGAAAACGCTCATAACTCCCTCACCGGAGGTCGGATCTGGACGGTTTTTACGTCGTTGGAAACCTTACTCGACGGGCTTTCAAAACGGATGAGGAAATTTCTGATTCCGAGGCCGTCCGGTGCCCCGAAAGCGCGCCGGAAGCCTCCGACCGCCGTTTCTCGATCTCGGTGCTCGGTCTTTCGAAATCGCGTGGTGCGGATAAAACGCACGTAACTCCCTCGTTACATGTCGGATTGGGTCGATTTTGGGTTCGTTGGAAAGGAGAGTCAGTGCTCTTCGAAATCCTTCAGGAAGCGTCGCATTCCGAGGCCGTTTGGTCCTCCAAAAGTGGGGCGAGAGTAAATGGTGCGGAATTTTTCGGACGTGCCCTGTTCCCGGGAAAACGCTCATAACTCCCTCACCGGAGGTCGGATCTGGACGGTTTTTACGTCGTTGGAAAGCTTACTCGACGGGCTTTCAAAACGGATGAGGAAATTTCTGATTCCGAGGCCGTCCGGTGCCCCGAAAGCGCGCCGGAAGCCTCCGACCGCCGTTTCTCGATCTCGGTGCTCGGTCTTTCGAAATCGCGTGGTGCGGATAAAACGCACGTAACTCCCTCGTTACATGTCGGATTGGGTCGATTTTGGGTTCGTTGGAAAGGAGAGTCAGTGCTCTTCGAAATCCTTCAGGAAGCGTCGCATTCCGAGGCCTTTTGGGCCTCCAAAAGTGGGGCGAGAGTAAATGGTGCGGAATTTTTCCGACGTGCCCTGTTCCCGGGAAAACGCTCATAACTCCCTCACCGGAGGTCGGATCTGGACGGTTTTTACGTCGTTGGAAAGCTTACTCGACGGGCTTTCAAAACGGATGAGGAAATTTCTGATTCCGAGGCCGTCCGGTGCCCCGAAAGCGCGCCGGAAGCCTCCGACCGCCGTTTCTCGATCTCGGTGCTCGGTCTTTCGAAATCGCGTGGTGCGGATAAAACGCACGTAACTCCCTCGTTACATGTCGGATTGGGTCGATTTTGGGTTCGTTGGAAAGGAGAGTCAGTGCTCTTCGAAATCCTTCAGGAAGCGTCGCATTCCGAGGCCGTTTGGTCCTCCAAAAGTGGGGCGAGAGTAAATGGTGCGGAATTTTTCGGACGTGCCCTGTTCCCGGGAAAACGCTCATAACTCCCTCACCGGAAGTCGGATCTGGACGGTTTTTACGTCGTTGGAAAGCTTACTCGACGGGCTTTCAAAACGGATGAGGAAATTTCTGATTCCGAGGCCGTCCGGTGCCCCGAAAGCGCGCCGGAAGCCTCCGACCGCCGTTTCTCGATCTCGGTGCTCGGTCTTTCGAAATCGCGTGGTGCGGATAAAACGCACGTAACTCCCTCGTTACATGTCGGATTGGGTCGATTTTGGGTTCGTTGGAAAGGAGAGTCAGTGCTCTTCGAAATCCTTCAGGAAGCGTCGCATTCCGAGGCCGTTTGGGCCTCCAAAAGTGGGGCGAGAGTAAATGGTGCGGAATTTTTCCGACGTGCCCTGTTCCCGGGAAAACGCTCATAACTCCCTCACCGGAGGTCGGATCTGGACGGTTTTTACGTCGTTGGAAAGCTTACTCGACGGGCTTTCAAAACGGATGAGGAAATTTCTGATTCCGAGGCCGTCCGGTGCCCCGAAAGCGCGCCGGAAGCCTCCGACCGCCGTTTCTCGATCTCGGTGCTTGGTCTTTCGAAATCGCGTGGTACGGATAAAACGCACGTAACTCCCTCGTTACATGTCGGATTGGGTCGATTTTGGGTTCGTTGGAAAGGAGAGTCAGTGCTCTTCGAAATCCTTCAGGAAGCGTCGCATTCCGAGGCCTTTTGGGCCTCCAAAAGTGGGGCGAGAGTAAATGGTGCGGAATTTTTCCGACGTGCCCTGTTCCCGGGAAAACGCTCATAACTCCCTCACCGGAGGTCGGATCTGGACGGTTTTTACGTCGTTGGAAAGCTTACTCGACGGGCTTTCAAAACGGATGAGGAAATTTCTGATTCCGAGGCCGTCCGGTGCCCCGAAAGCGCGCCGGAAGCCTCCGACCGCCGTTTCTCGATCTCGGTGCTCGGTCTTTCGAAATCGCGTGGTGCGGATAAAACGCACGTAACTCCCTCGTTACATGTCGGATTGGGTCGATTTTGGGTTCGTTGGAAAGGAGAGTCAGTGCTCTTCGAAATCCTTCAGGAAGCGTCGCATTCCGAGGCCGTTTGGTCCTCCAAAAGTGGGGCGAGAGTAAATGGTGCGGAATTTTTCGGACGTGCCCTGTTCCCGGGAAAACGCTCATAACTCCCTCACCGGAGGTCGGATCTGGACGGTTTTTACGTCGTTGGAAAGCTTACTCGACGGGCTTTCAAAACGGATGAGGAAATTTCTGATTCCGAGGCCGTCCGGTGCCCCGAAAGCGCGCCGGAAGCCTCCGACCGCCGTTTCTCGATCTCGGTGCTCGGTCTTTCGAAATCGCGTGGTGCGGATAAAACGCACGTAACTCCCTCGTTACATGTCGGATTGGGTCGATTTTGGGTTCGTTGGAAAGGAGAGTCAGTGCTCTTCGAAATCCTTCAGGAAGCGTCGCATTCCGAGGCCTTTTGGGCCTCCAAAAGTGGGGCGAGAGTAAATGGTGCGGAATTTTTCCGACGTGCCCTGTTCCCGGGAAAACGCTCATAACTCCCTCACCGGAGGTCGGATCTGGACGGTTTTTACGTCGTTGGAAACCTTACTCGACGGGCTTTCAAAACGGATGAGGAAATTTCTGATTCCGAGGCCGTCCGGTGCCCCGAAAGCGCGCCGGAAGCCTCCGACCGCCGTTTCTCGATCTCGGTGCTCGGTCTTTCGAAATCGCGTGGTGCGGATAAAACGCACGTAACTCCCTCGTTACATGTCGGATTGGGTCGATTTTGGGTTCGTTGGAAAGGAGAGTCAGTGCTCTTCGAAATCCTTCAGGAAGCGTCGCATTCCGAGGCCTTTTGGGCCTCCAAAAGTGGGGCGAGAGTAAATGGTGCGGAATTTTTCCGACGTGCCCTGTTCCCGGGAAAACGCTCATAACTCCCTCACCGGAGGTCGGATCTGGACGGTTTTTACGTCGTTGGAAACCTTACTCGACGGGCTTTCAAAACGGATGAGGAAATTTCTGATTCCGAGGCCGTCCGGTGCCCCGAAAGCGCGCCGGAAGCCTCCGACCGCCGTTTCTCGATCTCGGTGCTCGGTCTTTCGAAATCGCGTGGTGCGGATAAAACGCACGTAACTCCCTCGTTACATGTCGGATTGGGTCGATTTTGGGTTCGTTGGAAAGGAGAGTCAGTGCTCTTCGAAATCCTTCAGGAAGCGTCGCATTCCGAGGCCGTTTGGTCCTCCAAAAGTGGGGCGAGAGTAAATGGTGCGGAATTTTTCGGACGTGCCCTGTTCCCGGGAAAACGCTCATAACTCCCTCACCGGAGGTCGGATCTGGACGGTTTTTACGTCGTTGGAAAGCTTACTCGACGGGCTTTCAAAACGGATGAGGAAATTTCTGATTCCGAGGCCGTCCGGTGCCCCGAAAGCGCGCCGGAAGCCTCCGACCGCCGTTTCTCGATCTCGGTGCTCGGTCTTTCGAAATCGCGTGGTGCGGATAAAACGCACGTAACTCCCTCGTTACATGTCGGATTGGGTCGATTTTGGGTTCGTTGGAAAGGAGAGTCAGTGCTCTTCGAAATCCTTCAGGAAGCGTCGCATTCCGAGGCCTTTTGGGCCTCCAAAAGTGGGGCGAGAGTAAATGGTGCGGAATTTTTCCGACGTGCCCTGTTCCCGGGAAAACGCTCATAACTCCCTCACCGGAGGTCGGATCTGGACGGTTTTTACGTCGTTGGAAAGCTTACTCGACGGGCTTTCAAAACGGATGAGGAAATTTCTGATTCCGAGGCCGTCCGGTGCCCCGAAAGCGCGCCGGAAGCCTCCGACCGCCGTTTCTCGATCTCGGTGCTCGGTCTTTCGAAATCGCGTGGTGCGGATAAAACGCACGTAACTCCCTCGTTACATGTCGGATTGGGTCGATTTTGGGTTCGTTGGAAAGGAGAGTCAGTGCTCTTCGAAATCCTTCAGGAAGCGTCGCATTCCGAGGCCTTTTGGGCCTCCAAAAGTGGGGCGAGAGTAAATGGTGCGGAATTTTTCCGACGTGCCCTGTTCCCGGGAAAACGCTCATAACTCCCTCACCGGAGGTCGGATCTGGACGGTTTTTACGTCGTTGGAAAGCTTACTCGACGGGCTTTCAAAACGGATGAGGAAATTTCTGATTCCGAGGCCGTCCGGTGCCCCGAAAGCGCGCCGGAAGCCTCCGACCGCCGTTTCTCGATCTCGGTGCTCGGTCTTTCGAAATCGCGTGGTGCGGATAAAACGCACGTAACTCCCTCGTTACATGTCGGATTGGGTCGATTTTGGGTTCGTTGGAAAGGAGAGTCAGTGCTCTTCGAAATCCTTCAGGAAGCGTCGCATTCCGAGGCCGTTTGGTCCTCCAAAAGTGGGGCGAGAGTAAATGGTGCGGAATTTTTCGGACGTGCCCTGTTCCCGGGAAAACGCTCATAACTCCCTCACCGGAGGTCGGATCTGGACGGTTTTTACGTCGTTGGAAAGCTTACTCGACGGGCTTTCAAAACGGATGAGGAAATTTCTGATTCCGAGGCCGTCCGGTGCCCCGAAAGCGCGCCGGAAGCCTCCGACCGCCGTTTCTCGATCTCGGTGCTCGGTCTTTCGAAATCGCGTGGTGCGGATAAAACGCACGTAACTCCCTCGTTACATGTCGGATTGGGTCGATTTTGGGTTCGTTGGAAAGGAGAGTCAGTGCTCTTCGAAATCCTTCAGGAAGCGTCGCATTCCGAGGCCGTTTGGTCCTCCAAAAGTGGGGCGAGAGTAAATGGTGCGGAATTTTTCGGACGTGCCCTGTTCCCGGGAAAACGCTCATAACTCCCTCACCGGAGGTCGGATCTGGACGGTTTTTACGTCGTTGGAAAGCTTACTCGACGGGCTTTCAAAACGGATGAGGAAATTTCTGATTCCGAGGCCGTCCGGTGCCCCGAAAGCGCGCCGGAAGCCTCCGACCGCCGTTTCTCGATCTCGGTGCTCGGTCTTTCGAAATCGCGTGGTGCGGATAAAACGCACGTAACTCCCTCGTTACATGTCGGATTGGGTCGATTTTGGGTTCGTTGGAAAGGAGAGTCAGTGCTCTTCGAAATCCTTCAGGAAGCGTCGCATTCCGAGGCCTTTTGGGCCTCCAAAAGTGGGGCGAGAGTAAATGGTGCGGAATTTTTCCGACGTGCCCTGTTCCCGGGAAAACGCTCATAACTCCCTCACCGGAGGTCGGATCTGGACGGTTTTTACGTCGTTGGAAACCTTACTCGACGGGCTTTCAAAACGGATGAGGAAATTTCTGATTCCGAGGCCGTCCGGTGCCCCGAAAGCGCGCCGGAAGCCTCCGACCGCCGTTTCTCGATCTCGGTGCTCGGTCTTTCGAAATCGCGTGGTGCGGATAAAACGCACGTAACTCCCTCGTTACATGTCGGATTGGGTCGATTTTGGGTTCGTTGGAAAGGAGAGTCAGTGCTCTTCGAAATCCTTCAGGAAGCGTCGCATTCCGAGGCCTTTTGGGCCTCCAAAAGTGGGGCGAGAGTAAATGGTGCGGAATTTTTCCGACGTGCCCTGTTCCCGGGAAAACGCTCATAACTCCCTCACCGGAGGTCGGATCTGGACGGTTTTTACGTCGTTGGAAAGCTTACTCGACGGGCTTTCAAAACGGATGAGGAAATTTCTGATTCCGAGGCCGTCCGGTGCCCCGAAAGCGCGCCGGAAGCCTCCGACCGCCGTTTCTCGATCTCGGTGCTCGGTCTTTCGAAATCGCGTGGTGCGGATAAAACGCACGTAACTCCCTCGTTACATGTCGGATTGGGTCGATTTTGGGTTCGTTGGAAAGGAGAGTCAGTGCTCTTCGAAATCCTTCAGGAAGCGTCGCATTCCGAGGCCGTTTGGTCCTCCAAAAGTGGGGCGAGAGTAAATGGTGCGGAATTTTTCGGACGTGCCCTGTTCCCGGGAAAACGCTCATAACTCCCTCACCGGAGGTCGGATCTGGACGGTTTTTACGTCGTTGGAAAGCTTACTCGACGGGCTTTCAAAACGGATGAGGAAATTTCTGATTCCGAGGCCGTCCGGTGCCCCGAAAGCGCGCCGGAAGCCTCCGACCGCCGTTTCTCGATCTCGGTGCTCGGTCTTTCGAAATCGCGTGGTGCGGATAAAACGCACGTAACTCCCTCGTTACATGTCGGATTGGGTCGATTTTGGGTTCGTTGGAAAGGAGAGTCAGTGCTCTTCGAAATCCTTCAGGAAGCGTCGCATTCCGAGGCCTTTTGGGCCTCCAAAAGTGGGGCGAGAGTAAATGGTGCGGAATTTTTCCGACGTGCCCTGTTCCCGGGAAAACGCTCATAACTCCCTCACCGGAGGTCGGATCTGGACGGTTTTTACGTCGTTGGAAAGCTTACTCGACGGGCTTTCAAAACGGATGAGGAAATTTCTGATTCCGAGGCCGTCCGGTGCCCCGAAAGCGCGCCGGAAGCCTCCGACCGCCGTTTCTCGATCTCGGTGCTCGGTCTTTCGAAATCGCGTGGTGCGGATAAAACGCACGTAACTCCCTCGTTACATGTCGGATTGGGTCGATTTTGGGTTCGTTGGAAAGGAGAGTCAGTGCTCTTCGAAATCCTTCAGGAAGCGTCGCATTCCGAGGCCGTTTGGTCCTCCAAAAGTGGGGCGAGAGTAAATGGTGCGGAATTTTTCGGACGTGCCCTGTTCCCGGGAAAACGCTCATAACTCCCTCACCGGAGGTCGGATCTGGACGGTTTTTACGTCGTTGGAAAGCTTACTCGACGGGCTTTCAAAACGGATGAGGAAATTTCTGATTCCGAGGCCGTCCGGTGCCCCGAAAGCGCGCCGGAAGCCTCCGACCGCCGTTTCTCGATCTCGGTGCTCGGTCTTTCGAAATCGCGTGGTGCGGATAAAACGCACGTAACTCCCTCGTTACATGTCGGATTGGGTCGATTTTGGGTTCGTTGGAAAGGAGAGTCAGTGCTCTTCGAAATCCTTCAGGAAGCGTCGCATTCCGAGGCCGTTTGGGCCTCCAAAAGTGGGGCGAGAGTAAATGGTGCGGAATTTTTCCGACGTGCCCTGTTCCCGGGAAAACGCTCATAACTCCCTCACCGGAGGTCGGATCTGGACGGTTTTTACGTCGTTGGAAAGCTTACTCGACGGGCTTTCAAAACGGATGAGGAAATTTCTGATTCCGAGGCCGTCCGGTGCCCCGAAAGCGCGCCGGAAGCCTCCGACCGCCGTTTCTCGATCTCGGTGCTTGGTCTTTCGAAATCGCGTGGTACGGATAAAACGCACGTAACTCCCTCGTTACATGTCGGATTGGGTCGATTTTGGGTTCGTTGGAAAGGAGAGTCAGTGCTCTTCGAAATCCTTCAGGAAGCGTCGCATTCCGAGGCCTTTTGGGCCTCCAAAAGTGGGGCGAGAGTAAATGGTGCGGAATTTTTCCGACGTGCCCTGTTCCCGGGAAAACGCTCATAACTCCCTCACCGGAGGTCGGATCTGGACGGTTTTTACGTCGTTGGAAAGCTTACTCGACGGGCTTTCAAAACGGATGAGGAAATTTCTGATTCCGAGGCCGTCCGGTGCCCCGAAAGCGCGCCGGAAGCCTCCGACCGCCGTTTCTCGATCTCGGTGCTCGGTCTTTCGAAATCGCGTGGTGCGGATAAAACGCACGTAACTCCCTCGTTACATGTCGGATTGGGTCGATTTTGGGTTCGTTGGAAAGGAGAGTCAGTGCTCTTCGAAATCCTTCAGGAAGCGTCGCATTCCGAGGCCGTTTGGTCCTCCAAAAGTGGGGCGAGAGTAAATGGTGCGGAATTTTTCGGACGTGCCCTGTTCCCGGGAAAACGCTCATAACTCCCTCACCGGAGGTCGGATCTGGACGGTTTTTACGTCGTTGGAAACCTTACTCGACGGGCTTTCAAAACGGATGAGGAAATTTCTGATTCCGAGGCCGTCCGGTGCCCCGAAAGCGCGCCGGAAGCCTCCGACCGCCGTTTCTCGATCTCGGTGCTCGGTCTTTCGAAATCGCGTGGTGCGGATAAAACGCACGTAACTCCCTCGTTACATGTCGGATTGGGTCGATTTTGGGTTCGTTGGAAAGGAGAGTCAGTGCTCTTCGAAATCCTTCAGGAAGCGTCGCATTCCGAGGCCGTTTGGTCCTCCAAAAGTGGGGCGAGAGTAAATGGTGCGGAATTTTTCGGACGTGCCCTGTTCCCGGGAAAACGCTCATAACTCCCTCACCGGAGGTCGGATCTGGACGGTTTTTACGTCGTTGGAAAGCTTACTCGACGGGCTTTCAAAACGGATGAGGAAATTTCTGATTCCGAGGCCGTCCGGTGCCCCGAAAGCGCGCCGGAAGCCTCCGACCGCCGTTTCTCGATCTCGGTGCTCGGTCTTTCGAAATCGCGTGGTGCGGATAAAACGCACGTAACTCCCTCGTTACATGTCGGATTGGGTCGATTTTGGGTTCGTTGGAAAGGAGAGTCAGTGCTCTTCGAAATCCTTCAGGAAGCGTCGCATTCCGAGGCCTTTTGGGCCTCCAAAAGTGGGGCGAGAGTAAATGGTGCGGAATTTTTCCGACGTGCCCTGTTCCCGGGAAAACGCTCATAACTCCCTCACCGGAGGTCGGATCTGGACGGTTTTTACGTCGTTGGAAAGCTTACTCGACGGGCTTTCAAAACGGATGAGGAAATTTCTGATTCCGAGGCCGTCCGGTGCCCCGAAAGCGCGCCGGAAGCCTCCGACCGCCGTTTCTCGATCTCGGTGCTCGGTCTTTCGAAATCGCGTGGTGCGGATAAAACGCACGTAACTCCCTCGTTACATGTCGGATTGGGTCGATTTTGGGTTCGTTGGAAAGGAGAGTCAGTGCTCTTCGAAATCCTTCAGGAAGCGTCGCATTCCGAGGCCGTTTGGTCCTCCAAAAGTGGGGCGAGAGTAAATGGTGCGGAATTTTTCGGACGTGCCCTGTTCCCGGGAAAACGCTCATAACTCCCTCACCGGAAGTCGGATCTGGACGGTTTTTACGTCGTTGGAAAGCTTACTCGACGGGCTTTCAAAACGGATGAGGAAATTTCTGATTCCGAGGCCGTCCGGTGCCCCGAAAGCGCGCCGGAAGCCTCCGACCGCCGTTTCTCGATCTCGGTGCTCGGTCTTTCGAAATCGCGTGGTGCGGATAAAACGCACGTAACTCCCTCGTTACATGTCGGATTGGGTCGATTTTGGGTTCGTTGGAAAGGAGAGTCAGTGCTCTTCGAAATCCTTCAGGAAGCGTCGCATTCCGAGGCCGTTTGGGCCTCCAAAAGTGGGGCGAGAGTAAATGGTGCGGAATTTTTCCGACGTGCCCTGTTCCCGGGAAAACGCTCATAACTCCCTCACCGGAGGTCGGATCTGGACGGTTTTTACGTCGTTGGAAAGCTTACTCGACGGGCTTTCAAAACGGATGAGGAAATTTCTGATTCCGAGGCCGTCCGGTGCCCCGAAAGCGCGCCGGAAGCCTCCGACCGCCGTTTCTCGATCTCGGTGCTTGGTCTTTCGAAATCGCGTGGTACGGATAAAACGCACGTAACTCCCTCGTTACATGTCGGATTGGGTCGATTTTGGGTTCGTTGGAAAGGAGAGTCAGTGCTCTTCGAAATCCTTCAGGAAGCGTCGCATTCCGAGGCCTTTTGGGCCTCCAAAAGTGGGGCGAGAGTAAATGGTGCGGAATTTTTCCGACGTGCCCTGTTCCCGGGAAAACGCTCATAACTCCCTCACCGGAGGTCGGATCTGGACGGTTTTTACGTCGTTGGAAAGCTTACTCGACGGGCTTTCAAAACGGATGAGGAAATTTCTGATTCCGAGGCCGTCCGGTGCCCCGAAAGCGCGCCGGAAGCCTCCGACCGCCGTTTCTCGATCTCGGTGCTCGGTCTTTCGAAATCGCGTGGTGCGGATAAAACGCACGTAACTCCCTCGTTACATGTCGGATTGGGTCGATTTTGGGTTCGTTGGAAAGGAGAGTCAGTGCTCTTCGAAATCCTTCAGGAAGCGTCGCATTCCGAGGCCGTTTGGTCCTCCAAAAGTGGGGCGAGAGTAAATGGTGCGGAATTTTTCGGACGTGCCCTGTTCCCGGGAAAACGCTCATAACTCCCTCACCGGAGGTCGGATCTGGACGGTTTTTACGTCGTTGGAAAGCTTACTCGACGGGCTTTCAAAACGGATGAGGAAATTTCTGATTCCGAGGCCGTCCGGTGCCCCGAAAGCGCGCCGGAAGCCTCCGACCGCCGTTTCTCGATCTCGGTGCTCGGTCTTTCGAAATCGCGTGGTGCGGATAAAACGCACGTAACTCCCTCGTTACATGTCGGATTGGGTCGATTTTGGGTTCGTTGGAAAGGAGAGTCAGTGCTCTTCGAAATCCTTCAGGAAGCGTCGCATTCCGAGGCCTTTTGGGCCTCCAAAAGTGGGGCGAGAGTAAATGGTGCGGAATTTTTCCGACGTGCCCTGTTCCCGGGAAAACGCTCATAACTCCCTCACCGGAGGTCGGATCTGGACGGTTTTTACGTCGTTGGAAACCTTACTCGACGGGCTTTCAAAACGGATGAGGAAATTTCTGATTCCGAGGCCGTCCGGTGCCCCGAAAGCGCGCCGGAAGCCTCCGACCGCCGTTTCTCGATCTCGGTGCTCGGTCTTTCGAAATCGCGTGGTGCGGATAAAACGCACGTAACTCCCTCGTTACATGTCGGATTGGGTCGATTTTGGGTTCGTTGGAAAGGAGAGTCAGTGCTCTTCGAAATCCTTCAGGAAGCGTCGCATTCCGAGGCCTTTTGGGCCTCCAAAAGTGGGGCGAGAGTAAATGGTGCGGAATTTTTCCGACGTGCCCTGTTCCCGGGAAAACGCTCATAACTCCCTCACCGGAGGTCGGATCTGGACGGTTTTTACGTCGTTGGAAAGCTTACTCGACGGGCTTTCAAAACGGATGAGGAAATTTCTGATTCCGAGGCCGTCCGGTGCCCCGAAAGCGCGCCGGAAGCCTCCGACCGCCGTTTCTCGATCTCGGTGCTCGGTCTTTCGAAATCGCGTGGTGCGGATAAAACGCACGTAACTCCCTCGTTACATGTCGGATTGGGTCGATTTTGGGTTCGTTGGAAAGGAGAGTCAGTGCTCTTCGAAATCCTTCAGGAAGCGTCGCATTCCGAGGCCGTTTGGTCCTCCAAAAGTGGGGCGAGAGTAAATGGTGCGGAATTTTTCGGACGTGCCCTGTTCCCGGGAAAACGCTCATAACTCCCTCACCGGAGGTCGGATCTGGACGGTTTTTACGTCGTTGGAAAGCTTACTCGACGGGCTTTCAAAACGGATGAGGAAATTTCTGATTCCGAGGCCGTCCGGTGCCCCGAAAGCGCGCCGGAAGCCTCCGACCGCCGTTTCTCGATCTCGGTGCTCGGTCTTTCGAAATCGCGTGGTGCGGATAAAACGCACGTAACTCCCTCGTTACATGTCGGATTGGGTCGATTTTGGGTTCGTTGGAAAGGAGAGTCAGTGCTCTTCGAAATCCTTCAGGAAGCGTCGCATTCCGAGGCCGTTTGGGCCTCCAAAAGTGGGGCGAGAGTAAATGGTGCGGAATTTTTCCGACGTGCCCTGTTCCCGGGAAAACGCTCATAACTCCCTCACCGGAGGTCGGATCTGGACGGTTTTTACGTCGTTGGAAACCTTACTCGACGGGCTTTCAAAACGGATGAGGAAATTTCTGATTCCGAGGCCGTCCGGTGCCCCGAAAGCGCGCCGGAAGCCTCCGACCGCCGTTTCTCGATCTCGGTGCTCGGTCTTTCGAAATCGCGTGGTGCGGATAAAACGCACGTAACTCCCTCGTTACATGTCGGATTGGGTCGATTTTGGGTTCGTTGGAAAGGAGAGTCAGTGCTCTTCGAAATCCTTCAGGAAGCGTCGCATTCCGAGGCCGTTTGGTCCTCCAAAAGTGGGGCGAGAGTAAATGGTGCGGAATTTTTCGGACGTGCCCTGTTCCCGGGAAAACGCTCATAACTCCCTCACCGGAGGTCGGATCTGGACGGTTTTTACGTCGTTGGAAAGCTTACTCGACGGGCTTTCAAAACGGATGAGGAAATTTCTGATTCCGAGGCCGTCCGGTGCCCCGAAAGCGCGCCGGAAGCCTCCGATCGCCGTTTCTCGATCTCGGTGCTCGGTCTTTCGAAATCGCGTGGTGCGGATAAAACGCACGTAACTCCCTCGTTACATGTCGGATTGGGTCGATTTTGGGTTCGTTGGAAAGGAGAGTCAGTGCTCTTCGAAATCCTTCAGGAAGCGTCGCATTCCGAGGCCTTTTGGGCCTCCAAAAGTGGGGCGAGAGTAAATGGTGCGGAATTTTTCCGACGTGCCCTGTTCCCGGGAAAACGCTCATAACTCCCTCACCGGAGGTCGGATCTGGACGGTTTTTACGTCGTTGGAAAGCTTACTCGACGGGCTTTCAAAACGGATGAGGAAATTTCTGATTCCGAGGCCGTCCGGTGCCCCGAAAGCGCGCCGGAAGCCTCCGACCGCCGTTTCTCGATCTCGGTGCTCGGTCTTTCGAAATCGCGTGGTGCGGATAAAACGCACGTAACTCCCTCGTTACATGTCGGATTGGGTCGATTTTGGGTTCGTTGGAAAGGAGAGTCAGTGCTCTTCGAAATCCTTCAGGAAGCGTCGCATTCCGAGGCCGTTTGGTCCTCCAAAAGTGGGGCGAGAGTAAATGGTGCGGAATTTTTCCGACGTGCCCTGTTCCCGGGAAAACGCTCATAACTCCCTCACCGGAAGTCGGATCTGGACGGTTTTTACGTCGTTGGAAAGCTTACTCGACGGGCTTTCAAAACGGATGAGGAAATTTCTGATTCCGAGGCCGTCCGGTGCCCCGAAAGCGCGCCGGAAGCCTCCGACCGCCGTTTCTCGATCTCGGTGCTCGGTCTTTCGAAATCGCGTGGTGCGGATAAAACGCACGTAACTCCCTCGTTACATGTCGGATTGGGTCGATTTTGGGTTCGTTGGAAAGGAGAGTCAGTGCTCTTCGAAATCCTTCAGGAAGCGTCGCATTCCGAGGCCGTTTGGGCCTCCAAAAGTGGGGCGAGAGTAAATGGTGCGGAATTTTTCCGACGTGCCCTGTTCCCGGGAAAACGCTCATAACTCCCTCACCGGAGGTCGGATCTGGACGGTTTTTACGTCGTTGGAAAGCTTACTCGACGGGCTTTCAAAACGGATGAGGAAATTTCTGATTCCGAGGCCGTCCGGTGCCCCGAAAGCGCGCCGGAAGCCTCCGACCGCCGTTTCTCGATCTCGGTGCTCGGTCTTTCGAAATCGCGTGGTGCGGATAAAACGCACGTAACTCCCTCGTTACATGTCGGATTGGGTCGATTTTGGGTTCGTTGGAAAGGAGAGTCAGTGCTCTTCGAAATCCTTCAGGAAGCGTCGCATTCCGAGGCCGTTTGGGCCTCCAAAAGTGGGGCGAGAGTAAATGGTGCGGAATTTTTCCGACGTGCCCTGTTCCCGGGAAAACGCTCATAACTCCCTCACCGGAGGTCGGATCTGGACGGTTTTTACGTCGTTGGAAACCTTACTCGACGGGCTTTCAAAACGGATGAGGAAATTTCTGATTCCGAGGCCGTCCGGTGCCCCGAAAGCGCGCCGGAAGCCTCCGACCGCCGTTTCTCGATCTCGGTGCTCGGTCTTTCGAAATCGCGTGGTGCGGATAAAACGCACGTAACTCCCTCGTTACATGTCGGATTGGGTCGATTTTGGGTTCGTTGGAAAGGAGAGTCAGTGCTCTTCGAAATCCTTCAGGAAGCGTCGCATTCCGAGGCCGTTTGGTCCTCCAAAAGTGGGGCGAGAGTAAATGGTGCGGAATTTTTCGGACGTGCCCTGTTCCCGGGAAAACGCTCATAACTCCCTCACCGGAGGTCGGATCTGGACGGTTTTTACGTCGTTGGAAAGCTTACTCGACGGGCTTTCAAAACGGATGAGGAAATTTCTGATTCCGAGGCCGTCCGGTGCCCCGAAAGCGCGCCGGAAGCCTCCGACCGCCGTTTCTCGATCTCGGTGCTCGGTCTTTCGAAATCGCGTGGTGCGGATAAAACGCACGTAACTCCCTCGTTACATGTCGGATTGGGTCGATTTTGGGTTCGTTGGAAAGGAGAGTCAGTGCTCTTCGAAATCCTTCAGGAAGCGTCGCATTCCGAGGCCTTTTGGGCCTCCAAAAGTGGGGCGAGAGTAAATGGTGCGGAATTTTTCCGACGTGCCCTGTTCCCGGGAAAACGCTCATAACTCCCTCACCGGAGGTCGGATCTGGACGGTTTTTACGTCGTTGGAAAGCTTACTCGACGGGCTTTCAAAACGGATGAGGAAATTTCTGATTCCGAGGCCGTCCGGTGCCCCGAAAGCGCGTCGGAAGCCTCCGACCGCCGTTTCTCGATCTCGGTGCTCGGTCTTTCGAAATCGCGTGGTGCGGATAAAACGCACGTAACTCCCTCGTTACATGTCGGATTGGGTCGATTTTGGGTTCGTTGGAAAGGAGAGTCAGTGCTCTTCGAAATCCTTCAGGAAGCGTCGCATTCCGAGGCCGTTTGGTCCTCCAAAAGTGGGGCGAGAGTAAATGGTGCGGAATTTTTCGGACGTGCCCTGTTCCCGGGAAAACGCTCATAACTCCCTCACCGGAAGTCGGATCTGGACGGTTTTTACGTCGTTGGAAAGCTTACTCGACGGGCTTTCAAAACGGATGAGGAAATTTCTGATTCCGAGGCCGTCCGGTGCCCCGAAAGCGCGCCGGAAGCCTCCGACCGCCGTTTCTCGATCTCGGTGCTCGGTCTTTCGAAATCGCGTGGTGCGGATAAAACGCACGTAACTCCCTCGTTACATGTCGGATTGGGTCGATTTTGGGTTCGTTGGAAAGGAGAGTCAGTGCTCTTCGAAATCCTTCAGGAAGCGTCGCATTCCGAGGCCGTTTGGGCCTCCAAAAGTGGGGCGAGAGTAAATGGTGCGGAATTTTTCCGACGTGCCCTGTTCCCGGGAAAACGCTCATAACTCCCTCACCGGAGGTCGGATCTGGACGGTTTTTACGTCGTTGGAAAGCTTACTCGACGGGCTTTCAAAACGGATGAGGAAATTTCTGATTCCGAGGCCGTCCGGTGCCCCGAAAGCGCGCCGGAAGCCTCCGACCGCCGTTTCTCGATCTCGGTGCTTGGTCTTTCGAAATCGCGTGGTACGGATAAAACGCACGTAACTCCCTCGTTACATGTCGGATTGGGTCGATTTTGGGTTCGTTGGAAAGGAGAGTCAGTGCTCTTCGAAATCCTTCAGGAAGCGTCGCATTCCGAGGCCTTTTGGGCCTCCAAAAGTGGGGCGAGAGTAAATGGTGCGGAATTTTTCCGACGTGCCCTGTTCCCGGGAAAACGCTCATAACTCCCTCACCGGAGGTCGGATCTGGACGGTTTTTACGTCGTTGGAAAGCTTACTCGACGGGCTTTCAAAACGGATGAGGAAATTTCTGATTCCGAGGCCGTCCGGTGCCCCGAAAGCGCGCCGGAAGCCTCCGACCGCCGTTTCTCGATCTCGGTGCTCGGTCTTTCGAAATCGCGTGGTGCGGATAAAACGCACGTAACTCCCTCGTTACATGTCGGATTGGGTCGATTTTGGGTTCGTTGGAAAGGAGAGTCAGTGCTCTTCGAAATCCTTCAGGAAGCGTCGCATTCCGAGGCCGTTTGGTCCTCCAAAAGTGGGGCGAGAGTAAATGGTGCGGAATTTTTCGGACGTGCCCTGTTCCCGGGAAAACGCTCATAACTCCCTCACCGGAGGTCGGATCTGGACGGTTTTTACGTCGTTGGAAAGCTTACTCGACGGGCTTTCAAAACGGATGAGGAAATTTCTGATTCCGAGGCCGTCCGGTGCCCCGAAAGCGCGCCGGAAGCCTCCGACCGCCGTTTCTCGATCTCGGTGCTCGGTCTTTCGAAATCGCGTGGTGCGGATAAAACGCACGTAACTCCCTCGTTACATGTCGGATTGGGTCGATTTTGGGTTCGTTGGAAAGGAGAGTCAGTGCTCTTCGAAATCCTTCAGGAAGCGTCGCATTCCGAGGCCTTTTGGGCCTCCAAAAGTGGGGCGAGAGTAAATGGTGCGGAATTTTTCCGACGTGCCCTGTTCCCGGGAAAACGCTCATAACTCCCTCACCGGAGGTCGGATCTGGACGGTTTTTACGTCGTTGGAAACCTTACTCGACGGGCTTTCAAAACGGATGAGGAAATTTCTGATTCCGAGGCCGTCCGGTGCCCCGAAAGCGCGCCGGAAGCCTCCGACCGCCGTTTCTCGATCTCGGTGCTCGGTCTTTCGAAATCGCGTGGTGCGGATAAAACGCACGTAACTCCCTCGTTACATGTCGGATTGGGTCGATTTTGGGTTCGTTGGAAAGGAGAGTCAGTGCTCTTCGAAATCCTTCAGGAAGCGTCGCATTCCGAGGCCTTTTGGGCCTCCAAAAGTGGGGCGAGAGTAAATGGTGCGGAATTTTTCCGACGTGCCCTGTTCCCGGGAAAACGCTCATAACTCCCTCACCGGAGGTCGGATCTGGACGGTTTTTACGTCGTTGGAAAGCTTACTCGACGGGCTTTCAAAACGGATGAGGAAATTTCTGATTCCGAGGCCGTCCGGTGCCCCGAAAGCGCGCCGGAAGCCTCCGACCGCCGTTTCTCGATCTCGGTGCTCGGTCTTTCGAAATCGCGTGGTGCGGATAAAACGCACGTAACTCCCTCGTTACATGTCGGATTGGGTCGATTTTGGGTTCGTTGGAAAGGAGAGTCAGTGCTCTTCGAAATCCTTCAGGAAGCGTCGCATTCCGAGGCCGTTTGGTCCTCCAAAAGTGGGGCGAGAGTAAATGGTGCGGAATTTTTCGGACGTGCCCTGTTCCCGGGAAAACGCTCATAACTCCCTCACCGGAGGTCGGATCTGGACGGTTTTTACGTCGTTGGAAAGCTTACTCGACGGGCTTTCAAAACGGATGAGGAAATTTCTGATTCCGAGGCCGTCCGGTGCCCCGAAAGCGCGCCGGAAGCCTCCGACCGCCGTTTCTCGATCTCGGTGCTCGGTCTTTCGAAATCGCGTGGTGCGGATAAAACGCACGTAACTCCCTCGTTACATGTCGGATTGGGTCGATTTTGGGTTCGTTGGAAAGGAGAGTCAGTGCTCTTCGAAATCCTTCAGGAAGCGTCGCATTCCGAGGCCGTTTGGGCCTCCAAAAGTGGGGCGAGAGTAAATGGTGCGGAATTTTTCCGACGTGCCCTGTTCCCGGGAAAACGCTCATAACTCCCTCACCGGAGGTCGGATCTGGACGGTTTTTACGTCGTTGGAAACCTTACTCGACGGGCTTTCAAAACGGATGAGGAAATTTCTGATTCCGAGGCCGTCCGGTGCCCCGAAAGCGCGCCGGAAGCCTCCGACCGCCGTTTCTCGATCTCGGTGCTCGGTCTTTCGAAATCGCGTGGTGCGGATAAAACGCACGTAACTCCCTCGTTACATGTCGGATTGGGTCGATTTTGGGTTCGTTGGAAAGGAGAGTCAGTGCTCTTCGAAATCCTTCAGGAAGCGTCGCATTCCGAGGCCGTTTGGTCCTCCAAAAGTGGGGCGAGAGTAAATGGTGCGGAATTTTTCGGACGTGCCCTGTTCCCGGGAAAACGCTCATAACTCCCTCACCGGAGGTCGGATCTGGACGGTTTTTACGTCGTTGGAAAGCTTACTCGACGGGCTTTCAAAACGGATGAGGAAATTTCTGATTCCGAGGCCGTCCGGTGCCCCGAAAGCGCGCCGGAAGCCTCCGACCGCCGTTTCTCGATCTCGGTGCTCGGTCTTTCGAAATCGCGTGGTGCGGATAAAACGCACGTAACTCCCTCGTTACATGTCGGATTGGGTCGATTTTGGGTTCGTTGGAAAGGAGAGTCAGTGCTCTTCGAAATCCTTCAGGAAGCGTCGCATTCCGAGGCCGTTTGGGCCTCCAAAAGTGGGGCGAGAGTAAATGGTGCGGAATTTTTCCGACGTGCCCTGTTCCCGGGAAAACGCTCATAACTCCCTCACCGGAGGTCGGATCTGGACGGTTTTTACGTCGTTGGAAAGCTTACTCGACGGGCTTTCAAAACGGATGAGGAAATTTCTGATTCCGAGGCCGTCCGGTGCCCCGAAAGCGCGCCGGAAGCCTCCGACCGCCGTTTCTCGATCTCGGTGCTCGGTCTTTCGAAATCGCGTGGTGCGGATAAAACGCACGTAACTCCCTCGTTACATGTCGGATTGGGTCGATTTTGGGTTCGTTGGAAAGGAGAGTCAGTGCTCTTCGAAATCCTTCAGGAAGCGTCGCATTCCGAGGCCGTTTGGGCCTCCAAAAGTGGGGCGAGAGTAAATGGTGCGGAATTTTTCCGACGTGCCCTGTTCCCGGGAAAACGCTCATAACTCCCTCACCGGAGGTCGGATCTGGACGGTTTTTACGTCGTTGGAAAGCTTACTCGACGGGCTTTCAAAACGGATGAGGAAATTTCTGATTCCGAGGCCGTCCGGTGCCCCGAAAGCGCGCCGGAAGCCTCCGACCGCCGTTTCTCGATCTCGGTGCTCGGTCTTTCGAAATCGCGTGGTGCGGATAAAACGCACGTAACTCCCTCGTTACATGTCGGATTGGGTCGATTTTGGGTTCGTTGGAAAGGAGAGTCAGTGCTCTTCGAAATCCTTCAGGAAGCGTCGCATTCCGAGGCCGTTTGGTCCTCCAAAAGTGGGGCGAGAGTAAATGGTGCGGAATTTTTCGGACGTGCCCTGTTCCCGGGAAAACGCTCATAACTCCCTCACCGGAGGTCGGATCTGGACGGTTTTTACGTCGTTGGAAAGCTTACTCGACGGGCTTTCAAAACGGATGAGGAAATTTCTGATTCCGAGGCCGTCCGGTGCCCCGAAAGCGCGCCGGAAGCCTCCGACCGCCGTTTCTCGATCTCGGTGCTCGGTCTTTCGAAATCGCGTGGTGCGGATAAAACGCACGTAACTCCCTCGTTACATGTCGGATTGGGTCGATTTTGGGTTCGTTGGAAAGGAGAGTCAGTGCTCTTCGAAATCCTTCAGGAAGCGTCGCATTCCGAGGCCTTTTGGGCCTCCAAAAGTGGGGCGAGAGTAAATGGTGCGGAATTTTTCCGACGTGCCCTGTTCCCGGGAAAACGCTCATAACTCCCTCACCGGAGGTCGGATCTGGACGGTTTTTACGTCGTTGGAAAGCTTACTCGACGGGCTTTCAAAACGGATGAGGAAATTTCTGATTCCGAGGCCGTCCGGTGCCCCGAAAGCGCGTCGGAAGCCTCCGACCGCCGTTTCTCGATCTCGGTGCTCGGTCTTTCGAAATCGCGTGGTGCGGATAAAACGCACGTAACTCCCTCGTTACATGTCGGATTGGGTCGATTTTGGGTTCGTTGGAAAGGAGAGTCAGTGCTCTTCGAAATCCTTCAGGAAGCGTCGCATTCCGAGGCCGTTTGGTCCTCCAAAAGTGGGGCGAGAGTAAATGGTGCGGAATTTTTCGGACGTGCCCTGTTCCCGGGAAAACGCTCATAACTCCCTCACCGGAAGTCGGATCTGGACGGTTTTTACGTCGTTGGAAAGCTTACTCGACGGGCTTTCAAAACGGATGAGGAAATTTCTGATTCCGAGGCCGTCCGGTGCCCCGAAAGCGCGCCGGAAGCCTCCGACCGCCGTTTCTCGATCTCGGTGCTCGGTCTTTCGAAATCGCGTGGTGCGGATAAAACGCACGTAACTCCCTCGTTACATGTCGGATTGGGTCGATTTTGGGTTCGTTGGAAAGGAGAGTCAGTGCTCTTCGAAATCCTTCAGGAAGCGTCGCATTCCGAGGCCGTTTGGGCCTCCAAAAGTGGGGCGAGAGTAAATGGTGCGGAATTTTTCCGACGTGCCCTGTTCCCGGGAAAACGCTCATAACTCCCTCACCGGAGGTCGGATCTGGACGGTTTTTACGTCGTTGGAAAGCTTACTCGACGGGCTTTCAAAACGGATGAGGAAATTTCTGATTCCGAGGCCGTCCGGTGCCCCGAAAGCGCGCCGGAAGCCTCCGACCGCCGTTTCTCGATCTCGGTGCTTGGTCTTTCGAAATCGCGTGGTACGGATAAAACGCACGTAACTCCCTCGTTACATGTCGGATTGGGTCGATTTTGGGTTCGTTGGAAAGGAGAGTCAGTGCTCTTCGAAATCCTTCAGGAAGCGTCGCATTCCGAGGCCTTTTGGGCCTCCAAAAGTGGGGCGAGAGTAAATGGTGCGGAATTTTTCCGACGTGCCCTGTTCCCGGGAAAACGCTCATAACTCCCTCACCGGAGGTCGGATCTGGACGGTTTTTACGTCGTTGGAAAGCTTACTCGACGGGCTTTCAAAACGGATGAGGAAATTTCTGATTCCGAGGCCGTCCGGTGCCCCGAAAGCGCGCCGGAAGCCTCCGACCGCCGTTTCTCGATCTCGGTGCTCGGTCTTTCGAAATCGCGTGGTGCGGATAAAACGCACGTAACTCCCTCGTTACATGTCGGATTGGGTCGATTTTGGGTTCGTTGGAAAGGAGAGTCAGTGCTCTTCGAAATCCTTCAGGAAGCGTCGCATTCCGAGGCCGTTTGGTCCTCCAAAAGTGGGGCGAGAGTAAATGGTGCGGAATTTTTCGGACGTGCCCTGTTCCCGGGAAAACGCTCATAACTCCCTCACCGGAGGTCGGATCTGGACGGTTTTTACGTCGTTGGAAAGCTTACTCGACGGGCTTTCAAAACGGATGAGGAAATTTCTGATTCCGAGGCCGTCCGGTGCCCCGAAAGCGCGCCGGAAGCCTCCGACCGCCGTTTCTCGATCTCGGTGCTCGGTCTTTCGAAATCGCGTGGTGCGGATAAAACGCACGTAACTCCCTCGTTACATGTCGGATTGGGTCGATTTTGGGTTCGTTGGAAAGGAGAGTCAGTGCTCTTCGAAATCCTTCAGGAAGCGTCGCATTCCGAGGCCTTTTGGGCCTCCAAAAGTGGGGCGAGAGTAAATGGTGCGGAATTTTTCCGACGTGCCCTGTTCCCGGGAAAACGCTCATAACTCCCTCACCGGAGGTCGGATCTGGACGGTTTTTACGTCGTTGGAAACCTTACTCGACGGGCTTTCAAAACGGATGAGGAAATTTCTGATTCCGAGGCCGTCCGGTGCCCCGAAAGCGCGCCGGAAGCCTCCGACCGCCGTTTCTCGATCTCGGTGCTCGGTCTTTCGAAATCGCGTGGTGCGGATAAAACGCACGTAACTCCCTCGTTACATGTCGGATTGGGTCGATTTTGGGTTCGTTGGAAAGGAGAGTCAGTGCTCTTCGAAATCCTTCAGGAAGCGTCGCATTCCGAGGCCTTTTGGGCCTCCAAAAGTGGGGCGAGAGTAAATGGTGCGGAATTTTTCCGACGTGCCCTGTTCCCGGGAAAACGCTCATAACTCCCTCACCGGAGGTCGGATCTGGACGGTTTTTACGTCGTTGGAAAGCTTACTCGACGGGCTTTCAAAACGGATGAGGAAATTTCTGATTCCGAGGCCGTCCGGTGCCCCGAAAGCGCGCCGGAAGCCTCCGACCGCCGTTTCTCGATCTCGGTGCTCGGTCTTTCGAAATCGCGTGGTGCGGATAAAACGCACGTAACTCCCTCGTTACATGTCGGATTGGGTCGATTTTGGGTTCGTTGGAAAGGAGAGTCAGTGCTCTTCGAAATCCTTCAGGAAGCGTCGCATTCCGAGGCCGTTTGGTCCTCCAAAAGTGGGGCGAGAGTAAATGGTGCGGAATTTTTCGGACGTGCCCTGTTCCCGGGAAAACGCTCATAACTCCCTCACCGGAGGTCGGATCTGGACGGTTTTTACGTCGTTGGAAAGCTTACTCGACGGGCTTTCAAAACGGATGAGGAAATTTCTGATTCCGAGGCCGTCCGGTGCCCCGAAAGCGCGCCGGAAGCCTCCGACCGCCGTTTCTCGATCTCGGTGCTCGGTCTTTCGAAATCGCGTGGTGCGGATAAAACGCACGTAACTCCCTCGTTACATGTCGGATTGGGTCGATTTTGGGTTCGTTGGAAAGGAGAGTCAGTGCTCTTCGAAATCCTTCAGGAAGCGTCGCATTCCGAGGCCGTTTGGGCCTCCAAAAGTGGGGCGAGAGTAAATGGTGCGGAATTTTTCCGACGTGCCCTGTTCCCGGGAAAACGCTCATAACTCCCTCACCGGAGGTCGGATCTGGACGGTTTTTACGTCGTTGGAAACCTTACTCGACGGGCTTTCAAAACGGATGAGGAAATTTCTGATTCCGAGGCCGTCCGGTGCCCCGAAAGCGCGCCGGAAGCCTCCGACCGCCGTTTCTCGATCTCGGTGCTCGGTCTTTCGAAATCGCGTGGTGCGGATAAAACGCACGTAACTCCCTCGTTACATGTCGGATTGGGTCGATTTTGGGTTCGTTGGAAAGGAGAGTCAGTGCTCTTCGAAATCCTTCAGGAAGCGTCGCATTCCGAGGCCGTTTGGTCCTCCAAAAGTGGGGCGAGAGTAAATGGTGCGGAATTTTTCGGACGTGCCCTGTTCCCGGGAAAACGCTCATAACTCCCTCACCGGAGGTCGGATCTGGACGGTTTTTACGTCGTTGGAAAGCTTACTCGACGGGCTTTCAAAACGGATGAGGAAATTTCTGATTCCGAGGCCGTCCGGTGCCCCGAAAGCGCGCCGGAAGCCTCCGATCGCCGTTTCTCGATCTCGGTGCTCGGTCTTTCGAAATCGCGTGGTGCGGATAAAACGCACGTAACTCCCTCGTTACATGTCGGATTGGGTCGATTTTGGGTTCGTTGGAAAGGAGAGTCAGTGCTCTTCGAAATCCTTCAGGAAGCGTCGCATTCCGAGGCCTTTTGGGCCTCCAAAAGTGGGGCGAGAGTAAATGGTGCGGAATTTTTCCGACGTGCCCTGTTCCCGGGAAAACGCTCATAACTCCCTCACCGGAGGTCGGATCTGGACGGTTTTTACGTCGTTGGAAAGCTTACTCGACGGGCTTTCAAAACGGATGAGGAAATTTCTGATTCCGAGGCCGTCCGGTGCCCCGAAAGCGCGCCGGAAGCCTCCGACCGCCGTTTCTCGATCTCGGTGCTCGGTCTTTCGAAATCGCGTGGTGCGGATAAAACGCACGTAACTCCCTCGTTACATGTCGGATTGGGTCGATTTTGGGTTCGTTGGAAAGGAGAGTCAGTGCTCTTCGAAATCCTTCAGGAAGCGTCGCATTCCGAGGCCGTTTGGTCCTCCAAAAGTGGGGCGAGAGTAAATGGTGCGGAATTTTTCGGACGTGCCCTGTTCCCGGGAAAACGCTCATAACTCCCTCACCGGAAGTCGGATCTGGACGGTTTTTACGTCGTTGGAAAGCTTACTCGACGGGCTTTCAAAACGGATGAGGAAATTTCTGATTCCGAGGCCGTCCGGTGCCCCGAAAGCGCGCCGGAAGCCTCCGACCGCCGTTTCTCGATCTCGGTGCTCGGTCTTTCGAAATCGCGTGGTGCGGATAAAACGCACGTAACTCCCTCGTTACATGTCGGATTGGGTCGATTTTGGGTTCGTTGGAAAGGAGAGTCAGTGCTCTTCGAAATCCTTCAGGAAGCGTCGCATTCCGAGGCCGTTTGGGCCTCCAAAAGTGGGGCGAGAGTAAATGGTGCGGAATTTTTCCGACGTGCCCTGTTCCCGGGAAAACGCTCATAACTCCCTCACCGGAGGTCGGATCTGGACGGTTTTTACGTCGTTGGAAAGCTTACTCGACGGGCTTTCAAAACGGATGAGGAAATTTCTGATTCCGAGGCCGTCCGGTGCCCCGAAAGCGCGCCGGAAGCCTCCGACCGCCGTTTCTCGATCTCGGTGCTCGGTCTTTCGAAATCGCGTGGTACGGATAAAACGCACGTAACTCCCTCGTTACATGTCGGATTGGGTCGATTTTGGGTTCGTTGGAAAGGAGAGTCAGTGCTCTTCGAAATCCTTCAGGAAGCGTCGCATTCCGAGGCCTTTTGGGCCTCCAAAAGTGGGGCGAGAGTAAATGGTGCGGAATTTTTCCGACGTGCCCTGTTCCCGGGAAAACGCTCATAACTCCCTCACCGGAGGTCGGATCTGGACGGTTTTTACGTCGTTGGAAAGCTTACTCGACGGGCTTTCAAAACGGATGAGGAAATTTCTGATTCCGAGGCCGTCCGGTGCCCCGAAAGCGCGCCGGAAGCCTCCGACCGCCGTTTCTCGATCTCGGTGCTCGGTCTTTCGAAATCGCGTGGTGCGGATAAAACGCACGTAACTCCCTCGTTACATGTCGGATTGGGTCGATTTTGGGTTCGTTGGAAAGGAGAGTCAGTGCTCTTCGAAATCCTTCAGGAAGCGTCGCATTCCGAGGCCGTTTGGTCCTCCAAAAGTGGGGCGAGAGTAAATGGTGCGGAATTTTTCGGACGTGCCCTGTTCCCGGGAAAACGCTCATAACTCCCTCACCGGAGGTCGGATCTGGACGGTTTTTACGTCGTTGGAAAGCTTACTCGACGGGCTTTCAAAACGGATGAGGAAATTTCTGATTCCGAGGCCGTCCGGTGCCCCGAAAGCGCGCCGGAAGCCTCCGACCGCCGTTTCTCGATCTCGGTGCTCGGTCTTTCGAAATCGCGTGGTGCGGATAAAACGCACGTAACTCCCTCGTTACATGTCGGATTGGGTCGATTTTGGGTTCGTTGGAAAGGAGAGTCAGTGCTCTTCGAAATCCTTCAGGAAGCGTCGCATTCCGAGGCCGTTTGGGCCTCCAAAAGTGGGGCGAGGGTAAATGGTGCGGAATTTTTCCGACGTGCCCTGTTCCCGGGAAAACGCTCATAACTCCCTCACCGGAGGTCGGATCTGGACGGTTTTTACGTCGTTGGAAACCTTACTCGACGGGCTTTCAAAACGGATGAGGAAATTTCTGATTCCGAGGCCGTCCGGTGCCCCGAAAGCGCGCCGGAAGCCTCCGACCGCCGTTTCTCGATCTCGGTGCTCGGTCTTTCGAAATCGCGTGGTGCGGATAAAACGCACGTAACTCCCTCGTTACATGTCGGATTGGGTCGATTTTGGGTTCGTTGGAAAGGAGAGTCAGTGCTCTTCGAAATCCTTCAGGAAGCGTCGCATTCCGAGGCCTTTTGGGCCTCCAAAAGTGGGGCGAGAGTAAATGGTGCGGAATTTTTCCGACGTGCCCTGTTCCCGGGAAAACGCTCATAACTCCCTCACCGGAGGTCGGATCTGGACGGTTTTTACGTCGTTGGAAAGCTTACTCGACGGGCTTTCAAAACGGATGAGGAAATTTCTGATTCCGAGGCCGTCCGGTGCCCCGAAAGCGCGCCGGAAGCCTCCGACCGCCGTTTCTCGATCTCGGTGCTCGGTCTTTCGAAATCGCGTGGTGCGGATAAAACGCACGTAACTCCCTCGTTACATGTCGGATTGGGTCGATTTTGGGTTCGTTGGAAAGGAGAGTCAGTGCTCTTCGAAATCCTTCAGGAAGCGTCGCATTCCGAGGCCGTTTGGTCCTCCAAAAGTGGGGCGAGAGTAAATGGTGCGGAATTTTTCGGACGTGCCCTGTTCCCGGGAAAACGCTCATAACTCCCTCACCGGAGGTCGGATCTGGACGGTTTTTACGTCGTTGGAAAGCTTACTCGACGGGCTTTCAAAACGGATGAGGAAATTTCTGATTCCGAGGCCGTCCGGTGCCCCGAAAGCGCGCCGGAAGCCTCCGACCGCCGTTTCTCGATCTCGGTGCTCGGTCTTTCGAAATCGCGTGGTGCGGATAAAACGCACGTAACTCCCTCGTTACATGTCGGATTGGGTCGATTTTGGGTTCGTTGGAAAGGAGAGTCAGTGCTCTTCGAAATCCTTCAGGAAGCGTCGCATTCCGAGGCCGTTTGGGCCTCCAAAAGTGGGGCGAGAGTAAATGGTGCGGAATTTTTCCGACGTGCCCTGTTCCCGGGAAAACGCTCATAACTCCCTCACCGGAGGTCGGATCTGGACGGTTTTTACGTCGTTGGAAACCTTACTCGACGGGCTTTCAAAACGGATGAGGAAATTTCTGATTCCGAGGCCGTCCGGTGCCCCGAAAGCGCGCCGGAAGCCTCCGACCGCCGTTTCTCGATCTCGGTGCTCGGTCTTTCGAAATCGCGTGGTGCGGATAAAACGCACGTAACTCCCTCGTTACATGTCGGATTGGGTCGATTTTGGGTTCGTTGGAAAGGAGAGTCAGTGCTCTTCGAAATCCTTCAGGAAGCGTCGCATTCCGAGGCCGTTTGGGCCTCCAAAAGTGGGGCGAGAGTAAATGGTGCGGAATTTTTCCGACGTGCCCTGTTCCCGGGAAAACGCTCATAACTCCCTCACCGGAGGTCGGATCTGGACGGTTTTTACGTCGTTGGAAACCTTACTCGACGGGCTTTCAAAACGGATGAGGAAATTTCTGATTCCGAGGCCGTCCGGTGCCCCGAAAGCGCGCCGGAAGCCTCCGACCGCCGTTTCTCGATCTCGGTGCTCGGTCTTTCGAAATCGCGTGGTGCGGATAAAACGCACGTAACTCCCTCGTTACATGTCGGATTGGGTCGATTTTGGGTTCGTTGGAAAGGAGAGTCAGTGCTCTTCGAAATCCTTCAGGAAGCGTCGCATTCCGAGGCCTTTTGGGCCTCCAAAAGTGGGGCGAGAGTAAATGGTGCGGAATTTTTCCGACGTGCCCTGTTCCCGGGAAAACGCTCATAACTCCCTCACCGGAGGTCGGATCTGGACGGTTTTTACGTCGTTGGAAAGCTTACTCGACGGGCTTTCAAAACGGATGAGGAAATTTCTGATTCCGAGGCCGTCCGGTGCCCCGAAAGCGCGCCGGAAGCCTCCGACCGCCGTTTCTCGATCTCGGTGCTCGGTCTTTCGAAATCGCGTGGTGCGGATAAAACGCACGTAACTCCCTCGTTACATGTCGGATTGGGTCGATTTTGGGTTCGTTGGAAAGGAGAGTCAGTGCTCTTCGAAATCCTTCAGGAAGCGTCGCATTCCGAGGCCGTTTGGTCCTCCAAAAGTGGGGCGAGAGTAAATGGTGCGGAATTTTTCGGACGTGCCCTGTTCCCGGGAAAACGCTCATAACTCCCTCACCGGAGGTCGGATCTGGACGGTTTTTACGTCGTTGGAAAGCTTACTCGACGGGCTTTCAAAACGGATGAGGAAATTTCTGATTCCGAGGCCGTCCGGTGCCCCGAAAGCGCGCCGGAAGCCTCCGACCGCCGTTTCTCGATCTCGGTGCTCGGTCTTTCGAAATCGCGTGGTGCGGATAAAACGCACGTAACTCCCTCGTTACATGTCGGATTGGGTCGATTTTGGGTTCGTTGGAAAGGAGAGTCAGTGCTCTTCGAAATCCTTCAGGAAGCGTCGCATTCCGAGGCCGTTTGGGCCTCCAAAAGTGGGGCGAGAGTAAATGGTGCGGAATTTTTCCGACGTGCCCTGTTCCCGGGAAAACGCTCATAACTCCCTCACCGGAGGTCGGATCTGGACGGTTTTTACGTCGTTGGAAACCTTACTCGACGGGCTTTCAAAACGGATGAGGAAATTTCTGATTCCGAGGCCGTCCGGTGCCCCGAAAGCGCGCCGGAAGCCTCCGACCGCCGTTTCTCGATCTCGGTGCTCGGTCTTTCGAAATCGCGTGGTGCGGATAAAACGCACGTAACTCCCTCGTTACATGTCGGATTGGGTCGATTTTGGGTTCGTTGGAAAGGAGAGTCAGTGCTCTTCGAAATCCTTCAGGAAGCGTCGCATTCCGAGGCCGTTTGGGCCTCCAAAAGTGGGGCGAGAGTAAATGGTGCGGAATTTTTCCGACGTGCCCTGTTCCCGGGAAAACGCTCATAACTCCCTCACCGGAGGTCGGATCTGGACGGTTTTTACGTCGTTGGAAACCTTACTCGACGGGCTTTCAAAACGGATGAGGAAATTTCTGATTCCGAGGCCGTCCGGTGCCCCGAAAGCGCGCCGGAAGCCTCCGACCGCCGTTTCTCGATCTCGGTGCTCGGTCTTTCGAAATCGCGTGGTGCGGATAAAACGCACGTAACTCCCTCGTTACATGTCGGATTGGGTCGATTTTGGGTTCGTTGGAAAGGAGAGTCAGTGCTCTTCGAAATCCTTCAGGAAGCGTCGCATTCCGAGGCCTTTTGGGCCTCCAAAAGTGGGGCGAGAGTAAATGGTGCGGAATTTTTCCGACGTGCCCTGTTCCCGGGAAAACGCTCATAACTCCCTCACCGGAGGTCGGATCTGGACGGTTTTTACGTCGTTGGAAAGCTTACTCGACGGGCTTTCAAAACGGATGAGGAAATTTCTGATTCCGAGGCCGTCCGGTGCCCCGAAAGCGCGCCGGAAGCCTCCGACCGCCGTTTCTCGATCTCGGTGCTCGGTCTTTCGAAATCGCGTGGTGCGGATAAAACGCACGTAACTCCCTCGTTACATGTCGGATTGGGTCGATTTTGGGTTCGTTGGAAAGGAGAGTCAGTGCTCTTCGAAATCCTTCAGGAAGCGTCGCATTCCGAGGCCGTTTGGTCCTCCAAAAGTGGGGCGAGAGTAAATGGTGCGGAATTTTTCGGACGTGCCCTGTTCCCGGGAAAACGCTCATAACTCCCTCACCGGAGGTCGGATCTGGACGGTTTTTACGTCGTTGGAAAGCTTACTCGACGGGCTTTCAAAACGGATGAGGAAATTTCTGATTCCGAGGCCGTCCGGTGCCCCGAAAGCGCGCCGGAAGCCTCCGACCGCCGTTTCTCGATCTCGGTGCTCGGTCTTTCGAAATCGCGTGGTGCGGATAAAACGCACGTAACTCCCTCGTTACATGTCGGATTGGGTCGATTTTGGGTTCGTTGGAAAGGAGAGTCAGTGCTCTTCGAAATCCTTCAGGAAGCGTCGCATTCCGAGGCCGTTTGGGCCTCCAAAAGTGGGGCGAGAGTAAATGGTGCGGAATTTTTCCGACGTGCCCTGTTCCCGGGAAAACGCTCATAACTCCCTCACCGGAGGTCGGATCTGGACGGTTTTTACGTCGTTGGAAACCTTACTCGACGGGCTTTCAAAACGGATGAGGAAATTTCTGATTCCGAGGCCGTCCGGTGCCCCGAAAGCGCGCCGGAAGCCTCCGACCGCCGTTTCTCGATCTCGGTGCTCGGTCTTTCGAAATCGCGTGGTGCGGATAAAACGCACGTAACTCCCTCGTTACATGTCGGATTGGGTCGATTTTGGGTTCGTTGGAAAGGAGAGTCAGTGCTCTTCGAAATCCTTCAGGAAGCGTCGCATTCCGAGGCCGTTTGGGCCTCCAAAAGTGGGGCGAGAGTAAATGGTGCGGAATTTTTCCGACGTGCCCTGTTCCCGGGAAAACGCTCATAACTCCCTCACCGGAGGTCGGATCTGGACGGTTTTTACGTCGTTGGAAACCTTACTCGACGGGCTTTCAAAACGGATGAGGAAATTTCTGATTCCGAGGCCGTCCGGTGCCCCGAAAGCGCGCCGGAAGCCTCCGACCGCCGTTTCTCGATCTCGGTGCTCGGTCTTTCGAAATCGCGTGGTGCGGATAAAACGCACGTAACTCCCTCGTTACATGTCGGATTGGGTCGATTTTGGGTTCGTTGGAAAGGAGAGTCAGTGCTCTTCGAAATCCTTCAGGAAGCGTCGCATTCCGAGGCCTTTTGGGCCTCCAAAAGTGGGGCGAGAGTAAATGGTGCGGAATTTTTCCGACGTGCCCTGTTCCCGGGAAAACGCTCATAACTCCCTCACCGGAGGTCGGATCTGGACGGTTTTTACGTCGTTGGAAAGCTTACTCGACGGGCTTTCAAAACGGATGAGGAAATTTCTGATTCCGAGGCCGTCCGGTGCCCCGAAAGCGCGCCGGAAGCCTCCGACCGCCGTTTCTCGATCTCGGTGCTCGGTCTTTCGAAATCGCGTGGTGCGGATAAAACGCACGTAACTCCCTCGTTACATGTCGGATTGGGTCGATTTTGGGTTCGTTGGAAAGGAGAGTCAGTGCTCTTCGAAATCCTTCAGGAAGCGTCGCATTCCGAGGCCGTTTGGTCCTCCAAAAGTGGGGCGAGAGTAAATGGTGCGGAATTTTTCGGACGTGCCCTGTTCCCGGGAAAACGCTCATAACTCCCTCACCGGAGGTCGGATCTGGACGGTTTTTACGTCGTTGGAAAGCTTACTCGACGGGCTTTCAAAACGGATGAGGAAATTTCTGATTCCGAGGCCGTCCGGTGCCCCGAAAGCGCGCCGGAAGCCTCCGACCGCCGTTTCTCGATCTCGGTGCTCGGTCTTTCGAAATCGCGTGGTGCGGATAAAACGCACGTAACTCCCTCGTTACATGTCGGATTGGGTCGATTTTGGGTTCGTTGGAAAGGAGAGTCAGTGCTCTTCGAAATCCTTCAGGAAGCGTCGCATTCCGAGGCCGTTTGGGCCTCCAAAAGTGGGGCGAGAGTAAATGGTGCGGAATTTTTCCGACGTGCCCTGTTCCCGGGAAAACGCTCATAACTCCCTCACCGGAGGTCGGATCTGGACGGTTTTTACGTCGTTGGAAACCTTACTCGACGGGCTTTCAAAACGGATGAGGAAATTTCTGATTCCGAGGCCGTCCGGTGCCCCGAAAGCGCGCCGGAAGCCTCCGACCGCCGTTTCTCGATCTCGGTGCTCGGTCTTTCGAAATCGCGTGGTGCGGATAAAACGCACGTAACTCCCTCGTTACATGTCGGATTGGGTCGATTTTGGGTTCGTTGGAAAGGAGAGTCAGTGCTCTTCGAAATCCTTCAGGAAGCGTCGCATTCCGAGGCCGTTTGGGCCTCCAAAAGTGGGGCGAGAGTAAATGGTGCGGAATTTTTCCGACGTGCCCTGTTCCCGGGAAAACGCTCATAACTCCCTCACCGGAGGTCGGATCTGGACGGTTTTTACGTCGTTGGAAACCTTACTCGACGGGCTTTCAAAACGGATGAGGAAATTTCTGATTCCGAGGCCGTCCGGTGCCCCGAAAGCGCGCCGGAAGCCTCCGACCGCCGTTTCTCGATCTCGGTGCTCGGTCTTTCGAAATCGCGTGGTGCGGATAAAACGCACGTAACTCCCTCGTTACATGTCGGATTGGGTCGATTTTGGGTTCGTTGGAAAGGAGAGTCAGTGCTCTTCGAAATCCTTCAGGAAGCGTCGCATTCCGAGGCCTTTTGGGCCTCCAAAAGTGGGGCGAGAGTAAATGGTGCGGAATTTTTCCGACGTGCCCTGTTCCCGGGAAAACGCTCATAACTCCCTCACCGGAGGTCGGATCTGGACGGTTTTTACGTCGTTGGAAAGCTTACTCGACGGGCTTTCAAAACGGATGAGGAAATTTCTGATTCCGAGGCCGTCCGGTGCCCCGAAAGCGCGCCGGAAGCCTCCGACCGCCGTTTCTCGATCTCGGTGCTCGGTCTTTCGAAATCGCGTGGTGCGGATAAAACGCACGTAACTCCCTCGTTACATGTCGGATTGGGTCGATTTTGGGTTCGTTGGAAAGGAGAGTCAGTGCTCTTCGAAATCCTTCAGGAAGCGTCGCATTCCGAGGCCGTTTGGTCCTCCAAAAGTGGGGCGAGAGTAAATGGTGCGGAATTTTTCGGACGTGCCCTGTTCCCGGGAAAACGCTCATAACTCCCTCACCGGAGGTCGGATCTGGACGGTTTTTACGTCGTTGGAAAGCTTACTCGACGGGCTTTCAAAACGGATGAGGAAATTTCTGATTCCGAGGCCGTCCGGTGCCCCGAAAGCGCGCCGGAAGCCTCCGACCGCCGTTTCTCGATCTCGGTGCTCGGTCTTTCGAAATCGCGTGGTGCGGATAAAACGCACGTAACTCCCTCGTTACATGTCGGATTGGGTCGATTTTGGGTTCGTTGGAAAGGAGAGTCAGTGCTCTTCGAAATCCTTCAGGAAGCGTCGCATTCCGAGGCCGTTTGGTCCTCCAAAAGTGGGGCGAGAGTAAATGGTGCGGAATTTTTCGGACGTGCCCTGTTCCCGGGAAAACGCTCATAACTCCCTCACCGGAGGTCGGATCTGGACGGTTTTTACGTCGTTGGAAAGCTTACTCGACGGGCTTTCAAAACGGATGAGGAAATTTCTGATTCCGAGGCCGTCCGGTGCCCCGAAAGCGCGCCGGAAGCCTCCGACCGCCGTTTCTCGATCTCGGTGCTCGGTCTTTCGAAATCGCGTGGTGCGGATAAAACGCACGTAACTCCCTCGTTACATGTCGGATTGGGTCGATTTTGGGTTCGTTGGAAAGGAGAGTCAGTGCTCTTCGAAATCCTTCAGGAAGCGTCGCATTCCGAGGCCGTTTGGTCCTCCAAAAGTGGGGCGAGAGTAAATGGTGCGGAATTTTTCGGACGTGCCCTGTTCCCGGGAAAACGCTCATAACTCCCTCACCGGAGGTCGGATCTGGACGGTTTTTACGTCGTTGGAAAGCTTACTCGACGGGCTTTCAAAACGGATGAGGAAATTTCTGATTCCGAGGCCGTCCGGTGCCCCGAAAGCGCGCCGGAAGCCTCCGACCGCCGTTTCTCGATCTCGGTGCTCGGTCTTTCGAAATCGCGTGGTGCGGATAAAACGCACGTAACTCCCTCGTTACATGTCGGATTGGGTCGATTTTGGGTTCGTTGGAAAGGAGAGTCAGTGCTCTTCGAAATCCTTCAGGAAGCGTCGCATTCCGAGGCCGTTTGGGCCTCCAAAAGTGGGGCGAGAGTAAATGGTGCGGAATTTTTCCGACGTGCCCTGTTCCCGGGAAAACGCTCATAACTCCCTCACCGGAGGTCGGATCTGGACGGTTTTTACGTCGTTGGAAACCTTACTCGACGGGCTTTCAAAACGGATGAGGAAATTTCTGATTCCGAGGCCGTCCGGTGCCCCGAAAGCGCGCCGGAAGCCTCCGACCGCCGTTTCTCGATCTCGGTGCTCGGTCTTTCGAAATCGCGTGGTGCGGATAAAACGCACGTAACTCCCTCGTTACATGTCGGATTGGGTCGATTTTGGGTTCGTTGGAAAGGAGAGTCAGTGCTCTTCGAAATCCTTCAGGAAGCGTCGCATTCCGAGGCCGTTTGGGCCTCCAAAAGTGGGGCGAGAGTAAATGGTGCGGAATTTTTCCGACGTGCCCTGTTCCCGGGAAAACGCTCATAACTCCCTCACCGGAGGTCGGATCTGGACGGTTTTTACGTCGTTGGAAACCTTACTCGACGGGCTTTCAAAACGGATGAGGAAATTTCTGATTCCGAGGCCGTCCGGTGCCCCGAAAGCGCGCCGGAAGCCTCCGACCGCCGTTTCTCGATCTCGGTGCTCGGTCTTTCGAAATCGCGTGGTGCGGATAAAACGCACGTAACTCCCTCGTTACATGTCGGATTGGGTCGATTTTGGGTTCGTTGGAAAGGAGAGTCAGTGCTCTTCGAAATCCTTCAGGAAGCGTCGCATTCCGAGGCCTTTTGGGCCTCCAAAAGTGGGGCGAGAGTAAATGGTGCGGAATTTTTCCGACGTGCCCTGTTCCCGGGAAAACGCTCATAACTCCCTCACCGGAGGTCGGATCTGGACGGTTTTTACGTCGTTGGAAAGCTTACTCGACGGGCTTTCAAAACGGATGAGGAAATTTCTGATTCCGAGGCCGTCCGGTGCCCCGAAAGCGCGCCGGAAGCCTCCGACCGCCGTTTCTCGATCTCGGTGCTCGGTCTTTCGAAATCGCGTGGTGCGGATAAAACGCACGTAACTCCCTCGTTACATGTCGGATTGGGTCGATTTTGGGTTCGTTGGAAAGGAGAGTCAGTGCTCTTCGAAATCCTTCAGGAAGCGTCGCATTCCGAGGCCGTTTGGTCCTCCAAAAGTGGGGCGAGAGTAAATGGTGCGGAATTTTTCGGACGTGCCCTGTTCCCGGGAAAACGCTCATAACTCCCTCACCGGAGGTCGGATCTGGACGGTTTTTACGTCGTTGGAAAGCTTACTCGACGGGCTTTCAAAACGGATGAGGAAATTTCTGATTCCGAGGCCGTCCGGTGCCCCGAAAGCGCGCCGGAAGCCTCCGACCGCCGTTTCTCGATCTCGGTGCTCGGTCTTTCGAAATCGCGTGGTGCGGATAAAACGCACGTAACTCCCTCGTTACATGTCGGATTGGGTCGATTTTGGGTTCGTTGGAAAGGAGAGTCAGTGCTCTTCGAAATCCTTCAGGAAGCGTCGCATTCCGAGGCCGTTTGGTCCTCCAAAAGTGGGGCGAGAGTAAATGGTGCGGAATTTTTCGGACGTGCCCTGTTCCCGGGAAAACGCTCATAACTCCCTCACCGGAGGTCGGATCTGGACGGTTTTTACGTCGTTGGAAAGCTTACTCGACGGGCTTTCAAAACGGATGAGGAAATTTCTGATTCCGAGGCCGTCCGGTGCCCCGAAAGCGCACAGGAAGCCTCCGACCGCCGTTTCTCGATCTCGGTGCTCGGTCTTTCGAAATCGCGTGGTGCGGATAAAACGCACGTAACTCCCTCGTTACATGTCGGATTGGGTCGATTTTGGGTTCGTTGGAAAGGAGAGTCAGTGCTCTTCGAAATCCTTCAGGAAGCGTCGCATTCCGAGGCCGTTTGGGCCTCCAAAAGTGGGGCGAGAGTAAATGGTGCGGAATTTTTCCGACGTGCCCTGTTCCCGGGAAAACGCTCATAACTCCCTCACCGGAGGTCGGATCTGGACGGTTTTTACGTCGTTGGAAACCTTACTCGACGGGCTTTCAAAACGGATGAGGAAATTTCTGATTCCGAGGCCGTCCGGTGCCCCGAAAGCGCGCCGGAAGCCTCCGACCGCCGTTTCTCGATCTCGGTGCTCGGTCTTTCGAAATCGCGTGGTGCGGATAAAACGCACGTAACTCCCTCGTTACATGTCGGATTGGGTCGATTTTGGGTTCGTTGGAAAGGAGAGTCAGTGCTCTTCGAAATCCTTCAGGAAGCGTCGCATTCCGAGGCCTTTTGGGCCTCCAAAAGTGGGGCGAGAGTAAATGGTGCGGAATTTTTCCGACGTGCCCTGTTCCCGGGAAAACGCTCATAACTCCCTCACCGGAGGTCGGATCTGGACGGTTTTTACGTCGTTGGAAAGCTTACTCGACGGGCTTTCAAAACGGATGAGGAAATTTCTGATTCCGAGGCCGTCCGGTGCCCCGAAAGCGCGCCGGAAGCCTCCGACCGCCGTTTCTCGATCTCGGTGCTCGGTCTTTCGAAATCGCGTGGTGCGGATAAAACGCACGTAACTCCCTCGTTACATGTCGGATTGGGTCGATTTTGGGTTCGTTGGAAAGGAGAGTCAGTGCTCTTCGAAATCCTTCAGGAAGCGTCGCATTCCGAGGCCGTTTGGTCCTCCAAAAGTGGGGCGAGAGTAAATGGTGCGGAATTTTTCGGACGTGCCCTGTTCCCGGGAAAACGCTCATAACTCCCTCACCGGAGGTCGGATCTGGACGGTTTTTACGTCGTTGGAAAGCTTACTCGACGGGCTTTCAAAACGGATGAGGAAATTTCTGATTCCGAGGCCGTCCGGTGCCCCGAAAGCGCACCGGAAGCCTCCGACCGCCGTTTCTCGATCTCGGTGCTCGGTCTTTCGAAATCGCGTGGTGCGGATAAAACGCACGTAACTCCCTCGTTACATGTCGGATTGGGTCGATTTTGGGTTCGTTGGAAAGGAGAGTCAGTGCTCTTCGAAATCCTTCAGGAAGCGTCGCATTCCGAGGCCGTTTGGGCCTCCAAAAGTGGGGCGAGAGTAAATGGTGCGGAATTTTTCCGACGTGCCCTGTTCCCGTGAAAACGCTCATAACTCCCTCACCGGAGGTCGGATCTGGACGGTTTTTACGTCGTTGGAAAGCTTACTCGACGGGCTTTCAAAACGGATGAGGAAATTTCTGATTCCGAGGCCGTCCGGTGCCCCGAAAGCGCGCCGGAAGCCTCCGACCGCCGTTTCTCGATCTCGGTGCTCGGTCTTTCGAAATCGCGTGGTGCGGATAAAACGCACGTAACTCCCTCGTTACATGTCGGATTGGGTCGATTTTGGGTTCGTTGGAAAGGAGAGTCAGTGCTCTTCGAAATCCTTCAGGAAGCGTCGCATTCCGAGGCCGTTTGGTCCTCCAAAAGTGGGGCGAGAGTAAATGGTGCGGAATTTTTCGGACGTGCCCTGTTCCCGGGAAAACGCTCATAACTCCCTCACCGGAGGTCGGATCTGGACGGTTTTTACGTCGTTGGAAAGCTTACTCGACGGGCTTTCAAAACGGATGAGGAAATTTCTGATTCCGAGGCCGTCCGGTGCCCCGAAAGCGCGCCGGAAGCCTCCGACCGCCGTTTCTCGATCTCAGTGCTCGGTCTTTCGAAATCGCGTGGTGCGGATAAAACGCACGTAACTCCCTCGTTACATGTCGGATTGGGTCGATTTTGGGTTCGTTGGAAAGGAGAGTCAGTGCTCTTCGAAATCCTTCAGGAAGCGTCGCATTCCGAGGCCGTTTGGGCCTCCAAAAGTGGGGCGAGAGTAAATGGTGCGGAATTTTTCCGACGTGCCCTGTTCCCGTGAAAACGCTCATAACTCCCTCACCGGAGGTCGGATCTGGACGGTTTTTACGTCGTTGGAAAGCTTACTCGACGGGCTTTCAAAACGGATGAGGAAATTTCTGATTCCGAGGCCGTCCGGTGCCCCGAAAGCGCGCCGGAAGCCTCCGACCGCCGTTTCTCGATCTCGGTGCTCGGTCTTTCGAAATCGCGTGGTGCGGATAAAACGCACGTAACTCCCTCGTTACATGTCGGATTGGGTCGATTTTGGGTTCGTTGGAAAGGAGAGTCAGTGCTCTTCGAAATCCTTCAGGAAGCGTCGCATTCCGAGGCCTTTTGGGCCTCCAAAAGTGGGGCGAGAGTAAATGGTGCGGAATTTTTCCGACGTGCCCTGTTCCCGGGAAAACGCTCATAACTCCCTCACCGGAGGTCGGATCTGGACGGTTTTTACGTCGTTGGAAAGCTTACTCGACGGGCTTTCAAAACGGATGAGGAAATTTCTGATTCCGAGGCCGTCCGGTGCCCTGAAAGCGCGCCGGAAGCCTCCGACCGCCGTTTCTCGATCTCGGTGCTCGGTCTTTCGAAATCGCGTGGTGCGGATAAAACGCACGTAACTCCCTCGTTACATGTCGGATTGGGTCGATTTTGGGTTCGTTGGAAAGGAGAGTCAGTGCTCTTCGAAATCCTTCAGGAAGCGTCGCATTCCGAGGCCGTTTGGTCCTCCAAAAGTGGGGCGAGAGTAAATGGTGCGGAATTTTTCGGACGTGCCCTGTTCCCGGGAAAACGCTCATAACTCCCTCACCGGAGGTCGGATCTGGACGGTTTTTACGTCGTTGGAAAGCTTACTCGACGGGCTTTCAAAACGGATGAGGAAATTTCTGATTCCGAGGCCGTCCGGTGCCCCGAAAGCGCGCCGGAAGCCTCCGACCGCCGTTTCTCGATCTCGGTGCTCGGTCTTTCGAAATCGCGTGGTGCGGATAAAACGCACGTAACTCCCTCGTTACATGTCGGATTGGGTCGATTTTGGGTTCGTTGGAAAGGAGAGTCAGTGCTCTTCGAAATCCTTCAGGAAGCGTCGCATTCCGAGGCCTTTTGGGCCTCCAAAAGTGGGGCGAGAGTAAATGGTGCGGAATTTTTCCGACGTGCCCTGTTCCCGGGAAAACGCTCATAACTCCCTCACCGGAGGTCGGATCTGGACGGTTTTTACGTCGTTGGAAAGCTTACTCGACGGGCTTTCAAAACGGATGAGGAAATTTCTGATTCCGAGGCCGTCCGGTGCCCCGAAAGCGCGCCGGAAGCCTCCGACCGCCGTTTCTCGATCTCGGTGCTCGGTCTTTCGAAATCGCGTGGTGCGGATAAAACGCACGTAACTCCCTCGTTACATGTCGGATTGGGTCGATTTTGGGTTCGTTGGAAAGGAGAGTCAGTGCTCTTCGAAATCCTTCAGGAAGCGTCGCATTCCGAGGCCGTTTGGGCCTCCAAAAGTGGGGCGAGAGTAAATGGTGCGGAATTTTTCGGACGTGCCCTGTTCCCGGGAAAACGCTCATAACTCCCTCACCGGAGGTCGGATCTGGACGGTTTTTACGTCGTTGGAAAGCTTACTCGACGGGCTTTCAAAACGGATGAGGAAATTTCTGATTCCGAGGCCGTCCGGTGCCCCGAAAGCGCGCCGGAAGCCTCCGACCGCCGTTTCTCGATCTCGGTGCTCGGTCTTTCGAAATCGCGTGGTGCGGATAAAACGCACGTAACTCCCTCGTTACATGTCGGATTGGGTCGATTTTGGGTTCGTTGGAAAGGAGAGTCAGTGCTCTTCGAAATCCTTCAGGAAGCGTCGCATTCCGAGGCCTTTTGGGCCTCCAAAAGTGGGGCGAGAGTAAATGGTGCGGAATTTTTCCGACGTGCCCTGTTCCCGGGAAAACGCTCATAACTCCCTCACCGGAGGTCGGATCTGGACGGTTTTTACGTCGTTGGAAAGCTTACTCGACGGGCTTTCAAAACGGATGAGGAAATTTCTGATTCCGAGGCCGTCCGGTGCCCCGAAAGCGCGCCGGAAGCCTCCGACCGCCGTTTCTCGATCTCGGTGCTCGGTCTTTCGAAATCGCGTGGTGCGGATAAAACGCACGTAACTCCCTCGTTACATGTCGGATTGGGTCGATTTTGGGTTCGTTGGAAAGGAGAGTCAGTGCTCTTCGAAATCCTTCAGGAAGCGTCGCATTCCGAGGCCGTTTGGGCCTCCAAAAGTGGGGCGAGAGTAAATGGTGCGGAATTTTTCGGACGTGCCCTGTTCCCGGGAAAACGCTCATAACTCCCTCACCGGAGGTCGGATCTGGACGGTTTTTACGTCGTTGGAAAGCTTACTCGACGGGCTTTCAAAACGGATGAGGAAATTTCTGATTCCGAGGCCGTCCGGTGCCCCGAAAGCGCGCCGGAAGCCTCCGACCGCCGTTTCTCGATCTCGGTGCTCGGTCTTTCGAAATCGCGTGGTGCGGATAAAACGCACGTAACTCCCTCGTTACATGTCGGATTGGGTCGATTTTGGGTTCGTTGGAAAGGAGAGTCAGTGCTCTTCGAAATCCTTCAGGAAGCGTCGCATTCCGAGGCCGTTTGGTCCTCCAAAAGTGGGGCGAGAGTAAATGGTGCGGAATTTTTCGGACGTGCCCTGTTCCCGGGAAAACGCTCATAACTCCCTCACCGGAGGTCGGATCTGGACGGTTTTTACGTCGTTGGAAAGCTTACTCGACGGGCTTTCAAAACGGATGAGGAAATTTCTGATTCCGAGGCCGTCCGGTGCCCCGAAAGCGCGCCGGAAGCCTCCGACCGCCGTTTCTCGATCTCGGTGCTCGGTCTTTCGAAATCGCGTGGTGCGGATAAAACGCACGTAACTCCCTCGTTACATGTCGGATTGGGTCGATTTTGGGTTCGTTGGAAAGGAGAGTCAGTGCTCTTCGAAATCCTTCAGGAAGCGTCGCATTCCGAGGCCTTTTGGGCCTCCAAAAGTGGGGCGAGAGTAAATGGTGCGGAATTTTTCCGACGTGCCCTGTTCCCGGGAAAACGCTCATAACTCCCTCACCGGAGGTCGGATCTGGACGGTTTTTACGTCGTTGGAAAGCTTACTCGACGGGCTTTCAAAACGGATGAGGAAATTTCTGATTCCGAGGCCGTCCGGTGCCCCGAAAGCGCGCCGGAAGCCTCCGACCGCCGTTTCTCGATCTCGGTGCTCGGTCTTTCGAAATCGCGTGGTGCGGATAAAACGCACGTAACTCCCTCGTTACATGTCGGATTGGGTCGATTTTGGGTTCGTTGGAAAGGAGAGTCAGTGCTCTTCGAAATCCTTCAGGAAGCGTCGCATTCCGAGGCCGTTTGGGCCTCCAAAAGTGGGGCGAGAGTAAATGGTGCGGAATTTTTCGGACGTGCCCTGTTCCCGGGAAAACGCTCATAACTCCCTCACCGGAGGTCGGATCTGGACGGTTTTTACGTCGTTGGAAAGCTTACTCGACGGGCTTTCAAAACGGATGAGGAAATTTCTGATTCCGAGGCCGTCCGGTGCCCCGAAAGCGCGCCGGAAGCCTCCGACCGCCGTTTCTCGATCTCGGTGCTCGGTCTTTCGAAATCGCGTGGTGCGGATAAAACGCACGTAACTCCCTCGTTACATGTCGGATTGGGTCGATTTTGGGTTCGTTGGAAAGGAGAGTCAGTGCTCTTCGAAATCCTTCAGGAAGCGTCGCATTCCGAGGCCTTTTGGGCCTCCAAAAGTGGGGCGAGAGTAAATGGTGCGGAATTTTTCCGACGTGCCCTGTTCCCGGGAAAACGCTCATAACTCCCTCACCGGAGGTCGGATCTGGACGGTTTTTACGTCGTTGGAAAGCTTACTCGACGGGCTTTCAAAACGGATGAGGAAATTTCTGATTCCGAGGCCGTCCGGTGCCCCGAAAGCGCGCCGGAAGCCTCCGACCGCCGTTTCTCGATCTCGGTGCTCGGTCTTTCGAAATCGCGTGGTGCGGATAAAACGCACGTAACTCCCTCGTTACATGTCGGATTGGGTCGATTTTGGGTTCGTTGGAAAGGAGAGTCAGTGCTCTTCGAAATCCTTCAGGAAGCGTCGCATTCCGAGGCCGTTTGGGCCTCCAAAAGTGGGGCGAGAGTAAATGGTGCGGAATTTTTCGGACGTGCCCTGTTCCCGGGAAAACGCTCATAACTCCCTCACCGGAGGTCGGATCTGGACGGTTTTTACGTCGTTGGAAAGCTTACTCGACGGGCTTTCAAAACGGATGAGGAAATTTCTGATTCCGAGGCCGTCCGGTGCCCCGAAAGCGCGCCGGAAGCCTCCGACCGCCGTTTCTCGATCTCGGTGCTCGGTCTTTCGAAATCGCGTGGTGCGGATAAAACGCACGTAACTCCCTCGTTACATGTCGGATTGGGTCGATTTTGGGTTCGTTGGAAAGGAGAGTCAGTGCTCTTCGAAATCCTTCAGGAAGCGTCGCATTCCGAGGCCGTTTGGGCCTCCAAAAGTGGGGCGAGAGTAAATGGTGCGGAATTTTTCCGACGTGCCCTGTTCCCGGGAAAACGCTCATAACTCCCTCACCGGAGGTCGGATCTGGACGGTTTTTACGTCGTTGGAAAGCTTACTCGACGGGCTTTCAAAACGGATGAGGAAATTTCTGATTCCGAGGCCGTCCGGTGCCCCGAAAGCGCGCCGGAAGCCTCCGACCGCCGTTTCTCGATCTCGGTGCTCGGTCTTTCGAAATCGCGTGGTGCGGATAAAACGCACGTAACTCCCTCGTTACATGTCGGATTGGGTCGATTTTGGGTTCGTTGGAAAGGAGAGTCAGTGCTCTTCGAAATCCTTCAGGAAGCGTCGCATTCCGAGGCCGTTTGGTCCTCCAAAAGTGGGGCGAGAGTAAATGGTGCGGAATTTTTCGGACGTGCCCTGTTCCCGGGAAAACGCTCATAACTCCCTCACCGGAGGTCGGATCTGGACGGTTTTTACGTCGTTGGAAAGCTTACTCGACGGGCTTTCAAAACGGATGAGGAAATTTCTGATTCCGAGGCCGTCCGGTGCCCCGAAAGCGCGCCGGAAGCCTCCGACCGCCGTTTCTCGATCTCGGTGCTCGGTCTTTCGAAATCGCGTGGTGCGGATAAAACGCACGTAACTCCCTCGTTACATGTCGGATTGGGTCGATTTTGGGTTCGTTGGAAAGGAGAGTCAGTGCTCTTCGAAATCCTTCAGGAAGCGTCGCATTCCGAGGCCGTTTGGTCCTCCAAAAGTGGGGCGAGAGTAAATGGTGCGGAATTTTTCGGACGTGCCCTGTTCCCGGGAAAACGCTCATAACTCCCTCACCGGAGGTCGGATCTGGACGGTTTTTACGTCGTTGGAAAGCTTACTCGACGGGCTTTCAAAACGGATGAGGAAATTTCTGATTCCGAGGCCGTCCGGTGCCCCGAAAGCGCGCCGGAAGCCTCCGACCGCCGTTTCTCGATCTCGGTGCTCGGTCTTTCGAAATCGCGTGGTGCGGATAAAACGCACGTAACTCCCTCGTTACATGTCGGATTGGGTCGATTTTGGGTTCGTTGGAAAGGAGAGTCAGTGCTCTTCGAAATCCTTCAGGAAGCGTCGCATTCCGAGGCCGTTTGGTCCTCCAAAAGTGGGGCGAGAGTAAATGGTGCGGAATTTTTCGGACGTGCCCTGTTCCCGGGAAAACGCTCATAACTCCCTCACCGGAGGTCGGATCTGGACGGTTTTTACGTCGTTGGAAAGCTTACTCGACGGGCTTTCAAAACGGATGAGGAAATTTCTGATTCCGAGGCCGTCCGGTGCCCCGAAAGCGCGCCGGAAGCCTCCGACCGCCGTTTCTCGATCTCAGTGCTCGGTCTTTTGAAATCGCGTGGTGCGGATAAAACGCACGTAACTCCCTCGTTACATGTCGGATTGGGTCGATTTTGGGTTCGTTGGAAAGGAGAGTCAGTGCTCTTCGAAATCCTTCAGGAAGCGTCGCATTCCGAGGCCGTTTGGGCCTCCAAAAGTGGGGCGAGAGTAAATGGTGCGGAATTTTTCCGACGTGCCCTGTTCCCGTGAAAACGCTCATAACTCCCTCACCGGAGGTCGGATCTGGACGGTTTTTACGTCGTTGGAAAGCTTACTCGACGGGCTTTCAAAACGGATGAGGAAATTTCTGATTCCGAGGCCGTCCGGTGCCCCGAAAGCGCGCCGGAAGCCTCCGACCGCCGTTTCTCGATCTCGGTGCTCGGTCTTTCGAAATCGCGTGGTGCGGATAAAACGCACGTAACTCCCTCGTTACATGTCGGATTGGGTCGATTTTGGGTTCGTTGGAAAGGAGAGTCAGTGCTCTTCGAAATCCTTCAGGAAGCGTCGCATTCCGAGGCCGTTTGGTCCTCCAAAAGTGGGGCGAGAGTAAATGGTGCGGAATTTTTCGGACGTGCCCTGTTCCCGGGAAAACGCTCATAACTCCCTCACCGGAGGTCGGATCTGGACGGTTTTTACGTCGTTGGAAAGCTTACTCGACGGGCTTTCAAAACGGATGAGGAAATTTCTGATTCCGAGGCCGTCCGGTGCCCCGAAAGCGCGCCGGAAGCCTCCGACCGCCGTTTCTCGATCTCAGTGCTCGGTCTTTCGAAATCGCGTGGTGCGGATAAAACGCACGTAACTCCCTCGTTACATGTCGGATTGGGTCGATTTTGGGTTCGTTGGAAAGGAGAGTCAGTGCTCTTCGAAATCCTTCAGGAAGCGTCGCATTCCGAGGCCGTTTGGGCCTCCAAAAGTGGGGCGAGAGTAAATGGTGCGGAATTTTTCCGACGTGCCCTGTTCCCGTGAAAACGCTCATAACTCCCTCACCGGAGGTCGGATCTGGACGGTTTTTACGTCGTTGGAAAGCTTACTCGACGGGCTTTCAAAACGGATGAGGAAATTTCTGATTCCGAGGCCGTCCGGTGCCCCGAAAGCGCGCCGGAAGCCTCCGACCGCCGTTTCTCGATCTCGGTGCTCGGTCTTTCGAAATCGCGTGGTGCGGATAAAACGCACGTAACTCCCTCGTTACATGTCGGATTGGGTCGATTTTGGGTTCGTTGGAAAGGAGAGTCAGTGCTCTTCGAAATCCTTCAGGAAGCGTCGCATTCCGAGGCCTTTTGGGCCTCCAAAAGTGGGGCGAGAGTAAATGGTGCGGAATTTTTCCGACGTGCCCTGTTCCCGGGAAAACGCTCATAACTCCCTCACCGGAGGTCGGATCTGGACGGTTTTTACGTCGTTGGAAAGCTTACTCGACGGGCTTTCAAAACGGATGAGGAAATTTCTGATTCCGAGGCCGTCCGGTGCCCTGAAAGCGCGCCGGAAGCCTCCGACCGCCGTTTCTCGATCTCGGTGCTCGGTCTTTCGAAATCGCGTGGTGCGGATAAAACGCACGTAACTCCCTCGTTACATGTCGGATTGGGTCGATTTTGGGTTCGTTGGAAAGGAGAGTCAGTGCTCTTCGAAATCCTTCAGGAAGCGTCGCATTCCGAGGCCGTTTGGTCCTCCAAAAGTGGGGCGAGAGTAAATGGTGCGGAATTTTTCGGACGTGCCCTGTTCCCGGGAAAACGCTCATAACTCCCTCACCGGAGGTCGGATCTGGACGGTTTTTACGTCGTTGGAAAGCTTACTCGACGGGCTTTCAAAACGGATGAGGAAATTTCTGATTCCGAGGCCGTCCGGTGCCCCGAAAGCGCGCCGGAAGCCTCCGACCGCCGTTTCTCGATCTCGGTGCTCGGTCTTTCGAAATCGCGTGGTGCGGATAAAACGCACGTAACTCCCTCGTTACATGTCGGATTGGGTCGATTTTGGGTTCGTTGGAAAGGAGAGTCAGTGCTCTTCGAAATCCTTCAGGAAGCGTCGCATTCCGAGGCCTTTTGGGCCTCCAAAAGTGGGGCGAGAGTAAATGGTGCGGAATTTTTCCGACGTGCCCTGTTCCCGGGAAAACGCTCATAACTCCCTCACCGGAGGTCGGATCTGGACGGTTTTTACGTCGTTGGAAAGCTTACTCGACGGGCTTTCAAAACGGATGAGGAAATTTCTGATTCCGAGGCCGTCCGGTGCCCCGAAAGCGCGCCGGAAGCCTCCGACCGCCGTTTCTCGATCTCGGTGCTCGGTCTTTCGAAATCGCGTGGTGCGGATAAAACGCACGTAACTCCCTCGTTACATGTCGGATTGGGTCGATTTTGGGTTCGTTGGAAAGGAGAGTCAGTGCTCTTCGAAATCCTTCAGGAAGCGTCGCATTCCGAGGCCGTTTGGGCCTCCAAAAGTGGGGCGAGAGTAAATGGTGCGGAATTTTTCGGACGTGCCCTGTTCCCGGGAAAACGCTCATAACTCCCTCACCGGAGGTCGGATCTGGACGGTTTTTACGTCGTTGGAAAGCTTACTCGACGGGCTTTCAAAACGGATGAGGAAATTTCTGATTCCGAGGCCGTCCGGTGCCCCGAAAGCGCGCCGGAAGCCTCCGACCGCCGTTTCTCGATCTCGGTGCTCGGTCTTTCGAAATCGCGTGGTGCGGATAAAACGCACGTAACTCCCTCGTTACATGTCGGATTGGGTCGATTTTGGGTTCGTTGGAAAGGAGAGTCAGTGCTCTTCGAAATCCTTCAGGAAGCGTCGCATTCCGAGGCCTTTTGGGCCTCCAAAAGTGGGGCGAGAGTAAATGGTGCGGAATTTTTCCGACGTGCCCTGTTCCCGGGAAAACGCTCATAACTCCCTCACCGGAGGTCGGATCTGGACGGTTTTTACGTCGTTGGAAAGCTTACTCGACGGGCTTTCAAAACGGATGAGGAAATTTCTGATTCCGAGGCCGTCCGGTGCCCCGAAAGCGCGCCGGAAGCCTCCGACCGCCGTTTCTCGATCTCGGTGCTCGGTCTTTCGAAATCGCGTGGTGCGGATAAAACGCACGTAACTCCCTCGTTACATGTCGGATTGGGTCGATTTTGGGTTCGTTGGAAAGGAGAGTCAGTGCTCTTCGAAATCCTTCAGGAAGCGTCGCATTCCGAGGCCGTTTGGGCCTCCAAAAGTGGGGCGAGAGTAAATGGTGCGGAATTTTTCGGACGTGCCCTGTTCCCGGGAAAACGCTCATAACTCCCTCACCGGAGGTCGGATCTGGACGGTTTTTACGTCGTTGGAAAGCTTACTCGACGGGCTTTCAAAACGGATGAGGAAATTTCTGATTCCGAGGCCGTCCGGTGCCCCGAAAGCGCGCCGGAAGCCTCCGACCGCCGTTTCTCGATCTCGGTGCTCGGTCTTTCGAAATCGCGTGGTGCGGATAAAACGCACGTAACTCCCTCGTTACATGTCGGATTGGGTCGATTTTGGGTTCGTTGGAAAGGAGAGTCAGTGCTCTTCGAAATCCTTCAGGAAGCGTCGCATTCCGAGGCCGTTTGGTCCTCCAAAAGTGGGGCGAGAGTAAATGGTGCGGAATTTTTCGGACGTGCCCTGTTCCCGGGAAAACGCTCATAACTCCCTCACCGGAGGTCGGATCTGGACGGTTTTTACGTCGTTGGAAAGCTTACTCGACGGGCTTTCAAAACGGATGAGGAAATTTCTGATTCCGAGGCCGTCCGGTGCCCCGAAAGCGCGCCGGAAGCCTCCGACCGCCGTTTCTCGATCTCGGTGCTCGGTCTTTCGAAATCGCGTGGTGCGGATAAAACGCACGTAACTCCCTCGTTACATGTCGGATTGGGTCGATTTTGGGTTCGTTGGAAAGGAGAGTCAGTGCTCTTCGAAATCCTTCAGGAAGCGTCGCATTCCGAGGCCTTTTGGGCCTCCAAAAGTGGGGCGAGAGTAAATGGTGCGGAATTTTTCCGACGTGCCCTGTTCCCGGGAAAACGCTCATAACTCCCTCACCGGAGGTCGGATCTGGACGGTTTTTACGTCGTTGGAAAGCTTACTCGACGGGCTTTCAAAACGGATGAGGAAATTTCTGATTCCGAGGCCGTCCGGTGCCCCGAAAGCGCGCCGGAAGCCTCCGACCGCCGTTTCTCGATCTCGGTGCTCGGTCTTTCGAAATCGCGTGGTGCGGATAAAACGCACGTAACTCCCTCGTTACATGTCGGATTGGGTCGATTTTGGGTTCGTTGGAAAGGAGAGTCAGTGCTCTTCGAAATCCTTCAGGAAGCGTCGCATTCCGAGGCCGTTTGGGCCTCCAAAAGTGGGGCGAGAGTAAATGGTGCGGAATTTTTCGGACGTGCCCTGTTCCCGGGAAAACGCTCATAACTCCCTCACCGGAGGTCGGATCTGGACGGTTTTTACGTCGTTGGAAAGCTTACTCGACGGGCTTTCAAAACGGATGAGGAAATTTCTGATTCCGAGGCCGTCCGGTGCCCCGAAAGCGCGCCGGAAGCCTCCGACCGCCGTTTCTCGATCTCGGTGCTCGGTCTTTCGAAATCGCGTGGTGCGGATAAAACGCACGTAACTCCCTCGTTACATGTCGGATTGGGTCGATTTTGGGTTCGTTGGAAAGGAGAGTCAGTGCTCTTCGAAATCCTTCAGGAAGCGTCGCATTCCGAGGCCTTTTGGGCCTCCAAAAGTGGGGCGAGAGTAAATGGTGCGGAATTTTTCCGACGTGCCCTGTTCCCGGGAAAACGCTCATAACTCCCTCACCGGAGGTCGGATCTGGACGGTTTTTACGTCGTTGGAAAGCTTACTCGACGGGCTTTCAAAACGGATGAGGAAATTTCTGATTCCGAGGCCGTCCGGTGCCCCGAAAGCGCGCCGGAAGCCTCCGACCGCCGTTTCTCGATCTCGGTGCTCGGTCTTTCGAAATCGCGTGGTGCGGATAAAACGCACGTAACTCCCTCGTTACATGTCGGATTGGGTCGATTTTGGGTTCGTTGGAAAGGAGAGTCAGTGCTCTTCGAAATCCTTCAGGAAGCGTCGCATTCCGAGGCCGTTTGGGCCTCCAAAAGTGGGGCGAGAGTAAATGGTGCGGAATTTTTCGGACGTGCCCTGTTCCCGGGAAAACGCTCATAACTCCCTCACCGGAGGTCGGATCTGGACGGTTTTTACGTCGTTGGAAAGCTTACTCGACGGGCTTTCAAAACGGATGAGGAAATTTCTGATTCCGAGGCCGTCCGGTGCCCCGAAAGCGCGCCGGAAGCCTCCGACCGCCGTTTCTCGATCTCGGTGCTCGGTCTTTCGAAATCGCGTGGTGCGGATAAAACGCACGTAACTCCCTCGTTACATGTCGGATTGGGTCGATTTTGGGTTCGTTGGAAAGGAGAGTCAGTGCTCTTCGAAATCCTTCAGGAAGCGTCGCATTCCGAGGCCGTTTGGGCCTCCAAAAGTGGGGCGAGAGTAAATGGTGCGGAATTTTTCCGACGTGCCCTGTTCCCGGGAAAACGCTCATAACTCCCTCACCGGAGGTCGGATCTGGACGGTTTTTACGTCGTTGGAAAGCTTACTCGACGGGCTTTCAAAACGGATGAGGAAATTTCTGATTCCGAGGCCGTCCGGTGCCCCGAAAGCGCGCCGGAAGCCTCCGACCGCCGTTTCTCGATCTCGGTGCTCGGTCTTTCGAAATCGCGTGGTGCGGATAAAACGCACGTAACTCCCTCGTTACATGTCGGATTGGGTCGATTTTGGGTTCGTTGGAAAGGAGAGTCAGTGCTCTTCGAAATCCTTCAGGAAGCGTCGCATTCCGAGGCCGTTTGGTCCTCCAAAAGTGGGGCGAGAGTAAATGGTGCGGAATTTTTCGGACGTGCCCTGTTCCCGGGAAAACGCTCATAACTCCCTCACCGGAGGTCGGATCTGGACGGTTTTTACGTCGTTGGAAAGCTTACTCGACGGGCTTTCAAAACGGATGAGGAAATTTCTGATTCCGAGGCCGTCCGGTGCCCCGAAAGCGCGCCGGAAGCCTCCGACCGCCGTTTCTCGATCTCGGTGCTCGGTCTTTCGAAATCGCGTGGTGCGGATAAAACGCACGTAACTCCCTCGTTACATGTCGGATTGGGTCGATTTTGGGTTCGTTGGAAAGGAGAGTCAGTGCTCTTCGAAATCCTTCAGGAAGCGTCGCATTCCGAGGCCGTTTGGTCCTCCAAAAGTGGGGCGAGAGTAAATGGTGCGGAATTTTTCGGACGTGCCCTGTTCCCGGGAAAACGCTCATAACTCCCTCACCGGAGGTCGGATCTGGACGGTTTTTACGTCGTTGGAAAGCTTACTCGACGGGCTTTCAAAACGGATGAGGAAATTTCTGATTCCGAGGCCGTCCGGTGCCCCGAAAGCGCGCCGGAAGCCTCCGACCGCCGTTTCTCGATCTCAGTGCTCGGTCTTTCGAAATCGCGTGGTGCGGATAAAACGCACGTAACTCCCTCGTTACATGTCGGATTGGGTCGATTTTGGGTTCGTTGGAAAGGAGAGTCAGTGCTCTTCGAAATCCTTCAGGAAGCGTCGCATTCCGAGGCCGTTTGGTCCTCCAAAAGTGGGGCGAGAGTAAATGGTGCGGAATTTTTCGGACGTGCCCTGTTCCCGGGAAAACGCTCATAACTCCCTCACCGGAGGTCGGATCTGGACGGTTTTTACGTCGTTGGAAAGCTTACTCGACGGGCTTTCAAAACGGATGAGGAAATTTCTGATTCCGAGGCCGTCCGGTGCCCCGAAAGCGCGCCGGAAGCCTCCGACCGCCGTTTCTCGATCTCAGTGCTCGGTCTTTCGAAATCGCGTGGTGCGGATAAAACGCACGTAACTCCCTCGTTACATGTCGGATTGGGTCGATTTTGGGTTCGTTGGAAAGGAGAGTCAGTGCTCTTCGAAATCCTTCAGGAAGCGTCGCATTCCGAGGCCGTTTGGGCCTCCAAAAGTGGGGCGAGAGTAAATGGTGCGGAATTTTTCCGACGTGCCCTGTTCCCGTGAAAACGCTCATAACTCCCTCACCGGAGGTCGGATCTGGACGGTTTTTACGTCGTTGGAAAGCTTACTCGACGGGCTTTCAAAACGGATGAGGAAATTTCTGATTCCGAGGCCGTCCGGTGCCCCGAAAGCGCGCCGGAAGCCTCCGACCGCCGTTTCTCGATCTCGGTGCTCGGTCTTTCGAAATCGCGTGGTGCGGATAAAACGCACGTAACTCCCTCGTTACATGTCGGATTGGGTCGATTTTGGGTTCGTTGGAAAGGAGAGTCAGTGCTCTTCGAAATCCTTCAGGAAGCGTCGCATTCCGAGGCCTTTTGGGCCTCCAAAAGTGGGGCGAGAGTAAATGGTGCGGAATTTTTCCGACGTGCCCTGTTCCCGGGAAAACGCTCATAACTCCCTCACCGGAGGTCGGATCTGGACGGTTTTTACGTCGTTGGAAAGCTTACTCGACGGGCTTTCAAAACGGATGAGGAAATTTCTGATTCCGAGGCCGTCCGGTGCCCCGAAAGCGCGCCGGAAGCCTCCGACCGCCGTTTCTCGATCTCGGTGCTCGGTCTTTCGAAATCGCGTGGTGCGGATAAAACGCACGTAACTCCCTCGTTACATGTCGGATTGGGTCGATTTTGGGTTCGTTGGAAAGGAGAGTCAGTGCTCTTCGAAATCCTTCAGGAAGCGTCGCATTCCGAGGCCGTTTGGTCCTCCAAAAGTGGGGCGAGAGTAAATGGTGCGGAATTTTTCGGACGTGCCCTGTTCCCGGGAAAACGCTCATAACTCCCTCACCGGAGGTCGGATCTGGACGGTTTTTACGTCGTTGGAAAGCTTACTCGACGGGCTTTCAAAACGGATGAGGAAATTTCTGATTCCGAGGCCGTCCGGTGCCCCGAAAGCGCGCCGGAAGCCTCCGACCGCCGTTTCTCGATCTCGGTGCTCGGTCTTTCGAAATCGCGTGGTGCGGATAAAACGCACGTAACTCCCTCGTTACATGTCGGATTGGGTCGATTTTGGGTTCGTTGGAAAGGAGAGTCAGTGCTCTTCGAAATCCTTCAGGAAGCGTCGCATTCCGAGGCCGTTTGGTCCTCCAAAAGTGGGGCGAGAGTAAATGGTGCGGAATTTTTCGGACGTGCCCTGTTCCCGGGAAAACGCTCATAACTCCCTCACCGGAGGTCGGATCTGGACGGTTTTTACGTCGTTGGAAAGCTTACTCGACGGGCTTTCAAAACGGATGAGGAAATTTCTGATTCCGAGGCCGTCCGGTGCCCCGAAAGCGCACAGGAAGCCTCCGACCGCCGTTTCTCGATCTCGGTGCTCGGTCTTTCGAAATCGCGTGGTGCGGATAAAACGCACGTAACTCCCTCGTTACATGTCGGATTGGGTCGATTTTGGGTTCGTTGGAAAGGAGAGTCAGTGCTCTTCGAAATCCTTCAGGAAGCGTCGCATTCCGAGGCCGTTTGGGCCTCCAAAAGTGGGGCGAGAGTAAATGGTGCGGAATTTTTCCGACGTGCCCTGTTCCCGGGAAAACGCTCATAACTCCCTCACCGGAGGTCGGATCTGGACGGTTTTTACGTCGTTGGAAAGCTTACTCGACGGGCTTTCAAAACGGATGAGGAAATTTCTGATTCCGAGGCCGTCCGGTGCCCCGAAAGCGCGCCGGAAGCCTCCGACCGCCGTTTCTCGATCTCGGTGCTCGGTCTTTCGAAATCGCGTGGTGCGGATAAAACGCACGTAACTCCCTCGTTACATGTCGGATTGGGTCGATTTTGGGTTCGTTGGAAAGGAGAGTCAGTGCTCTTCGAAATCCTTCAGGAAGCGTCGCATTCCGAGGCCGTTTGGGCCTCCAAAAGTGGGGCGAGAGTAAATGGTGCGGAATTTTTCCGACGTGCCCTGTTCCCGGGAAAACGCTCATAACTCCCTCACCGGAGGTCGGATCTGGACGGTTTTTACGTCGTTGGAAAGCTTACTCGACGGGCTTTCAAAACGGATGAGGAAATTTCTGATTCCGAGGCCGTCCGGTGCCCCGAAAGCGCGCCGGAAGCCTCCGACCGCCGTTTCTCGATCTCGGTGCTCGGTCTTTCGAAATCGCGTGGTGCGGATAAAACGCACGTAACTCCCTCGTTACATGTCGGATTGGGTCGATTTTGGGTTCGTTGGAAAGGAGAGTCAGTGCTCTTCGAAATCCTTCAGGAAGCGTCGCATTCCGAGGCCGTTTGGTCCTCCAAAAGTGGGGCGAGAGTAAATGGTGCGGAATTTTTCGGACGTGCCCTGTTCCCGGGAAAACGCTCATAACTCCCTCACCGGAGGTCGGATCTGGACGGTTTTTACGTCGTTGGAAAGCTTACTCGACGGGCTTTCAAAACGGATGAGGAAATTTCTGATTCCGAGGCCGTCCGGTGCCCCGAAAGCGCGCCGGAAGCCTCCGACCGCCGTTTCTCGATCTCGGTGCTCGGTCTTTCGAAATCGCGTGGTGCGGATAAAACGCACGTAACTCCCTCGTTACATGTCGGATTGGGTCGATTTTGGGTTCGTTGGAAAGGAGAGTCAGTGCTCTTCGAAATCCTTCAGGAAGCGTCGCATTCCGAGGCCTTTTGGGCCTCCAAAAGTGGGGCGAGAGTAAATGGTGCGGAATTTTTCCGACGTGCCCTGTTCCCGGGAAAACGCTCATAACTCCCTCACCGGAGGTCGGATCTGGACGGTTTTTACGTCGTTGGAAAGCTTACTCGACGGGCTTTCAAAACGGATGAGGAAATTTCTGATTCCGAGGCCGTCCGGTGCCCCGAAAGCGCGCCGGAAGCCTCCGACCGCCGTTTCTCGATCTCGGTGCTCGGTCTTTCGAAATCGCGTGGTGCGGATAAAACGCACGTAACTCCCTCGTTACATGTCGGATTGGGTCGATTTTGGGTTCGTTGGAAAGGAGAGTCAGTGCTCTTCGAAATCCTTCAGGAAGCGTCGCATTCCGAGGCCGTTTGGTCCTCCAAAAGTGGGGCGAGAGTAAATGGTGCGGAATTTTTCGGACGTGCCCTGTTCCCGGGAAAACGCTCATAACTCCCTCACCGGAGGTCGGATCTGGACGGTTTTTACGTCGTTGGAAAGCTTACTCGACGGGCTTTCAAAACGGATGAGGAAATTTCTGATTCCGAGGCCGTCCGGTGCCCCGAAAGCGCGCCGGAAGCCTCCGACCGCCGTTTCTCGATCTCGGTGCTCGGTCTTTCGAAATCGCGTGGTGCGGATAAAACGCACGTAACTCCCTCGTTACATGTCGGATTGGGTCGATTTTGGGTTCGTTGGAAAGGAGAGTCAGTGCTCTTCGAAATCCTTCAGGAAGCGTCGCATTCCGAGGCCTTTTGGGCCTCCAAAAGTGGGGCGAGAGTAAATGGTGCGGAATTTTTCTGACGTGCCCTGTTCCCGGGAAAACGCTCATAACTCCCTCACCGGAGGTCGGATCTGGACGGTTTTTACGTCGTTGGAAAGCTTACTCGACGGGCTTTCAAAACGGATGAGGAAATTTCTGATTCCGAGGCCGTCCGGTGCCCCGAAAGCGCGCCGGAAGCCTCCGACCGCCGTTTCTCGATCTCGGTGCTCGGTCTTTCGAAATCGCGTGGTGCGGATAAAACGCACGTAACTCCCTCGTTACATGTCGGATTGGGTCGATTTTGGGTTCGTTGGAAAGGAGAGTCAGTGCTCTTCGAAATCCTTCAGGAAGCGTCGCATTCCGAGGCCGTTTGGTCCTCCAAAAGTGGGGCGAGAGTAAATGGTGCGGAATTTTTCGGACGTGCCCTGTTCCCGGGAAAACGCTCATAACTCCCTCACCGGAGGTCGGATCTGGACGGTTTTTACGTCGTTGGAAAGCTTACTCGACGGGCTTTCAAAACGGATGAGGAAATTTCTGATTCCGAGGCCGTCCGGTGCCCCGAAAGCGCGCCGGAAGCCTCCGACCGCCGTTTCTCGATCTCGGTGCTCGGTCTTTCGAAATCGCGTGGTGCGGATAAAACGCACGTAACTCCCTCGTTACATGTCGGATTGGGTCGATTTTGGGTTCGTTGGAAAGGAGAGTCAGTGCTCTTCGAAATCCTTCAGGAAGTGTCGCATTCCGAGGCCGTTTGGTCCTCCAAAAGTGGGGCGAGAGTAAATGGTGCGGAATTTTTCGGACGTGCCCTGTTCCCGGGAAAACGCTCATAACTCCCTCACCGGAGGTCGGATCTGGACGGTTTTTACGTCGTTGGAAAGCTTACTCGACGGGCTTTCAAAACGGATGAGGAAATTTCTGATTCCGAGGCCGTCCGGTGCCCCGAAAGCGCGCCGGAAGCCTCCGACCGCCGTTTCTCGATCTCGGTGCTCGGTCTTTCGAAATCGCGTGGTGCGGATAAAACGCACGTAACTCCCTCGTTACATGTCGGATTGGGTCGATTTTGGGTTCGTTGGAAAGGAGAGTCAGTGCTCTTCGAAATCCTTCAGGAAGCGTCGCATTCCGAGGCCGTTTGGGCCTCCAAAAGTGGGGCGAGAGTAAATGGTGCGGAATTTTTCCGACGTGCCCTGTTCCCGGGAAAACGCTCATAACTCCCTCACCGGAGGTCGGATCTGGACGGTTTTTACGTCGTTGGAAAGCTTACTCGACGGGCTTTCAAAACGGATGAGGAAATTTCTGATTCCGAGGCCGTCCGGTGCCCCGAAAGCGCGCCGGAAGCCTCCGACCGCCGTTTCTCGATCTCGGTGCTCGGTCTTTCGAAATCGCGTGGTGCGGATAAAACGCACGTAACTCCCTCGTTACATGTCGGATTGGGTCGATTTTGGGTTCGTTGGAAAGGAGAGTCAGTGCTCTTCGAAATCCTTCAGGAAGCGTCGCATTCCGAGGCCGTTTGGGCCTCCAAAAGTGGGGCGAGAGTAAATGGTGCGGAATTTTTCCGACGTGCCCTGTTCCCGGGAAAACGCTCATAACTCCCTCACCGGAGGTCGGATCTGGACGGTTTTTACGTCGTTGGAAAGCTTACTCGACGGGCTTTCAAAACGGATGAGGAAATTTCTGATTCCGAGGCCGTCCGGTGCCCCGAAAGCGCGCCGGAAGCCTCCGACCGCCGTTTCTCGATCTCGGTGCTCGGTCTTTCGAAATCGCGTGGTGCGGATAAAACGCACGTAACTCCCTCGTTACATGTCGGATTGGGTCGATTTTGGGTTCGTTGGAAAGGAGAGTCAGTGCTCTTCGAAATCCTTCAGGAAGCGTCGCATTCCGAGGCCGTTTGGGCCTCCAAAAGTGGGGCGAGAGTAAATGGTGCGGAATTTTTCCGACGTGCCCTGTTCCCGGGAAAACGCTCATAACTCCCTCACCGGAGGTCGGATCTGGACGGTTTTTACGTCGTTGGAAAGCTTACTCGACGGGCTTTCAAAACGGATGAGGAAATTTCTGATTCCGAGGCCGTCCGGTGCCCCGAAAGCGCGCCGGAAGCCTCCGACCGCCGTTTCTCGATCTCGGTGCTCGGTCTTTCGAAATCGCGTGGTGCGGATAAAACGCACGTAACTCCCTCGTTACATGTCGGATTGGGTCGATTTTGGGTTCGTTGGAAAGGAGAGTCAGTGCTCTTCGAAATCCTTCAGGAAGCGTCGCATTCCGAGGCCGTTTGGTCCTCCAAAAGTGGGGCGAGAGTAAATGGTGCGGAATTTTTCGGACGTGCCCTGTTCCCGGGAAAACGCTCATAACTCCCTCACCGGAGGTCGGATCTGGACGGTTTTTACGTCGTTGGAAAGCTTACTCGACGGGCTTTCAAAACGGATGAGGAAATTTCTGATTCCGAGGCCGTCCGGTGCCCCGAAAGCGCGCCGGAAGCCTCCGACCGCCGTTTCTCGATCTCGGTGCTCGGTCTTTCGAAATCGCGTGGTGCGGATAAAACGCACGTAACTCCCTCGTTACATGTCGGATTGGGTCGATTTTGGGTTCGTTGGAAAGGAGAGTCAGTGCTCTTCGAAATCCTTCAGGAAGCGTCGCATTCCGAGGCCGTTTGGGCCTCCAAAAGTGGGGCGAGAGTAAATGGTGCGGAATTTTTCCGACGTGCCCTGTTCCCGGGAAAACGCTCATAACTCCCTCACCGGAGGTCGGATCTGGACGGTTTTTACGTCGTTGGAAAGCTTACTCGACGGGCTTTCAAAACGGATGAGGAAATTTCTGATTCCGAGGCCGTCCGGTGCCCCGAAAGCGCGCCGGAAGCCTCCGACCGCCGTTTCTCGATCTCGGTGCTCGGTCTTTCGAAATCGCGTGGTGCGGATAAAACGCACGTAACTCCCTCGTTACATGTCGGATTGGGTCGATTTTGGGTTCGTTGGAAAGGAGAGTCAGTGCTCTTCGAAATCCTTCAGGAAGCGTCGCATTCCGAGGCCGTTTGGTCCTCCAAAAGTGGGGCGAGAGTAAATGGTGCGGAATTTTTCCGACGTGCCCTGTTCCCGGGAAAACGCTCATAACTCCCTCACCGGAGGTCGGATCTGGACGGTTTTTACGTCGTTGGAAAGCTTACTCGACGGGCTTTCAAAACGGATGAGGAAATTTCTGATTCCGAGGCCGTCCGGTGCCCCGAAAGCGCGCCGGAAGCCTCCGACCGCCGTTTCTCGATCTCGGTGCTCGGTCTTTCGAAATCGCGTGGTGCGGATAAAACGCACGTAACTCCCTCGTTACATGTCGGATTGGGTCGATTTTGGGTTCGTTGGAAAGGAGAGTCAGTGCTCTTCGAAATCCTTCAGGAAGCGTCGCATTCCGAGGCCGTTTGGGCCTCCAAAAGTGGGGCGAGAGTAAATGGTGCGGAATTTTTCCGACGTGCCCTGTTCCCGGGAAAACGCTCATAACTCCCTCACCGGAGGTCGGATCTGGACGGTTTTTACGTCGTTGGAAAGCTTACTCGACGGGCTTTCAAAACGGATGAGGAAATTTCTGATTCCGAGGCCGTCCGGTGCCCCGAAAGCGCGCCGGAAGCCTCCGACCGCCGTTTCTCGATCTCGGTGCTCGGTCTTTCGAAATCGCGTGGTGCGGATAAAACGCACGTAACTCCCTCGTTACATGTCGGATTGGGTCGATTTTGGGTTCGTTGGAAAGGAGAGTCAGTGCTCTTCGAAATCCTTCAGGAAGCGTCGCATTCCGAGGCCTTTTGGGCCTCCAAAAGTGGGGCGAGAGTAAATGGTGCGGAATTTTTCCGACGTGCCCTGTTCCCGGGAAAACGCTCATAACTCCCTCACCGGAGGTCGGATCTGGACGGTTTTTACGTCGTTGGAAAGCTTACTCGACGGGCTTTCAAAACGGATGAGGAAATTTCTGATTCCGAGGCCGTCCGGTGCCCCGAAAGCGCGCCGGAAGCCTCCGACCGCCGTTTCTCGATCTCGGTGCTCGGTCTTTCGAAATCGCGTGGTGCGGATAAAACGCACGTAACTCCCTCGTTACATGTCGGATTGGGTCGATTTTGGGTTCGTTGGAAAGGAGAGTCAGTGCTCTTCGAAATCCTTCAGGAAGCGTCGCATTCCGAGGCCGTTTGGTCCTCCAAAAGTGGGGCGAGAGTAAATGGTGCGGAATTTTTCGGACGTGCCCTGTTCCCGGGAAAACGCTCATAACTCCCTCACCGGAGGTCGGATCTGGACGGTTTTTACGTCGTTGGAAAGCTTACTCGACGGGCTTTCAAAACGGATGAGGAAATTTCTGATTCCGAGGCCGTCCGGTGCCCCGAAAGCGCGCCGGAAGCCTCCGACCGCCGTTTCTCGATCTCGGTGCTCGGTCTTTCGAAATCGCGTGGTGCGGATAAAACGCACGTAACTCCCTCGTTACATGTCGGATTGGGTCGATTTTGGGTTCGTTGGAAAGGAGAGTCAGTGCTCTTCGAAATCCTTCAGGAAGCGTCGCATTCCGAGGCCGTTTGGGCCTCCAAAAGTGGGGCGAGAGTAAATGGTGCGGAATTTTTCCGACGTGCCCTGTTCCCGGGAAAACGCTCATAACTCCCTCACCGGAGGTCGGATCTGGACGGTTTTTACGTCGTTGGAAAGCTTACTCGACGGGCTTTCAAAACGGATGAGGAAATTTCTGATTCCGAGGCCGTCCGGTGCCCCGAAAGCGCGCCGGAAGCCTCCGACCGCCGTTTCTCGATCTCGGTGCTCGGTCTTTCGAAATCGCGTGGTGCGGATAAAACGCACGTAACTCCCTCGTTACATGTCGGATTGGGTCGATTTTGGGTTCGTTGGAAAGGAGAGTCAGTGCTCTTCGAAATCCTTCAGGAAGCGTCGCATTCCGAGGCCTTTTGGGCCTCCAAAAGTGGGGCGAGAGTAAATGGTGCGGAATTTTTCCGACGTGCCCTGTTCCCGGGAAAACGCTCATAACTCCCTCACCGGAGGTCGGATCTGGACGGTTTTTACGTCGTTGGAAAGCTTACTCGACGGGCTTTCAAAACGGATGAGGAAATTTCTGATTCCGAGGCCGTCCGGTGCCCCGAAAGCGCGCCGGAAGCCTCCGACCGCCGTTTCTCGATCTCGGTGCTCGGTCTTTCGAAATCGCGTGGTACGGATAAAACGCACGTAACTCCCTCGTTACATGTCGGATTGGGTCGATTTTGGGTTCGTTGGAAAGGAGAGTCAGTGCTCTTCGAAATCCTTCAGGAAGCGTCGCATTCCGAGGCCGTTTGGTCCTCCAAAAGTGGGGCGAGAGTAAATGGTGCGGAATTTTTCGGACGTGCCCTGTTCCCGGGAAAACGCTCATAACTCCCTCACCGGAGGTCGGATCTGGACGGTTTTTACGTCGTTGGAAAGCTTACTCGACGGGCTTTCAAAACGGATGAGGAAATTTCTGATTCCGAGGCCGTCCGGTGCCCCGAAAGCGCGCCGGAAGCCTCCGACCGCCGTTTCTCGATCTCGGTGCTCGGTCTTTCGAAATCGCGTGGTGCGGATAAAACGCACGTAACTCCCTCGTTACATGTCGGATTGGGTCGATTTTGGGTTCGTTGGAAAGGAGAGTCAGTGCTCTTCGAAATCCTTCAGGAAGCGTCGCATTCCGAGGCCGTTTGGGCCTCCAAAAGTGGGGCGAGAGTAAATGGTGCGGAATTTTTCCGACGTGCCCTGTTCCCGGGAAAACGCTCATAACTCCCTCACCGGAGGTCGGATCTGGACGGTTTTTACGTCGTTGGAAAGCTTACTCGACGGGCTTTCAAAACGGATGAGGAAATTTCTGATTCCGAGGCCGTCCGGTGCCCCGAAAGCGCGCCGGAAGCCTCCGACCGCCGTTTCTCGATCTCGGTGCTCGGTCTTTCGAAATCGCGTGGTGCGGATAAAACGCACGTAACTCCCTCGTTACATGTCGGATTGGGTCGATTTTGGGTTCGTTGGAAAGGAGAGTCAGTGCTCTTCGAAATCCTTTAGGAAGCGTCGCATTCCGAGGCCGTTTGGTCCTCCAAAAGTGGGGCGAGAGTAAATGGTGCGGAATTTTTCGGACGTGCCCTGTTCCCGGGAAAACGCTCATAACTCCCTCACCGGAGGTCGGATCTGGACGGTTTTTACGTCGTTGGAAAGCTTACTCGACGGGCTTTCAAAACGGATGAGGAAATTTCTGATTCCGAGGCCGTCCGGTGCCCCGAAAGCGCGCCGGAAGCCTCCGACCGCCGTTTCTCGATCTCGGTGCTCGGTCTTTCGAAATCGCGTGGTGCGGATAAAACGCACGTAACTCCCTCGTTACATGTCAGATTGGGTCGATTTTGGGTTCGTTGGAAAGGAGAGTCAGTGCTCTTCGAAATCCTTCAGGAAGCGTCGCATTCCGAGGCCGTTTGGGCCTCCAAAAGTGGGGCGAGAGTAAATGGTGCGGAATTTTTCCGACGTGCCCTGTTCCCGGGAAAACGCTCATAACTCCCTCACCGGAGGTCGGATCTGGACGGTTTTTACGTCGTTGGAAAGCTTACTCGACGGGCTTTCAAAACGGATGAGGAAATTTCTGATTCCGAGGCCGTCCGGTGCCCCGAAAGCGCGCCGGAAGCCTCCGACCGCCGTTTCTCGATCTCGGTGCTCGGTCTTTCGAAATCGCGTGGTGCGGATAAAACGCACGTAACTCCCTCGTTACATGTCGGATTGGGTCGATTTTGGGTTCGTTGGAAAGGAGAGTCAGTGCTCTTCGAAATCCTTCAGGAAGCGTCGCATTCCGAGGCCGTTTGGGCCTCCAAAAGTGGGGCGAGAGTAAATGGTGCGGAATTTTTCCGACGTGCCCTGTTCCCGGGAAAACGCTCATAACTCCCTCACCGGAGGTCGGATCTGGACGGTTTTTACGTCGTTGGAAAGCTTACTCGACGGGCTTTCAAAACGGATGAGGAAATTTCTGATTCCGAGGCCGTCCGGTGCCCCGAAAGCGCGCCGGAAGCCTCCGACCGCCGTTTCTCGATCTCGGTGCTCGGTCTTTCGAAATCGCGTGGTGCGGATAAAACGCACGTAACTCCCTCGTTACATGTCGGATTGGGTCGATTTTGGGTTCGTTGGAAAGGAGAGTCAGTGCTCTTCGAAATCCTTCAGGAAGTGTCGCATTCCGAGGCCGTTTGGTCCTCCAAAAGTGGGGCGAGAGTAAATGGTGCGGAATTTTTCGGACGTGCCCTGTTCCCGGGAAAACGCTCATAACTCCCTCACCGGAGGTCGGATCTGGACGGTTTTTACGTCGTTGGAAAGCTTACTCGACGGGCTTTCAAAACGGATGAGGAAATTTCTGATTCCGAGGCCGTCCGGTGCCCCGAAAGCGCGCCGGAAGCCTCCGACCGCCGTTTCTCGATCTCGGTGCTCGGTCTTTCGAAATCGCGTGGTGCGGATAAAACGCACGTAACTCCCTCGTTACATGTCAGATTGGGTCGATTTTGGGTTCGTTGGAAAGGAGAGTCAGTGCTCTTCGAAATCCTTCAGGAAGCGTCGCATTCCGAGGCCGTTTGGGCCTCCAAAAGTGGGGCGAGAGTAAATGGTGCGGAATTTTTCCGACGTGCCCTGTTCCCGGGAAAACGCTCATAACTCCCTCACCGGAGGTCGGATCTGGACGGTTTTTACGTCGTTGGAAAGCTTACTCGACGGGCTTTCAAAACGGATGAGGAAATTTCTGATTCCGAGGCCGTCCGGTGCCCCGAAAGCGCGCCGGAAGCCTCCGACCGCCGTTTCTCGATCTCGGTGCTCGGTCTTTCGAAATCGCGTGGTGCGGATAAAACGCACGTAACTCCCTCGTTACATGTCGGATTGGGTCGATTTTGGGTTCGTTGGAAAGGAGAGTCAGTGCTCTTCGAAATCCTTCAGGAAGCGTCGCATTCCGAGGCCTTTTGGGCCTCCAAAAGTGGGGCGAGAGTAAATGGTGCGGAATTTTTCCGACGTGCCCTGTTCCCGGGAAAACGCTCATAACTCCCTCACCGGAGGTCGGATCTGGACGGTTTTTACGTCGTTGGAAAGCTTACTCGACGGGCTTTCAAAACGGATGAGGAAATTTCTGATTCCGAGGCCGTCCGGTGCCCCGAAAGCGCGCCGGAAGCCTCCGACCGCCGTTTCTCGATCTCGGTGCTCGGTCTTTCGAAATCGCGTGGTGCGGATAAAACGCACGTAACTCCCTCGTTACATGTCGGATTGGGTCGATTTTGGGTTCGTTGGAAAGGAGAGTCAGTGCTCTTCGAAATCCTTCAGGAAGCGTCGCATTCCGAGGCCGTTTGGTCCTCCAAAAGTGGGGCGAGAGTAAATGGTGCGGAATTTTTCGGACGTGCCCTGTTCCCGGGAAAACGCTCATAACTCCCTCACCGGAGGTCGGATCTGGACGGTTTTTACGTCGTTGGAAAGCTTACTCGACGGGCTTTCAAAACGGATGAGGAAATTTCTGATTCCGAGGCCGTCCGGTGCCCCGAAAGCGCGCCGGAAGCCTCCGACCGCCGTTTCTCGATCTCGGTGCTCGGTCTTTCGAAATCGCGTGGTGCGGATAAAACGCACGTAACTCCCTCGTTACATGTCGGATTGGGTCGATTTTGGGTTCGTTGGAAAGGAGAGTCAGTGCTCTTCGAAATCCTTCAGGAAGCGTCGCATTCCGAGGCCGTTTGGGCCTCCAAAAGTGGGGCGAGAGTAAATGGTGCGGAATTTTTCCGACGTGCCCTGTTCCCGGGAAAACGCTCATAACTCCCTCACCGGAGGTCGGATCTGGACGGTTTTTACGTCGTTGGAAAGCTTACTCGACGGGCTTTCAAAACGGATGAGGAAATTTCTGATTCCGAGGCCGTCCGGTGCCCCGAAAGCGCGCCGGAAGCCTCCGACCGCCGTTTCTCGATCTCGGTGCTCGGTCTTTCGAAATCGCGTGGTGCGGATAAAACGCACGTAACTCCCTCGTTACATGTCGGATTGGGTCGATTTTGGGTTCGTTGGAAAGGAGAGTCAGTGCTCTTCGAAATCCTTCAGGAAGCGTCGCATTCCGAGGCCGTTTGGTCCTCCAAAAGTGGGGCGAGAGTAAATGGTGCGGAATTTTTCGGACGTGCCCTGTTCCCGGGAAAACGCTCATAACTCCCTCACCGGAGGTCGGATCTGGACGGTTTTTACGTCGTTGGAAAGCTTACTCGACGGGCTTTCAAAACGGATGAGGAAATTTCTGATTCCGAGGCCGTCCGGTGCCCCGAAAGCGCGCCGGAAGCCTCCGACCGCCGTTTCTCGATCTCGGTGCTCGGTCTTTCGAAATCGCGTGGTGCGGATAAAACGCACGTAACTCCCTCGTTACATGTCAGATTGGGTCGATTTTGGGTTCGTTGGAAAGGAGAGTCAGTGCTCTTCGAAATCCTTCAGGAAGCGTCGCATTCCGAGGCCGTTTGGGCCTCCAAAAGTGGGGCGAGAGTAAATGGTGCGGAATTTTTCCGACGTGCCCTGTTCCCGGGAAAACGCTCATAACTCCCTCACCGGAGGTCGGATCTGGACGGTTTTTACGTCGTTGGAAAGCTTACTCGACGGGCTTTCAAAACGGATGAGGAAATTTCTGATTCCGAGGCCGTCCGGTGCCCCGAAAGCGCGCCGGAAGCCTCCGACCGCCGTTTCTCGATCTCGGTGCTCGGTCTTTCGAAATCGCGTGGTGCGGATAAAACGCACGTAACTCCCTCGTTACATGTCGGATTGGGTCGATTTTGGGTTCGTTGGAAAGGAGAGTCAGTGCTCTTCGAAATCCTTCAGGAAGCGTCGCATTCCGAGGCCGTTTGGGCCTCCAAAAGTGGGGCGAGAGTAAATGGTGCGGAATTTTTCCGACGTGCCCTGTTCCCGGGAAAACGCTCATAACTCCCTCACCGGAGGTCGGATCTGGACGGTTTTTACGTCGTTGGAAAGCTTACTCGACGGGCTTTCAAAACGGATGAGGAAATTTCTGATTCCGAGGCCGTCCGGTGCCCCGAAAGCGCGCCGGAAGCCTCCGACCGCCGTTTCTCGATCTCGGTGCTCGGTCTTTCGAAATCGCGTGGTGCGGATAAAACGCACGTAACTCCCTCGTTACATGTCGGATTGGGTCGATTTTGGGTTCGTTGGAAAGGAGAGTCAGTGCTCTTCGAAATCCTTCAGGAAGCGTCGCATTCCGAGGCCGTTTGGGCCTCCAAAAGTGGGGCGAGAGTAAATGGTGCGGAATTTTTCCGACGTGCCCTGTTCCCGGGAAAACGCTCATAACTCCCTCACCGGAGGTCGGATCTGGACGGTTTTTACGTCGTTGGAAAGCTTACTCGACGGGCTTTCAAAACGGATGAGGAAATTTCTGATTCCGAGGCCGTCCGGTGCCCCGAAAGCGCGCCGGAAGCCTCCGACCGCCGTTTCTCGATCTCGGTGCTCGGTCTTTCGAAATCGCGTGGTGCGGATAAAACGCACGTAACTCCCTCGTTACATGTCAGATTGGGTCGATTTTGGGTTCGTTGGAAAGGAGAGTCAGTGCTCTTCGAAATCCTTCAGGAAGCGTCGCATTCCGAGGCCGTTTGGGCCTCCAAAAGTGGGGCGAGAGTAAATGGTGCGGAATTTTTCCGACGTGCCCTGTTCCCGGGAAAACGCTCATAACTCCCTCACCGGAGGTCGGATCTGGACGGTTTTTACGTCGTTGGAAAGCTTACTCGACGGGCTTTCAAAACGGATGAGGAAATTTCTGATTCCGAGGCCGTCCGGTGCCCCGAAAGCGCGCCGGAAGCCTCCGACCGCCGTTTCTCGATCTCGGTGCTCGGTCTTTCGAAATCGCGTGGTGCGGATAAAACGCACGTAACTCCCTCGTTACATGTCGGATTGGGTCGATTTTGGGTTCGTTGGAAAGGAGAGTCAGTGCTCTTCGAAATCCTTCAGGAAGCGTCGCATTCCGAGGCCGTTTGGGCCTCCAAAAGTGGGGCGAGAGTAAATGGTGCGGAATTTTTCCGACGTGCCCTGTTCCCGGGAAAACGCTCATAACTCCCTCACCGGAGGTCGGATCTGGACGGTTTTTACGTCGTTGGAAAGCTTACTCGACGGGCTTTCAAAACGGATGAGGAAATTTCTGATTCCGAGGCCGTCCGGTGCCCCGAAAGCGCGCCGGAAGCCTCCGACCGCCGTTTCTCGATCTCGGTGCTCGGTCTTTCGAAATCGCGTGGTGCGGATAAAACGCACGTAACTCCCTCGTTACATGTCGGATTGGGTCGATTTTGGGTTCGTTGGAAAGGAGAGTCAGTGCTCTTCGAAATCCTTCAGGAAGCGTCGCATTCCGAGGCCGTTTGGGCCTCCAAAAGTGGGGCGAGAGTAAATGGTGCGGAATTTTTCCGACGTGCCCTGTTCCCGGGAAAACGCTCATAACTCCCTCACCGGAGGTCGGATCTGGACGGTTTTTACGTCGTTGGAAAGCTTACTCGACGGGCTTTCAAAACGGATGAGGAAATTTCTGATTCCGAGGCCGTCCGGTGCCCCGAAAGCGCGCCGGAAGCCTCCGACCGCCGTTTCTCGATCTCGGTGCTCGGTCTTTCGAAATCGCGTGGTGCGGATAAAACGCACGTAACTCCCTCGTTACATGTCGGATTGGGTCGATTTTGGGTTCGTTGGAAAGGAGAGTCAGTGCTCTTCGAAATCCTTCAGGAAGCGTCGCATTCCGAGGCCTTTTGGGCCTCCAAAAGTGGGGCGAGAGTAAATGGTGCGGAATTTTTCCGACGTGCCCTGTTCCCGGGAAAACGCTCATAACTCCCTCACCGGAGGTCGGATCTGGACGGTTTTTACGTCGTTGGAAAGCTTACTCGACGGGCTTTCAAAACGGATGAGGAAATTTCTGATTCCGAGGCCGTCCGGTGCCCCGAAAGCGCGCCGGAAGCCTCCGACCGCCGTTTCTCGATCTCGGTGCTCGGTCTTTCGAAATCGCGTGGTGCGGATAAAACGCACGTAACTCCCTCGTTACATGTCGGATTGGGTCGATTTTGGGTTCGTTGGAAAGGAGAGTCAGTGCTCTTCGAAATCCTTCAGGAAGCGTCGCATTCCGAGGCCGTTTGGTCCTCCAAAAGTGGGGCGAGAGTAAATGGTGCGGAATTTTTCGGACGTGCCCTGTTCCCGGGAAAACGCTCATAACTCCCTCACCGGAGGTCGGATCTGGACGGTTTTTACGTCGTTGGAAAGCTTACTCGACGGGCTTTCAAAACGGATGAGGAAATTTCTGATTCCGAGGCCGTCCGGTGCCCCGAAAGCGCGCCGGAAGCCTCCGACCGCCGTTTCTCGATCTCGGTGCTCGGTCTTTCGAAATCGCGTGGTGCGGATAAAACGCACGTAACTCCCTCGTTACATGTCAGATTGGGTCGATTTTGGGTTCGTTGGAAAGGAGAGTCAGTGCTCTTCGAAATCCTTCAGGAAGCGTCGCATTCCGAGGCCGTTTGGGCCTCCAAAAGTGGGGCGAGAGTAAATGGTGCGGAATTTTTCCGACGTGCCCTGTTCCCGGGAAAACGCTCATAACTCCCTCACCGGAGGTCGGATCTGGACGGTTTTTACGTCGTTGGAAAGCTTACTCGACGGGCTTTCAAAACGGATGAGGAAATTTCTGATTCCGAGGCCGTCCGGTGCCCCGAAAGCGCGCCGGAAGCCTCCGACCGCCGTTTCTCGATCTCGGTGCTCGGTCTTTCGAAATCGCGTGGTGCGGATAAAACGCACGTAACTCCCTCGTTACATGTCGGATTGGGTCGATTTTGGGTTCGTTGGAAAGGAGAGTCAGTGCTCTTCGAAATCCTTCAGGAAGCGTCGCATTCCGAGGCCGTTTGGGCCTCCAAAAGTGGGGCGAGAGTAAATGGTGCGGAATTTTTCGGACGTGCCCTGTTCCCGGGAAAACGCTCATAACTCCCTCACCGGAGGTCGGATCTGGACGGTTTTTACGTCGTTGGAAAGCTTACTCGACGGGCTTTCAAAACGGATGAGGAAATTTCTGATTCCGAGGCCGTCCGGTGCCCCGAAAGCGCGCCGGAAGCCTCCGACCGCCGTTTCTCGATCTCGGTGCTCGGTCTTTCGAAATCGCGTGGTGCGGATAAAACGCACGTAACTCCCTCGTTACATGTCGGATTGGGTCGATTTTGGGTTCGTTGGAAAGGAGAGTCAGTGCTCTTCGAAATCCTTCAGGAAGCGTCGCATTCCGAGGCCGTTTGGGCCTCCAAAAGTGGGGCGAGAGTAAATGGTGCGGAATTTTTCCGACGTGCCCTGTTCCCGGGAAAACGCTCATAACTCCCTCACCGGAGGTCGGATCTGGACGGTTTTTACGTCGTTGGAAAGCTTACTCGACGGGCTTTCAAAACGGATGAGGAAATTTCTGATTCCGAGGCCGTCCGGTGCCCCGAAAGCGCGCCGGAAGCCTCCGACCGCCGTTTCTCGATCTCGGTGCTCGGTCTTTCGAAATCGCGTGGTGCGGATAAAACGCACGTAACTCCCTCGTTACATGTCGGATTGGGTCGATTTTGGGTTCGTTGGAAAGGAGAGTCAGTGCTCTTCGAAATCCTTCAGGAAGCGTCGCATTCCGAGGCCTTTTGGGCCTCCAAAAGTGGGGCGAGAGTAAATGGTGCGGAATTTTTCCGACGTGCCCTGTTCCCGGGAAAACGCTCATAACTCCCTCACCGGAGGTCGGATCTGGACGGTTTTTACGTCGTTGGAAAGCTTACTCGACGGGCTTTCAAAACGGATGAGGAAATTTCTGATTCCGAGGCCGTCCGGTGCCCCGAAAGCGCGCCGGAAGCCTCCGACCGCCGTTTCTCGATCTCGGTGCTCGGTCTTTCGAAATCGCGTGGTGCGGATAAAACGCACGTAACTCCCTCGTTACATGTCGGATTGGGTCGATTTTGGGTTCGTTGGAAAGGAGAGTCAGTGCTCTTCGAAATCCTTCAGGAAGCGTCGCATTCCGAGGCCGTTTGGTCCTCCAAAAGTGGGGCGAGAGTAAATGGTGCGGAATTTTTCGGACGTGCCCTGTTCCCGGGAAAACGCTCATAACTCCCTCACCGGAGGTCGGATCTGGACGGTTTTTACGTCGTTGGAAAGCTTACTCGACGGGCTTTCAAAACGGATGAGGAAATTTCTGATTCCGAGGCCGTCCGGTGCCCCGAAAGCGCGCCGGAAGCCTCCGACCGCCGTTTCTCGATCTCGGTGCTCGGTCTTTCGAAATCGCGTGGTGCGGATAAAACGCACGTAACTCCCTCGTTACATGTCGGATTGGGTCGATTTTGGGTTCGTTGGAAAGGAGAGTCAGTGCTCTTCGAAATCCTTCAGGAAGCGTCGCATTCCGAGGCCTTTTGGGCCTCCAAAAGTGGGGCGAGAGTAAATGGTGCGGAATTTTTCCGACGTGCCCTGTTCCCGGGAAAACGCTCATAACTCCCTCACCGGAGGTCGGATCTGGACGGTTTTTACGTCGTTGGAAAGCTTACTCGACGGGCTTTCAAAACGGATGAGGAAATTTCTGATTCCGAGGCCGTCCGGTGCCCCGAAAGCGCGCCGGAAGCCTCCGACCGCCGTTTCTCGATCTCGGTGCTCGGTCTTTCGAAATCGCGTGGTGCGGATAAAACGCACGTAACTCCCTCGTTACATGTCGGATTGGGTCGATTTTGGGTTCGTTGGAAAGGAGAGTCAGTGCTCTTCGAAATCCTTCAGGAAGCGTCGCATTCCGAGGCCGTTTGGGCCTCCAAAAGTGGGGCGAGAGTAAATGGTGCGGAATTTTTCCGACGTGCCCTGTTCCCGGGAAAACGCTCATAACTCCCTCACCGGAGGTCGGATCTGGACGGTTTTTACGTCGTTGGAAAGCTTACTCGACGGGCTTTCAAAACGGATGAGGAAATTTCTGATTCCGAGGCCGTCCGGTGCCCCGAAAGCGCGCCGGAAGCCTCCGACCGCCGTTTCTCGATCTCGGTGCTCGGTCTTTCGAAATCGCGTGGTGCGGATAAAACGCACGTAACTCCCTCGTTACATGTCGGATTGGGTCGATTTTGGGTTCGTTGGAAAGGAGAGTCAGTGCTCTTCGAAATCCTTCAGGAAGCGTCGCATTCCGAGGCCGTTTGGGCCTCCAAAAGTGGGGCGAGAGTAAATGGTGCGGAATTTTTCCGACGTGCCCTGTTCCCGGGAAAACGCTCATAACTCCCTCACCGGAGGTCGGATCTGGACGGTTTTTACGTCGTTGGAAAGCTTACTCGACGGGCTTTCAAAACGGATGAGGAAATTTCTGATTCCGAGGCCGTCCGGTGCCCCGAAAGCGCGCCGGAAGCCTCCGACCGCCGTTTCTCGATCTCGGTGCTCGGTCTTTCGAAATCGCGTGGTGCGGATAAAACGCACGTAACTCCCTCGTTACATGTCGGATTGGGTCGATTTTGGGTTCGTTGGAAAGGAGAGTCAGTGCTCTTCGAAATCCTTCAGGAAGCGTCGCATTCCGAGGCCGTTTGGGCCTCCAAAAGTGGGGCGAGAGTAAATGGTGCGGAATTTTTCCGACGTGCCCTGTTCCCGGGAAAACGCTCATAACTCCCTCACCGGAGGTCGGATCTGGACGGTTTTTACGTCGTTGGAAAGCTTACTCGACGGGCTTTCAAAACGGATGAGGAAATTTCTGATTCCGAGGCCGTCCGGTGCCCCGAAAGCGCGCCGGAAGCCTCCGACCGCCGTTTCTCGATCTCGGTGCTCGGTCTTTCGAAATCGCGTGGTGCGGATAAAACGCACGTAACTCCCTCGTTACATGTCGGATTGGGTCGATTTTGGGTTCGTTGGAAAGGAGAGTCAGTGCTCTTCGAAATCCTTCAGGAAGCGTCGCATTCCGAGGCCTTTTGGGCCTCCAAAAGTGGGGCGAGAGTAAATGGTGCGGAATTTTTCCGACGTGCCCTGTTCCCGGGAAAACGCTCATAACTCCCTCACCGGAGGTCGGATCTGGACGGTTTTTACGTCGTTGGAAAGCTTACTCGACGGGCTTTCAAAACGGATGAGGAAATTTCTGATTCCGAGGCCGTCCGGTGCCCCGAAAGCGCGCCGGAAGCCTCCGACCGCCGTTTCTCGATCTCGGTGCTCGGTCTTTCGAAATCGCGTGGTGCGGATAAAACGCACGTAACTCCCTCGTTACATGTCGGATTGGGTCGATTTTGGGTTCGTTGGAAAGGAGAGTCAGTGCTCTTCGAAATCCTTCAGGAAGCGTCGCATTCCGAGGCCGTTTGGTCCTCCAAAAGTGGGGCGAGAGTAAATGGTGCGGAATTTTTCGGACGTGCCCTGTTCCCGGGAAAACGCTCATAACTCCCTCACCGGAGGTCGGATCTGGACGGTTTTTACGTCGTTGGAAAGCTTACTCGACGGGCTTTCAAAACGGATGAGGAAATTTCTGATTCCGAGGCCGTCCGGTGCCCCGAAAGCGCGCCGGAAGCCTCCGACCGCCGTTTCTCGATCTCGGTGCTCGGTCTTTCGAAATCGCGTGGTGCGGATAAAACGCACGTAACTCCCTCGTTACATGTCAGATTGGGTCGATTTTGGGTTCGTTGGAAAGGAGAGTCAGTGCTCTTCGAAATCCTTCAGGAAGCGTCGCATTCCGAGGCCGTTTGGGCCTCCAAAAGTGGGGCGAGAGTAAATGGTGCGGAATTTTTCCGACGTGCCCTGTTCCCGGGAAAACGCTCATAACTCCCTCACCGGAGGTCGGATCTGGACGGTTTTTACGTCGTTGGAAAGCTTACTCGACGGGCTTTCAAAACGGATGAGGAAATTTCTGATTCCGAGGCCGTCCGGTGCCCCGAAAGCGCGCCGGAAGCCTCCGACCGCCGTTTCTCGATCTCGGTGCTCGGTCTTTCGAAATCGCGTGGTGCGGATAAAACGCACGTAACTCCCTCGTTACATGTCGGATTGGGTCGATTTTGGGTTCGTTGGAAAGGAGAGTCAGTGCTCTTCGAAATCCTTCAGGAAGCGTCGCATTCCGAGGCCTTTTGGGCCTCCAAAAGTGGGGCGAGAGTAAATGGTGCGGAATTTTTCCGACGTGCCCTGTTCCCGGGAAAACGCTCATAACTCCCTCACCGGAGGTCGGATCTGGACGGTTTTTACGTCGTTGGAAAGCTTACTCGACGGGCTTTCAAAACGGATGAGGAAATTTCTGATTCCGAGGCCGTCCGGTGCCCCGAAAGCGCGCCGGAAGCCTCCGACCGCCGTTTCTCGATCTCGGTGCTCGGTCTTTCGAAATCGCGTGGTGCGGATAAAACGCACGTAACTCCCTCGTTACATGTCGGATTGGGTCGATTTTGGGTTCGTTGGAAAGGAGAGTCAGTGCTCTTCGAAATCCTTCAGGAAGCGTCGCATTCCGAGGCCTTTTGGGCCTCCAAAAGTGGGGCGAGAGTAAATGGTGCGGAATTTTTCGGACGTGCCCTGTTCCCGGGAAAACGCTCATAACTCCCTCACCGGAGGTCGGATCTGGACGGTTTTTACGTCGTTGGAAAGCTTACTCGACGGGCTTTCAAAACGGATGAGGAAATTTCTGATTCCGAGGCCGTCCGGTGCCCCGAAAGCGCGCCGGAAGCCTCCGACCGCCGTTTCTCGATCTCGGTGCTCGGTCTTTCGAAATCGCGTGGTGCGGATAAAACGCACGTAACTCCCTCGTTACATGTCGGATTGGGTCGATTTTGGGTTCGTTGGAAAGGAGAGTCAGTGCTCTTCGAAATCCTTCAGGAAGCGTCGCATTCCGAGGCCTTTTGGGCCTCCAAAAGTGGGGCGAGAGTAAATGGTGCGGAATTTTTCCGACGTGCCCTGTTCCCGGGAAAACGCTCATAACTCCCTCACCGGAGGTCGGATCTGGACGGTTTTTACGTCGTTGGAAAGCTTACTCGACGGGCTTTCAAAACGGATGAGGAAATTTCTGATTCCGAGGCCGTCCGGTGCCCCGAAAGCGCGCCGGAAGCCTCCGACCGCCGTTTCTCGATCTCGGTGCTCGGTCTTTCGAAATCGCGTGGTGCGGATAAAACGCACGTAACTCCCTCGTTACATGTCGGATTGGGTCGATTTTGGGTTCGTTGGAAAGGAGAGTCAGTGCTCTTCGAAATCCTTCAGGAAGCGTCGCATTCCGAGGCCTTTTGGGCCTCCAAAAGTGGGGCGAGAGTAAATGGTGCGGAATTTTTCCGACGTGCCCTGTTCCCGGGAAAACGCTCATAACTCCCTCACCGGAGGTCGGATCTGGACGGTTTTTACGTCGTTGGAAAGCTTACTCGACGGGCTTTCAAAACGGATGAGGAAATTTCTGATTCCGAGGCCGTCCGGTGCCCCGAAAGCGCGCCGGAAGCCTCCGACCGCCGTTTCTCGATCTCGGTGCTCGGTCTTTCGAAATCGCGTGGTGCGGATAAAACGCACGTAACTCCCTCGTTACATGTCGGATTGGGTCGATTTTGGGTTCGTTGGAAAGGAGAGTCAGTGCTCTTCGAAATCCTTCAGGAAGCGTCGCATTCCGAGGCCGTTTGGTCCTCCAAAAGTGGGGCGAGAGTAAATGGTGCGGAATTTTTCGGACGTGCCTTGTTCCCGGGAAAACGCTCATAACTCCCTCACCGGAGGTCGGATCTGGACGGTTTTTACGTCGTTGGAAAGCTTACTCGACGGGCTTTCAAAACGGATGAGGAAATTTCTGATTCCGAGGCCGTCCGGTGCCCCGAAAGCGCGCCGGAAGCCTCCGACCGCCGTTTCTCGATCTCGGTGCTCGGTCTTTCGAAATCGCGTGGTGCGGATAAAACGCACGTAACTCCCTCGTTACATGTCGGATTGGGTCGATTTTGGGTTCGTTGGAAAGGAGAGTCAGTGCTCTTCGAAATCCTTCAGGAAGCGTCGCATTCCGAGGCCGTTTGGTCCTCCAAAAGTGGGGCGAGAGTAAATGGTGCGGAATTTTTCCGACGTGCCCTGTTCCCGGGAAAACGCTCATAACTCCCTCACCGGAGGTCGGATCTGGACGGTTTTTACGTCGTTGGAAAGCTTACTCGACGGGCTTTCAAAACGGATGAGGAAATTTCTGATTCCGAGGCCGTCCGGTGCCCCGAAAGCGCGCCGGAAGCCTCCGACCGCCGTTTCTCGATCTCGGTGCTCGGTCTTTCGAAATCGCGTGGTGCGGATAAAACGCACGTAACTCCCTCGTTACATGTCGGATTGGGTCGATTTTGGGTTCGTTGGAAAGGAGAGTCAGTGCTCTTCGAAATCCTTCAGGAAGCGTCGCATTCCGAGGCCTTTTGGGCCTCCAAAAGTGGGGCGAGAGTAAATGGTGCGGAATTTTTCCGACGTGCCCTGTTCCCGGGAAAACGCTCATAACTCCCTCACCGGAGGTCGGATCTGGACGGTTTTTACGTCGTTGGAAAGCTTACTCGACGGGCTTTCAAAACGGATGAGGAAATTTCTGATTCCGAGGCCGTCCGGTGCCCCGAAAGCGCGCCGGAAGCCTCCGACCGCCGTTTCTCGATCTCGGTGCTCGGTCTTTCGAAATCGCGTGGTGCGGATAAAACGCACGTAACTCCCTCGTTACATGTCGGATTGGGTCGATTTTGGGTTCGTTGGAAAGGAGAGTCAGTGCTCTTCGAAATCCTTCAGGAAGCGTCGCATTCCGAGGCCGTTTGGGCCTCCAAAAGTGGGGCGAGAGTAAATGGTGCGGAATTTTTCCGACGTGCCCTGTTCCCGGGAAAACGCTCATAACTCCCTCACCGGAGGTCGGATCTGGACGGTTTTTACGTCGTTGGAAAGCTTACTCGACGGGCTTTCAAAACGGATGAGGAAATTTCTGATTCCGAGGCCGTCCGGTGCCCCGAAAGCGCGCCGGAAGCCTCCGACCGCCGTTTCTCGATCTCGGTGCTCGGTCTTTCGAAATCGCGTGGTGCGGATAAAACGCACGTAACTCCCTCGTTACATGTCGGATTGGGTCGATTTTGGGTTCGTTGGAAAGGAGAGTCAGTGCTCTTCGAAATCCTTCAGGAAGCGTCGCATTCCGAGGCCGTTTGGGCCTCCAAAAGTGGGGCGAGAGTAAATGGTGCGGAATTTTTCCGACGTGCCCTGTTCCCGGGAAAACGCTCATAACTCCCTCACCGGAGGTCGGATCTGGACGGTTTTTACGTCGTTGGAAAGCTTACTCGACGGGCTTTCAAAACGGATGAGGAAATTTCTGATTCCGAGGCCGTCCGGTGCCCCGAAAGCGCGCCGGAAGCCTCCGACCGCCGTTTCTCGATCTCGGTGCTCGGTCTTTCGAAATCGCGTGGTGCGGATAAAACGCACGTAACTCCCTCGTTACATGTCGGATTGGGTCGATTTTGGGTTCGTTGGAAAGGAGAGTCAGTGCTCTTCGAAATCCTTCAGGAAGCGTCGCATTCCGAGGCCTTTTGGGCCTCCAAAAGTGGGGCGAGAGTAAATGGTGCAGAATTTTTCCGACGTGCCCTGTTCCCGGGAAAACGCTCATAACTCCCTCACCGGAGGTCGGATCTGGACGGTTTTTACGTCGTTGGAAAGCTTACTCGACGGGCTTTCAAAACGGATGAGGAAATTTCTGATTCCGAGGCCGTCCGGTGCCCCGAAAGCGCGCCGGAAGCCTCCGACCGCCGTTTCTCGATCTCGGTGCTCGGTCTTTCGAAATCGCGTGGTGCGGATAAAACGCACGTAACTCCCTCGTTACATGTCGGATTGGGTCGATTTTGGGTTCGTTGGAAAGGAGAGTCAGTGCTCTTCGAAATCCTTCAGGAAGCGTCGCATTCCGAGGCCGTTTGGTCCTCCAAAAGTGGGGCGAGAGTAAATGGTGCGGAATTTTTCGGACGTGCCCTGTTCCCGGGAAAACGCTCATAACTCCCTCACCGGAGGTCGGATCTGGACGGTTTTTACGTCGTTGGAAAGCTTACTCGACGGGCTTTCAAAACGGATGAGGAAATTTCTGATTCCGAGGCCGTCCGGTGCCCCGAAAGCGCGCCGGAAGCCTCCGACCGCCGTTTCTCGATCTCGGTGCTCGGTCTTTCGAAATCGCGTGGTGCGGATAAAACGCACGTAACTCCCTCGTTACATGTCGGATTGGGTCGATTTTGGGTTCGTTGGAAAGGAGAGTCAGTGCTCTTCGAAATCCTTCAGGAAGCGTCGCATTCCGAGGCCGTTTGGGCCTCCAAAAGTGGGGCGAGAGTAAATGGTGCGGAATTTTTCCGACGTGCCCTGTTCCCGGGAAAACGCTCATAACTCCCTCACCGGAGGTCGGATCTGGACGGTTTTTACGTCGTTGGAAAGCTTACTCGACGGGCTTTCAAAACGGATGAGGAAATTTCTGATTCCGAGGCCGTCCGGTGCCCCGAAAGCGCGCCGGAAGCCTCCGACCGCCGTTTCTCGATCTCGGTGCTCGGTCTTTCGAAATCGCGTGGTGCGGATAAAACGCACGTAACTCCCTCGTTACATGTCGGATTGGGTCGATTTTGGGTTCGTTGGAAAGGAGAGTCAGTGCTCTTCGAAATCCTTCAGGAAGCGTCGCATTCCGAGGCCGTTTGGTCCTCCAAAAGTGGGGCGAGAGTAAATGGTGCGGAATTTTTCCGACGTGCCCTGTTCCCGGGAAAACGCTCATAACTCCCTCACCGGAGGTCGGATCTGGACGGTTTTTACGTCGTTGGAAAGCTTACTCGACGGGCTTTCAAAACGGATGAGGAAATTTCTGATTCCGAGGCCGTCCGGTGCCCCGAAAGCGCGCCGGAAGCCTCCGACCGCCGTTTCTCGATCTCGGTGCTCGGTCTTTCGAAATCGCGTGGTGCGGATAAAACGCACGTAACTCCCTCGTTACATGTCGGATTGGGTCGATTTTGGGTTCGTTGGAAAGGAGAGTCAGTGCTCTTCGAAATCCTTCAGGAAGCGTCGCATTCCGAGGCCGTTTGGGCCTCCAAAAGTGGGGCGAGAGTAAATGGTGCGGAATTTTTCCGACGTGCCCTGTTCCCGGGAAAACGCTCATAACTCCCTCACCGGAGGTCGGATCTGGACGGTTTTTACGTCGTTGGAAAGCTTACTCGACGGGCTTTCAAAACGGATGAGGAAATTTCTGATTCCGAGGCCGTCCGGTGCCCCGAAAGCGCGCCGGAAGCCTCCGACCGCCGTTTCTCGATCTCGGTGCTCGGTCTTTCGAAATCGCGTGGTGCGGATAAAACGCACGTAACTCCCTCGTTACATGTCGGATTGGGTCGATTTTGGGTTCGTTGGAAAGGAGAGTCAGTGCTCTTCGAAATCCTTCAGGAAGCGTCGCATTCCGAGGCCGTTTGGGCCTCCAAAAGTGGGGCGAGAGTAAATGGTGCGGAATTTTTCCGACGTGCCCTGTTCCCGGGAAAACGCTCATAACTCCCTCACCGGAGGTCGGATCTGGACGGTTTTTACGTCGTTGGAAAGCTTACTCGACGGGCTTTCAAAACGGATGAGGAAATTTCTGATTCCGAGGCCGTCCGGTGCCCCGAAAGCGCGCCGGAAGCCTCCGACCGCCGTTTCTCGATCTCGGTGCTCGGTCTTTCGAAATCGCGTGGTGCGGATAAAACGCACGTAACTCCCTCGTTACATGTCGGATTGGGTCGATTTTGGGTTCGTTGGAAAGGAGAGTCAGTGCTCTTCGAAATCCTTCAGGAAGCGTCGCATTCCGAGGCCGTTTGGGCCTCCAAAAGTGGGGCGAGAGTAAATGGTGCGGAATTTTTCCGACGTGCCCTGTTCCCGGGAAAACGCTCATAACTCCCTCACCGGAGGTCGGATCTGGACGGTTTTTACGTCGTTGGAAAGCTTACTCGACGGGCTTTCAAAACGGATGAGGAAATTTCTGATTCCGAGGCCGTCCGGTGCCCCGAAAGCGCGCCGGAAGCCTCCGACCGCCGTTTCTCGATCTCGGTGCTCGGTCTTTCGAAATCGCGTGGTGCGGATAAAACGCACGTAACTCCCTCGTTACATGTCGGATTGGGTCGATTTTGGGTTCGTTGGAAAGGAGAGTCAGTGCTCTTCGAAATCCTTCAGGAAGCGTCGCATTCCGAGGCCTTTTGGGCCTCCAAAAGTGGGGCGAGAGTAAATGGTGCGGAATTTTTCGGACGTGCCCTGTTCCCGGGAAAACGCTCATAACTCCCTCACCGGAGGTCGGATCTGGACGGTTTTTACGTCGTTGGAAAGCTTACTCGACGGGCTTTCAAAACGGATGAGGAAATTTCTGATTCCGAGGCCGTCCGGTGCCCCGAAAGCGCGCCGGAAGCCTCCGACCGCCGTTTCTCGATCTCGGTGCTCGGTCTTTCGAAATCGCGTGGTGCGGATAAAACGCACGTAACTCCCTCGTTACATGTCGGATTGGGTCGATTTTGGGTTCGTTGGAAAGGAGAGTCAGTGCTCTTCGAAATCCTTCAGGAAGCGTCGCATTCCGAGGCCGTTTGGTCCTCCAAAAGTGGGGCGAGAGTAAATGGTGCGGAATTTTTCGGACGTGCCCTGTTCCCGGGAAAACGCTCATAACTCCCTCACCGGAGGTCGGATCTGGACGGTTTTTACGTCGTTGGAAAGCTTACTCGACGGGCTTTCAAAACGGATGAGGAAATTTCTGATTCCGAGGCCGTCCGGTGCCCCGAAAGCGCGCCGGAAGCCTCCGACCGCCGTTTCTCGATCTCGGTGCTCGGTCTTTCGAAATCGCGTGGTGCGGATAAAACGCACGTAACTCCCTCGTTACATGTCGGATTGGGTCGATTTTGGGTTCGTTGGAAAGGAGAGTCAGTGCTCTTCGAAATCCTTCAGGAAGCGTCGCATTCCGAGGCCTTTTGGGCCTCCAAAAGTGGGGCGAGAGTAAATGGTGCGGAATTTTTCCGACGTGCCCTGTTCCCGGGAAAACGCTCATAACTCCCTCACCGGAGGTCGGATCTGGACGGTTTTTACGTCGTTGGAAAGCTTACTCGACGGGCTTTCAAAACGGATGAGGAAATTTCTGATTCCGAGGCCGTCCGGTGCCCCGAAAGCGCGCCGGAAGCCTCCGACCGCCGTTTCTCGATCTCGGTGCTCGGTCTTTCGAAATCGCGTGGTGCGGATAAAACGCACGTAACTCCCTCGTTACATGTCGGATTGGGTCGATTTTGGGTTCGTTGGAAAGGAGAGTCAGTGCTCTTCGAAATCCTTCAGGAAGCGTCGCATTCCGAGGCCGTTTGGTCCTCCAAAAGTGGGGCGAGAGTAAATGGTGCGGAATTTTTCGGACGTGCCCTGTTCCCGGGAAAACGCTCATAACTCCCTCACCGGAGGTCGGATCTGGACGGTTTTTACGTCGTTGGAAAGCTTACTCGACGGGCTTTCAAAACGGATGAGGAAATTTCTGATTCCGAGGCCGTCCGGTGCCCCGAAAGCGCGCCGGAAGCCTCCGACCGCCGTTTCTCGATCTCGGTGCTCGGTCTTTCGAAATCGCGTGGTGCGGATAAAACGCACGTAACTCCCTCGTTACATGTCGGATTGGGTCGATTTTGGGTTCGTTGGAAAGGAGAGTCAGTGCTCTTCGAAATCCTTCAGGAAGCGTCGCATTCCGAGGCCGTTTGGGCCTCCAAAAGTGGGGCGAGAGTAAATGGTGCGGAATTTTTCCGACGTGCCCTGTTCCCGTGAAAACGCTCATAACTCCCTCACCGGAGGTCGGATCTGGACGGTTTTTACGTCGTTGGAAAGCTTACTCGACGGGCTTTCAAAACGGATGAGGAAATTTCTGATTCCGAGGCCGTCCGGTGCCCCGAAAGCGCGCCGGAAGCCTCCGACCGCCGTTTCTCGATCTCGGTGCTCGGTCTTTCGAAATCGCGTGGTGCGGATAAAACGCACGTAACTCCCTCGTTACATGTCGGATTGGGTCGATTTTGGGTTCGTTGGAAAGGAGAGTCAGTGCTCTTCGAAATCCTTCAGGAAGCGTCGCATTCCGAGGCCGTTTGGGCCTCCAAAAGTGGGGCGAGAGTAAATGGTGCGGAATTTTTCCGACGTGCCCTGTTCCCGGGAAAACGCTCATAACTCCCTCACCGGAGGTCGGATCTGGACGGTTTTTACGTCGTTGGAAAGCTTACTCGACGGGCTTTCAAAACGGATGAGGAAATTTCTGATTCCGAGGCCGTCCGGTGCCCCGAAAGCGCGCCGGAAGCCTCCGACCGCCGTTTCTCGATCTCGGTGCTCGGTCTTTCGAAATCGCGTGGTGCGGATAAAACGCACGTAACTCCCTCGTTACATGTCGGATTGGGTCGATTTTGGGTTCGTTGGAAAGGAGAGTCAGTGCTCTTCGAAATCCTTCAGGAAGCGTCGCATTCCGAGGCCGTTTGGGCCTCCAAAAGTGGGGCGAGAGTAAATGGTGCGGAATTTTTCCGACGTGCCCTGTTCCCGGGAAAACGCTCATAACTCCCTCACCGGAGGTCGGATCTGGACGGTTTTTACGTCGTTGGAAAGCTTACTCGACGGGCTTTCAAAACGGATGAGGAAATTTCTGATTCCGAGGCCGTCCGGTGCCCCGAAAGCGCGCCGGAAGCCTCCGACCGCCGTTTCTCGATCTCGGTGCTCGGTCTTTCGAAATCGCGTGGTGCGGATAAAACGCACGTAACTCCCTCGTTACATGTCGGATTGGGTCGATTTTGGGTTCGTTGGAAAGGAGAGTCAGTGCTCTTCGAAATCCTTCAGGAAGCGTCGCATTCCGAGGCCGTTTGGGCCTCCAAAAGTGGGGCGAGAGTAAATGGTGCGGAATTTTTCCGACGTGCCCTGTTCCCGGGAAAACGCTCATAACTCCCTCACCGGAGGTCGGATCTGGACGGTTTTTACGTCGTTGGAAAGCTTACTCGACGGGCTTTCAAAACGGATGAGGAAATTTCTGATTCCGAGGCCGTCCGGTGCCCCGAAAGCGCGCCGGAAGCCTCCGACCGCCGTTTCTCGATCTCGGTGCTCGGTCTTTCGAAATCGCGTGGTGCGGATAAAACGCACGTAACTCCCTCGTTACATGTCGGATTGGGTCGATTTTGGGTTCGTTGGAAAGGAGAGTCAGTGCTCTTCGAAATCCTTCAGGAAGCGTCGCATTCCGAGGCCTTTTGGGCCTCCAAAAGTGGGGCGAGAGTAAATGGTGCGGAATTTTTCCGACGTGCCCTGTTCCCGGGAAAACGCTCATAACTCCCTCACCGGAGGTCGGATCTGGACGGTTTTTACGTCGTTGGAAAGCTTACTCGACGGGCTTTCAAAACGGATGAGGAAATTTCTGATTCCGAGGCCGTCCGGTGCCCCGAAAGCGCGCCGGAAGCCTCCGACCGCCGTTTCTCGATCTCGGTGCTCGGTCTTTCGAAATCGCGTGGTGCGGATAAAACGCACGTAACTCCCTCGTTACATGTCGGATTGGGTCGATTTTGGGTTCGCTGGAAAGGAGAGTCAGTGCTCTTCGAAATCCTTCAGGAAGCGTCGCATTCCGAGGCCGTTTGGTCCTCCAAAAGTGGGGCGAGAGTAAATGGTGCGGAATTTTTCGGACGTGCCCTGTTCCCGGGAAAACGCTCATAACTCCCTCACCGGAGGTCGGATCTGGACGGTTTTTACGTCGTTGGAAAGCTTACTCGACGGGCTTTCAAAACGGATGAGGAAATTTCTGATTCCAAGGCCGTCCGGTGCCCCGAAAGCGCGCCGGAAGCCTCCGACCGCCGTTTCTCGATCTCGGTGCTCGGTCTTTCGAAATCGCGTGGTGCGGATAAAACGCACGTAACTCCCTCGTTACATGTCGGATTGGGTCGATTTTGGGTTCGTTGGAAAGGAGAGTCAGTGCTCTTCGAAATCCTTCAGGAAGCGTCGCATTCCGAGGCCTTTTGGGCCTCCAAAAGTGGGGCGAGAGTAAATGGTGCGGAATTTTTCGGACGTGCCCTGTTCCCGGGAAAACGCTCATAACTCCCTCACCGGAGGTCGGATCTGGACGGTTTTTACGTCGTTGGAAAGCTTACTCGACGGGCTTTCAAAACGGATGAGGAAATTTCTGATTCCGAGGCCGTCCGGTGCCCCGAAAGCGCGCCGGAAGCCTCCGACCGCCGTTTCTCGATCTCGGTGCTCGGTCTTTCGAAATCGCGTGGTGCGGATAAAACGCACGTAACTCCCTCGTTACATGTCGGATTGGGTCGATTTTGGGTTCGTTGGAAAGGAGAGTCAGTGCTCTTCGAAATCCTTCAGGAAGCGTCGCATTCCGAGGCCGTTTGGTCCTCCAAAAGTGGGGCGAGAGTAAATGGTGCGGAATTTTTCGGACGTGCCCTGTTCCCGGGAAAACGCTCATAACTCCCTCACCGGAGGTCGGATCTGGACGGTTTTTACGTCGTTGGAAAGCTTACTCGACGGGCTTTCAAAACGGATGAGGAAATTTCTGATTCCGAGGCCGTCCGGTGCCCCGAAAGCGCGCCGGAAGCCTCCGACCGCCGTTTCTCGATCTCGGTGCTCGGTCTTTCGAAATCGCGTGGTGCGGATAAAACGCACGTAACTCCCTCGTTACATGTCGGATTGGGTCGATTTTGGGTTCGTTGGAAAGGAGAGTCAGTGCTCTTCGAAATCCTTCAGGAAGCGTCGCATTCCGAGGCCGTTTGGGCCTCCAAAAGTGGGGCGAGAGTAAATGGTGCGGAATTTTTCCGACGTGCCCTGTTCCCGTGAAAACGCTCATAACTCCCTCACCGGAGGTCGGATCTGGACGGTTTTTACGTCGTTGGAAAGCTTACTCGACGGGCTTTCAAAACGGATGAGGAAATTTCTGATTCCGAGGCCGTCCGGTGCCCCGAAAGCGCGCCGGAAGCCTCCGACCGCCGTTTCTCGATCTCGGTGCTCGGTCTTTCGAAATCGCGTGGTGCGGATAAAACGCACGTAACTCCCTCGTTACATGTCGGATTGGGTCGATTTTGGGTTCGTTGGAAAGGAGAGTCAGTGCTCTTCGAAATCCTTCAGGAAGCGTCGCATTCCGAGGCCTTTTGGGCCTCCAAAAGTGGGGCGAGAGTAAATGGTGCGGAATTTTTCCGACGTGCCCTGTTCCCGGGAAAACGCTCATAACTCCCTCACCGGAGGTCGGATCTGGACGGTTTTTACGTCGTTGGAAAGCTTACTCGACGGGCTTTCAAAACGGATGAGGAAATTTCTGATTCCGAGGCCGTCCGGTGCCCCGAAAGCGCGCCGGAAGCCTCCGACCGCCGTTTCTCGATCTCGGTGCTCGGTCTTTCGAAATCGCGTGGTGCGGATAAAACGCACGTAACTCCCTCGTTACATGTCGGATTGGGTCGATTTTGGGTTCGTTGGAAAGGAGAGTCAGTGCTCTTCGAAATCCTTCAGGAAGCGTCGCATTCCGAGGCCGTTTGGTCCTCCAAAAGTGGGGCGAGAGTAAATGGTGCGGAATTTTTCGGACGTGCCCTGTTCCCGGGAAAACGCTCATAACTCCCTCACCGGAGGTCGGATCTGGACGGTTTTTACGTCGTTGGAAAGCTTACTCGACGGGCTTTCAAAACGGATGAGGAAATTTCTGATTCCGAGGCCGTCCGGTGCCCCGAAAGCGCGCCGGAAGCCTCCGACCGCCGTTTCTCGATCTCGGTGCTCGGTCTTTCGAAATCGCGTGGTGCGGATAAAACGCACGTAACTCCCTCGTTACATGTCGGATTGGGTCGATTTTGGGTTCGTTGGAAAGGAGAGTCAGTGCTCTTCGAAATCCTTCAGGAAGCGTCGCATTCCGAGGCCTTTTGGGCCTCCAAAAGTGGGGCGAGAGTAAATGGTGCGGAATTTTTCCGACGTGCCCTGTTCCCGGGAAAACGCTCATAACTCCCTCACCGGAGGTCGGATCTGGACGGTTTTTACGTCGTTGGAAAGCTTACTCGATGGGCTTTCAAAACGGATGAGGAAATTTCTGATTCCGAGGCCGTCCGGTGCCCCGAAAGCGCGCCGGAAGCCTCCGACCGCCGTTTCTCGATCTCGGTGCTCGGTCTTTCGAAATCGCGTGGTGCGGATAAAACGCACGTAACTCCCTCGTTACATGTCGGATTGGGTCGATTTTGGGTTCGTTGGAAAGGAGAGTCAGTGCTCTTCGAAATCCTTCAGGAAGCGTCGCATTCCGAGGCCGTTTGGTCCTCCAAAAGTGGGGCGAGAGTAAATGGTGCGGAATTTTTCGGACGTGCCCTGTTCCCGGGAAAACGCTCATAACTCCCTCACCGGAGGTCGGATCTGGACGGTTTTTACGTCGTTGGAAAGCTTACTCGACGGGCTTTCAAAACGGATGAGGAAATTTCTGATTCCGAGGCCGTCCGGTGCCCCGAAAGCGCGCCGGAAGCCTCCGACCGCCGTTTCTCGATCTCGGTGCTCGGTCTTTCGAAATCGCGTGGTGCGGATAAAACGCACGTAACTCCCTCGTTACATGTCGGATTGGGTCGATTTTGGGTTCGTTGGAAAGGAGAGTCAGTGCTCTTCGAAATCCTTCAGGAAGCGTCGCATTCCGAGGCCGTTTGGGCCTCCAAAAGTGGGGCGAGAGTAAATGGTGCGGAATTTTTCCGACGTGCCCTGTTCCCGTGAAAACGCTCATAACTCCCTCACCGGAGGTCGGATCTGGACGGTTTTTACGTCGTTGGAAAGCTTACTCGACGGGCTTTCAAAACGGATGAGGAAATTTCTGATTCCGAGGCCGTCCGGTGCCCCGAAAGCGCGCCGGAAGCCTCCGACCGCCGTTTCTCGATCTCGGTGCTCGGTCTTTCGAAATCGCGTGGTGCGGATAAAACGCACGTAACTCCCTCGTTACATGTCGGATTGGGTCGATTTTGGGTTCGTTGGAAAGGAGAGTCAGTGCTCTTCGAAATCCTTCAGGAAGCGTCGCATTCCGAGGCCTTTTGGGCCTCCAAAAGTGGGGCGAGAGTAAATGGTGCGGAATTTTTCCGACGTGCCCTGTTCCCGGGAAAACGCTCATAACTCCCTCACCGGAGGTCGGATCTGGACGGTTTTTACGTCGTTGGAAAGCTTACTCGACGGGCTTTCAAAACGGATGAGGAAATTTCTGATTCCGAGGCCGTCCGGTGCCCCGAAAGCGCGCCGGAAGCCTCCGACCGCCGTTTCTCGATCTCGGTGCTCGGTCTTTCGAAATCGCGTGGTGCGGATAAAACGCACGTAACTCCCTCGTTACATGTCGGATTGGGTCGATTTTGGGTTCGTTGGAAAGGAGAGTCAGTGCTCTTCGAAATCCTTCAGGAAGCGTCGCATTCCGAGGCCGTTTGGTCCTCCAAAAGTGGGGCGAGAGTAAATGGTGCGGAATTTTTCGGACGTGCCCTGTTCCCGGGAAAACGCTCATAACTCCCTCACCGGAGGTCGGATCTGGACGGTTTTTACGTCGTTGGAAAGCTTACTCGACGGGCTTTCAAAACGGATGAGGAAATTTCTGATTCCGAGGCCGTCCGGTGCCCCGAAAGCGCGCCGGAAGCCTCCGACCGCCGTTTCTCGATCTCGGTGCTCGGTCTTTCGAAATCGCGTGGTGCGGATAAAACGCACGTAACTCCCTCGTTACATGTCGGATTGGGTCGATTTTGGGTTCGTTGGAAAGGAGAGTCAGTGCTCTTCGAAATCCTTCAGGAAGCGTCGCATTCCGAGGCCTTTTGGGCCTCCAAAAGTGGGGCGAGAGTAAATGGTGCGGAATTTTTCCGACGTGCCCTGTTCCCGGGAAAACGCTCATAACTCCCTCACCGGAGGTCGGATCTGGACGGTTTTTACGTCGTTGGAAAGCTTACTCGACGGGCTTTCAAAACGGATGAGGAAATTTCTGATTCCGAGGCCGTCCGGTGCCCCGAAAGCGCGCCGGAAGCCTCCGACCGCCGTTTCTCGATCTCGGTGCTCGGTCTTTCGAAATCGCGTGGTGCGGATAAAACGCACGTAACTCCCTCGTTACATGTCGGATTGGGTCGATTTTGGGTTCGTTGGAAAGGAGAGTCAGTGCTCTTCGAAATCCTTCAGGAAGCGTCGCATTCCGAGGCCGTTTGGGCCTCCAAAAGTGGGGCGAGAGTAAATGGTGCGGAATTTTTCCGACGTGCCCTGTTCCCGGGAAAACGCTCATAACTCCCTCACCGGAGGTCGGATCTGGACGGTTTTTACGTCGTTGGAAAGCTTACTCGACGGGCTTTCAAAACGGATGAGGAAATTTCTGATTCCGAGGCCGTCCGGTGCCCCGAAAGCGCGCCGGAAGCCTCCGACCGCCGTTTCTCGATCTCGGTGCTCGGTCTTTCGAAATCGCGTGGTGCGGATAAAACGCACGTAACTCCCTCGTTACATGTCGGATTGGGTCGATTTTGGGTTCGTTGGAAAGGAGAGTCAGTGCTCTTCGAAATCCTTCAGGAAGCGTCGCATTCCGAGGCCTTTTGGGCCTCCAAAAGTGGGGCGAGAGTAAATGGTGCGGAATTTTTCCGACGTGCCCTGTTCCCGGGAAAACGCTCATAACTCCCTCACCGGAGGTCGGATCTGGACGGTTTTTACGTCGTTGGAAAGCTTACTCGACGGGCTTTCAAAACGGATGAGGAAATTTCTGATTCCGAGGCCGTCCGGTGCCCCGAAAGCGCGCCGGAAGCCTCCGACCGCCGTTTCTCGATCTCGGTGCTCGGTCTTTCGAAATCGCGTGGTGCGGATAAAACGCACGTAACTCCCTCGTTACATGTCGGATTGGGTCGATTTTGGGTTCGTTGGAAAGGAGAGTCAGTGCTCTTCGAAATCCTTCAGGAAGCGTCGCATTCCGAGGCCGTTTGGTCCTCCAAAAGTGGGGCGAGAGTAAATGGTGCGGAATTTTTCGGACGTGCCCTGTTCCCGGGAAAACGCTCATAACTCCCTCACCGGAGGTCGGATCTGGACGGTTTTTACGTCGTTGGAAAGCTTACTCGACGGGCTTTCAAAACGGATGAGGAAATTTCTGATTCCGAGGCCGTCCGGTGCCCCGAAAGCGCGCCGGAAGCCTCCGACCGCCGTTTCTCGATCTCGGTGCTCGGTCTTTCGAAATCGCGTGGTGCGGATAAAACGCACGTAACTCCCTCGTTACATGTCGGATTGGGTCGATTTTGGGTTCGTTGGAAAGGAGAGTCAGTGCTCTTCGAAATCCTTCAGGAAGCGTCGCATTCCGAGGCCTTTTGGGCCTCCAAAAGTGGGGCGAGAGTAAATGGTGCGGAATTTTTCGGACGTGCCCTGTTCCCGGGAAAACGCTCATAACTCCCTCACCGGAGGTCGGATCTGGACGGTTTTTACGTCGTTGGAAAGCTTACTCGACGGGCTTTCAAAACGGATGAGGAAATTTCTGATTCCGAGGCCGTCCGGTGCCCCGAAAGCGCGCCGGAAGCCTCCGACCGCCGTTTCTCGATCTCGGTGCTCGGTCTTTCGAAATCGCGTGGTGCGGATAAAACGCACGTAACTCCCTCGTTACATGTCGGATTGGGTCGATTTTGGGTTCGTTGGAAAGGAGAGTCAGTGCTCTTCGAAATCCTTCAGGAAGCGTCGCATTCCGAGGCCGTTTGGTCCTCCAAAAGTGGGGCGAGAGTAAATGGTGCGGAATTTTTCGGACGTGCCCTGTTCCCGGGAAAACGCTCATAACTCCCTCACCGGAGGTCGGATCTGGACGGTTTTTACGTCGTTGGAAAGCTTACTCGACGGGCTTTCAAAACGGATGAGGAAATTTCTGATTCCGAGGCCGTCCGGTGCCCCGAAAGCGCGCCGGAAGCCTCCGACCGCCGTTTCTCGATCTCGGTGCTCGGTCTTTCGAAATCGCGTGGTGCGGATAAAACGCACGTAACTCCCTCGTTACATGTCGGATTGGGTCGATTTTGGGTTCGTTGGAAAGGAGAGTCAGTGCTCTTCGAAATCCTTCAGGAAGCGTCGCATTCCGAGGCCGTTTGGGCCTCCAAAAGTGGGGCGAGAGTAAATGGTGCGGAATTTTTCCGACGTGCCCTGTTCCCGTGAAAACGCTCATAACTCCCTCACCGGAGGTCGGATCTGGACGGTTTTTACGTCGTTGGAAAGCTTACTCGACGGGCTTTCAAAACGGATGAGGAAATTTCTGATTCCGAGGCCGTCCGGTGCCCCGAAAGCGCGCCGGAAGCCTCCGACCGCCGTTTCTCGATCTCGGTGCTCGGTCTTTCGAAATCGCGTGGTGCGGATAAAACGCACGTAACTCCCTCGTTACATGTCGGATTGGGTCGATTTTGGGTTCGTTGGAAAGGAGAGTCAGTGCTCTTCGAAATCCTTCAGGAAGCGTCGCATTCCGAGGCCTTTTGGGCCTCCAAAAGTGGGGCGAGAGTAAATGGTGCGGAATTTTTCCGACGTGCCCTGTTCCCGGGAAAACGCTCATAACTCCCTCACCGGAGGTCGGATCTGGACGGTTTTTACGTCGTTGGAAAGCTTACTCGACGGGCTTTCAAAACGGATGAGGAAATTTCTGATTCCGAGGCCGTCCGGTGCCCCGAAAGCGCGCCGGAAGCCTCCGACCGCCGTTTCTCGATCTCGGTGCTCGGTCTTTCGAAATCGCGTGGTGCGGATAAAACGCACGTAACTCCCTCGTTACATGTCGGATTGGGTCGATTTTGGGTTCGTTGGAAAGGAGAGTCAGTGCTCTTCGAAATCCTTCAGGAAGCGTCGCATTCCGAGGCCGTTTGGTCCTCCAAAAGTGGGGCGAGAGTAAATGGTGCGGAATTTTTCGGACGTGCCCTGTTCCCGGGAAAACGCTCATAACTCCCTCACCGGAGGTCGGATCTGGACGGTTTTTACGTCGTTGGAAAGCTTACTCGACGGGCTTTCAAAACGGATGAGGAAATTTCTGATTCCGAGGCCGTCCGGTGCCCCGAAAGCGCGCCGGAAGCCTCCGACCGCCGTTTCTCGATCTCGGTGCTCGGTCTTTCGAAATCGCGTGGTGCGGATAAAACGCACGTAACTCCCTCGTTACATGTCGGATTGGGTCGATTTTGGGTTCGTTGGAAAGGAGAGTCAGTGCTCTTCGAAATCCTTCAGGAAGCGTCGCATTCCGAGGCCTTTTGGGCCTCCAAAAGTGGGGCGAGAGTAAATGGTGCGGAATTTTTCCGACGTGCCCTGTTCCCGGGAAAACGCTCATAACTCCCTCACCGGAGGTCGGATCTGGACGGTTTTTACGTCGTTGGAAAGCTTACTCGACGGGCTTTCAAAACGGATGAGGAAATTTCTGATTCCGAGGCCGTCCGGTGCCCCGAAAGCGCGCCGGAAGCCTCCGACCGCCGTTTCTCGATCTCGGTGCTCGGTCTTTCGAAATCGCGTGGTGCGGATAAAACGCACGTAACTCCCTCGTTACATGTCGGATTGGGTCGATTTTGGGTTCGTTGGAAAGGAGAGTCAGTGCTCTTCGAAATCCTTCAGGAAGCGTCGCATTCCGAGGCCGTTTGGTCCTCCAAAAGTGGGGCGAGAGTAAATGGTGCGGAATTTTTCGGACGTGCCCTGTTCCCGGGAAAACGCTCATAACTCCCTCACCGGAGGTCGGATCTGGACGGTTTTTACGTCGTTGGAAAGCTTACTCGACGGGCTTTCAAAACGGATGAGGAAATTTCTAATTCCGAGGCCGTCCGGTGCCCCGAAAGCGCGCCGGAAGCCTCCGACCGCCGTTTCTCGATCTCGGTGCTCGGTCTTTCGAAATCGCGTGGTGCGGATAAAACGCACGTAACTCCCTCGTTACATGTCGGATTGGGTCGATTTTGGGTTCGTTGGAAAGGAGAGTCAGTGCTCTTCGAAATCCTTCAGGAAGCGTCGCATTCCGAGGCCGTTTGGGCCTCCAAAAGTGGGGCGAGAGTAAATGGTGCGGAATTTTTCCGACGTGCCCTGTTCCCGTGAAAACGCTCATAACTCCCTCACCGGAGGTCGGATCTGGACGGTTTTTACGTCGTTGGAAAGCTTACTCGACGGGCTTTCAAAACGGATGAGGAAATTTCTGATTCCGAGGCCGTCCGGTGCCCCGAAAGCGCGCCGGAAGCCTCCGACCGCCGTTTCTCGATCTCGGTGCTCGGTCTTTCGAAATCGCGTGGTGCGGATAAAACGCACGTAACTCCCTCGTTACATGTCGGATTGGGTCGATTTTGGGTTCGTTGGAAAGGAGAGTCAGTGCTCTTCGAAATCCTTCAGGAAGCGTCGCATTCCGAGGCCTTTTGGGCCTCCAAAAGTGGGGCGAGAGTAAATGGTGCGGAATTTTTCCGACGTGCCCTGTTCCCGGGAAAACGCTCATAACTCCCTCACCGGAGGTCGGATCTGGACGGTTTTTACGTCGTTGGAAAGCTTACTCGACGGGCTTTCAAAACGGATGAGGAAATTTCTGATTCCGAGGCCGTCCGGTGCCCCGAAAGCGCGCCGGAAGCCTCCGACCGCCGTTTCTCGATCTCGGTGCTCGGTCTTTCGAAATCGCGTGGTGCGGATAAAACGCACGTAACTCCCTCGTTACATGTCGGATTGGGTCGATTTTGGGTTCGTTGGAAAGGAGAGTCAGTGCTCTTCGAAATCCTTCAGGAAGCGTCGCATTCCGAGGCCGTTTGGTCCTCCAAAAGTGGGGCGAGAGTAAATGGTGCGGAATTTTTCGGACGTGCCCTGTTCCCGGGAAAACGCTCATAACTCCCTCACCGGAGGTCGGATCTGGACGGTTTTTACGTCGTTGGAAAGCTTACTCGACGGGCTTTCAAAACGGATGAGGAAATTTCTGATTCCGAGGCCGTCCGGTGCCCCGAAAGCGCGCCGGAAGCCTCCGACCGCCGTTTCTCGATCTCGGTGCTCGGTCTTTCGAAATCGCGTGGTGCGGATAAAACGCACGTAACTCCCTCGTTACATGTCGGATTGGGTCGATTTTGGGTTCGTTGGAAAGGAGAGTCAGTGCTCTTCGAAATCCTTCAGGAAGCGTCGCATTCCGAGGCCTTTTGGGCCTCCAAAAGTGGGGCGAGAGTAAATGGTGCGGAATTTTTCCGACGTGCCCTGTTCCCGGGAAAACGCTCATAACTCCCTCACCGGAGGTCGGATCTGGACGGTTTTTACGTCGTTGGAAAGCTTACTCGACGGGCTTTCAAAACGGATGAGGAAATTTCTGATTCCGAGGCCGTCCGGTGCCCCGAAAGCGCGCCGGAAGCCTCCGACCGCCGTTTCTCGATCTCGGTGCTCGGTCTTTCGAAATCGCGTGGTGCGGATAAAACGCACGTAACTCCCTCGTTACATGTCGGATTGGGTCGATTTTGGGTTCGTTGGAAAGGAGAGTCAGTGCTCTTCGAAATCCTTCAGGAAGCGTCGCATTCCGAGGCCTTTTGGGCCTCCAAAAGTGGGGCGAGAGTAAATGGTGCGGAATTTTTCCGACGTGCCCTGTTCCCGGGAAAACGCTCATAACTCCCTCACCGGAGGTCGGATCTGGACGGTTTTTACGTCGTTGGAAAGCTTACTCGACGGGCTTTCAAAACGGATGAGGAAATTTCTGATTCCGAGGCCGTCCGGTGCCCCGAAAGCGCGCCGGAAGCCTCCGACCGCCGTTTCTCGATCTCGGTGCTCGGTCTTTCGAAATCGCGTGGTGCGGATAAAACGCACGTAACTCCCTCGTTACATGTCGGATTGGGTCGATTTTGGGTTCGTTGGAAAGGAGAGTCAGTGCTCTTTGAAATCCTTCAGGAAGCGTCGCATTCCGAGGCCGTTTGGTCCTCCAAAAGTGGGGCGAGAGTAAATGGTGCGGAATTTTTCGGACGTGCCTTGTTCCCGGGAAAACGCTCATAACTCCCTCACCGGAGGTCGGATCTGGACGGTTTTTACGTCGTTGGAAAGCTTACTCGACGGGCTTTCAAAACGGATGAGGAAATTTCTGATTCCGAGGCCGTCCGGTGCCCCGAAAGCGCGCCGGAAGCCTCCGACCGCCGTTTCTCGATCTCGGTGCTCGGTCTTTCGAAATCGCGTGGTGCGGATAAAACGCACGTAACTCCCTCGTTACATGTCGGATTGGGTCGATTTTGGGTTCGTTGGAAAGGAGAGTCAGTGCTCTTCGAAATCCTTCAGGAAGCGTCGCATTCCGAGGCCTTTTGGGCCTCCAAAAGTGGGGCGAGAGTAAATGGTGCGGAATTTTTCCGACGTGCCCTGTTCCCGGGAAAACGCTCATAACTCCCTCACCGGAGGTCGGATCTGGACGGTTTTTACGTCGTTGGAAAGCTTACTCGACGGGCTTTCAAAACGGATGAGGAAATTTCTGATTCCGAGGCCGTCCGGTGCCCCGAAAGCGCGCCGGAAGCCTCCGACCGCCGTTTCTCGATCTCGGTGCTCGGTCTTTCGAAATCGCGTGGTGCGGATAAAACGCACGTAACTCCCTCGTTACATGTCGGATTGGGTCGATTTTGGGTTCGTTGGAAAGGAGAGTCAGTGCTCTTCGAAATCCTTCAGGAAGCGTCGCATTCCGAGGCCTTTTGGGCCTCCAAAAGTGGGGCGAGAGTAAATGGTGCGGAATTTTTCCGACGTGCCCTGTTCCCGGGAAAACGCTCATAACTCCCTCACCGGAGGTCGGATCTGGACGGTTTTTACGTCGTTGGAAAGCTTACTCGACGGGCTTTCAAAACGGATGAGGAAATTTCTGATTCCGAGGCCGTCCGGTGCCCCGAAAGCGCGCCGGAAGCCTCCGACCGCCGTTTCTCGATCTCGGTGCTCGGTCTTTCGAAATCGCGTGGTGCGGATAAAACGCACGTAACTCCCTCGTTACATGTCGGATTGGGTCGATTTTGGGTTCGTTGGAAAGGAGAGTCAGTGCTCTTCGAAATCCTTCAGGAAGCGTCGCATTCCGAGGCCTTTTGGGCCTCCAAAAGTGGGGCGAGAGTAAATGGTGCGGAATTTTTCCGACGTGCCCTGTTCCCGGGAAAACGCTCATAACTCCCTCACCGGAGGTCGGATCTGGACGGTTTTTACGTCGTTGGAAAGCTTACTCGACGGGCTTTCAAAACGGATGAGGAAATTTCTGATTCCGAGGCCGTCCGGTGCCCCGAAAGCGCGCCGGAAGCCTCCGACCGCCGTTTCTCGATCTCGGTGCTCGGTCTTTCGAAATCGCGTGGTGCGGATAAAACGCACGTAACTCCCTCGTTACATGTCGGATTGGGTCGATTTTGGGTTCGTTGGAAAGGAGAGTCAGTGCTCTTCGAAATCCTTCAGGAAGCGTCGCATTCCGAGGCCGTTTGGGCCTCCAAAAGTGGGGCGAGAGTAAATGGTGCGGAATTTTTCCGACGTGCCCTGTTCCCGTGAAAACGCTCATAACTCCCTCACCGGAGGTCGGATCTGGACGGTTTTTACGTCGTTGGAAAGCTTACTCGACGGGCTTTCAAAACGGATGAGGAAATTTCTGATTCCGAGGCCGTCCGGTGCCCCGAAAGCGCGCCGGAAGCCTCCGACCGCCGTTTCTCGATCTCGGTGCTCGGTCTTTCGAAATCGCGTGGTGCGGATAAAACGCACGTAACTCCCTCGTTACATGTCGGATTGGGTCGATTTTGGGTTCGTTGGAAAGGAGAGTCAGTGCTCTTCGAAATCCTTCAGGAAGCGTCGCATTCCGAGGCCTTTTGGGCCTCCAAAAGTGGGGCGAGAGTAAATGGTGCGGAATTTTTCCGACGTGCCCTGTTCCCGGGAAAACGCTCATAACTCCCTCACCGGAGGTCGGATCTGGACGGTTTTTACGTCGTTGGAAAGCTTACTCGACGGGCTTTCAAAACGGATGAGGAAATTTTTGATTCCGAGGCCGTCCGGTGCCCCGAAAGCGCGCCGGAAGCCTCCGACCGCCGTTTCTCGATCTCGGTGCTCGGTCTTTCGAAATCGCGTGGTGCGGATAAAACGCACGTAACTCCCTCGTTACATGTCGGATTGGGTCGATTTTGGGTTCGTTGGAAAGGAGAGTCAGTGCTCTTCGAAATCCTTCAGGAAGCGTCGCATTCCGAGGCCGTTTGGTCCTCCAAAAGTGGGGCGAGAGTAAATGGTGCGGAATTTTTCGGACGTGCCCTGTTCCCGGGAAAACGCTCATAACTCCCTCACCGGAGGTCGGATCTGGACGGTTTTTACGTCGTTGGAAAGCTTACTCGACGGGCTTTCAAAACGGATGAGGAAATTTCTGATTCCGAGGCCGTCCGGTGCCCCGAAAGCGCGCCGGAAGCCTCCGACCGCCGTTTCTCGATCTCGGTGCTCGGTCTTTCGAAATCGCGTGGTGCGGATAAAACGCACGTAACTCCCTCGTTACATGTCGGATTGGGTCGATTTTGGGTTCGTTGGAAAGGAGAGTCAGTGCTCTTCGAAATCCTTCAGGAAGCGTCGCATTCCGAGGCCTTTTGGGCCTCCAAAAGTGGGGCGAGAGTAAATGGTGCGGAATTTTTCCGACGTGCCCTGTTCCCGGGAAAACGCTCATAACTCCCTCACCGGAGGTCGGATCTGGACGGTTTTTACGTCGTTGGAAAGCTTACTCGACGGGCTTTCAAAACGGATGAGGAAATTTCTGATTCCGAGGCCGTCCGGTGCCCCGAAAGCGCGCCGGAAGCCTCCGACCGCCGTTTCTCGATCTCGGTGCTCGGTCTTTCGAAATCGCGTGGTGCGGATAAAACGCACGTAACTCCCTCGTTACATGTCGGATTGGGTCGATTTTGGGTTCGTTGGAAAGGAGAGTCAGTGCTCTTCGAAATCCTTCAGGAAGCGTCGCATTCCGAGGCCTTTTGGGCCTCCAAAAGTGGGGCGAGAGTAAATGGTGCGGAATTTTTCCGACGTGCCCTGTTCCCGGGAAAACGCTCATAACTCCCTCACCGGAGGTCGGATCTGGACGGTTTTTACGTCGTTGGAAAGCTTACTCGACGGGCTTTCAAAACGGATGAGGAAATTTCTGATTCCGAGGCCGTCCGGTGCCCCGAAAGCGCGCCGGAAGCCTCCGACCGCCGTTTCTCGATCTCGGTGCTCGGTCTTTCGAAATCGCGTGGTGCGGATAAAACGCACGTAACTCCCTCGTTACATGTCGGATTGGGTCGATTTTGGGTTCGTTGGAAAGGAGAGTCAGTGCTCTTCGAAATCCTTCAGGAAGCGTCGCATTCCGAGGCCGTTTGGTCCTCCAAAAGTGGGGCGAGAGTAAATGGTGCGGAATTTTTCGGACGTGCCCTGTTCCCGGGAAAACGCTCATAACTCCCTCACCGGAGGTCGGATCTGGACGGTTTTTACGTCGTTGGAAAGCTTACTCGACGGGCTTTCAAAACGGATGAGGAAATTTCTGATTCCGAGGCCGTCCGGTGCCCCGAAAGCGCGCCGGAAGCCTCCGACCGCCGTTTCTCGATCTCGGTGCTCGGTCTTTCGAAATCGCGTGGTGCGGATAAAACGCACGTAACTCCCTCGTTACATGTCGGATTGGGTCGATTTTGGGTTCGTTGGAAAGGAGAGTCAGTGCTCTTCGAAATCCTTCAGGAAGCGTCGCATTCCGAGGCCGTTTGGGCCTCCAAAAGTGGGGCGAGAGTAAATGGTGCGGAATTTTTCCGACGTGCCCTGTTCCCGTGAAAACGCTCATAACTCCCTCACCGGAGGTCGGATCTGGACGGTTTTTACGTCGTTGGAAAGCTTACTCGACGGGCTTTCAAAACGGATGAGGAAATTTCTGATTCCGAGGCCGTCCGGTGCCCCGAAAGCGCGCCGGAAGCCTCCGACCGCCGTTTCTCGATCTCGGTGCTCGGTCTTTCGAAATCGCGTGGTGCGGATAAAACGCACGTAACTCCCTCGTTACATGTCGGATTGGGTCGATTTTGGGTTCGTTGGAAAGGAGAGTCAGTGCTCTTCGAAATCCTTCAGGAAGCGTCGCATTCCGAGGCCTTTTGGGCCTCCAAAAGTGGGGCGAGAGTAAATGGTGCGGAATTTTTCCGACGTGCCCTGTTCCCGGGAAAACGCTCATAACTCCCTCACCGGAGGTCGGATCTGGACGGTTTTTACGTCGTTGGAAAGCTTACTCGACGGGCTTTCAAAACGGATGAGGAAATTTCTGATTCCGAGGCCGTCCGGTGCCCCGAAAGCGCGCCGGAAGCCTCCGACCGCCGTTTCTCGATCTCGGTGCTCGGTCTTTCGAAATCGCGTGGTGCGGATAAAACGCACGTAACTCCCTCGTTACATGTCGGATTGGGTCGATTTTGGGTTCGTTGGAAAGGAGAGTCAGTGCTCTTCGAAATCCTTCAGGAAGCGTCGCATTCCGAGGCCGTTTGGTCCTCCAAAAGTGGGGCGAGAGTAAATGGTGCGGAATTTTTCGGACGTGCCCTGTTCCCGGGAAAACGCTCATAACTCCCTCACCGGAGGTCGGATCTGGACGGTTTTTACGTCGTTGGAAAGCTTACTCGACGGGCTTTCAAAACGGATGAGGAAATTTCTGATTCCGAGGCCGTCCGGTGCCCCGAAAGCGCGCCGGAAGCCTCCGACCGCCGTTTCTCGATCTCGGTGCTCGGTCTTTCGAAATCGCGTGGTGCGGATAAAACGCACGTAACTCCCTCGTTACATGTCGGATTGGGTCGATTTTGGGTTCGTTGGAAAGGAGAGTCAGTGCTCTTCGAAATCCTTCAGGAAGCGTCGCATTCCGAGGCCTTTTGGGCCTCCAAAAGTGGGGCGAGAGTAAATGGTGCGGAATTTTTCCGACGTGCCCTGTTCCCGGGAAAACGCTCATAACTCCCTCACCGGAGGTCGGATCTGGACGGTTTTTACGTCGTTGGAAAGCTTACTCGACGGGCTTTCAAAACGGATGAGGAAATTTCTGATTCCGAGGCCGTCCGGTGCCCCGAAAGCGCGCCGGAAGCCTCCGACCGCCGTTTCTCGATCTCGGTGCTCGGTCTTTCGAAATCGCGTGGTGCGGATAAAACGCACGTAACTCCCTCGTTACATGTCGGATTGGGTCGATTTTGGGTTCGTTGGAAAGGAGAGTCAGTGCTCTTCGAAATCCTTCAGGAAGCGTCGCATTCCGAGGCCTTTTGGGCCTCCAAAAGTGGGGCGAGAGTAAATGGTGCGGAATTTTTCCGACGTGCCCTGTTCCCGGGAAAACGCTCATAACTCCCTCACCGGAGGTCGGATCTGGACGGTTTTTACGTCGTTGGAAAGCTTACTCGACGGGCTTTCAAAACGGATGAGGAAATTTCTGATTCCGAGGCCGTCCGGTGCCCCGAAAGCGCGCCGGAAGCCTCCGACCGCCGTTTCTCGATCTCGGTGCTCGGTCTTTCGAAATCGCGTGGTGCGGATAAAACGCACGTAACTCCCTCGTTACATGTCGGATTGGGTCGATTTTGGGTTCGTTGGAAAGGAGAGTCAGTGCTCTTTGAAATCCTTCAGGAAGCGTCGCATTCCGAGGCCGTTTGGTCCTCCAAAAGTGGGGCGAGAGTAAATGGTGCGGAATTTTTCGGACGTGCCTTGTTCCCGGGAAAACGCTCATAACTCCCTCACCGGAGGTCGGATCTGGACGGTTTTTACGTCGTTGGAAAGCTTACTCGACGGGCTTTCAAAACGGATGAGGAAATTTCTGATTCCGAGGCCGTCCGGTGCCCCGAAAGCGCGCCGGAAGCCTCCGACCGCCGTTTCTCGATCTCGGTGCTCGGTCTTTCGAAATCGCGTGGTGCGGATAAAACGCACGTAACTCCCTCGTTACATGTCGGATTGGGTCGATTTTGGGTTCGTTGGAAAGGAGAGTCAGTGCTCTTCGAAATCCTTCAGGAAGCGTCGCATTCCGAGGCCGTTTGGTCCTCCAAAAGTGGGGCGAGAGTAAATGGTGCGGAATTTTTCGGACGTGCCCTGTTCCCGGGAAAACGCTCATAACTCCCTCACCGGAGGTCGGATCTGGACGGTTTTTACGTCGTTGGAAAGCTTACTCGACGGGCTTTCAAAACGGATGAGGAAATTTCTGATTCCGAGGCCGTCCGGTGCCCCGAAAGCGCGCCGGAAGCCTCCGACCGCCGTTTCTCGATCTCGGTGCTCGGTCTTTCGAAATCGCGTGGTGCGGATAAAACGCACGTAACTCCCTCGTTACATGTCGGATTGGGTCGATTTTGGGTTCGTTGGAAAGGAGAGTCAGTGCTCTTCGAAATCCTTCAGGAAGCGTCGCATTCCGAGGCCGTTTGGGCCTCCAAAAGTGGGGCGAGAGTAAATGGTGCGGAATTTTTCCGACGTGCCCTGTTCCCGTGAAAACGCTCATAACTCCCTCACCGGAGGTCGGATCTGGACGGTTTTTACGTCGTTGGAAAGCTTACTCGACGGGCTTTCAAAACGGATGAGGAAATTTCTGATTCCGAGGCCGTCCGGTGCCCCGAAAGTGCGCCGGAAGCCTCCGACCGCCGTTTCTCGATCTCGGTGCTCGGTCTTTCGAAATCGCGTGGTGCGGATAAAACGCACGTAACTCCCTCGTTACATGTCGGATTGGGTCGATTTTGGGTTCGTTGGAAAGGAGAGTCAGTGCTCTTCGAAATCCTTCAGGAAGCGTCGCATTCCGAGGCCGTTTGGGCCTCCAAAAGTGGGGCGAGAGTAAATGGTGCGGAATTTTTCCGACGTGCCCTGTTCCCGGGAAAACGCTCATAACTCCCTCACCGGAGGTCGGATCTGGACGGTTTTTACGTCGTTGGAAAGCTTACTCGACGGGCTTTCAAAACGGATGAGGAAATTTCTGATTCCGAGGCCGTCCGGTGCCCCGAAAGCACGCCGGAAGCCTCCGACCGCCGTTTCTCGATCTCGGTGCTCGGTCTTTCGAAATCGCGTGGTGCGGATAAAACGCACGTAACTCCCTCGTTACATGTCGGATTGGGTCGATTTTGGGTTCGTTGGAAAGGAGAGTCAGTGCTCTTCGAAATCCTTCAGGAAGCGTCGCATTCCGAGGCCGTTTGGTCCTCCAAAAGTGGGGCGAGAGTAAATGGTGCGGAATTTTTCGGACGTGCCCTGTTCCCGGGAAAACGCTCATAACTCCCTCACCGGAGGTCGGATCTGGACGGTTTTTACGTCGTTGGAAAGCTTACTCGACGGGCTTTCAAAACGGATGAGGAAATTTCTGATTCCGAGGCCGTCCGGTGCCCCGAAAGCGCGCCGGAAGCCTCCGACCGCCGTTTCTCGATCTCGGTGCTCGGTCTTTCGAAATCGCGTGGTGCGGATAAAACGCACGTAACTCCCTCGTTACATGTCGGATTGGGTCGATTTTGGGTTCGTTGGAAAGGAGAGTCAGTGCTCTTCGAAATCCTTCAGGAAGCGTCGCATTCCGAGGCCGTTTGGGCCTCCAAAAGTGGGGCGAGAGTAAATGGTGCGGAATTTTTCCGACGTGCCCTGTTCCCGGGAAAACGCTCATAACTCCCTCACCGGAGGTCGGATCTGGACGGTTTTTACGTCGTTGGAAAGCTTACTCGACGGGCTTTCAAAACGGATGAGGAAATTTCTGATTCCGAGGCCGTCCGGTGCCCCGAAAGCGCGCCGGAAGCCTCCGACCGCCGTTTCTCGATCTCGGTGCTCGGTCTTTCGAAATCGCGTGGTGCGGATAAAACGCACGTAACTCCCTCGTTACATGTCGGATTGGGTCGATTTTGGGTTCGTTGGAAAGGAGAGTCAGTGCTCTTCGAAATCCTTCAGGAAGCGTCGCATTCCGAGGCCGTTTGGTCCTCCAAAAGTGGGGCGAGAGTAAATGGTGCGGAATTTTTTGGACGTGCCCTGTTCCCGGGAAAACGCTCATAACTCCCTCACCGGAGGTCGGATCTGGACGGTTTTTACGTCGTTGGAAAGCTTACTCGACGGGCTTTCAAAACGGATGAGGAAATTTCTGATTCCGAGGCCGTCCGGTGCCCCGAAAGCGCGCCGGAAGCCTCCGACCGCCGTTTCTCGATCTCGGTGCTCGGTCTTTCGAAATCGCGTGGTGCGGATAAAACGCACGTAACTCCCTCGTTACATGTCGGATTGGGTCGATTTTGGGTTCGTTGGAAAGGAGAGTCAGTGCTCTTCGAAATCCTTCAGGAAGCGTCGCATTCCGAGGCCGTTTGGGCCTCCAAAAGTGGGGCGAGAGTAAATGGTGCGGAATTTTTCCGACGTGCCCTGTTCCCGTGAAAACGCTCATAACTCCCTCACCGGAGGTCGGATCTGGACGGTTTTTACGTCGTTGGAAAGCTTACTCGACGGGCTTTCAAAACGGATGAGGAAATTTCTGATTCCGAGGCCGTCCGGTGCCCCGAAAGCGCGCCGGAAGCCTCCGACCGCCGTTTCTCGATCTCGGTGCTCGGTCTTTCGAAATCGCGTGGTGCGGATAAAACGCACGTAACTCCCTCGTTACATGTCGGATTGGGTCGATTTTGGGTTCGTTGGAAAGGAGAGTCAGTGCTCTTCGAAATCCTTCAGGAAGCGTCGCATTCCGAGGCCTTTTGGGCCTCCAAAAGTGGGGCGAGAGTAAATGGTGCGGAATTTTTCCGACGTGCCCTGTTCCCGGGAAAACGCTCATAACTCCCTCACCGGAGGTCGGATCTGGACGGTTTTTACGTCGTTGGAAAGCTTACTCGACGGGCTTTCAAAACGGATGAGGAAATTTCTGATTCCGAGGCCGTCCGGTGCCCCGAAAGCGCGCCGGAAGCCTCCGACCGCCGTTTCTCGATCTCGGTGCTCGGTCTTTCGAAATCGCGTGGTGCGGATAAAACGCACGTAACTCCCTCGTTACATGTCGGATTGGGTCGATTTTGGGTTCGTTGGAAAGGAGAGTCAGTGCTCTTCGAAATCCTTCAGGAAGCGTCGCATTCCGAGGCCGTTTGGTCCTCCAAAAGTGGGGCGAGAGTAAATGGTGCGGAATTTTTCGGACGTGCCCTGTTCCCGGGAAAACGCTCATAACTCCCTCACCGGAGGTCGGATCTGGACGGTTTTTACGTCGTTGGAAAGCTTACTCGACGGGCTTTCAAAACGGATGAGGAAATTTCTGATTCCGAGGCCGTCCGGTGCCCCGAAAGCGCGCCGGAAGCCTCCGACCGCCGTTTCTCGATCTCGGTGCTCGGTCTTTCGAAATCGCGTGGTGCGGATAAAACGCACGTAACTCCCTCGTTACATGTCGGATTGGGTCGATTTTGGGTTCGTTGGAAAGGAGAGTCAGTGCTCTTCGAAATCCTTCAGGAAGCGTCGCATTCCGAGGCCTTTTGGGCCTCCAAAAGTGGGGCGAGAGTAAATGGTGCGGAATTTTTCCGACGTGCCCTGTTCCCGGGAAAACGCTCATAACTCCCTCACCGGAGGTCGGATCTGGACGGTTTTTACGTCGTTGGAAAGCTTACTCGACGGGCTTTCAAAACGGATGAGGAAATTTCTGATTCCGAGGCCGTCCGGTGCCCCGAAAGCGCGCCGGAAGCCTCCGACCGCCGTTTCTCGATCTCGGTGCTCGGTCTTTCGAAATCGCGTGGTGCGGATAAAACGCACGTAACTCCCTCGTTACATGTCGGATTGGGTCGATTTTGGGTTCGTTGGAAAGGAGAGTCAGTGCTCTTCGAAATCCTTCAGGAAGCGTCGCATTCCGAGGCCTTTTGGGCCTCCAAAAGTGGGGCGAGAGTAAATGGTGCGGAATTTTTCCGACGTGCCCTGTTCCCGGGAAAACGCTCATAACTCCCTCACCGGAGGTCGGATCTGGACGGTTTTTACGTCGTTGGAAAGCTTACTCGACGGGCTTTCAAAACGGATGAGGAAATTTCTGATTCCGAGGCCGTCCGGTGCCCCGAAAGCGCGCCGGAAGCCTCCGACCGCCGTTTCTCGATCTCGGTGCTCGGTCTTTCGAAATCGCGTGGTGCGGATAAAACGCACGTAACTCCCTCGTTACATGTCGGATTGGGTCGATTTTGGGTTCGTTGGAAAGGAGAGTCAGTGCTCTTTGAAATCCTTCAGGAAGCGTCGCATTCCGAGGCCGTTTGGTCCTCCAAAAGTGGGGCGAGAGTAAATGGTGCGGAATTTTTCGGACGTGCCTTGTTCCCGGGAAAACGCTCATAACTCCCTCACCGGAGGTCGGATCTGGACGGTTTTTACGTCGTTGGAAAGCTTACTCGACGGGCTTTCAAAACGGATGAGGAAATTTCTGATTCCGAGGCCGTCCGGTGCCCCGAAAGCGCGCCGGAAGCCTCCGACCGCCGTTTCTCGATCTCGGTGCTCGGTCTTTCGAAATCGCGTGGTGCGGATAAAACGCACGTAACTCCCTCGTTACATGTCGGATTGGGTCGATTTTGGGTTCGTTGGAAAGGAGAGTCAGTGCTCTTCGAAATCCTTCAGGAAGCGTCGCATTCCGAGGCCTTTTGGGCCTCCAAAAGTGGGGCGAGAGTAAATGGTGCGGAATTTTTCCGACGTGCCCTGTTCCCGGGAAAACGCTCATAACTCCCTCACCGGAGGTCGGATCTGGACGGTTTTTACGTCGTTGGAAAGCTTACTCGACGGGCTTTCAAAACGGATGAGGAAATTTCTGATTCCGAGGCCGTCCGGTGCCCCGAAAGCGCGCCGGAAGCCTCCGACCGCCGTTTCTCGATCTCGGTGCTCGGTCTTTCGAAATCGCGTGGTGCGGATAAAACGCACGTAACTCCCTCGTTACATGTCGGATTGGGTCGATTTTGGGTTCGTTGGAAAGGAGAGTCAGTGCTCTTCGAAATCCTTCAGGAAGCGTCGCATTCCGAGGCCGTTTGGTCCTCCAAAAGTGGGGCGAGAGTAAATGGTGCGGAATTTTTCGGACGTGCCCTGTTCTCGGGAAAACGCTCATAACTCCCTCACCGGAGGTCGGATCTGGACGGTTTTTACGTCGTTGGAAAGCTTACTCGACGGGCTTTCAAAACGGATGAGGAAATTTCTGATTCCGAGGCCGTCCGGTGCCCCGAAAGCGCGCCGGAAGCCTCCGACCGCCGTTTCTCGATCTCGGTGCTCGGTCTTTCGAAATCGCGTGGTGCGGATAAAACGCACGTAACTCCCTCGTTACATGTCGGATTGGGTCGATTTTGGGTTCGTTGGAAAGGAGAGTCAGTGCTCTTCGAAATCCTTCAGGAAGCGTCGCATTCCGAGGCCTTTTGGGCCTCCAAAAGTGGGGCGAGAGTAAATGGTGCGGAATTTTTCCGACGTGCCCTGTTCCCGGGAAAACGCTCATAACTCCCTCACCGGAGGTCGGATCTGGACGGTTTTTACGTCGTTGGAAAGCTTACTCGACGGGCTTTCAAAACGGATGAGGAAATTTCTGATTCCGAGGCCGTCCGGTGCCCCGAAAGCGCGCCGGAAGCCTCCGACCGCCGTTTCTCGATCTCGGTGCTCGGTCTTTCGAAATCGCGTGGTGCGGATAAAACGCACGTAACTCCCTCGTTACATGTCGGATTGGGTCGATTTTGGGTTCGTTGGAAAGGAGAGTCAGTGCTCTTCGAAATCCTTCAGGAAGCGTCGCATTCCGAGGCCTTTTGGGCCTCCAAAAGTGGGGCGAGAGTAAATGGTGCGGAATTTTTCCGACGTGCCCTGTTCCCGGGAAAACGCTCATAACTCCCTCACCGGAGGTCGGATCTGGACGGTTTTTACGTCGTTGGAAAGCTTACTCGACGGGCTTTCAAAACGGATGAGGAAATTTCTGATTCCGAGGCCGTCCGGTGCCCCGAAAGCGCGCCGGAAGCCTCCGACCGCCGTTTCTCGATCTCGGTGCTCGGTCTTTCGAAATCGCGTGGTGCGGATAAAACGCACGTAACTCCCTCGTTACATGTCGGATTGGGTCGATTTTGGGTTCGTTGGAAAGGAGAGTCAGTGCTCTTCGAAATCCTTCAGGAAGCGTCGCATTCCGAGGCCGTTTGGTCCTCCAAAAGTGGGGCGAGAGTAAATGGTGCGGAATTTTTCGGACGTGCCCTGTTCCCGGGAAAACGCTCATAACTCCCTCACCGGAGGTCGGATCTGGACGGTTTTTACGTCGTTGGAAAGCTTACTCGACGGGCTTTCAAAACGGATGAGGAAATTTCTGATTCCGAGGCCGTCCGGTGCCCCGAAAGCGCGCCGGAAGCCTCCGACCGCCGTTTCTCGATCTCGGTGCTCGGTCTTTCGAAATCGCGTGGTGCGGATAAAACGCACGTAACTCCCTCGTTACATGTCGGATTGGGTCGATTTTGGGTTCGTTGGAAAGGAGAGTCAGTGCTCTTCGAAATCCTTCAGGAAGCGTCGCATTCCGAGGCCTTTTGGGCCTCCAAAAGTGGGGCGAGAGTAAATGGTGCGGAATTTTTCCGACGTGCCCTGTTCCCGGGAAAACGCTCATAACTCCCTCACCGGAGGTCGGATCTGGACGGTTTTTACGTCGTTGGAAAGCTTACTCGACGGGCTTTCAAAACGGATGAGGAAATTTCTGATTCCGAGGCCGTCCGGTGCCCCGAAAGCGCGCCGGAAGCCTCCGACCGCCGTTTCTCGATCTCGGTGCTCGGTCTTTCGAAATCGCGTGGTGCGGATAAAACGCACGTAACTCCCTCGTTACATGTCGGATTGGGTCGATTTTGGGTTCGTTGGAAAGGAGAGTCAGTGCTCTTCGAAATCCTTCAGGAAGCGTCGCATTCCGAGGCCTTTTGGGCCTCCAAAAGTGGGGCGAGAGTAAATGGTGCGGAATTTTTCCGACGTGCCCTGTTCCCGGGAAAACGCTCATAACTCCCTCACCGGAGGTCGGATCTGGACGGTTTTTACGTCGTTGGAAAGCTTACTCGACGGGCTTTCAAAACGGATGAGGAAATTTCTGATTCCGAGGCCGTCCGGTGCCCCGAAAGCGCGCCGGAAGCCTCCGACCGCCGTTTCTCGATCTCGGTGCTCGGTCTTTCGAAATCGCGTGGTGCGGATAAAACGCACGTAACTCCCTCGTTACATGTCGGATTGGGTCGATTTTGGGTTCGTTGGAAAGGAGAGTCAGTGCTCTTCGAAATCCTTCAGGAAGCGTCGCATTCCGAGGCCTTTTGGGCCTCCAAAAGTGGGGCGAGAGTAAATGGTGCGGAATTTTTCCGACGTGCCCTGTTCCCGGGAAAACGCTCATAACTCCCTCACCGGAGGTCGGATCTGGACGGTTTTTACGTCGTTGGAAAGCTTACACGACGGGCTTTCAAAACGGATGAGGAAATTTCTGATTCCGAGGCCGTCCGGTGCCCCGAAAGCGCGCCGGAAGCCTCCGACCGCCGTTTCTCGATCTCGGTGCTCGGTCTTTCAAAATCGCGTGGTGCGGATAAAACGCACGTAACTCCCTCGTTACATGTCGGATTGGGTCGATTTTGGGTTCGTTGGAAAGGAGAGTCAGTGCTCTTCGAAATCCTTCAGGAAGCGTCGCATTCCGAGGCCTTTTGGGCCTCCAAAAGTGGGGCGAGAGTAAATGGTGCGGAATTTTTCCGACGTGCCCTGTTCCCGGGAAAACGCTCATAACTCCCTCACCGGAGGTCGGATCTGGACGGTTTTTACGTCGTTGGAAAGCTTACTCGACGGGCTTTCAAAACGGATGAGGAAATTTCTGATTCCGAGGCCGTCCGGTGCCCCGAAAGCGCGCCGGAAGCCTCCGACCGCCGTTTCTCGATCTCGGTGCTCGGTCTTTCGAAATCGCGTGGTGCGGATAAAACGCACGTAACTCCCTCGTTACATGTCGGATTGGGTCGATTTTGGGTTCGTTGGAAAGGAGAGTCAGTGCTCTTCGAAATCCTTCAGGAAGCGTCGCATTCCGAGGCCGTTTGGTCCTCCAAAAGTGGGGCGAGAGTAAATGGTGCGGAATTTTTCGGACGTGCCCTGTTCCCGGGAAAACGCTCATAACTCCCTCACCGGAGGTCGGATCTGGACGGTTTTTACGTCGTTGGAAAGCTTACTCGACGGGCTTTCAAAACGGATGAGGAAATTTCTGATTCCGAGGCCGTCCGGTGCCCCGAAAGCGCGCCGGAAGCCTCCGACCGCCGTTTCTCGATCTCGGTGCTCGGTCTTTCGAAATCGCGTGGTGCGGATAAAACGCACGTAACTCCCTCGTTACATGTCGGATTGGGTCGATTTTGGGTTCGTTGGAAAGGAGAGTCAGTGCTCTTCGAAATCCTTCAGGAAGCGTCGCATTCCGAGGCCGTTTGGTCCTCCAAAAGTGGGGCGAGAGTAAATGGTGCGGAATTTTTCGGACGTGCCCTGTTCCCGGGAAAACGCTCATAACTCCCTCACCGGAGGTCGGATCTGGACGGTTTTTACGTCGTTGGAAAGCTTACTCGACGGGCTTTCAAAACGGATGAGGAAATTTCTGATTCCGAGGCCGTCCGGTGCCCCGAAAGCGCGCCGGAAGCCTCCGACCGCCGTTTCTCGATCTCGGTGCTCGGTCTTTCGAAATCGCGTGGTGCGGATAAAACGCACGTAACTCCCTCGTTACATGTCGGATTGGGTCGATTTTGGGTTCGTTGGAAAGGAGAGTCAGTGCTCTTCGAAATCCTTCAGGAAGCGTCGCATTCTGAGGCCGTTTGGGCCTCCAAAAGTGGGGCGAGAGTAAATGGTGCGGAATTTTTCCGACGTGCCCTGTTCCCGGGAAAACGCTCATAACTCCCTCACCGGAGGTCGGATCTGGACGGTTTTTACGTCGTTGGAAAGCTTACTCGACGGGCTTTCAAAACGGATGAGGAAATTTCTGATTCCGAGGCCGTCCGGTGCCCCGAAAGCACGCCGGAAGCCTCCGACCGCCGTTTCTCGATCTCGGTGCTCGGTCTTTCGAAATCGCGTGGTGCGGATAAAACGCACGTAACTCCCTCGTTACATGTCGGATTGGGTCGATTTTGGGTTCGTTGGAAAGGAGAGTCAGTGCTCTTCGAAATCCTTCAGGAAGCGTCGCATTCCGAGGCCGTTTGGTCCTCCAAAAGTGGGGCGAGAGTAAATGGTGCGGAATTTTTCGGACGTGCCCTGTTCCCGGGAAAACGCTCATAACTCCCTCACCGGAGGTCGGATCTGGACGGTTTTTACGTCGTTGGAAAGCTTACTCGACGGGCTTTCAAAACGGATGAGGAAATTTCTGATTCCGAGGCCGTCCGGTGCCCCGAAAGCGCGCCGGAAGCCTCCGACCGCCGTTTCTCGATCTCGGTGCTCGGTCTTTCGAAATCGCGTGGTGCGGATAAAACGCACGTAACTCCCTCGTTACATGTCGGATTGGGTCGATTTTGGGTTCGTTGGAAAGGAGAGTCAGTGCTCTTCGAAATCCTTCAGGAAGCGTCGCATTCCGAGGCCGTTTGGGCCTCCAAAAGTGGGGCGAGAGTAAATGGTGCGGAATTTTTCCGACGTGCCCTGTTCCCGGGAAAACGCTCATAACTCCCTCACCGGAGGTCGGATCTGGACGGTTTTTACGTCGTTGGAAAGCTTACTCGACGGGCTTTCAAAACGGATGAGGAAATTTCTGATTCCGAGGCCGTCCGGTGCCCCGAAAGCGCGCCGGAAGCCTCCGACCGCCGTTTCTCGATCTCGGTGCTCGGTCTTTCGAAATCGCGTGGTGCGGATAAAACGCACGTAACTCCCTCGTTACATGTCGGATTGGGTCGATTTTGGGTTCGTTGGAAAGGAGAGTCAGTGCTCTTCGAAATCCTTCAGGAAGCGTCGCATTCCGAGGCCGTTTGGTCCTCCAAAAGTGGGGCGAGAGTAAATGGTGCGGAATTTTTCGGACGTGCCCTGTTCCCGGGAAAACGCTCATAACTCCCTCACCGGAGGTCGGATCTGGACGGTTTTTACGTCGTTGGAAAGCTTACTCGACGGGCTTTCAAAACGGATGAGGAAATTTCTGATTCCGAGGCCGTCCGGTGCCCCGAAAGCGCGCCGGAAGCCTCCGACCGCCGTTTCTCGATCTCGGTGCTCGGTCTTTCGAAATCGCGTGGTGCGGATAAAACGCACGTAACTCCCTCGTTACATGTCGGATTGGGTCGATTTTGGGTTCGTTGGAAAGGAGAGTCAGTGCTCTTCGAAATCCTTCAGGAAGCGTCGCATTCCGAGGCCGTTTGGGCCTCCAAAAGTGGGGCGAGAGTAAATGGTGCGGAATTTTTCCGACGTGCCCTGTTCCCGGGAAAACGCTCATAACTCCCTCACCGGAGGTCGGATCTGGACGGTTTTTACGTCGTTGGAAAGCTTACTCGACGGGCTTTCAAAACGGATGAGGAAATTTCTGATTCCGAGGCCGTCCGGTGCCCCGAAAGCGCGCCGGAAGCCTCCGACCGCCGTTTCTCGATCTCGGTGCTCGGTCTTTCGAAATCGCGTGGTGCGGATAAAACGCACGTAACTCCCTCGTTACATGTCGGATTGGGTCGATTTTGGGTTCGTTGGAAAGGAGAGTCAGTGCTCTTCGAAATCCTTCAGGAAGCGTCGCATTCCGAGGCCGTTTGGTCCTCCAAAAGTGGGGCGAGAGTAAATGGTGCGGAATTTTTCGGACGTGCCCTGTTCCCGGGAAAACGCTCATAACTCCCTCACCGGAGGTCGGATCTGGACGGTTTTTACGTCGTTGGAAAGCTTACTCGACGGGCTTTCAAAACGGATGAGGAAATTTCTGATTCCGAGGCCGTCCGGTGCCCCGAAAGCGCGCCGGAAGCCTCCGACCGCCGTTTCTCGATCTCGGTGCTCGGTCTTTCGAAATCGCGTGGTGCGGATAAAACGCACGTAACTCCCTCGTTACATGTCGGATTGGGTCGATTTTGGGTTCGTTGGAAAGGAGAGTCAGTGCTCTTCGAAATCCTTCAGGAAGCGTCGCATTCCGAGGCCTTTTGGGCCTCCAAAAGTGGGGCGAGAGTAAATGGTGCGGAATTTTTCCGACGTGCCCTGTTCCCGGGAAAACGCTCATAACTCCCTCACCGGAGGTCGGATCTGGACGGTTTTTACGTCGTTGGAAAGCTTACTCGACGGGCTTTCAAAACGGATGAGGAAATTTCTGATTCTGAGGCCGTCCGGTGCCCCGAAAGCGCGCCGGAAGCCTCCGACCGCCGTTTCTCGATCTCGGTGCTCGGTCTTTCGAAATCGCGTGGTGCGGATAAAACGCACGTAACTCCCTCGTTACATGTCGGATTGGGTCGATTTTGGGTTCGTTGGAAAGGAGAGTCAGTGCTCTTCGAAATCCTTCAGGAAGCGTCGCATTCCGAGGCCTTTTGGGCCTCCAAAAGTGGGGCGAGAGTAAATGGTGCGGAATTTTTCTGACGTGCCCTGTTCCCGGGAAAACGCTCATAACTCCCTCACCGGAGGTCGGATCTGGACGGTTTTTACGTCGTTGGAAAGCTTACTCGACGGGCTTTCAAAACGGATGAGGAAATTTCTGATTCCGAGGCCGTCCGGTGCCCCGAAAGCGCGCCGGAAGCCTCCGACCGCCGTTTCTCGATCTCGGTGCTCGGTCTTTCGAAATCGCGTGGTGCGGATAAAACGCACGTAACTCCCTCGTTACATGTCGGATTGGGTCGATTTTGGGTTCGTTGGAAAGGAGAGTCAGTGCTCTTCGAAATCCTTCAGGAAGCGTCGCATTCCGAGGCCGTTTGGTCCTCCAAAAGTGGGGCGAGAGTAAATGGTGCGGAATTTTTCGGACGTGCCCTGTTCCCGGGAAAACGCTCATAACTCCCTCACCGGAGGTCGGATCTGGACGGTTTTTACGTCGTTGGAAAGCTTACTCGACGGGCTTTCAAAACGGATGAGGAAATTTCTGATTCCGAGGCCGTCCGGTGCCCCGAAAGCGCGCCGGAAGCCTCCGACCGCCGTTTCTCGATCTCGGTGCTCGGTCTTTCGAAATCGCGTGGTGCGGATAAAACGCACGTAACTCCCTCGTTACATGTCGGATTGGGTCGATTTTGGGTTCGTTGGAAAGGAGAGTCAGTGCTCTTCGAAATCCTTCAGGAAGCGTCGCATTCTGAGGCCGTTTAGGCCTCCAAAAGTGGGGCGAGAGTAAATGGTGCGGAATTTTTCCGACGTGCCCTGTTCCCGGGAAAACGCTCATAACTCCCTCACCGGAGGTCGGATCTGGACGGTTTTTACGTCGTTGGAAAGCTTACTCGACGGGCTTTCAAAACGGATGAGGAAATTTCTGATTCCGAGGCCGTCCGGTGCCCCGAAAGCACGCCGGAAGCCTCCGACCGCCGTTTCTCGATCTCGGTGCTCGGTCTTTCGAAATCGCGTGGTGCGGATAAAACGCACGTAACTCCCTCGTTACATGTCGGATTGGGTCGATTTTGGGTTCGTTGGAAAGGAGAGTCAGTGCTCTTCGAAATCCTTCAGGAAGCGTCGCATTCCGAGGCCGTTTGGTCCTCCAAAAGTGGGGCGAGAGTAAATGGTGCGGAATTTTTCGGACGTGCCCTGTTCCCGGGAAAACGCTCATAACTCCCTCACCGGAGGTCGGATCTGGACGGTTTTTACGTCGTTGGAAAGCTTACTCGACGGGCTTTCAAAACGGATGAGGAAATTTCTGATTCCGAGGCCGTCCGGTGCCCCGAAAGCGCGCCGGAAGCCTCCGACCGCCGTTTCTCGATCTCGGTGCTCGGTCTTTCGAAATCGCGTGGTGCGGATAAAACGCACGTAACTCCCTCGTTACATGTCGGATTGGGTCGATTTTGGGTTCGTTGGAAAGGAGAGTCAGTGCTCTTCGAAATCCTTCAGGAAGCGTCGCATTCCGAGGCCTTTTGGGCCTCCAAAAGTGGGGCGAGAGTAAATGGTGCGGAATTTTTCCGACGTGCCCTGTTCCCGGGAAAACGCTCATAACTCCCTCACCGGAGGTCGGATCTGGACGGTTTTTACGTCGTTGGAAAGCTTACTCGACGGGCTTTCAAAACGGATGAGGAAATTTCTGATTCCGAGGAGGTCCGGTGCCCCGAAAGCACGCCGGAAGCCTCCGACCGCCGTTTCTCGATCTCGGTGCTCGGTCTTTCGAAATCGCGTGGTGCGGATAAAACGCACGTAACTCCCTCGTTACATGTCGGATTGGGTCGATTTTGGGTTCGTTGGAAAGGAGAGTCAGTGCTCTTCGAAATCCTTCAGGAAGCGTCGCATTCCGAGGCCGTTTGGTCCTCCAAAAGTGGGGCGAGAGTAAATGGTGCGGAATTTTTCGGACGTGCCCTGTTCCCGGGAAAACGCTCATAACTCCCTCACCGGAGGTCGGATCTGGACGGTTTTTACGTCGTTGGAAAGCTTACTCGACCGGCTTTCAAAACGGATGAGGAAATTTCTGATTCCGAGGAGGTCCGGTGCCCCGAAAGCACGCCGGAAGCCTCCGACCGCCGTTTCTCGATCTCGGTGCTCGGTCTTTCGAAATCGCGTGGTGCGGATAAAACGCACGTAACTCCCTCGTTACATGTCGGATTGGGTCGATTTTGGGTTCGTTGGAAAGGAGAGTCAGTGCTCTTCGAAATCCTTCAGGAAGCGTCGCATTCCGAGGCCGTTTGGTCCTCCAAAAGTGGGGCGAGAGTAAATGGTGCGGAATTTTTCGGACGTGCCCTGTTCCCGGGAAAACGCTCATAACTCCCTCACCGGAGGTCGGATCTGGACGGTTTTTACGTCGTTGGAAAGCTTACTCGACGGGCTTTCAAAACGGATGAGGAAATTTCTGATTCCGAGGCCGTCCGGTGCCCCGAAAGCGCGCCGGAAGCCTCCGACCGCCGTTTCTCGATCTCGGTGCTCGGTCTTTCGAAATCGCGTGGTGCGGATAAAACGCACGTAACTCCCTCGTTACATGTCGGATTGGGTCGATTTTGGGTTCGTTGGAAAGGAGAGTCAGTGCTCTTCGAAATGCTTCAGGAAGCGTCGCATTCCGAGGCCTTTTGGGCCTCCAAAAGTGGGGCGAGAGTAAATGGTGCGGAATTTTTCCGACGTGCCCTGTTCCCGGGAAAACGCTCATAACTCCCTCACCGGAGGTCGGATCTGGACGGTTTTTACGTCGTTGGAAAGCTTACTCGACGGGCTTTCAAAACGGATGAGGAAATTTCTGATTCCGAGGCCGTCCGGTGCCCCGAAAGCGCGCCGGAAGCCTCCGACCGCCGTTTCTCGATCTCGGTGCTCGGTCTTTCGAAATCGCGTGGTGCGGATAAAACGCACGTAACTCCCTCGTTACATGTCGGATTGGGTCGATTTTGGGTTCGTTGGAAAGGAGAGTCAGTGCTCTTCGAAATCCTTCAGGAAGCGTCGCATTCCGAGGCCGTTTGGGCCTCCAAAAGTGGGGCGAGAGTAAATGGTGCGGAATTTTTCCGACGTGCCCTGTTCCCGGGAAAACGCTCATAACTCCCTCACCGGAGGTCGGATCTGGACGGTTTTTACGTCGTTGGAAAGCTTACTCGACGGGCTTTCAAAACGGATGAGGAAATTTCTGATTCCGAGGCCGTCCGGTGCCCCGAAAGCGCGCCGAAAGCCTCCGACCGCCGTTTCTCGATCTCGGTGGTCGGTCTTTCGAAATCGCGTGGTGCGGATAAAACGCACGTAACTCCCTCGTTACATGTCGGATTGGGTCGATTTTGGGTTCGTTGGAAAGGAGAGTCAGTGCTCTTCGAAATCCTTCAGGAAGCGTCGCATTCTGAGGCCGTTTGGGCCTCCAAAAGTGGGGCGAGAGTAAATGGTGCGGAATTTTTCCGACGTGCCCTGTTCCCGGGAAAACGCTCATAACTCCCTCACCGGAGGTCGGATCTGGACGGTTTTTACGTCGTTGGAAAGCTTACTCGACCGGCTTTCAAAACGGATGAGGAAATTTCTGATTCCGAGGAGGTCCGGTGCCCCGAAAGCACGCCGGAAGCCTCCGACCGCCGTTTCTCGATCTCGGTGCTCGGTCTTTCGAAATCGCGTGGTGCGGATAAAACGCACGTAACTCCCTCGTTACATGTCGGATTGGGTCGATTTTGGGTTCGTTGGAAAGGAGAGTCAGTGCTCTTCGAAATCCTTCAGGAAGCGTCGCATTCCGAGGCCGTTTGGTCCTCCAAAAGTGGGGCGAGAGTAAATGGTGCGGAATTTTTCGGACGTGCCCTGTTCCCGGGAAAACGCTCATAACTCCCTCACCGGAGGTCGGATCTGGACGGTTTTTACGTCGTTGGAAAGCTTACTCGACGGGCTTTCAAAACGGATGAGGAAATTTCTGATTCCGAGGCCGTCCGGTGCCCCGAAAGCGCGCCGGAAGCCTCCGACCGCCGTTTCTCGATCTCGGTGCTCGGTCTTTCGAAATCGCGTGGTGCGGATAAAACGCACGTAACTCCCTCGTTACATGTCGGATTGGGTCGATTTTGGGTTCGTTGGAAAGGAGAGTCAGTGCTCTTCGAAATCCTTCAGGAAGCGTCGCATTCCGAGGCCGTTTGGGCCTCCAAAAGTGGGGCGAGAGTAAATGGTGCGGAATTTTTCCGACGTGCCCTGTTCCCGGGAAAACGCTCATAACTCCCTCACCGGAGGTCGGATCTGGACGGTTTTTACGTCGTTGGAAAGCTTACTCGACGGGCTTTCAAAACGGATGAGGAAATTTCTGATTCCGAGGCCGTCCGGTGCCCCGAAAGCGCGCCGGAAGCCTCCGACCGCCGTTTCTCGATCTCGGTGCTCGGTCTTTCGAAATCGCGTGGTGCGGATAAAACGCACGTAACTCCCTCGTTACATGTCGGATTGGGTCGATTTTGGGTTCGTTGGAAAGGAGAGTCAGTGCTCTTCGAAATCCTTCAGGAAGCGTCGCATTCCGAGGCCGTTTGGGCCTCCAAAAGTGGGGCGAGAGTAAATGGTGCGGAATTTTTCCGACGTGCCCTGTTCCCGGGAAAACGCTCATAACTCCCTCACCGGAGGTCGGATCTGGACGGTTTTTACGTCGTTGGAAAGCTTACTCGACGGGCTTTCAAAACGGATGAGGAAATTTCTGATTCCGAGGCCGTCCGGTGCCCCGAAAGCGCGCCGGAAGCCTCCGACCGCCGTTTCTCGATCTCGGTGGTCGGTCTTTCGAAATCGCGTGGTGCGGATAAAACGCACGTAACTCCCTCGTTACATGTCGGATTGGGTCGATTTTGGGTTCGTTGGAAAGGAGAGTCAGTGCTCTTCGAAATCCTTCAGGAAGCGTCGCATTCCGAGGCCGTTTGGGCCTCCAAAAGTGGGGCGAGAGTAAATGGTGCGGAATTTTTCCGACGTGCCCTGTTCCCGGGAAAACGCTCATAACTCCCTCACCGGAGGTCGGATCTGGACGGTTTTTACGTCGTTGGAAAGCTTACTCGACGGGCTTTCAAAACGGATGAGGAAATTTCTGATTCCGAGGCCGTCCGGTGCCCCGAAAGCGCGCCGGAAGCCTCCGACCGCCGTTTCTCGATCTCGGTGGTCGGTCTTTCGAAATCGCGTGGTGCGGATAAAACGCACGTAACTCCCTCGTTACATGTCGGATTGGGTCGATTTTGGGTTCGTTGGAAAGGAGAGTCAGTGCTCTTCGAAATCCTTCAGGAAGCGTCGCATTCCGAGGCCTTTTGGGCCTCCAAAAGTGGGGCGAGAGTAAATGGTGCGGAATTTTTCCGACGTGCCCTGTTCCCGGGAAAACGCTCATAACTCCCTCACCGGAGGTCGGATCTGGACGGTTTTTACGTCGTTGGAAAGCTTACTCGACGGGCTTTCAAAACGGATGAGGAAATTTCTGATTCCGAGGCCGTCCGGTGCCCCGAAAGCGCGCCGAAAGCCTCCGACCGCCGTTTCTCGATCTCGGTGGTCGGTCTTTCGAAATCGCGTGGTGCGGATAAAACGCACGTAACTCCCTCGTTACATGTCGGATTGGGTCGATTTTGGGTTCGTTGGAAAGGAGAGTCAGTGCTCTTCGAAATCCTTCAGGAAGCGTCGCATTCCGAGGCCGTTTGGGCCTCCAAAAGTGGGGCGAGAGTAAATGGTGCGGAATTTTTCCGACGTGCCCTGTTCCCGGGAAAACGCTCATAACTCCCTCACCGGAGGTCGGATCTGGACGGTTTTTACGTCGTTGGAAAGCTTACTCGACGGGCTTTCAAAACGGATGAGGAAATTTCTGATTCCGAGGCCGTCCGGTGCCCCGAAAGCGCGCCGAAAGCCTCCGACCGCCGTTTCTCGATCTCGGTGGTCGGTCTTTCGAAATCGCGTGGTGCGGATAAAACGCACGTAACTCCCTCGTTACATGTCGGATTGGGTCGATTTTGGGTTCGTTGGAAAGGAGAGTCAGTGCTCTTCGAAATCCTTCAGGAAGCGTCGCATTCTGAGGCCGTTTGGGCCTCCAAAAGTGGGGCGAGAGTAAATGGTGCGGAATTTTTCCGACGTGCCCTGTTCCCGGGAAAACGCTCATAACTCCCTCACCGGAGGTCGGATCTGGACGGTTTTTACGTCGTTGGAAAGCTTACTCGACCGGCTTTCAAAACGGATGAGGAAATTTCTGATTCCGAGGAGGTCCGGTGCCCCGAAAGCACGCCGGAAGCCTCCGACCGCCGTTTCTCGATCTCGGTGCTCGGTCTTTCGAAATCGCGTGGTGCGGATAAAACGCACGTAACTCCCTCGTTACATGTCGGATTGGGTCGATTTTGGGTTCGTTGGAAAGGAGAGTCAGTGCTCTTCGAAATCCTTCAGGAAGCGTCGCATTCCGAGGCCGTTTGGTCCTCCAAAAGTGGGGCGAGAGTAAATGGTGCGGAATTTTTCGGACGTGCCCTGTTCCCGGGAAAACGCTCATAACTCCCTCACCGGAGGTCGGATCTGGACGGTTTTTACGTCGTTGGAAAGCTTACTCGACGGGCTTTCAAAACGGATGAGGAAATTTCTGATTCCGAGGCCGTCCGGTGCCCCGAAAGCGCGCCGGAAGCCTCCGACCGCCGTTTCTCGATCTCGGTGCTCGGTCTTTCGAAATCGCGTGGTGCGGATAAAACGCACGTAACTCCCTCGTTACATGTCGGATTGGGTCGATTTTGGGTTCGTTGGAAAGGAGAGTCAGTGCTCTTCGAAATGCTTCAGGAAGCGTCGCATTCCGAGGCCTTTTGGGCCTCCAAAAGTGGGGCGAGAGTAAATGGTGCGGAATTTTTCCGACGTGCCCTGTTCCCGGGAAAACGCTCATAACTCCCTCACCGGAGGTCGGATCTGGACGGTTTTTACGTCGTTGGAAAGCTTACTCGACGGGCTTTCAAAACGGATGAGGAAATTTCTGATTCCGAGGCCGTCCGGTGCCCCGAAAGCGCGCCGAAAGCCTCCGACCGCCGTTTCTCGATCTCGGTGGTCGGTCTTTCGAAATCGCGTGGTGCGGATAAAACGCACGTAACTCCCTCGTTACATGTCGGATTGGGTCGATTTTGGGTTCGTTGGAAAGGAGAGTCAGTGCTCTTCGAAATCCTTCAGGAAGCGTCGCATTCCGAGGCCGTTTGGGCCTCTAAAAGTGGGGCGAGAGTAAATGGTGCGGAATTTTTCCGACGTGCCCTGTTCCCGGGAAAACGCTCATAACTCCCTCACCGGAGGTCGGATCTGGACGGTTTTTACGTCGTTGGAAAGCTTACTCGACGGGCTTTCAAAACGGATGAGGAAATTTCTGATTCCGAGGCCGTCCGGTGCCCCGAAAGCGCGCCGAAAGCCTCCGACCGCCGTTTCTCGATCTCGGTGGTCGGTCTTTCGAAATCGCGTGGTGCGGATAAAACGCACGTAACTCCCTCGTTACATGTCGGATTGGGTCGATTTTGGGTTCGTTGGAAAGGAGAGTCAGTGCTCTTCGAAATCCTTCAGGAAGCGTCGCATTCTGAGGCCGTTTGGGCCTCCAAAAGTGGGGCGAGAGTAAATGGTGCGGAATTTTTCCGACGTGCCCTGTTCCCGGGAAAACGCTCATAACTCCCTCACCGGAGGTCGGATCTGGACGGTTTTTACGTCGTTGGAAAGCTTACTCGACCGGCTTTCAAAACGGATGAGGAAATTTCTGATTCCGAGGAGGTCCGGTGCCCCGAAAGCACGCCGGAAGCCTCCGACCGCCGTTTCTCGATCTCGGTGCTCGGTCTTTCGAAATCGCGTGGTGCGGATAAAACGCACGTAACTCCCTCGTTACATGTCGGATTGGGTCGATTTTGGGTTCGTTGGAAAGGAGAGTCAGTGCTCTTCGAAATCCTTCAGGAAGCGTCGCATTCCGAGGCCGTTTGGTCCTCCAAAAGTGGGGCGAGAGTAAATGGTGCGGAATTTTTCCGACGTGCCCTGTTCCCGGGAAAACGCTCATAACTCCCTCACCGGAGGTCGGATCTGGACGGTTTTTACGTCGTTGGAAAGCTTACTCGACGGGCTTTCAAAACGGATGAGGAAATTTCTGATTCCGAGGCCGTCCGGTGCCCCGAAAGCGCGCCGGAAGCCTCCGACCGCCGTTTCTCGATCTCGGTGCTCGGTCTTTCGAAATCGCGTGGTGCGGATAAAACGCACGTAACTCCCTCGTTACATGTCGGATTGGGTCGATTTTGGGTTCGTTGGAAAGGAGAGTCAGTGCTCTTCGAAATCCTTCAGGAAGCGTCGCATTCCGAGGCCGTTTGGGCCTCCAAAAGTGGGGCGAGAGTAAATGGTGCGGAATTTTTCCGACGTGCCCTGTTCCCGGGAAAACGCTCATAACTCCCTCACCGGAGGTCGGATCTGGACGGTTTTTACGTCGTTGGAAAGCTTACTCGACGGGCTTTCAAAACGGATGAGGAAATTTCTGATTCCGAGGCCGTCCGGTGCCCCGAAAGCGCGCCGGAAGCCTCCGACCGCCGTTTCTCGATCTCGGTGCTCGGTCTTTCGAAATCGCGTGGTGCGGATAAAACGCACGTAACTCCCTCGTTACATGTCGGATTGGGTCGATTTTGGGTTCGTTGGAAAGGAGAGTCAGTGCTCTTCGAAATCCTTTAGGAAGCGTCGCATTCCGAGGCCGTTTGGGCCTCCAAAAGTGGGGCGAGAGTAAATGGTTTGGAATTTTTCCGACGTGCCCTGTTCCCGGGAAAACGCTCATAACTCCCTCACCGGAGGTCGGATCTGGACGGTTTTTACGTCGTTGGAAAGCTTACTCGACGGGCTTTCAAAACGGATGAGGAAATTTCTGATTCCGAGGCCGTCCGGTGCCCCGAAAGCGCGCCGGAAGCCTCCGACCGCCGTTTCTCGATCTCGGTGGTCGGTCTTTCGAAATCGCGTGGTGCGGATAAAACGCACGTAACTCCCTCGTTACATGTCGGATTGGGTCGATTTTGGGTTCGTTGGAAAGGAGAGTCAGTGCTCTTCGAAATCCTTCAGGAAGCGTCGCATTCCGAGGCCGTTTGGGCCTCCAAAAGTGGGGCGAGAGTAAATGGTGCGGAATTTTTCCGACGTGCCCTGTTCCCGGGAAAACGCTCATAACTCCCTCACCGGAGGTCGGATCTGGACGGTTTTTACGTCGTTGGAAAGCTTACTCGACGGGCTTTCAAAACGGATGAGGAAATTTCTGATTCCGAGGCCGTCCGGTGCCCCGAAAGCGCGCCGGAAGCCTCCGACCGCCGTTTCTCGATCTCGGTGGTCGGTCTTTCGAAATCGCGTGGTGCGGATAAAACGCACGTAACTCCCTCGTTACATGTCGGATTGGGTCGATTTTGGGTTCGTTGGAAAGGAGAGTCAGTGCTCTTCGAAATCCTTCAAGAAGCGTCGCATTCCGAGGCCGTTTGGGCCTCCAAAAGTGGGGCGAGAGTAAATGGTGCGGAATTTTTCCGACGTGCCCTGTTCCCGGGAAAACGCTCATAACTCCCTCACCGGAGGTCGGATCTGGACGGTTTTTACGTCGTTGGAAAGCTTACTCGACGGGCTTTCAAAACGGATGAGGAAATTTCTGATTCCGAGGCCGTCCGGTGCCCCGAAAGCGCGCTGAAAGCCTCCGACCGCCGTTTCTCGATCTCGGTGCTCGGTCTTTCGAAATCGCGTGGTGCGGATAAAACGCACGTAACTCCCTCGTTACATGTCGGATTGGGTCGATTTTGGGTTCGTTGGAAAGGAGAGTCAGTGCTCTTCGAAATCCTTCAGGAAGCGTCGCATTCCGAGGCCGTTTGGGCCTCCAAAAGTGGGGCGAGAGTAAATGGTGCGGAATTTTTCCGACGTGCCCTGTTCCCGGGAAAACGCTCATAACTCCCTCACCGGAGGTCGGATCTGGACGGTTTTTACGTCGTTGGAAAGCTTACTCGACGGGCTTTCAAAACGGATGAGGAAATTTCTGATTCTGAGGCCGTCCGGTGCCCCGAAAGCGCGCCGGAATCCTCCGACCGCCGTTTCTCGATCTCGGTGGTCGGTCTTTCGAAATCGCGTGGTGCGGATAAAACGCACGTAACTCCCTCGTTACATGTCGGATTGGGTCAATTTTGGGTTCGTTGGAAAGGAGAGTCAGTGCTCTTCGAAATCCTTCAGGAAGCGTCGCATTCCGAGGCCGTTTGGGCCTCCAAAAGTGGGGCGAGAGTAAATGGTGCGGAATTTTTCCGACGTGCCCTGTTCCCGGGAAAACGCTCATAACTCCCTCACCGGAGGTCGGATCTGGACGGTTTTTACGTCGTTGGAAAGCTTACTCGACGGGCTTTCAAAACGGATGAGGAAATTTCTGATTCCGAGGCCGTCCGGTGCCCCGAAAGCGCGCCGGAAGCCTCCGACCGCCGTTTCTCGATCTCGGTGCTCGGTCTTTCGAAATCGCGTGGTGCGGATAAAACGCACGTAACTCCCTCGTTACATGTCGGATTGGGTCGATTTTGGGTTCGTTGGAAAGGAGAGTCAGTGCTCTTCGAAATGCTTCAGGAAGCGTCGCATTCCGAGGCCTTTTGGGCCTCCAAAAGTGGGGCGAGAGTAAATGGTGCGGAATTTTTCCGACGTGCCCTGTTCCCGGGAAAACGCTCATAACTCCCTCACCGGAGGTCGGATCTGGACGGTTTTTACGTCGTTGGAAAGCTTACTCGACGGGCTTTCAAAACGGATGAGGAAATTTCTGATTCCGAGGCCGTCCGGTGCCCCGAAAGCGCGCTGAAAGCCTCCGACCGCCGTTTCTCGATCTCGGTGCTCGGTCTTTCGAAATCGCGTGGTGCGGATAAAACGCACGTAACTCCCTCGTTACATGTCGGATTGGGTCGATTTTGGGTTCGTTGGAAAGGAGAGTCAGTGCTCTTCGAAATCCTTCAGGAAGCGTCGCATTCCGAGGCCGTTTGGGCCTCCAAAAGTGGGGCGAGAGTAAATGGTGCGGAATTTTTCCGACGTGCCCTGTTCCCGGGAAAACGCTCATAACTCCCTCACCGGAGGTCGGATCTGGACGGTTTTTACGTCGTTGGAAAGCTTACTCGACGGGCTTTCAAAACGGATGAGGAAATTTCTGATTCTGAGGCCGTCCGGTGCCCCGAAAGCGCGCCGGAATCCTCCGACCGCCGTTTCTCGATCTCGGTGGTCGGTCTTTCGAAATCGCGTGGTGTGGATAAAACGCACGTAACTCCCTCGTTACATGTCGGATTAGGTCAATTTTGGGTTCGTTGGAAAGGAGAGTCAGTGCTCTTCGAAATCCTTCAGGAAGCGTCGCATTCCGAGGCCGTTTGGGCCTCCAAAAGTGGGGCGAGAGTAAATGGTGCGGAATTTTTCCGACGTGCCCTGTTCCCGGGAAAACGCTCATAACTCCCTCACCGGAGGTCGGATCTGGACGGTTTTTACGTCGTTGGAAAGCTTACTCGACGGGCTTTCAAAAAGGATGAGGAAATTTCTGATTCCGAGGCCGTCCGGTGCCCCGAAAGCGCGCCGGAAGCCTCCGACCGCCGTTTCTCGATCTCGGTGCTCGGTCTTTCGAAATCGCGTGGTGCGGATAAAACGCACGTAACTCCCTCGTTACATGTCGGATTGGGTCGATTTTGGGTTCGTTGGAAAGGAGAGTCAGTGCTCTTCGAAATGCTTCAGGAAGCGTCGCATTCCGAGGCCTTTTGGGCCTCCAAAAGTGGGGCGAGAGTAAATGGTGCGGAATTTTTCCGACGTGCCCTGTTCCCGGGAAAACGCTCATAACTCCCTCACCGGAGGTCGGATCTGGACGGTTTTTACGTCGTTGGAAAGCTTACTCGACGGGCTTTCAAAACGGATGAGGAAATTTCTGATTCCGAGGCCGTCCGGTGCCCCGAAAGCGCATCGAAAGCCTCCGACCGCCGTTTCTCGATCTCGGTGGTCGGTCTTTCGAAATCGCGTGGTGCGGATAAAACGCACGTAACTCCCTCGTTACATGTCGGATTGGGTCGATTTTGGGTTCGTTGGAAAGGAGAGTCAGTGCTCTTCGAAATCCTTCAGGAAGCGTCGCATTCCGAGGCCGTTTGGGCCTCCAAAAGTGGGGCGAGAGTAAATGGTGCGGAATTTTTCCGACGTGCCCTGTTCCCGGGAAAACGCTCATAACTCCCTCACCGGAGGTCGGATCTGGACGGTTTTTACGTCGTTGGAAAGCTTACTCGACGGGCTTTCAAAACGGATGAGGAAATTTCTGATTCCGAGGCCGTCCGGTGCCCCGAAAGCGCGCTGAAAGCCTCCGACCGCCGTTTCTCGATCTCGGTGCTCGGTCTTTCGAAATCGCGTGGTGCGGATAAAACGCACGTAACTCCCTCGTTACATGTCGGATTGGGTCGATTTTGGGTTCGTTGGAAAGGAGAGTCAGTGCTCTTCGAAATCCTTCAGGAAGCGTCGCATTCCGAGGCCGTTTGGGCCTCCAAAAGTGGGGCGAGAGTAAATGGTGCGGAATTTTTCCGACGTGCCCTGTTCCCGGGAAAACGCTCATAACTCCCTCACCGGAGGTCGGATCTGGACGGTTTTTACGTCGTTGGAAAGCTTACTCGACGGGCTTTCAAAACGGATGAGGAAATTTCTGATTCTGAGGCCGTCCGGTGCCCCGAAAGCGCGCCGGAATCCTCCGACCGCCGTTTCTCGATCTCGGTGGTCGGTCTTTCGAAATCGCGTGGTGCGGATAAAACGCACGTAACTCCCTCGTTACATGTCGGATTGGGTCAATTTTGGGTTCGTTGGAAAGGAGAGTCAGTGCTCTTCGAAATCCTTCAGGAAGCGTCGCATTCCGAGGCCGTTTGGGCCTCCAAAAGTGGGGCGAGAGTAAATGGTGCGGAATTTTTCCGACGTGCCCTGTTCCCGGGAAAACGCTCATAACTCCCTCACCGGAGGTCGGATCTGGACGGTTTTTACGTCGTTGGAAAGCTTACTCGACGGGCTTTCAAAACGGATGAGGAAATTTCTGATTCCGAGGCCGTCCGGTGCCCCGAAAGCGCGCCGGAAGCCTCCGACCGCCGTTTCTCGATCTCGGTGCTCGGTCTTTCGAAATCGCGTGGTGCGGATAAAACGCACGTAACTCCCTCGTTACATGTCGGATTGGGTCGATTTTGGGTTCGTTGGAAAGGAGAGTCAGTGCTCTTCGAAATGCTTCAGGAAGCGTCGCATTCCGAGGCCTTTTGGGCCTCCAAAAGTGGGGCGAGAGTAAATGGTGCGGAATTTTTCCGACGTGCCCTGTTCCCGGGAAAACGCTCATAACTCCCTCACCGGAGGTCGGATCTGGACGGTTTTTACGTCGTTGGAAAGCTTACTCGACGGGCTTTCAAAACGGATGAGGAAATTTCTGATTCCGAGGCCGTCCGGTGCCCCGAAAGCGCGCTGAAAGCCTCCGACCGCCGTTTCTCGATCTCGGTGCTCGGTCTTTCGAAATCGCGTGGTGCGGATAAAACGCACGTAACTCCCTCGTTACATGTCGGATTGGGTCGATTTTGGGTTCGTTGGAAAGGAGAGTCAGTGCTCTTCGAAATCCTTCAGGAAGCGTCGCATTCCGAGGCCGTTTGGGCCTCCAAAAGTGGGGCGAGAGTAAATGGTGCGGAATTTTTCCGACGTGCCCTGTTCCCGGGAAAACGCTCATAACTCCCTCACCGGAGGTCGGATCTGGACGGTTTTTACGTCGTTGGAAAGCTTACTCGACGGGCTTTCAAAACGGATGAGGAAATTTCTGATTCTGAGGCCGTCCGGTGCCCCGAAAGCGCGCCGGAATCCTCCGACCGCCGTTTCTCGATCTCGGTGGTCGGTCTTTCGAAATCGCGTGGTGTGGATAAAACGCACGTAACTCCCTCGTTACATGTCGGATTAGGTCAATTTTGGGTTCGTTGGAAAGGAGAGTCAGTGCTCTTCGAAATCCTTCAGGAAGCGTCGCATTCCGAGGCCGTTTGGGCCTCCAAAAGTGGGGCGAGAGTAAATGGTGCGGAATTTTTCCGACGTGCCCTGTTCCCGGGAAAACGCTCATAACTCCCTCACCGGAGGTCGGATCTGGACGGTTTTTACGTCGTTGGAAAGCTTACTCGACGGGCTTTCAAAAAGGATGAGGAAATTTCTGATTCCGAGGCCGTCCGGTGCCCCGAAAGCGCGCCGGAAGCCTCCGACCGCCGTTTCTCGATCTCGGTGCTCGGTCTTTCGAAATCGCGTGGTGCGGATAAAACGCACGTAACTCCCTCGTTACATGTCGGATTGGGTCGATTTTGGGTTCGTTGGAAAGGAGAGTCAGTGCTCTTCGAAATGCTTCAGGAAGCGTCGCATTCCGAGGCCTTTTGGGCCTCCAAAAGTGGGGCGAGAGTAAATGGTGCGGAATTTTTCCGACGTGCCCTGTTCCCGGGAAAACGCTCATAACTCCCTCACCGGAGGTCGGATCTGGACGGTTTTTACGTCGTTGGAAAGCTTACTCGACGGGCTTTCAAAACGGATGAGGAAATTTCTGATTCCGAGGCCGTCCGGTGCCCCGAAAGCGCATCGAAAGCCTCCGACCGCCGTTTCTCGATCTCGGTGGTCGGTCTTTCGAAATCGCGTGGTGCGGATAAAACGCACGTAACTCCCTCGTTACATGTCGGATTGGGTCGATTTTGGGTTCGTTGGAAAGGAGAGTCAGTGCTCTTCGAAATCCTTCAGGAAGCGTCGCATTCCGAGGCCGTTTGGGCCTCCAAAAGTGGGGCGAGAGTAAATGGTGCGGAATTTTTCCGACGTGCCCTGTTCCCGGGAAAACGCTCATAACTCCCTCACCGGAGGTCGGATCTGGACGGTTTTTACGTCGTTGGAAAGCTTACTCGACGGGCTTTCAAAACGGATGAGGAAATTTCTGATTCCGAGGCCGTCCGGTGCCCCGAAAGCGCGCCGGAAGCCTCCGACCGCCGTTTCTCGATCTCGGTGGTCGGTCTTTCGAAATCGCGTGGTGCGGATAAAACGCACGTAACTCCCTCGTTACATGTCGGATTGGGTCAATTTTGGGTTCGTTGGAAAGGAGAGTCAGTGCTCTTCGAAATCCTTCAGGAAGCGTCGCATTCCGAGGCCGTTTGGGCCTCCAAAAGTGGGGCGAGAGTAAATGGTGCGGAATTTTTCCGACGTGCCCTGTTCCCGGGAAAACGCTCATAACTCCCTCACCGGAGGTCGGATCTGGACGGTTTTTACGTCGTTGGAAAGCTTACTCGACGGGCTTTCAAAACGGATGAGGAAATTTCTGATTCCGAGGCCGTCCGGTGCCCCGAAAGCGCGCCGGAAGCCTCCGACCGCCGTTTCTCGATCTCGGTGGTCGGTCTTTCGAAATCGCGTGGTGCGGATAAAACGCACGTAACTCCCTCGTTACATGTCGGATTGGGTCGATTTTGGGTTCGTTGGAAAGGAGAGTCAGTGCTCTTCGAAATCCTTCAGGAAGCGTCGCATTCCGAGGCCGTTTGGGCCTCCAAAAGTGGGGCGAGAGTAAATGGTGCGGAATTTTTCCGACGTGCCCTGTTCCCGGGAAAACGCTCATAACTCCCTCACCGGAGGTCGGATCTGGACGGTTTTTACGTCGTTGGAAAGCTTACTCGACGGGCTTTCAAAACGGATGAGGAAATTTCTGATTCTGAGGCCGTCCGGTGCCCCGAAAGCGCGCCGGAATCCTCCGACCGCCGTTTCTCGATCTCGGTGGTCGGTCTTTCGAAATCGCGTGGTGTGGATAAAACGCACGTAACTCCCTCGTTACATGTCGGATTGGGTCAATTTTGGGTTCGTTGGAAAGGAGAGTCAGTGCTCTTCGAAATCCTTCAGGAAGCGTCGCATTCCGAGGCCGTTTGGGCCTCCAAAAGTGGGGCGAGAGTAAATGGTGCGGAATTTTTCCGACGTGCCCTGTTCCCGGGAAAACGCTCATAACTCCCTCACCGGAGGTCGGATCTGGACGGTTTTTACGTCGTTGGAAAGCTTACTCGACGGGCTTTCAAAACGGATGAGGAAATTTCTGATTCCGAGGCCGTCCGGTGCCCCGAAAGCGCGCCGGAAGCCTCCGACCGCCGTTTCTCGATCTCGGTGCTCGGTCTTTCGAAATCGCGTGGTGCGGATAAAACGCACGTAACTCCCTCGTTACATGTCGGATTGGGTCGATTTTGGGTTCGTTGGAAAGGAGAGTCAGTGCTCTTCGAAATGCTTCAGGAAGCGTCGCATTCCGAGGCCTTTTGGGCCTCCAAAAGTGGGGCGAGAGTAAATGGTGCGGAATTTTTCCGACGTGCCCTGTTCCCGGGAAAACGCTCATAACTCCCTCACCGGAGGTCGGATCTGGACGGTTTTTACGTCGTTGGAAAGCTTACTCGACGGGCTTTCAAAACGGATGAGGAAATTTCTGATTCCGAGGCCGTCCGGTGCCCCGAAAGCGCATCGAAAGCCTCCGACCGCCGTTTCTCGATCTCGGTGGTCGGTCTTTCGAAATCGCGTGGTGCGGATAAAACGCACGTAACTCCCTCGTTACATGTCGGATTGGGTCGATTTTGGGTTCGTTGGAAAGGAGAGTCAGTGCTCTTCGAAATCCTTCAGGAAGCGTCGCATTCCGAGGCCGTTTGGGCCTCCAAAAGTGGGGCGAGAGTAAATGGTGCGGAATTTTTCCGACGTGCCCTGTTCCCGGGAAAACGCTCATAACTCCCTCACCGGAGGTCGGATCTGGACGGTTTTTACGTCGTTGGAAAGCTTACTCGACGGGCTTTCAAAACGGATGAGGAAATTTCTGATTCCGAGGCCGTCCGGTGCCCCGAAAGCGCGCCGGAAGCCTCCGACCGCCGTTTCTCGATCTCGGTGGTCGGTCTTTCGAAATCGCGTGGTGCGGATAAAACGCACGTAACTCCCTCGTTACATGTCGGATTGGGTCAATTTTGGGTTCGTTGGAAAGGAGAGTCAGTGCTCTTCGAAATCCTTCAGGAAGCGTCGCATTCCGAGGCCGTTTGGGCCTCCAAAAGTGGGGCGAGAGTAAATGGTGCGGAATTTTTCCGACGTGCCCTGTTCCCGGGAAAACGCTCATAACTCCCTCACCGGAGGTCGGATCTGGACGGTTTTTACGTCGTTGGAAAGCTTACTCGACGGGCTTTCAAAACGGATGAGGAAATTTCTGATTCCGAGGCCGTCCGGTGCCCCGAAAGCGCGCCGGAAGCCTCCGACCGCCGTTTCTCGATCTCGGTGGTCGGTCTTTCGAAATCGCGTGGTGCGGATAAAACGCACGTAACTCCCTCGTTACATGTCGGATTGGGTCGATTTTGGGTTCGTTGGAAAGGAGAGTCAGTGCTCTTCGAAATCCTTCAGGAAGCGTCGCATTCCGAGGCCGTTTGGGCCTCCAAAAGTGGGACGAGAGTAAATGGTGCGGAATTTTTCCGACGTGCCCTGTTCCCGGGAAAACGCTCATAACTCCCTCACCGGAGGTCGGATCTGGACGGTTTTTACGTCGTTGGAAAGCTTACTCGACGGGCTTTCAAAACGGATGAGGAAATTTCTGATTCTGAGGCCGTCCGGTGCCCCGAAAGCGCGCCGGAATCCTCCGACCGCCGTTTCTCGATCTCGGTGGTCGGTCTTTCGAAATCGCGTGGTGTGGATAAAACGCACGTAACTCCCTCGTTACATGTCGGATTGGGTCAATTTTGGGTTCGTTGGAAAGGAGAGTCAGTGCTCTTCGAAATCCTTCAGGAAGCGTCGCATTCCGAGGCCGTTTGGGCCTCCAAAAGTGGGGCGAGAGTAAATGGTGCGGAATTTTTCCGACGTGCCCTGTTCCCGGGAAAACGCTCATAACTCCCTCACCGGAGGTCGGATCTGGACGGTTTTTACGTCGTTGGAAAGCTTACTCGACGGGCTTTCAAAACGGATGAGGAAATTTCTGATTCCGAGGCCGTCCGGTGCCCCGAAAGCGCGCCGGAAGCCTCCGACCGCCGTTTCTCGATCTCGGTGCTCGGTCTTTCGAAATCGCGTGGTGCGGATAAAACGCACGTAACTCCCTCGTTACATGTCGGATTGGGTCGATTTTGGGTTCGTTGGAAAGGAGAGTCAGTGCTCTTCGAAATGCTTCAGGAAGCGTCGCATTCCGAGGCCTTTTGGGCCTCCAAAAGTGGGGCGAGAGTAAATGGTGCGGAATTTTTCCGACGTGCCCTGTTCCCGGGAAAACGCTCATAACTCCCTCACCGGAGGTCGGATCTGGACGGTTTTTACGTCGTTGGAAAGCTTACTCGACGGGCTTTCAAAACGGATGAGGAAATTTCTGATTCCGAGGCCGTCCGGTGCCCCGAAAGCGCGCCGAAAGCCTCGGACCGCCGTTTCTCGATCTCGGTGGTCGGTCTTTCGAAATCGCGTGGTGCGGATAAAACGCATGTAACTCCCTCGTTACATGTCGGATTGGGTCGATTTTGGGTTCGTTGGAAAGGAGAGTCAGTGCTCTTCGAAATCCTTCAGGAAGCGTCGCATTCCGAGGCCGTTTGGGCCTCCAAAAGTGGGGCGAGAGTAAATGGTGCGGAATTTTTCCGACGTGCCCTGTTCCCGGGAAAACGCTCATAACTCCCTCACCGGAGGTCGGATCTGGACGGTTTTTACGTCGTTGGAAAGCTTACTCGACGGGCTTTCAAAACGGAGGAGGAAATTTCTGATTCCGAGGCCGTCCGGTGCCCCGAAAGCGCGCCGGAAGCCTCCGACCGCCGTTTCTCGATCTCGGTGGTCGGTCTTTCGAAATCGCGTGGTGCGGATAAAACGCACGTAACTCCCTCGTTACATGTCGGATTGGGTCAATTTTGGGTTCGTTGGAAAGGAGAGTCAGTGCTCTTCGAAATCCTTCAGGAAGCGTCGCATTCCGAGGCCGTTTGGGCCTCCAAAAGTGGGGCGAGAGTAAATGGTGCGGAATTTTTCCGACGTGCCCTGTTCCCGGGAAAACGCTCATAACTCCCTCACCGGAGGTCGGATCTGGACGGTTTTTACGTCGTTGGAAAGCTTACTCGACGGGCTTTCAAAACGGATGAGGAAATTTCTGATTCCGAGGCCGTCCGGTGCCCCGAAAGCGCGCCGGAAGCCTCCGACCGCCGTTTCTCGATCTCGGTGCTCGGTCTTTCGAAATCGCGTGGTGCGGATAAAACGCACGTAACTCCCTCGTTACATGTCGGATTGGGTCGATTTTGGGTTCGTTGGAAAGGAGAGTCAGTGCTCTTCGAAATCCTTCAGGAAGCGTCGCATTCCGAGGCCGTTTGGGCCTCCAAAAGTGGGGCGAGAGTAAATGGTGCGGAATTTTTCCGACGTGCCCTGTTCCCGGGAAAACGCTCATAACTCCCTCACCGGAGGTCGGATCTGGACGGTTTTTACGTCGTTGGAAAGCTTACTCGACGGGCTTTCAAAACGGATGAGGAAATTTCTGATTCCGAGGCCGTCCGGTGCCCCGAAAGCGCGCCGGAAGCCTCCGACCGCCGTTTCTCGATCTCGGTGCTCGGTCTTTCGAAATCGCGTGGTGCGGATAAAACGCACGTAACTCCCTCGTTACATGTCGGATTGGGTCGATTTTGGGTTCGTTGGAAAGGAGAGTCAGTGCTCTTCGAAATGCTTCAGGAAGCGTCGCATTCCGAGGCCTTTTGGGCCTCCAAAAGTGGGGCGAGAGTAAATGGTGCGGAATTTTTCCGACGTGCCCTGTTCCCGGGAAAACGCTCATAACTCCCTCACCGGAGGTCGGATCTGGACGGTTTTTACGTCGTTGGAAAGCTTACTCGACGGGCTTTCAAAACGGATGAGGAAATTTCTGATTCCGAGGCCGTCCGGTGCCCCGAAAGCGCATCGAAAGCCTCCGACCGCCGTTTCTCGATCTCGGTGGTCGGTCTTTCGAAATCGCGTGGTGCGGATAAAACGCACGTAACTCCCTCGTTACATGTCGGATTGGGTCGATTTTGGGTTCGTTGGAAAGGAGAGTCAGTGCTCTTCGAAATCCTTCAGGAAGCGTCGCATTCCGAGGCCGTTTGGGCCTCCAAAAGTGGGGCGAGAGTAAATGGTGCGGAATTTTTCCGACGTGCCCTGTTCCCGGGAAAACGCTCATAACTCCCTCACCGGAGGTCGGATCTGGACGGTTTTTACGTCGTTGGAAAGCTTACTCGACGGGCTTTCAAAACGGATGAGGAAATTTCTGATTCCGAGGCCGTCCGGTGCCCCGAAAGCGCGCCGGAAGCCTCCGACCGCCGTTTCTCGATCTCGGTGGTCGGTCTTTCGAAATCGCGTGGTGCGGATAAAACGCACGTAACTCCCTCGTTACATGTCGGATTGGGTCAATTTTGGGTTCGTTGGAAAGGAGAGTCAGTGCTCTTCGAAATCCTTCAGGAAGCGTCGCATTCCGAGGCCGTTTGGGCCTCCAAAAGTGGGGCGAGAGTAAATGGTGCGGAATTTTTCCGACGTGCCCTGTTCCCGGGAAAACGCTCATAACTCCCTCACCGGAGGTCGGATCTGGACGGTTTTTACGTCGTTGGAAAGCTTACTCGACGGGCTTTCAAAACGGATGAGGAAATTTCTGATTCCGAGGCCGTCCGGTGCCCCGAAAGCGCGCCGGAAGCCTCCGACCGCCGTTTCTCGATCTCGGTGGTCGGTCTTTCGAAATCGCGTGGTGCGGATAAAACGCACGTAACTCCCTCGTTACATGTCGGATTGGGTCGATTTTGGGTTCGTTGGAAAGGAGAGTCAGTGCTCTTCGAAATCCTTCAGGAAGCGTCGCATTCCGAGGCCGTTTGGGCCTCCAAAAGTGGGACGAGAGTAAATGGTGCGGAATTTTTCCGACGTGCCCTGTTCCCGGGAAAACGCTCATAACTCCCTCACCGGAGGTCGGATCTGGACGGTTTTTACGTCGTTGGAAAGCTTACTCGACGGGCTTTCAAAACGGATGAGGAAATTTCTGATTCTGAGGCCGTCCGGTGCCCCGAAAGCGCGCCGGAATCCTCCGACCGCCGTTTCTCGATCTCGGTGGTCGGTCTTTCGAAATCGCGTGGTGTGGATAAAACGCACGTAACTCCCTCGTTACATGTCGGATTGGGTCAATTTTGGGTTCGTTGGAAAGGAGAGTCAGTGCTCTTCGAAATCCTTCAGGAAGCGTCGCATTCCGAGGCCGTTTGGGCCTCCAAAAGTGGGGCGAGAGTAAATGGTGCGGAATTTTTCCGACGTGCCCTGTTCCCGGGAAAACGCTCATAACTCCCTCACCGGAGGTCGGATCTGGACGGTTTTTACGTCGTTGGAAAGCTTACTCGACGGGCTTTCAAAACGGATGAGGAAATTTCTGATTCCGAGGCCGTCCGGTGCCCCGAAAGCGCGCCGGAAGCCTCCGACCGCCGTTTCTCGATCTCGGTGCTCGGTCTTTCGAAATCGCGTGGTGCGGATAAAACGCACGTAACTCCCTCGTTACATGTCGGATTGGGTCGATTTTGGGTTCGTTGGAAAGGAGAGTCAGTGCTCTTCGAAATGCTTCAGGAAGCGTCGCATTCCGAGGCCTTTTGGGCCTCCAAAAGTGGGGCGAGAGTAAATGGTGCGGAATTTTTCCGACGTGCCCTGTTCCCGGGAAAACGCTCATAACTCCCTCACCGGAGGTCGGATCTGGACGGTTTTTACGTCGTTGGAAAGCTTACTCGACGGGCTTTCAAAACGGATGAGGAAATTTCTGATTCCGAGGCCGTCCGGTGCCCCGAAAGCGCGCCGAAAGCCTCGGACCGCCGTTTCTCGATCTCGGTGGTCGGTCTTTCGAAATCGCGTGGTGCGGATAAAACGCATGTAACTCCCTCGTTACATGTCGGATTGGGTCGATTTTGGGTTCGTTGGAAAGGAGAGTCAGTGCTCTTCGAAATCCTTCAGGAAGCGTCGCATTCCGAGGCCGTTTGGGCCTCCAAAAGTGGGGCGAGAGTAAATGGTGCGGAATTTTTCCGACGTGCCCTGTTCCCGGGAAAACGCTCATAACTCCCTCACCGGAGGTCGGATCTGGACGGTTTTTACGTCGTTGGAAAGCTTACTCGACGGGCTTTCAAAACGGAGGAGGAAATTTCTGATTCCGAGGCCGTCCGGTGCCCCGAAAGCGCGCCGGAAGCCTCCGACCGCCGTTTCTCGATCTCGGTGGTCGGTCTTTCGAAATCGCGTGGTGCGGATAAAACGCACGTAACTCCCTCGTTACATGTCGGATTGGGTCAATTTTGGGTTCGTTGGAAAGGAGAGTCAGTGCTCTTCGAAATCCTTCAGGAAGCGTCGCATTCCGAGGCCGTTTGGGCCTCCAAAAGTGGGGCGAGAGTAAATGGTGCGGAATTTTTCCGACGTGCCCTGTTCCCGGGAAAACGCTCATAACTCCCTCACCGGAGGTCGGATCTGGACGGTTTTTACGTCGTTGGAAAGCTTACTCGACGGGCTTTCAAAACGGATGAGGAAATTTCTGATTCCGAGGCCGTCCGGTGCCCCGAAAGCGCGCCGGAAGCCTCCGACCGCCGTTTCTCGATCTCGGTGCTCGGTCTTTCGAAATCGCGTGGTGCGGATAAAACGCACGTAACTCCCTCGTTACATGTCGGATTGGGTCGATTTTGGGTTCGTTGGAAAGGAGAGTCAGTGCTCTTCGAAATCCTTCAGGAAGCGTCGCATTCCGAGGCCGTTTGGGCCTCCAAAAGTGGGGCGAGAGTAAATGGTGCGGAATTTTTCCGACGTGCCCTGTTCCCGGGAAAACGCTCATAACTCCCTCACCGGAGGTCGGATCTGGACGGTTTTTACGTCGTTGGAAAGCTTACTCGACGGGCTTTCAAAACGGATGAGGAAATTTCTGATTCCGAGGCCGTCCGGTGCCCCGAAAGCGCGCCGGAAGCCTCCGACCGCCGTTTCTCGATCTCGGTGCTCGGTCTTTCGAAATCGCGTGGTGCGGATAAAACGCACGTAACTCCCTCGTTACATGTCGGATTGGGTCGATTTTGGGTTCGTTGGAAAGGAGAGTCAGTGCTCTTCGAAATGCTTCAGGAAGCGTCGCATTCCGAGGCCTTTTGGGCCTCCAAAAGTGGGGCGAGAGTAAATGGTGCGGAATTTTTCCGACGTGCCCTGTTCCCGGGAAAACGCTCATAACTCCCTCACCGGAGGTCGGATCTGGACGGTTTTTACGTCGTTGGAAAGCTTACTCGACGGGCTTTCAAAACGGATGAGGAAATTTCTGATTCCGAGGCCGTCCGGTGCCCCGAAAGCGCATCGAAAGCCTCCGACCGCCGTTTCTCGATCTCGGTGGTCGGTCTTTCGAAATCGCGTGGTGCGGATAAAACGCACGTAACTCCCTCGTTACATGTCGGATTGGGTCGATTTTGGGTTCGTTGGAAAGGAGAGTCAGTGCTCTTCGAAATCCTTCAGGAAGCGTCGCATTCCGAGGCCGTTTGGGCCTCCAAAAGTGGGGCGAGAGTAAATGGTGCGGAATTTTTCCGACGTGCCCTGTTCCCGGGAAAACGCTCATAACTCCCTCACCGGAGGTCGGATCTGGACGGTTTTTACGTCGTTGGAAAGCTTACTCGACGGGCTTTCAAAACGGATGAGGAAATTTCTGATTCCGAGGCCGTCCGGTGCCCCGAAAGCGCGCCGGAAGCCTCCGACCGCCGTTTCTCGATCTCGGTGGTCGGTCTTTCGAAATCGCGTGGTGCGGATAAAACGCACGTAACTCCCTCGTTACATGTCGGATTGGGTCAATTTTGGGTTCGTTGGAAAGGAGAGTCAGTGCTCTTCGAAATCCTTCAGGAAGCGTCGCATTCCGAGGCCGTTTGGGCCTCCAAAAGTGGGGCGAGAGTAAATGGTGCGGAATTTTTCCGACGTGCCCTGTTCCCGGGAAAACGCTCATAACTCCCTCACCGGAGGTCGGATCTGGACGGTTTTTACGTCGTTGGAAAGCTTACTCGACGGGCTTTCAAAACGGATGAGGAAATTTCTGATTCCGAGGCCGTCCGGTGCCCCGAAAGCGCGCCGGAAGCCTCCGACCGCCGTTTCTCGATCTCGGTGGTCGGTCTTTCGAAATCGCGTGGTGCGGATAAAACGCACGTAACTCCCTCGTTACATGTCGGATTGGGTCGATTTTGGGTTCGTTGGAAAGGAGAGTCAGTGCTCTTCGAAATCCTTCAGGAAGCGTCGCATTCCGAGGCCGTTTGGGCCTCCAAAAGTGGGACGAGAGTAAATGGTGCGGAATTTTTCCGACGTGCCCTGTTCCCGGGAAAACGCTCATAACTCCCTCACCGGAGGTCGGATCTGGACGGTTTTTACGTCGTTGGAAAGCTTACTCGACGGGCTTTCAAAACGGATGAGGAAATTTCTGATTCTGAGGCCGTCCGGTGCCCCGAAAGCGCGCCGGAATCCTCCGACCGCCGTTTCTCGATCTCGGTGGTCGGTCTTTCGAAATCGCGTGGTGTGGATAAAACGCACGTAACTCCCTCGTTACATGTCGGATTGGGTCAATTTTGGGTTCGTTGGAAAGGAGAGTCAGTGCTCTTCGAAATCCTTCAGGAAGCGTCGCATTCCGAGGCCGTTTGGGCCTCCAAAAGTGGGGCGAGAGTAAATGGTGCGGAATTTTTCCGACGTGCCCTGTTCCCGGGAAAACGCTCATAACTCCCTCACCGGAGGTCGGATCTGGACGGTTTTTACGTCGTTGGAAAGCTTACTCGACGGGCTTTCAAAACGGATGAGGAAATTTCTGATTCCGAGGCCGTCCGGTGCCCCGAAAGCGCGCCGGAAGCCTCCGACCGCCGTTTCTCGATCTCGGTGCTCGGTCTTTCGAAATCGCGTGGTGCGGATAAAACGCACGTAACTCCCTCGTTACATGTCGGATTGGGTCGATTTTGGGTTCGTTGGAAAGGAGAGTCAGTGCTCTTCGAAATGCTTCAGGAAGCGTCGCATTCCGAGGCCTTTTGGGCCTCCAAAAGTGGGGCGAGAGTAAATGGTGCGGAATTTTTCCGACGTGCCCTGTTCCCGGGAAAACGCTCATAACTCCCTCACCGGAGGTCGGATCTGGACGGTTTTTACGTCGTTGGAAAGCTTACTCGACGGGCTTTCAAAACGGATGAGGAAATTTCTGATTCCGAGGCCGTCCGGTGCCCCGAAAGCGCGCCGAAAGCCTCGGACCGCCGTTTCTCGATCTCGGTGGTCGGTCTTTCGAAATCGCGTGGTGCGGATAAAACGCATGTAACTCCCTCGTTACATGTCGGATTGGGTCGATTTTGGGTTCGTTGGAAAGGAGAGTCAGTGCTCTTCGAAATCCTTCAGGAAGCGTCGCATTCCGAGGCCGTTTGGGCCTCCAAAAGTGGGGCGAGAGTAAATGGTGCGGAATTTTTCCGACGTGCCCTGTTCCCGGGAAAACGCTCATAACTCCCTCACCGGAGGTCGGATCTGGACGGTTTTTACGTCGTTGGAAAGCTTACTCGACGGGCTTTCAAAACGGAGGAGGAAATTTCTGATTCCGAGGCCGTCCGGTGCCCCGAAAGCGCGCCGGAAGCCTCCGACCGCCGTTTCTCGATCTCGGTGGTCGGTCTTTCGAAATCGCGTGGTGCGGATAAAACGCACGTAACTCCCTCGTTACATGTCGGATTGGGTCAATTTTGGGTTCGTTGGAAAGGAGAGTCAGTGCTCTTCGAAATCCTTCAGGAAGCGTCGCATTCCGAGGCCGTTTGGGCCTCCAAAAGTGGGGCGAGAGTAAATGGTGCGGAATTTTTCCGACGTGCCCTGTTCCCGGGAAAACGCTCATAACTCCCTCACCGGAGGTCGGATCTGGACGGTTTTTACGTCGTTGGAAAGCTTACTCGACGGGCTTTCAAAACGGATGAGGAAATTTCTGATTCCGAGGCCGTCCGGTGCCCCGAAAGCGCGCCGGAAGCCTCCGACCGCCGTTTCTCGATCTCGGTGCTCGGTCTTTCGAAATCGCGTGGTGCGGATAAAACGCACGTAACTCCCTCGTTACATGTCGGATTGGGTCGATTTTGGGTTCGTTGGAAAGGAGAGTCAGTGCTCTTCGAAATCCTTCAGGAAGCGTCGCATTCCGAGGCCGTTTGGGCCTCCAAAAGTGGGGCGAGAGTAAATGGTGCGGAATTTTTCCGACGTGCCCTGTTCCCGGGAAAACGCTCATAACTCCCTCACCGGAGGTCGGATCTGGACGGTTTTTACGTCGTTGGAAAGCTTACTCGACGGGCTTTCAAAACGGATGAGGAAATTTCTGATTCCGAGGCCGTCCGGTGCCCCGAAAGCGCGCCGGAAGCCTCCGACCGCCGTTTCTCGATCTCGGTGCTCGGTCTTTCGAAATCGCGTGGTGCGGATAAAACGCACGTAACTCCCTCGTTACATGTCGGATTGGGTCGATTTTGGGTTCGTTGGAAAGGAGAGTCAGTGCTCTTCGAAATCCTTCAGGAAGCGTCGCATTCCGAGGCCGTTTGGTCCTCCAAAAGTGGGGCGAGAGTAAATGGTGCGGAATTTTTCGGACGTGCCCTGTTCCCGGGAAAACGCTCATAACTCCCTCACCGGAGGTCGGATCTGGACGGTTTTTACGTCGTTGGAAAGCTTACTCGACGGGCTTTCAAAACGGATGAGGAAATTTCTGATTCCGAGGCCGTCCGGTGCCCCGAAAGCGCGCCGGAAGCCTCCGACCGCCGTTTCTCGATCTCGGTGGTCGGTCTTTCGAAATCGCGTGGTGCGGATAAAACGCACGTAACTCCCTCGTTACATGTCGGATTGGGTCGATTTTGGGTTCGTTGGAAAGGAGAGTCAGTGCTCTTCGAAATCCTTCAGGAAGCGTCGCATTCCGAGGCCGTTTGGGCCTCCAAAAGTGGGGCGAGAGTAAATGGTGCGGAATTTTTCCGACGTGCCCTGTTCCCGGGAAAACGCTCATAACTCCCTCACCGGAGGTCGGATCTGGACGGTTTTTACGTCGTTGGAAAGCTTACTCGACGGGCTTTCAAAACGGATGAGGAAATTTCTGATTCCGAGGCCGTCCGGTGCCCCGAAAGCGCGCCGGAAGCCTCCGACCGCCGTTTCTCGATCTCGGTGCTCGGTCTTTCGAAATCGCGTGGTGCGGATAAAACGCACGTAACTCCCTCGTTACATGTCGGATTGGGTCGATTTTGGGTTCGTTGGAAAGGAGAGTCAGTGCTCTTCGAAATGCTTCAGGAAGCGTCGCATTCCGAGGCCTTTTGGGCCTCCAAAAGTGGGGCGAGAGTAAATGGTGCGGAATTTTTCCGACGTGCCCTGTTCCCGGGAAAACGCTCATAACTCCCTCACCGGAGGTCGGATCTGGACGGTTTTTACGTCGTTGGAAAGCTTACTCGACGGGCTTTCAAAACGGATGAGGAAATTTCTGATTCCGAGGCCGTCCGGTGCCCCGAAAGCGCGCCGGAAGCCTCCGACCGCCGTTTCTCGATCTCGGTGGTCGGTCTTTCGAAATCGCGTGGTGCGGATAAAACGCACGTAACTCCCTCGTTACATGTCGGATTGGGTCGATTTTGGGTTCGTTGGAAAGGAGAGTCAGTGCTCTTCGAAATCCTTCAGGAAGCGTCGCATTCCGAGGCCGTTTGGGCCTCCAAAAGTGGGACGAGAGTAAATGGTGCGGAATTTTTCCGACGTGCCCTGTTCCCGGGAAAACGCTCATAACTCCCTCACCGGAGGTCGGATCTGGACGGTTTTTACGTCGTTGGAAAGCTTACTCGACGGGCTTTCAAAACGGATGAGGAAATTTCTGATTCTGAGGCCGTCCGGTGCCCCGAAAGCGCGCCGGAATCCTCCGACCGCCGTTTCTCGATCTCGGTGGTCGGTCTTTCGAAATCGCGTGGTGTGGATAAAACGCACGTAACTCCCTCGTTACATGTCGGATTGGGTCAATTTTGGGTTCGTTGGAAAGGAGAGTCAGTGCTCTTCGAAATCCTTCAGGAAGCGTCGCATTCCGAGGCCGTTTGGGCCTCCAAAAGTGGGGCGAGAGTAAATGGTGCGGAATTTTTCCGACGTGCCCTGTTCCCGGGAAAACGCTCATAACTCCCTCACCGGAGGTCGGATCTGGACGGTTTTTACGTCGTTGGAAAGCTTACTCGACGGGCTTTCAAAACGGATGAGGAAATTTCTGATTCCGAGGCCGTCCGGTGCCCCGAAAGCGCGCCGGAAGCCTCCGACCGCCGTTTCTCGATCTCGGTGCTCGGTCTTTCGAAATCGCGTGGTGCGGATAAAACGCACGTAACTCCCTCGTTACATGTCGGATTGGGTCGATTTTGGGTTCGTTGGAAAGGAGAGTCAGTGCTCTTCGAAATGCTTCAGGAAGCGTCGCATTCCGAGGCCTTTTGGGCCTCCAAAAGTGGGGCGAGAGTAAATGGTGCGGAATTTTTCCGACGTGCCCTGTTCCCGGGAAAACGCTCATAACTCCCTCACCGGAGGTCGGATCTGGACGGTTTTTACGTCGTTGGAAAGCTTACTCGACGGGCTTTCAAAACGGATGAGGAAATTTCTGATTCCGAGGCCGTCCGGTGCCCCGAAAGCGCGCCGAAAGCCTCGGACCGCCGTTTCTCGATCTCGGTGGTCGGTCTTTCGAAATCGCGTGGTGCGGATAAAACGCATGTAACTCCCTCGTTACATGTCGGATTGGGTCGATTTTGGGTTCGTTGGAAAGGAGAGTCAGTGCTCTTCGAAATCCTTCAGGAAGCGTCGCATTCCGAGGCCGTTTGGGCCTCCAAAAGTGGGGCGAGAGTAAATGGTGCGGAATTTTTCCGACGTGCCCTGTTCCCGGGAAAACGCTCATAACTCCCTCACCGGAGGTCGGATCTGGACGGTTTTTACGTCGTTGGAAAGCTTACTCGACGGGCTTTCAAAACGGAGGAGGAAATTTCTGATTCCGAGGCCGTCCGGTGCCCCGAAAGCGCGCCGGAAGCCTCCGACCGCCGTTTCTCGATCTCGGTGGTCGGTCTTTCGAAATCGCGTGGTGCGGATAAAACGCACGTAACTCCCTCGTTACATGTCGGATTGGGTCAATTTTGGGTTCGTTGGAAAGGAGAGTCAGTGCTCTTCGAAATCCTTCAGGAAGCGTCGCATTCCGAGGCCGTTTGGGCCTCCAAAAGTGGGGCGAGAGTAAATGGTGCGGAATTTTTCCGACGTGCCCTGTTCCCGGGAAAACGCTCATAACTCCCTCACCGGAGGTCGGATCTGGACGGTTTTTACGTCGTTGGAAAGCTTACTCGACGGGCTTTCAAAACGGATGAGGAAATTTCTGATTCCGAGGCCGTCCGGTGCCCCGAAAGCGCGCCGGAAGCCTCCGACCGCCGTTTCTCGATCTCGGTGCTCGGTCTTTCGAAATCGCGTGGTGCGGATAAAACGCACGTAACTCCCTCGTTACATGTCGGATTGGGTCGATTTTGGGTTCGTTGGAAAGGAGAGTCAGTGCTCTTCGAAATCCTTCAGGAAGCGTCGCATTCCGAGGCCGTTTGGGCCTCCAAAAGTGGGGCGAGAGTAAATGGTGCGGAATTTTTCCGACGTGCCCTGTTCCCGGGAAAACGCTCATAACTCCCTCACCGGAGGTCGGATCTGGACGGTTTTTACGTCGTTGGAAAGCTTACTCGACGGGCTTTCAAAACGGATGAGGAAATTTCTGATTCCGAGGCCGTCCGGTGCCCCGAAAGCGCGCCGGAAGCCTCCGACCGCCGTTTCTCGATCTCGGTGCTCGGTCTTTCGAAATCGCGTGGTGCGGATAAAACGCACGTAACTCCCTCGTTACATGTCGGATTGGGTCGATTTTGGGTTCGTTGGAAAGGAGAGTCAGTGCTCTTCGAAATCCTTCAGGAAGCGTCGCATTCCGAGGCCGTTTGGTCCTCCAAAAGTGGGGCGAGAGTAAATGGTGCGGAATTTTTCGGACGTGCCCTGTTCCCGGGAAAACGCTCATAACTCCCTCACCGGAGGTCGGATCTGGACGGTTTTTACGTCGTTGGAAAGCTTACTCGACGGGCTTTCAAAACGGATGAGGAAATTTCTGATTCCGAGGCCGTCCGGTGCCCCGAAAGCGCGCCGGAAGCCTCCGACCGCCGTTTCTCGATCTCGGTGGTCGGTCTTTCGAAATCGCGTGGTGCGGATAAAACGCACGTAACTCCCTCGTTACATGTCGGATTGGGTCGATTTTGGGTTCGTTGGAAAGGAGAGTCAGTGCTCTTCGAAATCCTTCAGGAAGCGTCGCATTCCGAGGCCGTTTGGGCCTCCAAAAGTGGGGCGAGAGTAAATGGTGCGGAATTTTTCCGACGTGCCCTGTTCCCGGGAAAACGCTCATAACTCCCTCACCGGAGGTCGGATCTGGACGGTTTTTACGTCGTTGGAAAGCTTACTCGACGGGCTTTCAAAACGGATGAGGAAATTTCTGATTCCGAGGCCGTCCGGTGCCCCGAAAGCGCGCCGGAAGCCTCCGACCGCCGTTTCTCGATCTCGGTGCTCGGTCTTTCGAAATCGCGTGGTGCGGATAAAACGCACGTAACTCCCTCGTTACATGTCGGATTGGGTCGATTTTGGGTTCGTTGGAAAGGAGAGTCAGTGCTCTTCGAAATGCTTCAGGAAGCGTCGCATTCCGAGGCCTTTTGGGCCTCCAAAAGTGGGGCGAGAGTAAATGGTGCGGAATTTTTCCGACGTGCCCTGTTCCCGGGAAAACGCTCATAACTCCCTCACCGGAGGTCGGATCTGGACGGTTTTTACGTCGTTGGAAAGCTTACTCGACGGGCTTTCAAAACGGATGAGGAAATTTCTGATTCCGAGGCCGTCCGGTGCCCCGAAAGCGCGCCGGAAGCCTCCGACCGCCGTTTCTCGATCTCGGTGCTCGGTCTTTCGAAATCGCGTGGTGCGGATAAAACGCACGTAACTCCCTCGTTACATGTCGGATTGGGTCAATTTTGGGTTCGTTGGAAAGGAGAGTCAGTGCTCTTCGAAATCCTTCAGGAAGCGTCGCATTCCGAGGCCGTTTGGGCCTCCAAAAGTGGGGCGAGAGTAAATGGTGCGGAATTTTTCCGACGTGCCCTGTTCCCGGGAAAACGCTCATAACTCCCTCACCGGAGGTCGGATCTGGACGGTTTTTACGTCGTTGGAAAGCTTACTCGACGGGCTTTCAAAACGGATGAGGAAATTTCTGATTCCGAGGCCGTCCGGTGCCCCGAAAGCGCGCCGGAAGCCTCCGACCGCCGTTTCTCGATCTCGGTGGTCGGTCTTTCGAAATCGCGTGGTGCGGATAAAACGCACGTAACTCCCTCGTTACATGTCGGATTGGGTCGATTTTGGGTTCGTTGGAAAGGAGAGTCAGTGCTCTTCGAAATCCTTCAGGAAGCGTCGCATTCCGAGGCCGTTTGGGCCTCCAAAAGTGGGACGAGAGTAAATGGTGCGGAATTTTTCCGACGTGCCCTGTTCCCGGGAAAACGCTCATAACTCCCTCACCGGAGGTCGGATCTGGACGGTTTTTACGTCGTTGGAAAGCTTACTCGACGGGCTTTCAAAACGGATGAGGAAATTTCTGATTCTGAGGCCGTCCGGTGCCCCGAAAGCGCGCTGGAATCCTCCGACCGCCGTTTCTCGATCTCGGTGGTCGGTCTTTCGAAATCGCGTGGTGTGGATAAAACGCACGTAACTCCCTCGTTACATGTCGGATTGGGTCAATTTTGGGTTCGTTGGAAAGGAGAGTCAGTGCTCTTCGAAATCCTTCAGGAAGCGTCGCATTCCGAGGCCGTTTGGGCCTCCAAAAGTGGGGCGAGAGTAAATGGTGCGGAATTTTTCCGACGTGCCCTGTTCCCGGGAAAACGCTCATAACTCCCTCACCGGAGGTCGGATCTGGACGGTTTTTACGTCGTTGGAAAGCTTACTCGACGGGCTTTCAAAACGGATGAGGAAATTTCTGATTCCGAGGCCGTCCGGTGCCCCGAAAGCGCGCCGGAAGCCTCCGACCGCCGTTTCTCGATCTCGGTGCTCGGTCTTTCGAAATCGCGTGGTGCGGATAAAACGCACGTAACTCCCTCGTTACATGTCGGATTGGGTCGATTTTGGGTTCGTTGGAAAGGAGAGTCAGTGCTCTTCGAAATGCTTCAGGAAGCGTCGCATTCCGAGGCCTTTTGGGCCTCCAAAAGTGGGGCGAGAGTAAATGGTGCGGAATTTTTCCGACGTGCCCTGTTCCCGGGAAAACGCTCATAACTCCCTCACCGGAGGTCGGATCTGGACGGTTTTTACGTCGTTGGAAAGCTTACTCGACGGGCTTTCAAAACGGATGAGGAAATTTCTGATTCCGAGGCCGTCCGGTGCCCCGAAAGCGCGCCGAAAGCCTCAGACCGCCGTTTCTCGATCTCGGTGGTCGGTCTTTCGAAATCGCGTGGTGCGGATAAAACGCATGTAACTCCCTCGTTACATGTCGGATTGGGTCGATTTTGGGTTCGTTGGAAAGGAGAGTCAGTGCTCTTCGAAATCCTTCAGGAAGCGTCGCATTCCGAGGCCGTTTGGGCCTCCAAAAGTGGGGCGAGAGTAAATGGTGCGGAATTTTTCCGACGTGCCCTGTTCCCGGGAAAACGCTCATAACTCCCTCACCGGAGGTCGGATCTGGACGGTTTTTACGTCGTTGGAAAGCTTACTCGACGGGCTTTCAAAACGGAGGAGGAAATTTCTGATTCCGAGGCCGTCCGGTGCCCCGAAAGCGCGCCGGAAGCCTCCGACCGCCGTTTCTCGATCTCGGTGGTCGGTCTTTCGAAATCGCGTGGTGCGGATAAAACGCACGTAACTCCCTCGTTACATGTCGGATTGGGTCAATTTTGGGTTCGTTGGAAAGGAGAGTCAGTGCTCTTCGAAATCCTTCAGGAAGCGTCGCATTCCGAGGCCGTTTGGGCCTCCAAAAGTGGGGCGAGAGTAAATGGTGCGGAATTTTTCCGACGTGCCCTGTTCCCGGGAAAACGCTCATAACTCCCTCACCGGAGGTCGGATCTGGACGGTTTTTACGTCGTTGGAAAGCTTACTCGACGGGCTTTCAAAAGAGATGAGAAAATTTCTGATTCCGAGGCCGTCCGGTGCCCCGAAAGCGCGCCGGAAGCCTCCGACCGCCGTTTCTCGATCTCGGTGCTCGGTCTTTCGAAATCGCGTGGTGCGGATAAAACGCACGTAACTCCCTCGTTACATGTCGGATTGGGTCGATTTTGGGTTCGTTGGAAAGGAGAGTCAGTGCTCTTCGAAATCCTTCAGGAAGCGTCGCATTCCGAGGCCGTTTGGGCCTCCAAAAGTGGGGCGAGAGTAAATGGTGCGGAATTTTTCCGACGTGCCCTGTTCCCGGGAAAACGCTCATAACTCCCTCACCGGAGGTCGGATCTGGACGGTTTTTACGTCGTTGGAAAGCTTACTCGACGGGCTTTCAAAACGGATGAGGAAATTTCTGATTCCGAGGCCGTCCGGTGCCCCGAAAGCGCGCCGGAAGCCTCCGACCGCCGTTTCTCGATCTCGGTGCTCGGTCTTTCGAAATCGCGTGGTGCGGATAAAACGCACGTAACTCCCTCGTTACATGTCGGATTGGGTCGATTTTGGGTTCGTTGGAAAGGAGAGTCAGTGCTCTTCGAAATCCTTCAGGAAGCGTCGCATTCCGAGGCCGTTTGGTCCTCCAAAAGTGGGGCGAGAGTAAATGGTGCGGAATTTTTCGGACGTGCCCTGTTCCCGGGAAAACGCTCATAACTCCCTCACCGGAGGTCGGATCTGGACGGTTTTTACGTCGTTGGAAAGCTTACTCGACGGGCTTTCAAAACGGATGAGGAAATTTCTGATTCCGAGGCCGTCCGGTGCCCCGAAAGCGCGCCGGAAGCCTCCGACCGCCGTTTCTCGATCTCGGTGGTCGGTCTTTCGAAATCGCGTGGTGCGGATAAAACGCACGTAACTCCCTCGTTACATGTCGGATTGGGTCGATTTTGGGTTCGTTGGAAAGGAGAGTCAGTGCTCTTCGAAATCCTTCAGGAAGCGTCGCATTCCGAGGCCGTTTGGGCCTCCAAAAGTGGGGCGAGAGTAAATGGTGCGGAATTTTTCCGACGTGCCCTGTTCCCGGGAAAACGCTCATAACTCCCTCACCGGAGGTCGGATCTGGACGGTTTTTACGTCGTTGGAAAGCTTACTCGACGGGCTTTCAAAACGGATGAGGAAATTTCTGATTCCGAGGCCGTCCGGTGCCCCGAAAGCGCGCCGGAAGCCTCCGACCGCCGTTTCTCGATCTCGGTGCTCGGTCTTTCGAAATCGCGTGGTGCGGATAAAACGCACGTAACTCCCTCGTTACATGTCGGATTGGGTCGATTTTGGGTTCGTTGGAAAGGAGAGTCAGTGCTCTTCGAAATGCTTCAGGAAGCGTCGCATTCCGAGGCCTTTTGGGCCTCCAAAAGTGGGGCGAGAGTAAATGGTGCGGAATTTTTCCGACGTGCCCTGTTCCCGGGAAAACGCTCATAACTCCCTCACCGGAGGTCGGATCTGGACGGTTTTTACGTCGTTGGAAAGCTTACTCGACGGGCTTTCAAAACGGATGAGGAAATTTCTGATTCCGAGGCCGTCCGGTGCCCCGAAAGCGCGCTGAAAGCCTCCGACCGCCGTTTCTCGATCTCGGTGCTCGGTCTTTCGAAATCGCGTGGTGCGGATAAAACGCACGTAACTCCCTCGTTACATGTCGGATTGGGTCGATTTTGGGTTCGTTGGAAAGGAGAGTCAGTGCTCTTCGAAATCCTTCAGGAAGCGTCGCATTCCGAGGCCGTTTGGGCCTCCAAAAGTGGGGCGAGAGTAAATGGTGCGGAATTTTTCCGACGTGCCCTGTTCCCGGGAAAACGCTCATAACTCCCTCACCGGAGGTCGGATCTGGACGGTTTTTACGTCGTTGGAAAGCTTACTCGACGGGCTTTCAAAACGGATGAGGAAATTTCTGATTCTGAGGCCGTCCGGTGCCCCGAAAGCGCGCCGGAATCCTCCGACCGCCGTTTCTCGATCTCGGTGGTCGGTCTTTCGAAATCGCGTGGTGCGGATAAAACGCACGTAACTCCCTCGTTACATGTCGGATTGGGTCAATTTTGGGTTCGTTGGAAAGGAGAGTCAGTGCTCTTCGAAATCCTTCAGGAAGCGTCGCATTCCGAGGCCGTTTGGGCCTCCAAAAGTGGGGCGAGAGTAAATGGTGCGGAATTTTTCCGACGTGCCCTGTTCCCAGGAAAACGCTCATAACTCCCTCACCGGAGGTCGGATCTGGACGGTTTTTACGTCGTTGGAAAGCTTACTCGACGGGCTTTCAAAACGGATGAGGAAATTTCTGATTCCGAGGCCGTCCGGTGCCCCGAAAGAGCGCCGGAAGCCTCCGACCGCCGTTTCTCGATCTCGGTGCTCGGTCTTTCGAAATCGCGTGGTGCGGATAAAACGCACGTAACTCCCTCGTTACATGTCGGATTGGGTCGATTTTGGGTTCGTTGGAAAGGAGAGTCAGTGCTCTTCGAAATGCTTCAGGAAGCGTCGCATTCCGAGGCCTTTTGGGCCTCCAAAAGTGGGGCGAGAGTAAATGGTGCGGAATTTTTCCGACGTGCCCTGTTCCCGGGAAAACGCTCATAACTCCCTCACCGGAGGTCGGATCTGGACGGTTTTTACGTCGTTGGAAAGCTTACTCGACGGGCTTTCAAAACGGATGAGGAAATTTCTGATTCCGAGGCCGTCCGGTGCCCCGAAAGCGCGCCGAAAGCCTCCGACCGCCGTTTCTCGATCTCGGTGGTCGGTCTTTCGAAATCGCGTGGTGCGGATAAAACGCACGTAACTCCCTCGTTACATGTCGGATTGGGTCGATTTTGGGTTCGTTGGAAAGGAGAGTCAGTGCTCTTCGAAATCCTTCAGGAAGCGTCGCATTCCGAGGCCGTTTGGGCCTCCAAAAGTGGGGCGAGAGTAAATGGTGCGGAATTTTTCCGACGTGCCCTGTTCCCGGGAAAACGCTCATAACTCCCTCACCGGAGGTCGGATCTGGACGGTTTTTACGTCGTTGGAAAGCTTACTCGACGGGCTTTCAAAACGGATGAGGAAATTTCTGATTCCGAGGCCGTCCGGTGCCCCGAAAGCGCGCCGGAAGCCTCCGACCGCCGTTTCTCGATCTCGGTGGTCGGTCTTTCGAAATCGCGTGGTGCGGATAAAACGCACGTAACTCCCTCGTTACATGTCGGATTGGGTCAATTTTGGGTTCGTTGGAAAGGAGAGTCAGTGCTCTTCGAAATCCTTCAGGAAGCGTCGCATTCCGAGGCCGTTTGGGCCTCCAAAAGTGGGGCGAGAGTAAATGGTGCGGAATTTTTCCGACGTGCCCTGTTCCCGGGAAAACGCTCATAACTCCCTCACCGGAGGTCGGATCTGGACGGTTTTTACGTCGTTGGAAAGCTTACTCGACGGGCTTTCAAAACGGATGAGGAAATTTCTGATTCCGAGGCCGTCCGGTGCCCCGAAAGCGCGCCGGAAGCCTCCGACCGCCGTTTCTCGATCTCGGTGCTCGGTCTTTCGAAATCGCGTGGTGCGGATAAAACGCACGTAACTCCCTCGTTACATGTCGGATTGGGTCGATTTTGGGTTCGTTGGAAAGGAGAGTCAGTGCTCTTCGAAATGCTTCAGGAAGCGTCGCATTCCGAGGCCTTTTGGGCCTCCAAAAGTGGGGCGAGAGTAAATGGTGCGGAATTTTTCCGACGTGCCCTGTTCCCGGGAAAACGCTCATAACTCCCTCACCGGAGGTCGGATCTGGACGGTTTTTACGTCGTTGGAAAGCTTACTCGACGGGCTTTCAAAACGGATGAGGAAATTTCTGATTCCGAGGCCGTCCGGTGCCCCGAAAGCGCGCCGAAAGCCTCTGACCGCCGTTTCTCGATCTCGGTGGTCGGTCTTTCGAAATCGCGTGGTGCGGATAAAACGCATGTAACTCCCTCGTTACATGTCGGATTGGGTCGATTTTGGGTTCGTTGGAAAGGAGAGTCAGTGCTCTTCGAAATCCTTCAGGAAGCGTCGCATTCCGAGGCCGTTTGGGCCTCCAAAAGTGGGGCGAGAGTAAATGGTGCGGAATTTTTCCGACGTGCCCTGTTCCCGGGAAAACGCTCATAACTCCCTCACCGGAGGTCGGATCTGGACGGTTTTTACGTCGTTGGAAAGCTTACTCGACGGGCTTTCAAAACGGATGAGGAAATTTCTGATTCCGAGGCCGTCCGGTGCCCCGAAAGCGCGCCGGAAGCCTCCGACCGCCGTTTCTCGATCTCGGTGGTCGGTCTTTCGAAATCGCGTGGTGCGGATAAAACGCACGTAACTCCCTCGTTACACGTCGGATTGGGTCAATTTTGGGTTCGTTGGAAAGGAGAGTCAGTGCTCTTCGAAATCCTTCAGGAAGCGTCGCATTCCGAGGCCGTTTGGGCCTCCAAAAGTGGGGCGAGAGTAAATGGTACGGAATTTTTCCGACGTGCCCTGTTCCCGGGAAAACGCTCATAACTCCCTCACCGGAGGTCGGATCTGGACGGTTTTTACGTCGTTGGAAAGCTTACTCGACGGGCTTTCAAAACGGATGAGGAAATTTCTGATTCCGAGGCCGTCCGGTGCCCCGAAAGCGCGCTGAAAGCCTCCGACCGCCGTTTCTCGATCTCGGTGGTCGGTCTTTCGAAATCGCGTGGTGCGGATAAAACGCACGTAACTCCCTCGTTACATGTCGGATTGGGTCAATTTTGGGTTCGTTGGAAAGGAGAGTCAGTGCTCTTCGAAATCCTTCAGGAAGCGTCGCATTCCGAGGCCGTTTGGGCCTCCAAAAGTGGGGCGAGAGTAAATGGTGCGGAATTTTTCCGACGTGCCCTGTTCCCAGGAAAACGCTCATAACTCCCTCACCGGAGGTCGGATCTGGACGGTTTTTACGTCGTTGGAAAGCTTACTCGACGGGCTTTCAAAACGGATGAGGAAATTTCTGATTCCGAGGCCGTCCGGTGCCCCGAAAGAGCGCCGGAAGCCTCCGACCGCCGTTTCTCGATCTCGGTGCTCGGTCTTTCGAAATCGCGTGGTGCGGATAAAACGCACGTAACTCCCTCGTTACATGTCGGATTGGGTCGATTTTGGGTTCGTTGGAAAGGAGAGTCAGTGCTCTTCGAAATGCTTCAGGAAGCGTCGCATTCCGAGGCCTTTTGGGCCTCCAAAAGTGGGGCGAGAGTAAATGGTGCGGAATTTTTCCGACGTGCCCTGTTCCCGGGAAAACGCTCATAACTCCCTCACCGGAGGTCGGATCTGGACGGTTTTTACGTCGTTGGAAAGCTTACTCGACGGGCTTTCAAAACGGATGAGGAAATTTCTGATTCCGAGGCCGTCCGGTGCCCCGAAAGCGCGCCGAAAGCCTCCGACCGCCGTTTCTCGATCTCGGTGGTCGGTCTTTCGAAATCGCGTGGTGCGGATAAAACGCACGTAACTCCCTCGTTACATGTCGGATTGGGTCGATTTTGGGTTCGTTGGAAAGGAGAGTCAGTGCTCTTCGAAATCCTTCAGGAAGCGTCGCATTCCGAGGCCGTTTGGGCCTCCAAAAGTGGGGCGAGAGTAAATGGTGCGGAATTTTTCCGACGTGCCCTGTTCCCGGGAAAACGCTCATAACTCCCTCACCGGAGGTCGGATCTGGACGGTTTTTACGTCGTTGGAAAGCTTACTCGACGGGATTTCAAAACGGATGAGGAAATTTCTGATTCCGAGGCCGTCCGGTGCCCCGAAAGCGCGCCGGAAGCCTCCGACCGCCGTTTCTCGATCTCGGTGGTCGGTCTTTCGAAATCGCGTGGTGCGGATAAAACGCACGTAACTCCCTCGTTACATGTCGGATTGGGTCAATTTTGGGTTCGTTGGAAAGGAGAGTCAGTGCTCTTCGAAATCCTTCAGGAAGCGTCGCATTCCGAGGCCGTTTGGGCCTCCAAAAGTGGGGCGAGAGTAAATGGTGCGGAATTTTTCCGACGTGCCCTGTTCCCGGGAAAACGCTCATAACTCCCTCACCGGAGGTCGGATCTGGACGGTTTTTACGTCGTTGGAAAGCTTACTCGACGGGCTTTCAAAACGGATGAGGAAATTTCTGATTCCGAGGCCGTCCGGTGCCCCGAAAGCGCGCCGGAAGCCTCCGACCGCCGTTTCTCGATCTCGGTGCTCGGTCTTTCGAAATCGCGTGGTGCGGATAAAACGCACGTAACTCCCTCGTTACATGTCGGATTGGGTCGATTTTGGGTTCGTTGGAAAGGAGAGTCAGTGCTCTTCGAAATGCTTCAGGAAGCGTCGCATTCCGAGGCCTTTTGGGCCTCCAAAAGTGGGGCGAGAGTAAATGGTGCGGAATTTTTCCGACGTGCCCTGTTCCCGGGAAAACGCTCATAACTCCCTCACCGGAGGTCGGATCTGGACGGTTTTTACGTCGTTGGAAAGCTTACTCGACGGGCTTTCAAAACGGATGAGGAAATTTCTGATTCCGAGGCCGTCCGGTGCCCCGAAAGCGCGCCGAAAGCCTCTGACCGCCGTTTCTCGATCTCGGTGGTCGGTCTTTCGAAATCGCGTGGTGCGGATAAAACGCATGTAACTCCCTCGTTACATGTCGGATTGGGTCGATTTTGGGTTCGTTGGAAAGGAGAGTCAGTGCTCTTCGAAATCCTTCAGGAAGCGTCGCATTCCGAGGCCGTTTGGGCCTCCAAAAGTGGGGCGAGAGTAAATGGTGCGGAATTTTTCCGACGTGCCCTGTTCCCGGGAAAACGCTCATAACTCCCTCACCGGAGGTCGGATCTGGACGGTTTTTACGTCGTTGGAAAGCTTACTCGACGGGCTTTCAAAACGGATGAGGAAATTTCTGATTCCGAGGCCGTCCGGTGCCCCGAAAGCGCGCTGAAAGCCTCCGACCGCCGTTTCTCGATCTCGGTGCTCGGTCTTTCGAAATCGCGTGGTGCGGATAAAACGCACGTAACTCCCTCGTTACATGTCGGATTGGGTCGATTTTGGGTTCGTTGGAAAGGAGAGTCAGTGCTCTTCGAAATCCTTCAGGAAGCGTCGCATTCCGAGGCCGTTTGGGCCTCCAAAAGTGGGGCGAGAGTAAATGGTGCGGAATTTTTCCGACGTGCCCTGTTCCCGGGAAAACGCTCATAACTCCCTCACCGGAGGTCGGATCTGGACGGTTTTTACGTCGTTGGAAAGCTTACTCGACGGGCTTTCAAAACGGATGAGGAAATTTCTGATTCTGAGGCCGTCCGGTGCCCCGAAAGCGCGCCGGAATCCTCCGACCGCCGTTTCTCGATCTCGGTGGTCGGTCTTTCGAAATCGCGTGGTGCGGATAAAACGCACGTAACTCCCTCGTTACATGTCGGATTGGGTCAATTTTGGGTTCGTTGGAAAGGAGAGTCAGTGCTCTTCGAAATCCTTCAGGAAGCGTCGCATTCCGAGGCCGTTTGGGCCTCCAAAAGTGGGGCGAGAGTAAATGGTGCGGAATTTTTCCGACGTGCCCTGTTCCCAGGAAAACGCTCATAACTCCCTCACCGGAGGTCGGATCTGGACGGTTTTTACGTCGTTGGAAAGCTTACTCGACGGGCTTTCAAAACGGATGAGGAAATTTCTGATTCCGAGGCCGTCCGGTGCCCCGAAAGAGCGCCGGAAGCCTCCGACCGCCGTTTCTCGATCTCGGTGCTCGGTCTTTCGAAATCGCGTGGTGCGGATAAAACGCACGTAACTCCCTCGTTACATGTCGGATTGGGTCGATTTTGGGTTCGTTGGAAAGGAGAGTCAGTGCTCTTCGAAATGCTTCAGGAAGCGTCGCATTCCGAGGCCTTTTGGGCCTCCAAAAGTGGGGCGAGAGTAAATGGTGCGGAATTTTTCCGACGTGCCCTGTTCCCGGGAAAACGCTCATAACTCCCTCACCGGAGGTCGGATCTGGACGGTTTTTACGTCGTTGGAAAGCTTACTCGACGGGCTTTCAAAACGGATGAGGAAATTTCTGATTCTGAGGCCGTCCGGTGCCCCGAAAGCGCGCCGGAATCCTCCGACCGCCGTTTCTCGATCTCGGTGGTCGGTCTTTCGAAATCGCGTGGTGCGGATAAAACGCACGTAACTCCCTCGTTACATGTCGGATTGGGTCAATTTTGGGTTCGTTGGAAAGGAGAGTCAGTGCTCTTCGAAATCCTTCAGGAAGCGTCGCATTCCGAGGCCGTTTGGGCCTCCAAAAGTGGGGCGAGAGTAAATGGTGCGGAATTTTTCCGACGTGCCCTGTTCCCAGGAAAACGCTCATAACTCCCTCACCGGAGGTCGGATCTGGACGGTTTTTACGTCGTTGGAAAGCTTACTCGACGGGCTTTCAAAACGGATGAGGAAATTTCTGATTCCGAGGCCGTCCGGTGCCCCGAAAGAGCGCCGGAAGCCTCCGACCGCCGTTTCTCGATCTCGGTGCTCGGTCTTTCGAAATCGCGTGGTGCGGATAAAACGCACGTAACTCCCTCGTTACATGTCGGATTGGGTCGATTTTGGGTTCGTTGGAAAGGAGAGTCAGTGCTCTTCGAAATGCTTCAGGAAGCGTCGCATTCCGAGGCCTTTTGGGCCTCCAAAAGTGGGGCGAGAGTAAATGGTGCGGAATTTTTCCGACGTGCCCTGTTCCCGGGAAAACGCTCATAACTCCCTCACCGGAGGTCGGATCTGGACGGTTTTTACGTCGTTGGAAAGCTTACTCGACGGGCTTTCAAAACGGATGAGGAAATTTCTGATTCCGAGGCCGTCCGGTGCCCCGAAAGCGCGCCGAAAGCCTCCGACCGCCGTTTCTCGATCTCGGTGGTCGGTCTTTCGAAATCGCGTGGTGCGGATAAAACGCACGTAACTCCCTCGTTACATGTCGGATTGGGTCGATTTTGGGTTCGTTGGAAAGGAGAGTCAGTGCTCTTCGAAATCCTTCAGGAAGCGTCGCATTCCGAGGCCGTTTGGGCCTCCAAAAGTGGGGCGAGAGTAAATGGTGCGGAATTTTTCCGACGTGCCCTGTTCCCGGGAAAACGCTCATAACTCCCTCACCGGAGGTCGGATCTGGACGGTTTTTACGTCGTTGGAAAGCTTACTCGACGGGCTTTCAAAACGGATGAGGAAATTTCTGATTCCGAGGCCGTCCGGTGCCCCGAAAGCGCGCCGGAAGCCTCCGACCGCCGTTTCTCGATCTCGGTGGTCGGTCTTTCGAAATCGCGTGGTGCGGATAAAACGCACGTAACTCCCTCGTTACATGTCGGATTGGGTCAATTTTGGGTTCGTTGGAAAGGAGAGTCAGTGCTCTTCGAAATCCTTCAGGAAGCGTCGCATTCCGAGGCCGTTTGGGCCTCCAAAAGTGGGGCGAGAGTAAATGGTGCGGAATTTTTCCGACGTGCCCTGTTCCCGGGAAAACGCTCATAACTCCCTCACCGGAGGTCGGATCTGGACGGTTTTTACGTCGTTGGAAAGCTTACTCGACGGGCTTTCAAAACGGATGAGGAAATTTCTGATTCCGAGGCCGTCCGGTGCCCCGAAAGCGCGCCGGAAGCCTCCGACCGCCGTTTCTCGATCTCGGTGCTCGGTCTTTCGAAATCGCGTGGTGCGGATAAAACGCACGTAACTCCCTCGTTACATGTCGGATTGGGTCGATTTTGGGTTCGTTGGAAAGGAGAGTCAGTGCTCTTCGAAATGCTTCAGGAAGCGTCGCATTCCGAGGCCTTTTGGGCCTCCAAAAGTGGGGCGAGAGTAAATGGTGCGGAATTTTTCCGACGTGCCCTGTTCCCGGGAAAACGCTCATAACTCCCTCACCGGAGGTCGGATCTGGACGGTTTTTACGTCGTTGGAAAGCTTACTCGACGGGCTTTCAAAACGGATGAGGAAATTTCTGATTCCGAGGCCGTCCGGTGCCCCGAAAGCGCGCCGAAAGCCTCTGACCGCCGTTTCTCGATCTCGGTGGTCGGTCTTTCGAAATCGCGTGGTGCGGATAAAACGCATGTAACTCCCTCGTTACATGTCGGATTGGGTCGATTTTGGGTTCGTTGGAAAGGAGAGTCAGTGCTCTTCGAAATCCTTCAGGAAGCGTCGCATTCCGAGGCCGTTTGGGCCTCCAAAAGTGGGGCGAGAGTAAATGGTGCGGAATTTTTCCGACGTGCCCTGTTCCCGGGAAAACGCTCATAACTCCCTCACCGGAGGTCGGATCTGGACGGTTTTTACGTCGTTGGAAAGCTTACTCGACGGGCTTTCAAAACGGATGAGGAAATTTCTGATTCCGAGGCCGTCCGGTGCCCCGAAAGCGCGCCGGAAGCCTCCGACCGCCGTTTCTCGATCTCGGTGGTCGGTCTTTCGAAATCGCGTGGTGCGGATAAAACGCACGTAACTCCCTCGTTACACGTCGGATTGGGTCAATTTTGGGTTCGTTGGAAAGGAGAGTCAGTGCTCTTCGAAATCCTTCAGGAAGCGTCGCATTCCGAGGCCGTTTGGGCCTCCAAAAGTGGGGCGAGAGTAAATGGTACGGAATTTTTCCGACGTGCCCTGTTCCCGGGAAAACGCTCATAACTCCCTCACCGGAGGTCGGATCTGGACGGTTTTTACGTCGTTGGAAAGCTTACTCGACGGGCTTTCAAAACGGATGAGGAAATTTCTGATTCCGAGGCCGTCCGGTGCCCCGAAAGCGCGCTGAAAGCCTCCGACCGCCGTTTCTCGATCTCGGTGGTCGGTCTTTCGAAATCGCGTGGTGCGGATAAAACGCACGTAACTCCCTCGTTACATGTCGGATTGGGTCAATTTTGGGTTCGTTGGAAAGGAGAGTCAGTGCTCTTCGAAATCCTTCAGGAAGCGTCGCATTCCGAGGCCGTTTGGGCCTCCAAAAGTGGGGCGAGAGTAAATGGTGCGGAATTTTTCCGACGTGCCCTGTTCCCAGGAAAACGCTCATAACTCCCTCACCGGAGGTCGGATCTGGACGGTTTTTACGTCGTTGGAAAGCTTACTCGACGGGCTTTCAAAACGGATGAGGAAATTTCTGATTCCGAGGCCGTCCGGTGCCCCGAAAGAGCGCCGGAAGCCTCCGACCGCCGTTTCTCGATCTCGGTGCTCGGTCTTTCGAAATCGCGTGGTGCGGATAAAACGCACGTAACTCCCTCGTTACATGTCGGATTGGGTCGATTTTGGGTTCGTTGGAAAGGAGAGTCAGTGCTCTTCGAAATGCTTCAGGAAGCGTCGCATTCCGAGGCCTTTTGGGCCTCCAAAAGTGGGGCGAGAGTAAATGGTGCGGAATTTTTCCGACGTGCCCTGTTCCCGGGAAAACGCTCATAACTCCCTCACCGGAGGTCGGATCTGGACGGTTTTTACGTCGTTGGAAAGCTTACTCGACGGGCTTTCAAAACGGATGAGGAAATTTCTGATTCCGAGGCCGTCCGGTGCCCCGAAAGCGCGCCGAAAGCCTCCGACCGCCGTTTCTCGATCTCGGTGGTCGGTCTTTCGAAATCGCGTGGTGCGGATAAAACGCACGTAACTCCCTCGTTACATGTCGGATTGGGTCGATTTTGGGTTCGTTGGAAAGGAGAGTCAGTGCTCTTCGAAATCCTTCAGGAAGCGTCGCATTCCGAGGCCGTTTGGGCCTCCAAAAGTGGGGCGAGAGTAAATGGTGCGGAATTTTTCCGACGTGCCCTGTTCCCGGGAAAACGCTCATAACTCCCTCACCGGAGGTCGGATCTGGACGGTTTTTACGTCGTTGGAAAGCTTACTCGACGGGCTTTCAAAACGGATGAGGAAATTTCTGATTCCGAGGCCGTCCGGTGCCCCGAAAGCGCGCCGGAAGCCTCCGACCGCCGTTTCTCGATCTCGGTGGTCGGTCTTTCGAAATCGCGTGGTGCGGATAAAACGCACGTAACTCCCTCGTTACATGTCGGATTGGGTCAATTTTGGGTTCGTTGGAAAGGAGAGTCAGTGCTCTTCGAAATCCTTCAGGAAGCGTCACATTCCGAGGCCGTTTGGGCCTCCAAAAGTGGGGCGAGAGTAAATGGTGCGGAATTTTTCCGACGTGCCCTGTTCCCGGGAAAACGCTCATAACTCCCTCACCGGAGGTCGGATCTGGACGGTTTTTACGTCGTTGGAAAGCTTACTCGACGGGCTTTCAAAACGGATGAGGAAATTTCTGATTCCGAGGCCGTCCGGTGCCCCGAAAGCGCGCCGGAAGCCTCCGACCGCCGTTTCTCGATCTCGGTGCTCGGTCTTTCGAAATCGCGTGGTGCGGATAAAACGCACGTAACTCCCTCGTTACATGTCGGATTGGGTCGATTTTGGGTTCGTTGGAAAGGAGAGTCAGTGCTCTTCGAAATGCTTCAGGAAGCGTCGCATTCCGAGGCCTTTTGGGCCTCCAAAAGTGGGGCGAGAGTAAATGGTGCGGAATTTTTCCGACGTGCCCTGTTCCCGGGAAAACGCTCATAACTCCCTCACCGGAGGTCGGATCTGGACGGTTTTTACGTCGTTGGAAAGCTTACTCGACGGGCTTTCAAAACGGATGAGGAAATTTCTGATTCCGAGGCCGTCCGGTGCCCCGAAAGCGCGCCGAAAGCCTCTGACCGCCGTTTCTCGATCTCGGTGGTCGGTCTTTCGAAATCGCGTGGTGCGGATAAAACGCATGTAACTCCCTCGTTACATGTCGGATTGGGTCGATTTTGGGTTCGTTGGAAAGGAGAGTCAGTGCTCTTCGAAATCCTTCAGGAAGCGTCGCATTCCGAGGCCGTTTGGGCCTCCAAAAGTGGGGCGAGAGTAAATGGTGCGGAATTTTTCCGACGTGCCCTGTTCCCGGGAAAACGCTCATAACTCCCTCACCGGAGGTCGGATCTGGACGGTTTTTACGTCGTTGGAAAGCTTACTCGACGGGCTTTCAAAACGGATGAGGAAATTTCTGATTCCGAGGCCGTCCGGTGCCCCGAAAGCGCGCCGGAAGCCTCCGACCGCCGTTTCTCGATCTCGGTGGTCGGTCTTTCGAAATCGCGTGGTGCGGATAAAACGCACGTAACTCCCTCGTTACATGTCGGATTGGGTCAATTTTGGGTTCGTTGGAAAGGAGAGTCAGTGCTCTTCGAAATCCTTCAGGAAGCGTCGCATTCCGAGGCCGTTTGGGCCTCCAAAAGTGGGGCGAGAGTAAATGGTACGGAATTTTTCCGACGTGCCCTGTTCCCGGGAAAACGCTCATAACTCCCTCACCGGAGGTCGGATCTGGACGGTTTTTACGTCGTTGGAAAGCTTACTCGACGGGCTTTCAAAACGGATGAGGAAATTTCTGATTCCGAGGCCGTCCGGTGCCCCGAAAGCGCGCTGAAAGCCTCCGACCGCCGTTTCTCGATCTCGGTGGTCGGTCTTTCGAAATCGCGTGGTGCGGATAAAACGCACGTAACTCCCTCGTTACATGTCGGATTGGGTCGATTTTGGGTTCGTTGGAAAGGAGAGTCAGTGCTCTTCGAAATCCTTCAGGAAGCGTCGCATTCCGAGGCAGTTTGGGCCTCCAAAAGTGGGGCGAGAGTAAATGGTGCGGAATTTTTCCGACGTGCCCTGTTCCCGGGAAAACGCTCATAACTCCCTCACCGGAGGTCGGATCTGGACGGTTTTTACGTCGTTGGAAAGCTTACTCGACGGGCTTTCAAAACGGATGAGGAAATTTCTGATTCTGAGGCCGTCCGGTGCCCCGAAAGCGCGCCGGAATCCTCCGACCGCCGTTTCTCGATCTCGGTGGTCGGTCTTTCGAAATCGCGTGGTGCGGATAAAACGCACGTAACTCCCTCGTTACATGTCGGATTGGGTCAATTTTGGGTTCGTTGGAAAGGAGAGTCAGTGCTCTTCGAAATCCTTCAGGAAGCGTCGCATTCCGAGGCCGTTTGGGCCTCCAAAAGTGGGGCGAGAGTAAATGGTGCGGAATTTTTCCGACGTGCCCTGTTCCCGGGAAAACGCTCATAACTCCCTCACCGGAGGTCGGATCTGGACGGTTCTTACGTCGTTGGAAAGCTTACTCGACGGGCTTTCAAAACGGATGAGGAAATTTCTGATTCCGAGGCCGTCCGGTGCCCCGAAAGCGCGCCGAAAGCCTCCGACCGCCGTTTCTCGATCTCGGTGGTCGGTCTTTCGAAATCGCGTGGTGCGGATAAAACGCACGTAACTCCCTCGTTACATGTCGGATTGGGTCGATTTTGGGTTCGTTGGAAAGGAGAGTCAGTTCTCTTCGAAATCCTTCAGGAAGCGTCGCATTCCGAGGCCGTTTGGGCCTCCAAAAGTGGGGCGAGAGTAAATGGTGCGGAATTTTTCCGACGTGCCCTGTTCCCGGGAAAACGCTCATAACTCCCTCACCGGAGGTCGGATCTGGACGGTTTTTACGTCGTTGGAAAGCTTACTCGACGGGCTTTCAAAACGGATGAGGAAATTTCTGATTCCGAGGCCGTCCGGTGCCCCGAAAGCGCGCCGGAAGCCTCCGACCGCCATTTCTCGATCTCGGTGGTCGGTCTTTCGAAATCGCGTGGTGCGGATAAAACGCACGTAACTCCCTCGTTACATGTCGGATTGGGTCAATTTTGGGTTCGTTGGAAAGGAGAGTCAGTGCTCTTCGAAATCCTTCAGGAAGCGTCGCATTCCGAGGCCGTTTGGGCCTCCAAAAGTGGGGCGAGAGTAAATGGTGCGGAATTTTTCCGACGTGCCCTGTTCCCGGGAAAACGCTCATAACTCCCTCACCGGAGGTCGGATCTGGACGGTTTTTACGTCGTTGGAAAGCTTACTCGACGGGCTTTCAAAACGGATGAGGAAATTTCTGATTCCGAGGCCGTCCGGTGCCCCGAAAGCGCGCCGGAAGCCTCCGACCGCCGTTTCTCGATCTCGGTGCTCGGTCTTTCGAAATCGCGTGGTGCGGATAAAACGCACGTAACTCCCTCGTTACATGTCGGATTGGGTCGATTTTGGGTTCGTTGGAAAGGAGAGTCAGTGCTCTTCGAAATGCTTCAGGAAGCGTCGCATTCCGAGGCCTTTTGGGCCTCCAAAAGTGGGGCGAGAGTAAATGGTGCGGAATTTTTCCGACGTGCCCTGTTCCCGGGAAAACGCTCATAACTCCCTCACCGGAGGTCGGATCTGGACGGTTTTTACGTCGTTGGAAAGCTTACTCGACGGGCTTTCAAAACGGATGAGGAAATTTCTGATTCCGAGGCCGTCCGGTGCCCCGAAAGCGCGCCGAAAGCCTCTGACCGCCGTTTCTCGATCTCGGTGGTCGGTCTTTCGAAATCGCGTGGTGCGGATAAAACGCATGTAACTCCCTCGTTACATGTCGGATTGGGTCGATTTTGGGTTCGTTGGAAAGGAGAGTCAGTGCTCTTCGAAATCCTTCAGGAAGCGTCGCATTCCGAGGCCGTTTGGGCCTCCAAAAGTGGGGCGAGAGTAAATGGTGCGGAATTTTTCCGACGTGCCCTGTTCCCGGGAAAACGCTCATAACTCCCTCACCGGAGGTCGGATCTGGACGGTTTTTACGTCGTTGGAAAGCTTACTCGACGGGCTTTCAAAACGGATGAGGAAATTTCTGATTCCGAGGCCGTCCGGTGCCCCGAAAGCGCGCCGGAAGCCTCCGACCGCCGTTTCTCGATCTCGGTGGTCGGTCTTTCGAAATCGCGTGGTGCGGATAAAACGCACGTAACTCCCTCGTTACATGTCGGATTGGGTCAATTTTGGGTTCGTTGGAAAGGAGAGTCAGTGCTCTTCGAAATCCTTCAGGAAGCGTCGCATTCCGAGGCCGTTTGGGCCTCCAAAAGTGGGGCGAGAGTAAATGGTGCGGAATTTTTCCGACGTGCCCTGTTCCCGGGAAAACGCTCATAACTCCCTCACCGGAGGTCGGATCTGGACGGTTTTTACGTCGTTGGAAAGCTTACTCGACGGGCTTTCAAAACGGATGAGGAAATTTCTGATTCCGAGGCCGTCCGGTGCCCCGAAAGCGCGCCGGAAGCCTCCGACCGCCGTTTCTCGATCTCGGTGGTCGGTCTTTCGAAATCGCGTGGTGCGGATAAAACGCACGTAACTCCCTCGTTACATGTCGGATTGGGTCGATTTTGGGTTCGTTGGAAAGGAGAGTCAGTGCTCTTCGAAATCCTTCAGGAAGCGTCGCATTCCGAGGCCGTTTGGGCCTCCAAAAGTGGGGCGAGAGTAAATGGTGCGGAATTTTTCCGACGTGCCCTGTTCCCGGGAAAACGCTCATAACTCCCTCACCGGAGGTCGGATCTGGACGGTTTTTACGTCGTTGGAAAGCTTACTCGACGGGCTTTCAAAACGGATGAGGAAATTTCTGATTCCGAGGCCGTCCGGTGCCCCGAAAGCGCGCTGAAAGCCTCCGACCGCCGTTTCTCGATCTCGGTGGTCGGTCTTTCGAAATCGCGTGGTGCGGATAAAACGCACGTAACTCCCTCGTTACATGTCGGATTGGGTCAATTTTGGGTTCGTTGGAAAGGAGAGTCAGTGCTCTTCGAAATCCTTCAGGAAGCGTCGCATTCCGAGGCCGTTTGGGCCTCCAAAAGTGGGGCGAGAGTAAATGGTGCGGAATTTTTCCGACGTGCCCTGTTCCCGGGAAAACGCTCATAACTCCCTCACCGGAGGTCGGATCTGGACGGTTTTTACGTCGTTGGAAAGCTTACTCGACGGGCTTTCAAAACGGATGAGGAAATTTCTGATTCCGAGGCCGTCCGGTGCCCCGAAAGCGCGCCGGAAGCCTCCGACCGCCGTTTCTCGATCTCGGTGCTCGGTCTTTCGAAATCGCGTGGTGCGGATAAAACGCACGTAACTCCCTCGTTACATGTCGGATTGGGTCGATTTTGGGTTCGTTGGAAAGGAGAGTCAGTGCTCTTCGAAATCCTTCAGGAAGCGTCGCATTCCGAGGCCGTTTGGGCCTCCAAAAGTGGGGCGAGAGTAAATGGTGCGGAATTTTTCCGACGTGCCCTGTTCCCGGGAAAACGCTCATAACTCCCTCACCGGAGGTCGGATCTGGACGGTTTTTACGTCGTTGGAAAGCTTACTCGACGGGCTTTCAAAACGGATGAGGAAATTTCTGATTCCGAGGCCGTCCGGTGCCCCGAAAGCGCGCCGGAAGCCTCCGACCGCCGTTTCTCGATCTCGGTGCTCGGTCTTTCGAAATCGCGTGGTGCGGATAAAACGCACGTAACTCCCTCGTTACATGTCGGATTGGGTCGATTTTGGGTTCGTTGGAAAGGAGAGTCAGTGCTCTTCGAAATCCTTCAGGAAGCGTCGCATTCCGAGGCCGTTTGGTCCTCCAAAAGTGGGGCGAGAGTAAATGGTGCGGAATTTTTCGGACGTGCCCTGTTCCCGGGAAAACGCTCATAACTCCCTCACCGGAGGTCGGATCTGGACGGTTTTTACGTCGTTGGAAAGCTTACTCGACGGGCTTTCAAAACGGATGAGGAAATTTCTGATTCCGAGGCCGTCCGGTGCCCCGAAAGCGCGCCGGAAGCCTCCGACCGCCGTTTCTCGATCTCGGTGGTCGGTCTTTCGAAATCGCGTGGTGCGGATAAAACGCACGTAACTCCCTCGTTACATGTCGGATTGGGTCGATTTTGGGTTCGTTGGAAAGGAGAGTCAGTGCTCTTCGAAATCCTTCAGGAAGCGTCGCATTCCGAGGCCGTTTGGGCCTCCAAAAGTGGGGCGAGAGTAAATGGTGCGGAATTTTTCCGACGTGCCCTGTTCCCGGGAAAACGCTCATAACTCCCTCACCGGAGGTCGGATCTGGACGGTTTTTACGTCGTTGGAAAGCTTACTCGACGGGCTTTCAAAACGGATGAGGAAATTTCTGATTCCGAGGCCGTCCGGTGCCCCGAAAGCGCGCCGGAAGCCTCCGACCGCCGTTTCTCGATCTCGGTGCTCGGTCTTTCGAAATCGCGTGGTGCGGATAAAACGCACGTAACTCCCTCGTTACATGTCGGATTGGGTCGATTTTGGGTTCGTTGGAAAGGAGAGTCAGTGCTCTTCGAAATCCTTCAGGAAGCGTCGCATTCCGAGGCCGTTTGGTCCTCCAAAAGTGGGGCGAGAGTAAATGGTGCGGAATTTTTCGGACGTGCCCTGTTCCCGGGAAAACGCTCATAACTCCCTCACCGGAGGTCGGATCTGGACGGTTTTTACGTCGTTGGAAAGCTTACTCGACGGGCTTTCAAAACGGATGAGGAAATTTCTGATTCCGAGGCCGTCCGGTGCCCCGAAAGCGCGCCGGAAGCCTCCGACCGCCGTTTCTCGATCTCGGTGGTCGGTCTTTCGAAATCGCGTGGTGCGGATAAAACGCACGTAACTCCCTCGTTACATGTCGGATTGGGTCGATTTTGGGTTCGTTGGAAAGGAGAGTCAGTGCTCTTCGAAATCCTTCAGGAAGCGTCGCATTCCGAGGCCGTTTGGGCCTCCAAAAGTGGGGCGAGAGTAAATGGTGCGGAATTTTTCCGACGTGCCCTGTTCCCGGGAAAACGCTCATAACTCCCTCACCGGAGGTCGGATCTGGACGGTTTTTACGTCGTTGGAAAGCTTACTCGACGGGCTTTCAAAACGGATGAGGAAATTTCTGATTCCGAGGCCGTCCGTTGCCCCGAAAGCGCGCCGGAAGCCTCCGACCGCCGTTTCTCGATCTCGGTGCTCGGTCTTTCGAAATCGCGTGGTGCGGATAAAACGCACGTAACTCCCTCGTTACATGTCGGATTGGGTCGATTTTGGGTTCGTTGGAAAGGAGAGTCAGTGCTCTTCGAAATGCTTCAGGAAGCGTCGCATTCCGAGGCCTTTTGGGCCTCCAAAAGTGGGGCGAGAGTAAATGGTGCGGAATTTTTCCGACGTGCCCTGTTCCCGGGAAAACGCTCATAACTCCCTCACCGGAGGTCGGATCTGGACGGTTCTTACGTCGTTGGAAAGCTTACTCGACGGGCTTTCAAAACGGATGAGGAAATTTCTGATTCCGAGGCCGTCCGGTGCCCCGAAAGCGCGCCGAAAGCCTCCGACCGCCGTTTCTCGATCTCGGTGGTCGGTCTTTCGAAATCGCGTGGTGCGGATAAAACGCACGTAACTCCCTCGTTACATGTCGGATTGGGTCGATTTTGGGTTCGTTGGAAAGGAGAGTCAGTGCTCTTCGAAATCCTTCAGGAAGCGTCGCATTCCGAGGCCGTTTGGGCCTCCAAAAGTGGGGCGAGAGTAAATGGTGCGGAATTTTTCCGACGTGCCCTGTTCCCGGGAAAACGCTCATAACTCCCTCACCGGAGGTCGGATCTGGACGGTTTTTACGTCGTTGGAAAGCTTACTCGACGGGCTTTCAAAACGGATGAGGAAATTTCTGATTCTGAGGCCGTCCGGTGCCCCGAAAGCGCGCCGGAATCCTCCGACCGCCGTTTCTCGATCTCGGTGGTCGGTCTTTCGAAATCGCGTGGTGCGGATAAAACGCACGTAACTCCCTCGTTACATGTCGGATTGGGTCAATTTTGGGTTCGTTGGAAAGGAGAGTCAGTGCTCTTCGAAATCCTTCAGGAAGCGTCGCATTCCGAGGCCGTTTGGGCCTCCAAAAGTGGGGCGAGAGTAAATGGTGCGGAATTTTTCCGACGTGCCCTGTTCCCAGGAAAACGCTCATAACTCCCTCACCGGAGGTCGGATCTGGACGGTTTTTACGTCGTTGGAAAGCTTACTCGACGGGCTTTCAAAACGGATGAGGAAATTTCTGATTCCGAGGCCGTCCGGTGCCCCGAAAGAGCGCCGGAAGCCTCCGACCGCCGTTTCTCGATCTCGGTGCTCGGTCTTTCGAAATCGCGTGGTGCGGATAAAACGCACGTAACTCCCTCGTTACATGTCGGATTGGGTCGATTTTGGGTTCGTTGGAAAGGAGAGTCAGTGCTCTTCGAAATGCTTCAGGAAGCGTCGCATTCCGAGGCCTTTTGGGCCTCCAAAAGTGGGGCGAGAGTAAATGGTGCGGAATTTTTCCGACGTGCCCTGTTCCCGGGAAAACGCTCATAACTCCCTCACCGGAGGTCGGATCTGGACGGTTTTTACGTCGTTGGAAAGCTTACTCGACGGGCTTTCAAAACGGATGAGGAAATTTCTGATTCCGAGGCCGTCCGGTGCCCCGAAAGCGCGCCGAAAGCCTCCGACCGCCGTTTCTCGATCTCGGTGGTCGGTCTTTCGAAATCGCGTGGTGCGGATAAAACGCACGTAACTCCCTCGTTACATGTCGGATTGGGTCGATTTTGGGTTCGTTGGAAAGGAGAGTCAGTGCTCTTCGAAATCCTTCAGGAAGCGTCGCATTCCGAGGCCTTTTGGGCCTCCAAAAGTGGGGCGAGAGTAAATGGTGCGGAATTTTTCCGACGTGCCCTGTTCCCGGGAAAACGCTCATAACTCCCTCACCGGAGGTCGGATCTGGACGGTTTTTACGTCGTTGGAAAGCTTACTCGACGGGCTTTCAAAACGGATGAGGAAATTTCTGATTCCGAGGCCGTCCGGTGCCCCGAAAGCGCGCCGAAAGCCTCCGACCGCCGTTTCTCGATCTCGGTGGTCGGTCTTTCGAAATCGCGTGGTGCGGATAAAACGCACGTAACTCCCTCGTTACATGTCGGATTGGGTCGATTTTGGGTTCGTTGGAAAGGAGAGTCAGTGCTCTTCGAAATCCTTCAGGAAGCGTCGCATTCCGAGGCCTTTTGGGCCTCCAAAAGTGGGGCGAGAGTAAATGGTGCGGAATTTTTCCGACGTGCCCTGTTCCCGGGAAAACGCTCATAACTCCCTCACCGGAGGTCGGATCTGGACGGTTTTTACGTCGTTGGAAAGCTTACTCGACGGGCTTTCAAAACGGATGAGGAAATTTCTGATTCCGAGGCCGTCCGGTGCCCCGAAAGCGCGCCGAAAGCCTCTGACCGCCGTTTCTCGATCTCGGTGGTCGGTCTTTCGAAATCGCGTGGTGCGGATAAAACGCATGTAACTCCCTCGTTACATGTCGGATTGGGTCGATTTTGGGTTCGTTGGAAAGGAGAGTCAGTGCTCTTCGAAATCCTTCAGGAAGCGTCGCATTCCGAGGCCGTTTGGGCCTCCAAAAGTGGGGCGAGAGTAAATGGTGCGGAATTTTTCCGACGTGCCCTGTTCCCGGGAAAACGCTCATAACTCCCTCACCGGAGGTCGGATCTGGACGGTTTTTACGTCGTTGGAAAGCTTACTCGACGGGCTTTCAAAACGGATGAGGAAATTTCTGATTCCGAGGCCGTCCGGTGCCCCGAAAGCGCGCCGGAAGCCTCCGACCGCCGTTTCTCGATCTCGGTGGTCGGTCTTTCGAAATCGCGTGGTGCGGATAAAACGCACGTAACTCCCTCGTTACATGTCGGATTGGGTCAATTTTGGGTTCGTTGGAAAGGAGAGTCAGTGCTCTTCGAAATCCTTCAGGAAGCGTCGCATTCCGAGGCCGTTTGGGCCTCCAAAAGTGGGGCGAGAGTAAATGGTGCGGAATTTTTCCGACGTGCCCTGTTCCCGGGAAAACGCTCATAACTCCCTCACCGGAGGTCGGATCTGGACGGTTTTTACGTCGTTGGAAAGCTTACTCGACGGGCTTTCAAAACGGATGAGGAAATTTCTGATTCCGAGGCCGTCCGGTGCCCCGAAAGCGCGCCGGAAGCCTCCGACCGCCGTTTCTCGATCTCGGTGGTCGGTCTTTCGAAATCGCGTGGTGCGGATAAAACGCACGTAACTCCCTCGTTACATGTCGGATTGGGTCGATTTTGGGTTCGTTGGAAAGGAGAGTCAGTGCTCTTCGAAATCCTTCAGGAAGCGTCGCATTCCGAGGCCGTTTGGGCCTCCAAAAGTGGGGCGAGAGTAAATGGTGCGGAATTTTTCCGACGTGCCCTGTTCCCGGGAAAACGCTCATAACTCCCTCACCGGAGGTCGGATCTGGACGGTTTTTACGTCGTTGGAAAGCTTACTCGACGGGCTTTCAAAACGGATGAGGAAATTTCTGATTCCGAGGCCGTCCGGTGCCCCGAAAGCGCGCTGAAAGCCTCCGACCGCCGTTTCTCGATCTCGGTGGTCGGTCTTTCGAAATCGCGTGGTGCGGATAAAACGCACGTAACTCCCTCGTTACATGTCGGATTGGGTCAATTTTGGGTTCGTTGGAAAGGAGAGTCAGTGCTCTTCGAAATCCTTCAGGAAGCGTCGCATTCCGAGGCCGTTTGGGCCTCCAAAAGTGGGGCGAGAGTAAATGGTGCGGAATTTTTCCGACGTGCCCTGTTCCCGGGAAAACGCTCATAACTCCCTCACCGGAGGTCGGATCTGGACGGTTTTTACGTCGTTGGAAAGCTTACTCGACGGGCTTTCAAAACGGATGAGGAAATTTCTGATTCCGAGGCCGTCCGGTGCCCCGAAAGCGCGCCGGAAACCTCCGACCGCCGTTTCTCGATCTCGGTGCTCGGTCTTTCGAAATCGCGTGGTGCGGATAAAACGCACGTAACTCCCTCGTTACATGTCGGATTGGGTCGATTTTGGGTTCGTTGGAAAGGAGAGTCAGTGCTCTTCGAAATCCTTCAGGAAGCGTCGCATTCCGAGGCCGTTTGGGCCTCCAAAAGTGGGGCGAGAGTAAATGGTGCGGAATTTTTCCGACGTGCCCTGTTCCCGGGAAAACGCTCATAACTCCCTCACCGGAGGTCGGATCTGGACGGTTTTTACGTCGTTGGAAAGCTTACTCGACGGGCTTTCAAAACGGATGAGGAAATTTCTGATTCCGAGGCCGTCCGGTGCCCCGAAAGCGCGCCGGAAGCCTCCGACCGCCGTTTCTCGATCTCGGTGCTCGGTCTTTCGAAATCGCGTGGTGCGGATAAAACGCACGTAACTCCCTCGTTACATGTCGGATTGGGTCGATTTTGGGTTCGTTGGAAAGGAGAGTCAGTGCTCTTCGAAATCCTTCAGGAAGCGTCGCATTCCGAGGCCGTTTGGTCCTCCAAAAGTGGGGCGAGAGTAAATGGTGCGGAATTTTTCGGACGTGCCCTGTTCCCGGGAAAACGCTCATAACTCCCTCACCGGAGGTCGGATCTGGACGGTTTTTACGTCGTTGGAAAGCTTACTCGACGGGCTTTCAAAACGGATGAGGAAATTTCTGATTCCGAGGCCGTCCGGTGCCCCGAAAGCGCGCCGGAAGCCTCCGACCGCCGTTTCTCGATCTCGGTGGTCGGTCTTTCGAAATCGCGTGGTGCGGATAAAACGCACGTAACTCCCTCGTTACATGTCGGATTGGGTCGATTTTGGGTTCGTTGGAAAGGAGAGTCAGTGCTCTTCGAAATCCTTCAGGAAGCGTCGCATTCCGAGGCCGTTTGGGCCTCCAAAAGTGGGGCGAGAGTAAATGGTGCGGAATTTTTCCGACGTGCCCTGTTCCCGGGAAAACGCTCATAACTCCCTCACCGGAGGTCGGATCTGGACGGTTTTTACGTCGTTGGAAAGCTTACTCGACGGGCTTTCAAAACGGATGAGGAAATTTCTGATTCCGAGGCCGTCCGGTGCCCCGAAAGCGCGCCGGAAGCCTCCGACCGCCGTTTCTCGATCTCGGTGCTCGGTCTTTCGAAATCGCGTGGTGCGGATAAAACGCACGTAACTCCCTCGTTACATGTCGGATTGGGTCGATTTTGGGTTCGTTGGAAAGGAGAGTCAGTGCTCTTCGAAATCCTTCAGGAAGCGTCGCATTCCGAGGCCGTTTGGTCCTCCAAAAGTGGGGCGAGAGTAAATGGTGCGGAATTTTTCGGACGTGCCCTGTTCCCGGGAAAACGCTCATAACTCCCTCACCGGAGGTCGGATCTGGACGGTTTTTACGTCGTTGGAAAGCTTACTCGACGGGCTTTCAAAACGGATGAGGAAATTTCTGATTCCGAGGCCGTCCGGTGCCCCGAAAGCGCGCCGGAAGCCTCCGACCGCCGTTTCTCGATCTCGGTGGTCGGTCTTTCGAAATCGCGTGGTGCGGATAAAACGCACGTAACTCCCTCGTTACATGTCGGATTGGGTCGATTTTGGGTTCGTTGGAAAGGAGAGTCAGTGCTCTTCGAAATCCTTCAGGAAGCGTCGCATTCCGAGGCCGTTTGGGCCTCCAAAAGTGGGGCGAGAGTAAATGGTGCGGAATTTTTCCGACGTGCCCTGTTCCCGGGAAAACGCTCATAACTCCCTCACCGGAGGTCGGATCTGGACGGTTTTTACGTCGTTGGAAAGCTTACTCGACGGGCTTTCAAAACGGATGAGGAAATTTCTGATTCCGAGGCCGTCCGTTGCCCCGAAAGCGCGCCGGAAGCCTCCGACCGCCGTTTCTCGATCTCGGTGCTCGGTCTTTCGAAATCGCGTGGTGCGGATAAAACGCACGTAACTCCCTCGTTACATGTCGGATTGGGTCGATTTTGGGTTCGTTGGAAAGGAGAGTCAGTGCTCTTCGAAATGCTTCAGGAAGCGTCGCATTCCGAGGCCTTTTGGGCCTCCAAAAGTGGGGCGAGAGTAAATGGTGCGGAATTTTTCCGACGTGCCCTGTTCCCGGGAAAACGCTCATAACTCCCTCACCGGAGGTCGGATCTGGACGGTTCTTACGTCGTTGGAAAGCTTACTCGACGGGCTTTCAAAACGGATGAGGAAATTTCTGATTCCGAGGCCGTCCGGTGCCCCGAAAGCGCGCCGAAAGCCTCCGACCGCCGTTTCTCGATCTCGGTGGTCGGTCTTTCGAAATCGCGTGGTGCGGATAAAACGCACGTAACTCCCTCGTTACATGTCGGATTGGGTCGATTTTGGGTTCGTTGGAAAGGAGAGTCAGTGCTCTTCGAAATCCTTCAGGAAGCGTCGCATTCCGAGGCCGTTTGGGCCTCCAAAAGTGGGGCGAGAGTAAATGGTGCGGAATTTTTCCGACGTGCCCTGTTCCCGGGAAAACGCTCATAACTCCCTCACCGGAGGTCGGATCTGGACGGTTTTTACGTCGTTGGAAAGCTTACTCGACGGGCTTTCAAAACGGATGAGGAAATTTCTGATTCTGAGGCCGTCCGGTGCCCCGAAAGCGCGCCGGAATCCTCCGACCGCCGTTTCTCGATCTCGGTGGTCGGTCTTTCGAAATCGCGTGGTGCGGATAAAACGCACGTAACTCCCTCGTTACATGTCGGATTGGGTCAATTTTGGGTTCGTTGGAAAGGAGAGTCAGTGCTCTTCGAAATCCTTCAGGAAGCGTCGCATTCCGAGGCCGTTTGGGCCTCCAAAAGTGGGGCGAGAGTAAATGGTGCGGAATTTTTCCGACGTGCCCTGTTCCCAGGAAAACGCTCATAACTCCCTCACCGGAGGTCGGATCTGGACGGTTTTTACGTCGTTGGAAAGCTTACTCGACGGGCTTTCAAAACGGATGAGGAAATTTCTGATTCCGAGGCCGTCCGGTGCCCCGAAAGCGCGCCGGAAGCCTCCGACCGCCGTTTCTCGATCTCGGTGCTCGGTCTTTCGAAATCGCGTGGTGCGGATAAAACGCACGTAACTCCCTCGTTACATGTCGGATTGGGTCGATTTTGGGTTCGTTGGAAAGGAGAGTCAGTGCTCTTCGAAATGCTTCAGGAAGCGTCGCATTCCGAGGCCTTTTGGGCCTCCAAAAGTGGGGCGAGAGTAAATGGTGCGGAATTTTTCCGACGTGCCCTGTTCCCGGGAAAACGCTCATAACTCCCTCACCGGAGGTCGGATCTGGACGGTTTTTACGTCGTTGGAAAGCTTACTCGACGGGCTTTCAAAACGGATGAGGAAATTTCTGATTCCGAGGCCGTCCGGTGCCCCGAAAGCGCGCCGGAAGCCTCCGACCGCCGTTTCTCGATCTCGGTGCTCGGTCTTTCGAAATCGCGTGGTGCGGATAAAACGCACGTAACTCCCTCGTTACATGTCGGATTGGGTCGATTTTGGGTTCGTTGGAAAGGAGAGTCAGTGCTCTTCGAAATCCTTCAGGAAGCGTCGCATTCCGAGGCCGTTTGGTCCTCCAAAAGTGGGGCGAGAGTAAATGGTGCGGAATTTTTCGGACGTGCCCTGTTCCCGGGAAAACGCTCATAACTCCCTCACCGGAGGTCGGATCTGGACGGTTTTTACGTCGTTGGAAAGCTTACTCGACGGGCTTTCAAAACGGATGAGGAAATTTCTGATTCCGAGGCCGTCCGGTGCCCCGAAAGCGCGCCGGAAGCCTCCGACCGCCGTTTCTCGATCTCGGTGCTCGGTCTTTCGAAATCGCGTGGTGCGGATAAAACGCACGTAACTCCCTCGTTACATGTTGGATTGGGTCGATTTTGGGTTCGTTGGAAAGGAGAGTCAGTGCTCTTCGAAATCCTTCAGGAAGCGTCGCATTCCGAGGCCGTTTGGGCCTCCAAAAGTGGGGCGAGAGTAAATGGTGCGGAATTTTTTCGACGTGCCCTGTTCCCGGGAAAATGCTCATAACTCCCTCACCGGAGGTCGGATCTGGACGGTTTTTACGTCGTTGGAAAGCTTACTCGACGGGCTTTCAAAACGGATGAGGAAATTTCTGATTCCGAGGCCGTCCGGTGCCCCGAAAGCACGCCGGAAGCCTCCGACCGCCGTTTCTCGATCTCGGTGCTCGGTCTTTCGAAATCGCGTGGTGCGGATAAAACGCACGTAACTCCCTCGTTACATGTCGGATTGGGTCGATTTTGGGTTCGTTGGACAGGAGAGTCAGTGCTCTTCGAAATCCTTCAGGAAGCGTCGCATTCCGAGGCCGTTTGGGCCTCCAAAAGTGGGACGAGAGTAAATGGTGCGGAATTTTTCCGACGTGCCCTGTTCCCGGGAAAACGCTCATAACTCCCTCACCGGAGGTCGGATCTGGACGGTTTTTACGTCGTTGGAAAGCTTACTCGACGGGCTTTCAAAACGGATGAGGAAATTTCTGATTCCGAGGCCGTCCGGTGCCCCGAAAGCGCGCCGGAAGCCTCCGACCGCCGTTTCTCGATCTCGGTGCTCGGTCTTTCGAAATCGCGTGGTGCGGATAAAACGCACGTAACTCCCTCGTTACATGTCGGATTGGGTCGATTTTGGGTTCGTTGGAAAGGAGAGTCAGTGCTCTTCGAAATCCTTCAGGAAGCGTCGCATTCCGAGGCCGTTTGGGCCTCCAAAAGTGGGGCGAGAGTAAATGGTGCGGAATTTTTCCGACGTGCCCTGTTCCCGGGAAAACGCTCATAACTCCCTCACCGGAGGTCGGATCTGGACGGTTTTTACGTCGTTGGAAAGTCATTCCGAGGTCGTTTGGGCCTCCAAAAGTGGGGCGAGAGTAAATGGTGTGGAATTTTTTTGACGTGCCCTGTTCCTGGGAAAATGCTCATAACTCCCTCACCGGAGGTCGGATCTGGATGGTTTTTACGTCGTAGGAAAGCTTGCTCGACGGGCTTTTGAAACGGATGAGGAAATTTCTGATTCCGAGGCCGTCCGGTGCCACGAAAGCGCGCCGGAAGCCTTCGACCGCCGTTTCTCGATCTCGGTGGTCGGTCTTTCGAAATCGCGTGGTGCGGATAAAACGCACGTAACTCCCTCGTTACATGTCGGATTGGGTCGATTTTGGGTTCGTTGGACAGGCGAGTCAGTGCTCTTCGAAATCCTTCAGGAAGCGTCACATTCTGAGGCCGTTTGGGCCTCCAAAAGTGGCGCGAGAGTAAATGGTGCGGAATTTTTCCGACGTGCCCTGTTCCCGGGAAAACGCTCATAACTCCCTCACCGGAGGTCGGATCTGGACGGTTTTTACGTCGTTCGAAAGCTTACTCGACGGGCTTTCAAAATGGCTGAGGAAATTTCTGATTCTGAGGCCGTCCGGTGCCCCGAAAGCGCGCCGGAAGCCTTCGACCGCCGTTTCTCGATCTCGGTGGTCGGTCTTTCGAAATCGAGTGGTGCGGATAAAACGCACGTAACTCCCTCGTTACATGTCGGATTGGGTCGATTTTGGGTTCGTTGGACAGGCGAGTCAGTGCTCTTCGAAATCCTTCAGGAAGCGTCGCATTCCGAGGCCGTTTGGGCCTCCAAAAGTGGGGCGAGAGTAAATGGTGCAGAATTTTTCTGACGTGCCCTGTTCCCGGGAAAACGCTCATAACTCCCTCACCGGAGGTCGGATCTGGATGGTTTTTACGTCGTTGGAAAGCTTGCTCGACGGGCTTTCAAAACGGATAAGGAAATTTCTGATTCTGAGGCCGTCTGGTGCCCCAAAAGCACACCGGAAGCCTTCGAGCGCCGTTTCTCGATCTCGGTGGTCGGTCTTTCGAAATCGCGTGGTACGGATAAAATGCACGTAACTCCCTCGTTACATCTCGGATTGGGTCGATTTTGGGTTCATTGGAAAGGCGAGTCAGTGCTCTTCGAAATCCTTTAGGAAGCATCGCATTCCGAGGCTGTTTGGGCCTCCAAAAGTGGGGCGAGAGTAAATGGTGTGGAATTTTTTTGACGTGCCCTGTTCCTGGGAAAATGCTCATAACTCCCTCACCGGAGGTCGGATCTGGATGGTTTTTACGTCGTTGGAAAGCTTGCTCGACGGGCTTTTGAAACGGATGATGAAATTTCTGATTCTGAGGCCATCTGGTGCCACGAAAGCGCGTCGGAAGCCTTTGACCGCCGTTTCTCGATCTCGGTGGTCGGTCTTTCGAAATCGCGTGGTGCGGATAAAATGCACGTAACTCCCTCGTTACGTGTCGGATTGGGTCGATTTTGGGTTCATTAGAAAGGCGAGTCAGTGATCTTCGAAATCCTTCAGGAAGCGTCGCATTCTGAGGCCGTTTGGGCCTCCAAAAGTGGCGCGAGAGTAAATGGTGCGGAATTTTTCTAACGTGCCCTGTTCCCGGGAAAACGCTCATAACTCCCTCACCGGAGGTCGGATCTGGATGGTTTTTACGTCGTTGGAAAGCTTGCTCGACGGGCTTTCAAAAAGGATAAGGAAATTTCTGATTCTGAGGCCGTCTGGTGCCCCGAAAGCACACCGGAAGCCTTCGACCGCCGTTTCTCGATCTCGGTGGTCGGTCTTTCGAAATCGCGTGGTACGGATAAAATGCACGTAACTCCCTCGTTACATCTCGGATTGGGTCGATTTTGGGTTCATTGGAAAGGCGAGTCAGTGCTCTTCGAAATCCTTTAGGAAGCGTCGCATTCCGAGGCCGTTTGGGCCTCCAAAAGTGGGGGGAGAGTAAATGGTGTGGAATTTTTTTGACGTGCCCTGTTCCTGGGAAAATGCTCATAACTCCCTCACCGGAGGTCGGATCTGGATGGTTTTTACGTCGTTGGAAAGCTTGCTCGACGGGCTTTTGAAACGGATGAGGAAATTTCTGATTCTGAGGCCATCTGGTGCCCCGAAAGCGCGTCGGAAGCCTTTGACCGCCGTTTCTCGATCTCGGTGGTCGGTCTTTCGAAATCGCGTGGTGCGGATAAAATGCACGTAACTCCCTCGTTACATGTCGGATTGGGTCGATTTTGGGTTCATTGGAAAGGCGAGTCAGTGATCTTCGAAATCCTTCAGGAAGCGTCGCATTCTGAGGCCGTTTGGGCCTCCAAAAGTGGCGCGAGAGTAAATGGTGCAGAATTTTTCCGACGTGCCCTGTTCCCGGGAAAATGCTCATAACTCCCTCACCGGAGGTCGGATCTGGACGGTTTTTACGTCGTTGGAAAGCTTACTCGACGGGCTTTCAAAATGGATGAGGAAATTTCTGATTCCGAGGCCGTCCGGTGCCCCGAAAGCGCGCCGGAAGCCTTCGACCGCCCGTTTCTCGATCTCGGTGGTCGGTCTTTCGAAATCGCGTGGTGCGGATAAAACGCACGTAACTCCCTCGTTACATGTCGGATTGGGTCGATTTTGGGTTCGTTGGACAGGCGAGTCAGTGCTCTTCGAAATCCTTCAGGAAGCGTCGCATTCCGAGGCCGTTTGGGCCTCCAAAAGTGGGGCGAGAGCAAATAGTGCGGAATTTTTCTGACGTGCCCTGTTCCCGGGAAAACGCTCATAACTCCCTCACCGGAGGTCGGATCTGGACGGTTTTTACGTCGTTCGAAAGCTTACTCGACGGGCTTTCAAAATGGATGAGGAAATTTCTGATTCCGAGGCCGTCCGGTGCCCCGAAAGCGCGCCGGAAGCCTTCGACCGCCGTTTCTCGATCTCAGTGGTCGGTCTTTCGAAATCGAGTGGTGCGGATAAAACGCACGTAACTCCCTCGTTACATGTCGGATTGGGTCGATTTTGGGTTCGTTGGACAGGCGAGTCAGTGCTCTTCGAAATCCTTCAGGAAGCGTCGCATTCCGAGGCCGTTTGGGCCTCCAAAAGTGGGGCGAGAGTAAATGGTGCAGAATTTTTCTGACGTGCCCTGTTCCCGGGAAAACGCTCATAACTCCCTCACCGGAGGTCGGATCTGGATGGTTTTTACGTCGTTGGAAAGCTTGCTCGACGGGCTTTTGAAACGGATGAGGAAATTTCTGATTCTGAGGCCGTCTGGTGCCCCGAAAGCACACCGGAAGCCTTCGACCGCCGTTTCTCGATCTCGGTGGTCGGTCTTTCGAAATCGCGTGGTGCGGATAAAATGCACGTAACTCCCTCGTTACATCTCGGATTGGGTCGATTTTGGGTTCGTTGGACAGGCGAGTCAGTGCTCTTCGAAATCCTTCAGGAAGCGTCGCATTCCGAGGCCGTTTGGGCCTCCAAAAGTGGGGAGAGAGTAAATGGTGCAGAATTTTTCTGACGTGCCCTGTTCCCGGGAAAACGCTCATAACTCCCTCACCGGAGGTCGGATCTGGATGGTTTTTACGTCGTTGGAAAGCTTGCTCGACGGGCTTTTGAAACGGATGAGGAAATTTCTGATTCTGAGGCCGTCCGGTGCCCCGAAAGCGCGTCGGAAGCCTTTGACCGCCGTTTCTCGATCTCGGTGGTCGGTCTTTCGAAATCGCGTGGTGCGGATAAAATACACGTAACTCCCTCGTTACATCTCGGATTGGGTCGATTTTGGGTTCATTGGAAAGGCGAGTCAGTGCTCTTCGAAATCCTTTAGGAAGTGTCGCATTCCGAGGCCGTTTGGGCCTCCAAAAGTGGGGCGAGAGTAAATGGTGTGGAATTTTTTTGACGTGCCCTGTTCCTGGGAAAATGCTCATAACTCCCTCACCGGAGGTCGGATCTGGATGGTTTTTACGTCGTAGGAAAGCTTGCTCGACGGGCTTTTGAAACGGATGAGGAAATTTCTGATTCTGAGGCCGTCCGGTGCCACGAAAGCGCGCCGGAAGCCTTCGACCGCCGTTTCTCGATCTCGGTGGTCGGTCTTTCGAAATCGCGTGGTGCGGATAAAACGCACGTAACTCCCTCGTTACATGTCGGATTGGGTCGATTTTGGGTTCATTGGAAAGGCGAGTCAGTGCTCTTCGAAATCCTTTAGGAAGTGTCGCATTCCGAGGCCGTTTGGGCCTCCAAAAGTGGGGCGAGAGTAAATGGTGCAGAATTTTTCTGACGTGCCCTGTTCCCGGGAAAATGCTCATAACTCCCTCACCGGAGGTCGGATCTGGACGGTTTTTACGTCGTTGGAAAGCTTACTCGACGGGCTTTCAAAAGGGATGAGAAAATTTCTGATTCCGAGGCCGTCTGGTGCCCCGAAAGTGCGCCGGAAGCCTTCGACCGCCGTTTCTCGATCTCGGTGGTCGGTCTTTCGAAATCGCGTGGTGCGGATAAAACGCACGTAACTCCCTCGTTACATGTCGGATTGGGTCGATTTTGGGTTCGTTGGACAGGCGAGTCAGTGCTCTTCGAAATCCTTTAGGAAGCGTCGCATTCCGAGGCCGTTTGGGCCTCCAAAAGTGGGGCGAGAGTAAATGGTGCGGAATTTTTCCGACGTGCCCTGTTCCCGGGAAAACGCTCATAACTCCCTCACCGGAGGTCGGATCTGGACGGTTTTTACGTCGTTGGAAAGCTTACTCGAGGGGCTTTCAAAAAGGATGAGGAAATTTCTGATTCCGAGGCCGTCCGGTGCCCCGAAAGCGCGCCGGAAGCCTTCGACCTCCGTTTCTCGATCTCGGTGGTCGGTCTTTCGAAATCGCGTGGTGCGGATAAAACGCACGTAACTCCCTCGTTACATGTCGGATTGGGTCGATTTTGGGTTCGTTGGACAGGCGAGTCAGTGCTCTTCGAAATCCTTCAGGAAGCGTCGCATTCCGAGGCCGTTTGGGCCTCCAAAAGTGGGGCGAGAGTAAATGGTGCGGAATTTTTCCGACGTGCCCTGTTCCCGGGAAAACGCTCATAACTCCCTCACCGGAGGTCGGATCTGGATGGGTTTTACGTCGTTGGAAAGCTTGCTCGACGGGCTTTTGAAACGGATGAGGAAATTTCTGATTCTGAGGCCATCTGGTGCCCCGAAAGCGCGTCGGAAGCCTTCGACCGCCGTTTCTCGATCTCGGTGGTCGGTCTTTCGAAATCGCGTGGTGCGGATAAAATGCACGTAACTCCCTCGTTACATGTCGGATTGGGTCGATTTTGGGTTCGTTGGACAGGCGAGTCAGTGCTCTTCGAAATCCTTCAGGAAGCGTCGCATTCCGAGGCCGTTTGGGCCTCCAAAAGTGGGCGAGAGTAAATGGTGCAGAATTTTTCTGACGTGCCCTGTTCCCGGGAAAATGCTCATAACTCCCTCACCGGAGGTCGGATCTGGACGGTTTTTACGTCGTTGGAAAGCTTACTCGACGGGCTTTCAAAATGGATGAGAAAATTTCTGATTCCGAGGCCGTCCGGTGCCCCGAAAGCGCGACGGAAGCCTTCGACCGCCGTTTCTCGATCTCTGTGGTCGGTCTTTCGAAATCGCGTGGTGTGGATACAACGCACGTAACTCCCTCGTTACATGTCGGATTGGGTCGATTTTGGGTTCGTTGGACAGGCGAGTCAGTGCTCTTCGAAATCCTTCAGGAAGCGTCGCATTCTGAGGCCGTTTGGGCCTCCAAAAGTGGGGCGAGAGCAAATAGTGCGGAATTTTTCCGACGTGCCCTGTTCCCGGGAAAACGCTCATAACTCCCTCACCGGAGGTCCGATCTGGACGGTTTTTACGTCGTTCGAAAGCTTACTCGACGGGCTTTCAAAATGGATGAGGAAATTTCTGATTCTGAGGCCGTCCGGTGCCCCGAAAGCGCGCCGGAAGCCTTCGACTGCCGTTTCTCGATCTCGGTGGTCGGTCTTTCGAAATCGAGTGGTGCGGATAAAACGCACGTAACTCCCTCGTTACATGTCGGATTGGGTCGATTTTGGGTTCGTTGGACAGGCGAGTCAGTGCTCTTCGAAATCCTTCCGGAAGCGTCGCATTCCGAGGCCGTTTGGGCCTCCAAAAGTGGGCGAGAGTAAATGGTGCAGAATTTTTCTGACGTGCCCTGTTCCCGGGAAAATGCTCATAACTCCCTCACCGGAGGTCGGATCTGGACGGTTTTTACGTCGTTGGAAAGCTTACTCGACGGGCTTTCAAAAGAGATGAGAAAATTTCTGATTCCGAGGCCGTCCGGTGCCCCGAAAGCGCGCCGGAAGCCTTCGACCGCCGTTTCTCGATCTCTGTGGTCGGTCTTTCGAAATCGCGTGGTGCGGATACAACGCACGTAACTCCCTCGTTACATGTCGGATTGGGTCGATTTTGGGTTCGTTGGACAGGCGAGTCAGTGCTCTTCGAAATCCTTTAGGAAGCGTCGCATTCCGAGGCCGTTTGGGCCTCCAAAAGTGGGGCGAGAGTAAATGGTGCGGAATTTTTCCGACGTGCCCTGTTCCCGGGAAAACGCTCATAACTCCCTCACCGGAGGTCGGATCTAGACGGTTTTTACGTCGTTGGAAAGCTTACTCCACGGGCTTTCAAAATGGATGAGGAAATTTCTGATTCCGAGGCCGTCCGGTGCCCCGAAAGTGCGGCGGAAGCCTTCGACCGCCGTTTCTCGATCTCGGTGGTCGGTCTTTCGAAATCGCGTGGTGCGGATAAAACGCACGTAACTCCCTCGTTACATGTCGGATTGGGTCGATTTTGGGTTCGTTGGACAGGCGAGTCAGTGCTCTTCGAAATCCTTCAGGAAGCGTCGCATTCTGAGGCCGTTTGGGCCTCCAAAAGTGGGGCGAGAGCAAATAGTGCGGAATTTTTCCGACGTGCCCTGTTCCCGGGAAAACGCTCATAACTCCCTCACCGGAGGTCGGATCTGGACGGTTTTTACGTCGTTCGAAAGCTTACTCGACGGACTTTCAAAATGGATGAGGAAATTTCTGATTCCGAGGCCGTCCGGTGCCCCGAAAGCGCGCCGGAAGCCTTCGACCGCCGTTTCTCGATCTCGGTGGTCGGTCTTTCAAAATCGAGTGGTGCGGATAAAACGCACGTAACTCCCTCGTTACATGTCGGATTGGGTCGATTTTGGGTTCGTTGGACAAGCGAGTCAGTGCTCTTCGAAATCCTTCAGGAAGCGTCGCATTCCGAGGCCGTTTGGGCCTCCAAAAGTGGGCGAGAGTAAATGGTGCAGAATTTTTCTGACGTGCCCTGTTCCCGGGAAAATGCTCATAACTCCCTCACCGGAGGTCGGATCTAGACGGTTTTTACGTCGTTGGAAAGCTTGCTCGACGGGCTTTCAAAAAGGATAAGGAAATTTCTGATTCTGAGGCCGTCTGGTGCCCCGAAAGCACACCGGAAGCCTTCGACCGCCGTTTCTCGATCTCGGTGGTCGGTCTTTCGAAATCGCGTGGTACGGATAAAATGCACGTAACTCCCTCGTTACATGTCGGATTGGGTCGATTTTGGGTTCGTTGGACAGGCGAGTCAGTGCTCTTCGAAATCCTTCCGGAAGCGTCGCATTCCGAGGCCGTTTGGGCCTCCAAAAGTGGGCGAGAGTAAATGGTGCAGAATTTTTCTGACGTGCCCTGTTCCCGGGAAAATGCTCATAACTCCCTCACCGGAGGTCGGATCTGGACGGTTTTTACGTCGTTGGAAAGCTTACTCGACGGGCTTTCAAAAGAGATGAGAAAATTTCTGATTCCGAGGCCGTCCGGTGCCCCGAAAGCGCGCCGGAAGCCTTCGACCGCCGTTTCTCGATCTCTGTGGTCGGTCTTTCGAAATCGCGTGGTGCGGATACAACGCACGTAACTCCCTCGTTACATGTCGGATTGGGTCGATTTTGGGTTCGTTGGACAGGCGAGTCAGTGCTCTTCGAAATCCTTTAGGAAGCGTCGCATTCCGAGGCCGTTTGGGCCTCCAAAAGTGGGGCGAGAGTAAATGGTGCGGAATTTTTCCGACGTGCCCTGTTCCCGGGAAAACGCTCATAACTCCCTCACCGGAGGTCGGATCTAGACGGTTTTTACGTCGTTGGAAAGCTTACTCCACGGGCTTTCAAAATGGATGAGGAAATTTCTGATTCCGAGGCCGTCCGGTGCCCCGAAAGTGCGGCGGAAGCCTTCGACCGCCGTTTCTCGATCTCGGTGGTCGGTCTTTCGAAATCGCGTGGTGCGGATAAAACGCACGTAACTCCCTCGTTACATGTCGGATTGGGTCGATTTTGGGTTCGTTGGACAGGCGAGTCAGTGCTCTTCGAAATCCTTCAGGAAGCGTCGCATTCTGAGGCCGTTTGGGCCTCCAAAAGTGGGGCGAGAGCAAATAGTGCGGAATTTTTCCGACGTGCCCTGTTCCCGGGAAAACGCTCATAACTCCCTCACCGGAGGTCGGATCTGGACGGTTTTTACGTCGTTCGAAAGCTTACTCGACGGACTTTCAAAATGGATGAGGAAATTTCTGATTCCGAGGCCGTCCGGTGCCCCGAAAGCGCGCCGGAAGCCTTCGACCGCCGTTTCTCGATCTCGGTGGTCGGTCTTTCAAAATCGAGTGGTGCGGATAAAACGCACGTAACTCCCTCGTTACATGTCGGATTGGGTCGATTTTGGGTTCGTTGGACAAGCGAGTCAGTGCTCTTCGAAATCCTTCAGGAAGCGTCGCATTCCGAGGCCGTTTGGGCCTCCAAAAGTGGGCGAGAGTAAATGGTGCAGAATTTTTCTGACGTGCCCTGTTCCCGGGAAAATGCTCATAACTCCCTCACCGGAGGTCGGATCTAGACGGTTTTTACGTCGTTGGAAAGCTTGCTCGACGGGGTTTCAAAAAGGATAAGGAAATTTCTGATTCTGCGGCCGTCTGGTGCCCCGAAAGCACACCGGAAGCCTTCGACCGCCGTTTCTCGATCTCGGTGGTCGGTCTTTCGAAATCGCGTGGTACGGATAAAATGCACGTAACTCCCTCGTTACATCTCGGATTGGGTCGATTTTGGGTTCATTGGAAAGGCGAGTCAGTGCTCTTCGAAATCCTTTAGGAAGCGTCGCATTCCGAGGCCGTTTGGGCCTCCAAAAGTGGGGGGAGAGTAAATGGTGTGGAATTTTTTTGACGTGCCCTGTTCCTGGGAAAATGCTCATAACTCCTTCACCGGAGGTCGGATCTGGATGGTTTTTACGTCGTTGGAAAGCTTGCTCGACGGGCTTTTGAAACGGATGAGGAAATTTCTGATTCTGAGGCCATCTGGTGCCCCGAAAGCGCGTCGGAAGCCTTTGACCGCCGTTTCTCGATCTCGGTGGTCGGTCTTTCGAAATCGCGTGGTGCGGATAAAATGCACGTAACTCCCTCGTTACATGTCGGATTGGGTCGATTTTGGGTTCATTGGAAAGGCGAGTCAGTGATCTTCGAAATCCTTCAGGAAGCGTCGCATTCTGAGGCCGTTTGGGCCTCTAAAAGTGGCGCGAGAGTAAATGGTGCAGAATTTTTCCGACGTGCCCTGTTCCCGGGAAAATGCTCATAACTCCCTCACCGGAGGTCGGATCTGGACGGTTTTTACGTCGTTGGAAAGCTTACTCGACGGGCTTTCAAAATGGATGAGGAAATTTCTGATTCCGAGGCCGTCCGGTGCCCCGAAAGCGCGCCGGAAGCCTTCGACCGCCCGTTTCTCGATCTCGGTGGTCGGTCTTTCGAAATCGCGTGGTGCGGATAAAACGCACGTAACTCCCTCGTTACATGTCGGATTGGGTCGATTTTGGGTTCGTTGGACAGGCGAGTCAGTGCTCTTCGAAATCCTTCAGGAAGCGTCGCATTCCGAGGCCGTTTGGGCCTCCAAAAGTGGGGGGAGAGTAAATGGTGCGGAATTTTTCCGACGTGCCCTGTTCCCGGGAAAACGCTCATAACTCCCTCACCGGAGGTCGGATCTGGATGGTTTTTACGTCGTTGGAAAGCTTGCTCGACGGGCTTTTGAAACGGATGAGGAAATTTCTGATTCTGAGGCCATCTGGTGCCCCGAAAGCGCGTCGGAAGCCTTCGACCTCCGTTTCTCGATCTCGGTGGTCGGTCTTTCGAAATCGCGTGGTGCGGATAAAACGCACGTAACTCCCTCGTTACATGTCGGATTGGGTCAATTTTGGGTTCGTTGGACAGGCGAGTCAGTGCTCTTCGAAATCCTTCAGGAAGCGTCGCATTCCGAGGCCGTTTGGGCCTCCAAAAGTGGGCGAGAGTAAATGGTGCAGAATTTTTCTGACGTGCCCTGTTCCCGGGAAAATGCTCATAACTCCCTCACCGGAGGTCGGATCTGGACGGTTTTTACGTCGTTGGAAAGCTTACTCGACGGGCTTTCAAAATGGATGAGAAAATTTCTGATTCCGAGGCCGTCCGGTGCCCCGAAAGCGCGACGGAAGCCTTCGACCGCCGTTTCTCGATCTCTGTGGTCGGTCTTTCGAAATCGCGTGGTGTGGATACAACGCACGTAACTCCCTCGTTACATGTCGGATTGGGTCGATTTTGGGTTCGTTGGACAGGCGAGTCAGTGCTCTTCGAAATCCTTCAGGAAGCGTCGCATTCCGAGGCCGTTTGGGCCTCCAAAAGTGGGCGAGAGTAAATGGTGCAGAATTTTTCTGACGTGCCCTGTTCCCGGGAAAATGCTCATAACTCCCTCACCGGAGGTCGGATCTGGACGGTTTTTACGTCGTTGGAAAGCTTACTCGACGGGCTTTCAAAATGGATGAGGAAATTTCTGATTCCGAGGCCGTCCGGTGCCCCGAAAGCGCGACGGAAGCCTTCGACCGCCGTTTCTCGATCTCTGTGGTCGGTCTTTCGAAATCGCGTGGTGTGGATACAACGCACGTAACTCCCTCGTTACATGTCGGATTGGGTCGATTTTGGGTTCGTTGGACAGGCGAGTCAGTGCTCTTCGAAATCCTTCAGGAAGCGTCGCATTCTGAGGCCGTTTGGGCCTCCAAAAGTGGGGCGAGAGCAAATAGTGCGGAATTTTTCCGACGTGCCCTGTTCCCGGGAAAACGCTCATAACTCCCTCACCGGAGGTCCGATCTGGACGGTTTTTACGTCGTTCGAAAGCTTACTCGACGGGCTTTCAAAATGGATGAGGAAATTTCTGATTCTGAGGCCGTCCGGTGCCCCGAAAGCGCGCCGGAAGCCTTCGACCGCCGTTTCTCGATCTCGGTGGTCGGTCTTTCGAAATCGAGTGGTGCGGATAAAACGCACGTAACTCCCTCGTTACATGTCGGATTGGGTCGATTTTGGGTTCGTTGGACAGGCGAGTCAGTGCTCTTCGAAATCCTTCCGGAAGCGTCGCATTCCGAGGCCGTTTGGGCCTCCAAAAGTGGGCGAGAGTAAATGGTGCAGAATTTTTCTGACGTGCCCTGTTCCCGGGAAAATGCTCATAACTCCCTCACCGGAGGTCGGATCTGGACGGTTTTTACGTCGTTGGAAAGCTTACTCGACGGGCTTTCAAAAGAGATGAGAAAATTTCTGATTCTGAGGCCGTCCGGTGCCCCGAAAGCGTGCCGGAAGCCTTCGACCGCCGTTTCTCGATCTCTGCGGTCGGTCTTTCGAAATCGCGTGGTGCGGATACAACGCACGTAACTCCCTCGTTACATGTCGGATTGGGTCGATTTTGGGTTCGTTGGATAGGCGAGTCAGTGCTCTTCGAAATCGTTTAGGAAGCGTCGCATTCTGAGGCCGTTTGGGCCTCCAAAAGTGGCGCGAGAGTAAATGGTGCGGAATTTTTCCGACGTGCCCTGTTCCCGGGAAAATGCTCATAACTCCCTCACCGGAGGTCGGATCTGGACGGTTTTTACGTCGTTGGAAAGCTTACTCGACGGGCTTTCAAAATGGATGAGGAAATTTCTGATTCCGAGGCCGTCCGGTGCCCCGAAAGTGCGGCGGAAGCCTTCGACCGCCGTTTCTCGATCTCGGTGGTCGGTCTTTCGAAATCGCGTGGTGCGGATAAAACGCACGTAACTCCCTCGTTACATGTCGGATTGGGTCGATTTTGGGTTCGTTGGACAGGCGAGTCAGTGCTCTTCGAAATCCTTCAGGAAGCGTCGCATTCTGAGGCCGTTTGGGCCTCCAAAAGTGGGGCGAGAGCAAATAGTGCGGAATTTTTCCGACGTGCCCTGTTCCCGGGAAAACGCTCATAACTCCCTCACCGGAGGTCGGATCTGGACGGTTTTTACGTCGTTCGAAAGCTTACTCGACGGACTTTCAAAATGGATGAGGAAATTTCTGATTCCGAGGCCGTCCGGTGCCCCGAAAGCGCGCCGGAAGCCTTCGACCTCCGTTTCTCGATCTCTGTGGTCGGTCTTTCGAAATCGCGTGGTGCGGATAAAACGCACGTAACTCCCTCGTTACATGTCGGATTGGGTCGATTTTGGGTTCGTTGGTCAGGTGAGTCAGTGCTCTTCGAAATCCTTCAGGAAGCGTCACATTCTGAGGCCGTTTGGGCCTCCAAAAGTGGCGCGAGAGTAAATGGTGCGGAATTTTTCCGACGTGCCCTGTTCCCGGGAAAACGCTCATAACTCCCTCACCGGAGGTCGGATCTGGACGGTTTTTACGTCGTTGGAAAGCTTACTCGACGGGATTTCAAAATGGATGAGGAAATTTCTGATTCCGAGGCCGTCCGGTGCCCGAAAGCGCGCCGGAAGCCTTCGACCTCCGTTTCTCGATCTCGGTGGTCGGTCTTTCGAAATCGCGTGGTGCGGATAAAACGCACGTAACTCCCTCGTTACATGTCGGATTGGGTCGATTTTGGGTTCGTTGGACAGGCGAGTCAGTGCTCTTCGAAATCCTTCAGGAAGCGTCGCATTCCGAGGCCGTTTGGGCCTCCAAAAGTGGGGCGAGAGTAAATGGTGCAGAATTTTTCTGACGTGCCCTGTTCCCGGGAAAACGCTCATAACTCCCTCACCGGAGGTCGGATCTGGATGGTTTTTACGTCGTTGGAAAGCTTGCTCGACGGGCTTTCAAAACGGATAAGGAAATTTCTGATTCTGAGGCCGTCTGGTGCCCCGAAAGCACACCGGAAGCCTTCGACCGCCGTTTCTCGATCTCGGTGGTCGGTCTTTCGAAATCGCGTGGTACGGATAAAATGCACGTAACTCCCTCGTTACATCTCGGATTGGGTCGATTTTGGGTTCATTGGAAAGGCGAGTCAGTGCTCTTCGAAATCCTTTAGGAAGCGTCGCATTCCGAGGCTGTTTGGGCCTCCAAAAGTGGGGCGAGAGTAAATGGTGTGGAATTTTTTTGACGTGCCCTGTACCTGGGAAAATGCTCATAACTCCCTCACCGGAGGTCGGATCTGGATGGTTTTTACGTCGTTGGAAAGCTTGCTCGACGGGCTTTTGAAACGGATGAGGAAATTTCTGATTCTGAGGCCATCGGGTGCCCCGAAAGCGCGTCGGAAGCCTTCGACCGCCGTTTCTCGATCTCGGTGGTCGGTCTTTCGAAATCGAGTGGTGCGGATTAAACGCACGTAACTCCCTCGTTACATGTCGGATTGGGTCGATTTTGGGTTCGTTGGACAGGCGAGTCAGTGCTCTTCGAAATCCTTCAGGAAGCGTCGCATTCCGAGGCCGTTTGGGCCTCCAAAAGTGGGCGAGAGTAAATGGTGCAGAATTTTTCTGACGTGCCCTGTTCCCGGGAAAATGCTCATAACTCCCTCACCGGAGGTCGGATCTGGACGGTTTTTACGTCGTTGGAAAGCTTACTCGACGGGCTTTCAAAATGGATGAGAAAATTTCTGATTCCGAGGCCGTCCGGTGCCCCGAAAGTGCGACGGAAGCCTTCGACCGCCGTTTCTCGATCTCTGTGGTCGGTCTTTCGAAATCGCGTGGTGTGGATACAACGCACGTAACTCCCTCGTTACATGTCGGATTGGGTCGATTTTGGGTTCGTTGGACAGGCGAGTCAGTGCTCTTCGAAATCCTTCAGGAAGCGTCGCATTCCGAGGCCGTTTGGGCCTCCAAAAGTGGGGCGAGAGTAAATGGTGCGGAATTTTTCCGACGTGCCCTGTTCCCGGGAAAACGCTCATAACTCCCTCACCGGAGGTCGGATCTGGACGGTTTTTACGTCGTTCGAAAGCTTACTCGACGGGCTTTCAAAATGGATGAGGAAATTTCTGATTCTGAGGCCGTCCGGTGCCCCGAAAGCGCGCTGGAAGCCTTCGACCGCCGTTTCTCGATCTCGGTGGTCGGTCTTTCGAAATCGAGTGGTGCGGATAAAACGCACGTAACTCCCTCGTTACATGTCGGATTGGGTCGATTTTGGGTTCGTTGGACAGGCGAGTCAGTGCTCTTCGAAATGCTTCCGGAAGCGTCGCATTCTGAGGCCGTTTGGGCCTCCAAAAGTGGGCGAGAGTAAATGGTGCAGAATTTTTCTGACGTGCCCTGTTCCCGGGAAAATGCTCATAACTCCCTCACCGGAGGTCGGATCTGGACGGTTTTTACGTCGTTGGAAAGCTTACTCGACGGGCTTTCAAAAGGGATGAGAAAATTTCTGATTCCGAGGCCGTCTGGTGCCCCGAAAGTGCGCCGGAAGCCTTCGACCGCCGTTTCTCGATCTCGGTGGTCGGTCTTTCGAAATCGCGTGGTGCGGATAAAACGCACGTAACTCCCTCGTTACATGTCGGATTGGGTCGATTTTGGGTTCGTTGGACAGGCGAGTCAGTGCTCTTCGAAATCCTTCAGGAAGCGTCGCATTCTGAGGCCGTTTGGGCCTCCAAAAGTGGGCGAGAGCAAATAGTGCGGAATTTTTCCGACGTTCCCTGTTCCCGGGAAAATGCTCATAACTCCCTCACCGGAGGTCGGATCTGGACGGTTTTTACGTCGTTCGAAAGCTTACTCGACGGGCTTTCAAAACGGATGAGGAAATTTCTGATTCCGAGGCCGTCCGGTGCCCCGAAAGCGCGCCGGAAGCCTTTGACCACCGTTTCTCGATCTCGGTGGTCGGTCTTTCGAAATCGAGTGGTGCGGATAAAACGCACGTAACTCCCTCGTTACATGTCGGATTGGGTCGATTTTGGGTTCGTTGGACAGGCGAGTCAGTGCTCTTCGAAATCCTTCCGGAAGCGTCGCATTCCGAGGCCGTTTGGGCCTCCAAAAGTGGGCGAGAGTAAATGGTGCAGAATTTTTCTGACGTGCCCTGTTCCCGGGAAAATGCTCATAACTCCCTCACCGGAGGTCGGATCTAGACGGTTTTTACGTCGTTGGAAAGCTTACTCGACGGGCTTTCAAAAGGGATGAGAAAATTTCTGATTCCGAGGCCGTCCGGTGCCCCGAAAGCGCGCCGGAAGCCTTCGACCGCCGTTTCTCGATCTCTGTGGTCGGTCTTTCGAAATCGCGTGGTGCGGATAAAACGCACGTAACTCCCTCGTTACATGTCGGATTGGGTCGATTTTGGGTTCGTTGGACAGGTGAGTCAGTGCTCTTCGAAATCCTTCAGGAAGCGTCACATTCTGAGGCCGTTTGGGCCTCCAAAAGTGGCGCGAGAGTAAATGGTGCGGAATTTTTCCGACGTGCCCTGTTCCCGGGAAAATGCTCATAACTCCCTCACCGGAGGTCGGATCTGGACGGTTTTTACGTCGTTGGAAAGCTTACTCGACGGGCTTTCAAAATGGATGAGGAAATTTCTGATTCCGAGGCCGTCCGGTGCCCCGAAAGTGCGGCGGAAGCCTTCGACCGCCGTTTCTCGATCTCGGTGGTCGGTCTTTCGAAATCGCGTGGTGCGGATAAAACGCACGTAACTCCCTCGTTACATGTCGGATTGGGTCGATTTTGGGTTCGTTGGACAGGCGAGTCAGTGCTCTTCGAAATCCTTCAGGAAGCGTCGCATTCCGAGGCCGTTTGGGCCTCCAAAAGTGGGCGAGAGTAAATGGTGCAGAATTTTTCTGACGTGCCCTGTTCCCGGGAAAATGCTCATAACTCCCTCACCGGAGGTCGGATCTGGACGGTTTTTACGTCGTTGGAAAGCTTACTCGACGGGCTTTCAAAATGGATGAGAAAATTTCTGATTCCGAGGCCGTCCGGTGCCCCGAAAGCGCGACGGAAGCCTTCGACCGCCGTTTCTCGATCTCTGTGGTCGGTCTTTCGAAATCGCGTGGTGTGGATACAACGCACGTAACTCCCTCGTTACATGTCGGATTGGGTCGATTTTGGGTTCGTTGGACAGGCGAGTCAGTGCTCTTCGAAATCCTTCAGGAAGCGTCGCATTCTGAGGCCGTTTGGGCCTCCAAAAGTGGGGCGAGAGCAAATAGTGCGGAATTTTTCCGACGTGCCCTGTTCCCGGGAAAACGCTCATAACTCCCTCACCGGAGGTCCGATCTGGACGGTTTTTACGTCGTTCGAAAGCTTACTCGACGGGCTTTCAAAATGGATGAGGAAATTTCTGATTCTGAGGCCGTCCGGTGCCCCGAAAGCGCGCCGGAAGCCTTCGACCGCCGTTTCTCGATCTCGGTGGTCGGTCTTTCGAAATCGAGTGGTGCGGATAAAACGCACGTAACTCCCTCGTTACATGTCGGATTGGGTCGATTTTGGGTTCGTTGGACAGGCGAGTCAGTGCTCTTCGAAATCCTTCCGGAAGCGTCGCATTCCGAGGCCGTTTGGGCCTCCAAAAGTGGGCGAGAGTAAATGGTGCAGAATTTTTCTGACGTGCCCTGTTCCCGGGAAAATGCTCATAACTCCCTCACCGGAGGTCGGATCTGGACGGTTTTTACGTCGTTGGAAAGCTTACTCGACGGGCTTTCAAAAGAGATGAGAAAATTTCTGATTCCGAGGCCGTCCGGTGCCCCGAAAGCGCGCCGGAAGCCTTCGACCGCCGTTTCTCGATCTCTGTGGTCGGTCTTTCGAAATCGCGTGGTGCGGATACAACGCACGTAACTCCCTCGTTACATGTCGGATTGGGTCGATTTTGGGTTCGTTGGACAGGCGAGTCAGTGCTCTTCGAAATCCTTTAGGAAGCGTCGCATTCCGAGGCCGTTTGGGCCTCCAAAAGTGGGGCGAGAGTAAATGGTGCGGAATTTTTCCGACGTGCCCTGTTCCCGGGAAAACGCTCATAACTCCCTCACCGGAGGTCGGATCTAGACGGTTTTTACGTCGTTGGAAAGCTTACTCCACGGGCTTTCAAAATGTATGAGGAAATTTCTGATTCCGAGGCCGTCCGGTGCCCCGAAAGTGCGGCGGAAGCCTTCGACCGCCGTTTCTCGATCTCGGTGGTCGGTCTTTCGAAATCGCGTGGTGCGGATAAAACGCACGTAACTCCCTCGTTACATGTCGGATTGGGTCGATTTTGGGTTCGTTGGACAGGCGAGTCAGTGCTCTTCGAAATCCTTCAGGAAGCGTCGCATTCTGAGGCCGTTTGGGCCTCCAAAAGTGGGGCGAGAGCAAATAGTGCGGAATTTTTCCGACGTGCCCTGTTCCCGGGAAAACGCTCATAACTCCCTCACCGGAGGTCGGATCTGGACGGTTTTTACGTCGTTCGAAAGCTTACTCGACGGACTTTCAAAATGGATGAGGAAATTTCTGATTCCGAGGCCGTCCGGTGCCCCGAAAGCGCGCCGGAAGCCTTCGACCTCCGTTTCTCGATCTCTGTGGTCGGTCTTTCGAAATCGCGTGGTGCGGATACAACGCACGTAACTCCCTCGTTACATGTCGGATTGGGTCGATTTTGGGTTCGTTGGACAGGCGAGTCAGTGCTCTTCGAAATCCTTCAGGAAGCGTCGCATTCCGAGGCCGTTTGGGCCTCCAAAAGTGGGGCGAGAGTAAATGGTGTGGAATTTTTCCGACGTGCCCTGTTCCCGGGAAAACGCTCATAACTTCCTCACCGGAGGTTGGATCTGGACGGTTTTTACGTCGTTGGAAAGCTTACTCGACGGGCTTTCAAAATGGATGAGAAAATTTCTGATTCCGAGGCCGTCCGGTGCCCCGAAAGCGCGCCGGAAGCCTTCGACCTCCGTTTCTCGATCTCTGTGGTCGGTCTTTCGAAATCGCGTGGTGCGGATAAAACGCACGTAACTCCCTCGTTACATGTCGGATTGGGTCGATTTTGGGTTCGTTGGACAGGTGAGTCAGTGCTCTTCGAAATCCTTCAGGAAGCGTCACATTCTGAGGCCGTTTGGGCCTCCAAAAGTGGCGCGAGAGTAAATGGTGCGGAATTTTTCCGACGTGCCCTGTTCCCGGGAAAACGCTCATAAATCCCTCACCGGAGGTCGGATCTGGACGGTTTTTACGTCGTTGGAAAGCTTACTCGACGGGATTTCAAAATGGATGAGGAAATTTCTGATTCCGAGGCCGTCCGGTGCCCGAAAGCGCGCCGGAAGCCTTCGACCTCCGTTTCTCGATCTCGGTGGTCGGTCTTTCGAAATCGCGTGGTGCGGATAAAACGCACGTAACTCCCTCGTTACATGTCGGATTGGGTCGATTTTGGGTTCGTTGGACAGGCGAGTCAGTGCTCTTCGAAATCCTTCAGGAAGCGTCGCATTCCGAGGCCGTTTGGGCCTCCAAAAGTGGGGCGAGAGTAAATGGTGCAGAATTTTTCTGACGTGCCCTGTTCCCGGGAAAACGCTCATAACTCCCTCACCGGAGGTCGGATCTGGATGGTTTTTACGTCGTTGGAAAGCTTGCTCGACGGGCTTTCAAAACGGATAAGGAAATTTCTGATTCTGAGGCCATCTGGTGCCCCGAAAGCACACCGGAAGCCTTTGACCGCCGTTTCTCGATCTCGGTGGTCGGTCTTTCGAAATCGCGTGGTACGGATAAAATGCACGTAACTCCCTCGTTACATCTCGGATTGGGTCGATTTTGGGTTCATTGGAAAGGCGAGTCAGTTCTCTTCGAAATCCTTTAGGAAGCGTCGCATTCCGAGGCCGTTTGGGCCTCCAAAAGTGGGGCGAGAGTAAATGGTGTGGAATTTTTTTGACGTGCCCTGTTCCTGGGAAAATGCTCATAACTCCCTCACCGGAGGTCGGATCTGGATGGTTTTTACGTCGTTGGAAAGCTTGCTCGACGGGCTTTTGAAACGGATGAGGAAATTTCTGATTCTGAGGCCATCTGGTGCCCCGAAAGCGCGTCGGAAGCCTTCGACCGCCGTTTCTCGATCTCGGTGGTCGGTCTTTCGAAATCGAGTGGTGCGGATAAAACGCACGTAACTCCCTCGTTACATGTCGGATTGGGTCGATTTTGGGTTCGTTGGACAGGCGAGTCAGTGCTCTTCGAAATCCTTGAGGAAGCGTCGCATTCCGAGGCCGTTTCGGCCTCCAAAAGTGGGCGAGAGTAAATGGTGCAGAATTTTTCTGACGTGCCCTGTTCCCGGGAAAATGCTCATAACTCCCTCACCGGAGGTCGGATCTGGACGGTTTTTACGTCGTTGGAAAGCTTACTCGACGGGCTTTCAAAATGGAGGAGAAAATTTCTGATTCCGAGGCCGTCCGGTGCCCCGAAAGCGCGACGGAAGCCTTCGACCGCCGTTTCTCGATCTCTGTGGTCGGTCTTTCGAAATCGCGTGGTGTGGATACAACGCACGTAACTCCCTCGTTACATGTCGGATTGGGTCGATTTTGGGTTCGTTGGACAGGCGAGTCAGTGCTCTTCGAAATCCTTCAGGAAGCGTCGCATTCCGAGGCCGTTTGGGCCTCCAAAAGTGGGGCGAGAGTAAATGGTGCGGAATTTTTCCGACGTGCCCTGTTCCCGGGAAAACGCTCATAACTCCCTCACCGGAGGTCGGATCTGGACGGTTTTTACGTCGTTCGAAAGCTTACTCGACGGGCTTTCAAAATGGATGAGGAAATTTCTGATTCTGAGGCCGTCCGGTGCCCCGAAAGCGTGCTGGAAGCCTTCGACCGCCGTTTCTCGATCTCGGTGGTCGGTCTTTCGAAATCGAGTGGTGCGGATAAAACGCACGTAACTCCCTCGTTACATGTCGGATTGGGTCGATTTTGGGTTCGTTGGACAGGCGAGTCAGTGCTCTTCGAAATGCTTCCGGAAGCGTCGCATTCCGAGGCCGTTTGGGCCTCCAAAAGTGGGCGAGAGTAAATGGTGCAGAATTTTTCTGACGTGCCCTGTTCCCGGGAAAATGCTCATAACTCCCTCACCGGAGGTCGGATCTGGACGGTTTTTACGTCGTTGGAAAGCTTACTCGACGGGCTTTCAAAAGGGATGAGAAAATTTCTGATTCCGAGGCCGTCTGGTGCCCCGAAAGTGCGCCGGAAGCCTTCGACCGCCGTTTCTCGATCTCGGTGGTCGGTCTTTCGAAATCGAGTGGTGCGGATAAAACGCACGTAACTCCCTCGTTACATGTCGGATTGGGTCGATTTTGGGTTCGTTGGACAGGCGAGTCAGTGCTCTTCGAAATCCTTCCGGAAGCGTCGCATTCCGAGGCCGTTTGGGCCTCCAAAAGTGGGCGAGAGTAAATGGTGCAGAATTTTTCTGACGTGCCCTGTTCCCGGGAAAATGCTCATAACTCCCTCACCGGAGGTCGGATCTGGACGGTTTTTACGTCGTTGGAAAGCTTACTCGACGGGCTTTCAAAATGGATGAGCAAATTTCTGATTCCGAGGCCGTCCGGTGCCACGAAAGCGCGCCGGAAGCCTTCGACCGCCGTTTCTCGATCTCGGTGGTCGGTCTTTCGAAATCGAGTGGTGCGGATAAAACGCACGTAACTCCCTCGTTACATGTCGGATTGGGTCGATTTTGGGTTCGTTGGACAGGCGAGTCAGTGCTCTTCGAAATCCTTCCGGAAGCGTCGCATTCCGAGGCCGTTTGGGCCTCCAAAAGTGGGCGAGAGTAAATGGTGCAGAATTTTTCTGACGTGCCCTGTTCCCGGGAAAATGCTCATAACTCCCTCACCGGAGGTCGGATCTGGACGGTTTTTACGTCGTTGGAAAGCTTACTCGACGGGCTTTCAAAATGGATGGGAAAATTTCTGATTCCGAGGCCGTCCGGTGCCCCGAAAGCGCGCCGAAAGCCTTCGACCGCCGTTTCTCGATCTCTGTGGTCGGTCTTTCGAAATCGCGTGGTGCGGATACAACGCACGTAACTCCCTCGTTACATGTCGGATTGGGTCGATTTTGGGTTCGTTGGACAGGCGAGTCAGTGCTCTTCGAAATCCTTCAGGAAGCGTCGCATTCCGAGGCCGTTTGGGCCTCCAAAAGTGGGCGAGAGTAAATGGTGCAGAATTTTTCTGACGTGCCCTGTTCCCGGGAAAATGCTCATAACTCCCTCACCGGAGGTCGGATCTGGACGGTTTTTACGTCGTTGGAAAGCTTACTCGACGGGCTTTCAAAATGGATGAGAAAATTTCTGATTCCGAGGCCGTCCGGTGCCCCGAAAGCGCGACGGAAGCCTTCGACCGCCGTTTCTCGATCTCTGTGGTCGGTCTTTCGAAATCGCGTGGTGTGGATACAACGCACGTAACTCCCTCGTTACATGTCGGATTGGGTCGATTTTGGGTTCGTTGGACAGGCGAGTCAGTGCTCTTCGAAATCCTTCAGGAAGCGTCGCATTCCGAGGCCGTTTGGGCCTCCAAAAGTGGGGCGAGAGTAAATGGTGCGGAATTTTTCGGACGTGCCCTGTTCCCGGGAAAACGCTCATAACTCCCTCACCGGAGGTCGGATCTGGACGGTTTTTACGTCGTTCGAAAGCTTACTCGACGGGCTTTCAAAATGGATGAGGAAATTTCTGATTCTGAGGCCGTCCGGTGCCCCGAAAGCACGCTGGAAGCCTTCGACCGCCGTTTCTCGATCTCGGTGGTCGGTCTTTCGAAATCGAGTGGTGCGGATAAAACGCACGTAACTCCCTCGTTACATGTCGGATTGGGTCGATTTTGGGTTCGTTGGACAGGCGAGTCAGTGCTCTTCGAAATGCTTCCGGAAGCGTCGCATTCTGAGGCCGTTTGGGCCTCCAAAAGTGGGCGAGAGTAAATGGTGCAGAATTTTTCTGACGTGCCCTGTTCCCGGGAAAATGCTCATAACTCCCTCACCGGAGGTCGGATCTGGACGGTTTTTACGTCGTTGGAAAGCTTACTCGACGGGCTTTCAAAAGGGATGAGAAAATTTCTGATTCCGAGGCCGTCTGGTGCCCCGAAAGTGCGCCGGAAGCCTTCGACCGCCGTTTCTCGATCTCGGTGGTCGGTCTTTCGAAATCGCGTGGTGCGGATAAAACGCACGTAACTCCCTCGTTACATGTCGGATTGGGTCGATTTTGGGTTCGTTGGACAGGCGAGTCAGTGCTCTTCGAAATCCTTCAGGAAGCGTCGCATTCTGAGGCCGTTTGGGCCTCCAAAAGTGGGGCGAGAGCAAATAGTGCGGAATTTTTCCGACGTTCCCTGTTCCCGGGAAAATGCTCATAACTCCCTCACCGGAGGTCGGATCTGGACGGTTTTTACGTCGTTCGAAAGCTTACTCGACGGGCTTTCAAAACGGATGAGGAAATTTCTGATTCCGAGGCCGTCCGGTGCCCCGAAAGCGCGCCGGAAGCCTTCGACCGCCGTTTCTCGATCTCGGTGGTCGGTCTTTCGAAATCGAGTGGTGCGGATAAAACGCACGTAACTCCCTCGTTACATGTCGGATTGGGTCGATTTTGGGTTCGTTGGACAGGCGAGTCAGTGCTCTTCGAAATCCTTCCGGAAGCGTCGCATTCCGAGGCCGTTTGGGCCTCCAAAAGTGGGCGAGAGTAAATGGTGCAGAATTTTTCTGACGTGCCCTGTTCCCGGGAAAATGCTCATAACTCCCTCACCGGAGGTCGGATCTGGACGGTTTTTACGTCGTTGGAAAGCTTACTCGACGGGCTTTCAAAAGGGATGAGAAAATTTCTGATTCCGAGGTCGTCCGGTGCCCCGAAAGCGCGCCGGAAGCCTTCGACCGCCGTTTCTCGATCTCTGTGGTCGGTCTTTCGAAATCGAGTGGTGCGGATAAAACGCACGTAACTCCCTCGTTACATGTCGGATTGGGTCGATTTTGGGTTCGTTGGACAGGCGAGTCAGTGATCTTCGAAATCCTTCCGGAAGCGTCGCATTCCGAGGCCGTTTGGGCCTCCAAAAGTGGGCGAGAGTAAATGGTGCAGAATTTTTCTGACGTGCCCTGTTCCCGGGAAAATGCTCATAACTCCCTCACCGGAGGTCGGATCTGGACGGTTTTTACGTCGTTGGAAAGCTTACTCGACGGGCTTTCAAAAGGGATGAGAAAATTTCTGATTCCGAGGCCGTCCGGTGCCCCGAAAGCGCGTCGGAAGCCTTCGACCGCCGTTTCTCGATCTCTGTGGTCGGTCTTTCGAAATCGCGTGGTGCGGATAAAACGCACGTAACTCCCTCGTTACATGTCGGATTGGGTCGATTTTGGGTTCGTTGGAAAGGCGAGTCAGTGCTCTTCGAAATCCTTTAGGAAGCGTCGCATGACGTGCCCTGTTCCCGAGAAAATGCTCATAACTCCCTCACCGGAGGTCGGTTCTGGACGGTTTTTACGTCGTTGGAAAGCTTACTCGACGGGCTTTCAAAACGGATGAGGAAATTTCTGATTCCGAGGCCGTCCGGTGCCCCGAAAGCGCGACGGAAGCCTTCGACCGCCGTTTCTCGATCTCTGTGGTCGGTCTTTCGAAATCGCGTGGTGTGGATACAACGCACGTAACTCCCTCGTTACATGTCGGATTGGGTCGATTTTGGGTTCGTTGGACAGGCGAGTCAGTGCTCTTCGAAATCCTTCAGGAAGCGTCGCATTCCGAGGCCGTTTGGGCCTCCAAAAGTGGGGCGAGAGTAAATGGTGCGGAATTTTTCCGACGTGCCCTGTTCCCGGGAAAACGCTCATAACTCCCTCACCGGAGGTCGGATCTGGACGGTTTTTACGTCGTTCGAAAGCTTACTCGACGGGCTTTCAAAATGGATGAGGAAATTTCTGATTCTGAGGCCGTCCGGTGCCCCGAAAGCGCGCTGGAAGCCTTCGACCGCCGTTTCTCGATCTCGGTGGTCGGTCTTTCGAAATCGAGTGGTGCGGATAAAACGCACGTAACTCCCTCGTTACATGTCGGATTGGGTCGATTTTGGGTTCGTTGGACAGGCGAGTCAGTGCTCTTCGAAATGCTTCCGGAAGCGTCGCATTCTGAGGCCGTTTGGGCCTCCAAAAGTGGGCGAGAGTAAATGGTGCAGAATTTTTCTGACGTGCCCTGTTCCCGGGAAAATGCTCATAACTCCCTCACCGGAGGTCGGATCTGGACGGTTTTTACGTCGTTGGAAAGCTTACTCGACGGGCTTTCAAAAGGGATGAGAAAATTTCTGATTCCGAGGCCGTCTGGTGCCCCGAAAGTGCGCCGGAAGCCTTCGACCGCCGTTTCTCGATCTCGGTGGTCGGTCTTTCGAAATCGCGTGGTGCGGATAAAACGCACGTAACTCCCTCGTTACATGTCGGATTGGGTCGATTTTGGGTTCGTTGGACAGGCGAGTCAGTGCTCTTCGAAATCCTTCAGGAAGCGTCGCATTCTGAGGCCGTTTGGGCCTCCAAAAGTGGGGCGAGAGCAAATAGTGCGGAATTTTTCCGACGTTCCCTGTTCCCGGGAAAATGCTCATAACTCCCTCATCGGAGGTCGGATCTGGACGGTTTTTACGTCGTTCGAAAGCTTACTCGACGGGCTTTCAAAACGGATGAGGAAATTTCTGATTCCGAGGCCGTCCGGTGCCCCGAAAGCGCGCCGGAAGCCTTCGACCGCCGTTTCTCGATCTCGGTGGTCGGTCTTTCGAAATCGAGTGGTGCGGATAAAACGCACGTAACTCCCTCGTTACATGTCGGATTGGGTCGATTTTGGGTTCGTTGGACAGGCGAGTCAGTGCTCTTCGAAATCCTTCCGGAAGCGTCGCATTCCGAGGCCGTTTGGGCCTCCAAAAGTGGGCGAGAGTAAATGGTGCAGAATTTTTCTGACGTGCCCTGTTCCCGGGAAAATGCTCATAACTCCCTCACCGGAGGTCGGATCTGGACGGTTTTTACGTCGTTGGAAAGCTTACTCGACGGGCTTTCAAAAGGGATGAGAAAATTTCTGATTCCGAGGCCGTCCGGTGCCCCGAAAGTGCGTCGGAAGCCTTCGACCGCCGTTTCTCGATCTCTGTGGTCGGTCTTTCGAAATCGCGTGGTGCGGATAAAACGCACGTAACTCCCTCGTTACATGTCGGATTGGGTCGATTTTGGGTTCGTTGGAAAGGCGAGTCAGTGCTCTTCGAAATCCTTTAGGAAGCGTCGCATTCCGAGGCCGTTTGGGCCTCCAAAAGTGGGGCGAGAGTAAATGGTGTGGAATTTTTTTGACGTGCCCTGTTCCTGGGAAAATGCTCATAACTCCCTCACCGGAGGTCGGATCTGGATGGTTTTTACGTCGTTGGAAAGCTTGCTCGACAGGCTTTTGAAATGGATGAGAAAATTTCTGATTCCGAGGCCGTCCGGTGCCCCGAAAGCGCGCCGGAAGCCTTCGACCGCCGTTTCTCGATCTCGGTGGTCGGTCTTTCGAAATCGAGTGGTGCGGATAAAACGCACGTAACTCCCTCGTTACATGTCGGATTGGGTCGATTTTGGGTTCGTTGGACAGGCGAGTCAGTGCTCTTCGAAATCCTTCAGGAAGCGTCGCATTCCGAGGCCGTTTGGGCCTCCAAAAGTGGGCGAGAGTAAATGGTGCAGAATTTTTCTGACGTGCCCTGTTCCCGGGAAAATGCTCATAACTCCCTCACCGGAGGTCGGATCTGGACGGTTTTTACGTCGTTGGAAAGCTTACTCGACGGGCTTTCAAAATGGATGAGAAAATTTCTGATTCCGAGGCCGTCCGGTGCCCCGAAAGCGCGACGGAAGCCTTCGACCGCCGTTTCTCGATCTCTGTGGTCGGTCTTTCGAAATCGCGTGGTGTGGATACAACGCACGTAACTCCCTCGTTACATGTCGGATTGGGTCGATTTTGGGTTCGTTGGACAGGCGAGTCAGTGCTCTTCGAAATCCTTCAGGAAGCGTCGCATTCCGAGGCCGTTTGGGCCTCCAAAAGTGGGGCGAGAGTAAATGGTGCGGAATTTTTCCGACGTGCCCTGTTCCCGGGAAAACGCTCATAACTCCCTCACCGGAGGTCGGATCTGGACGGTTTTTACGTCGTTCGAAAGCTTACTCGACGGGCTTTCAAAATGGATGAGGAAATTTCTGATTCTGAGGCCGTCCGGTGCCCCGAAAGCGCGCTGGAAGCCTTCGACCGCCGTTTCTCGATCTCGGTGGTCGGTCTTTCGAAATCGAGTGGTGCGGATAAAACGCACGTAACTCCCTCGTTACATGTCGGATTGGGTCGATTTTGGGTTCGTTGGACAGGCGAGTCAGTGCTCTTCGAAATGCTTCCGGAAGCGTCGCATTCCGAGGCCGTTTGGGCCTCCAAAAGTGGGCGAGAGTAAATGGTGCAGAATTTTTCTGACGTGCCCTGTTCCCGGGAAAATGCTCATAACTCCCTCACCGGAGGTCGGATCTGGACGGTTTTTACGTCGTTGGAAAGCTTACTCGACGGGCTTTCAAAAGGGATGAGAAAATTTCTGATTCCGAGGCCGTCTGGTGCCCCGAAAGTGCGCCGGAAGCCTTCGACCGCCGTTTCTCGATCTCGGTGGTCGGTCTTTCGAAATCGAGTGGTGCGGATAAAATGCACGTAACTCCCTCGTTACATGTCGGATTGGGTCGATTTTGGGTTCGTTGGACAGGCGAGTCAGTGCTCTTCGAAATCCTTCCGGAAGCGTCGCATTCCGAGGCCGTTTGGGCCTCCAAAAGTGGGCGAGAGTAAATGGTGCAGAATTTTTCTGACGTGCCCTGTTCCCGGGAAAATGCTCATAACTCCCTCACCGGAGGTCGGATCTGGACGGTTTTTACGTCGTTGGAAAGCTTACTCGACGGGCTTTCAAAATGGATGAGCAAATTTCTGATTCCGAGGCCGTCCGGTGCCACGAAAGCGCGCCGGAAGCCTTCGACCGCCGTTTCTCGATCTCGGTGGTCGGTCTTTCGAAATCGAGTGGTGCGGATAAAACGCACGTAACTCCCTCGTTACATGTCGGATTGGGTCGATTTTGGGTTCGTTGGACAGGCGAGTCAGTGCTCTTCGAAATCCTTCCGGAAGCGTCGCATTCCGAGGCCGTTTGGGCCTCCAAAAGTGGGCGAGAGTAAATGGTGCAGAATTTTTCTGACGTGCCCTGTTCCCGGGAAAATGCTCATAACTCCCTCACCGGAGGTCGGATCTGGACGGTTTTTACGTCGTTGGAAAGCTTACTCGACGGGCTTTCAAAATGGATGAGCAAATTTCTGATTCCGAGGCCGTCCGGTGCCACGAAAGCGCGCCGGAAGCCTTCGACCGCCGTTTCTCGATCTCGGTGGTCGGTCTTTCGAAATCGAGTGGTGCGGATAAAACGCACGTAACTCCCTCGTTACATGTCGGATTGGGTCGATTTTGGGTTCGTTGGACAGGCGAGTCAGTGCTCTTCGAAATCCTTCCGGAAGCGTCGCATTCCGAGGCCGTTTGGGCCTCCAAAAGTGGGCGAGAGTAAATGGTGCAGAATTTTTCTGACGTGCCCTGTTCCCGGGAAAATGCTCATAACTCCCTCACCGGAGGTCGGATCTGGACGGTTTTTACGTCGTTGGAAAGCTTACTCGACGGGCTTTCAAAATGGATGAGGAAATTTCTGATTCCGAGGCCGTCCGGTGCCCCGAAAGTGCGGCGGAAGCCTTCGACCGCCGTTTCTCGATCTCGGTGGTCGGTCTTTCGAAATCGCGTGGTGCGGATAAAACGCACGTAACTCCCTCGTTACATGTCGGATTGGGTCGATTTTGGGTTCGTTGGACAGGCGAGTCAGTGCTCTTCGAAATCCTTCAGGAAGCGTCGCATTCTGAGGCCGTTTGGGCCTCCAAAAGTGGGGCGAGAGCAAATAGTGTGGAATTTTTCTGACGTGCCCTGTTCCCGGGAAAACGCTCATAACTCCCTCACCGGAGGTCGGATCTGGACGGTTTTTACGTCGTTCGAAAGCTTACTCGACGGACTTTCAAAATGGATGAGGAAATTTCTGATTCCGAGGCCGTCCGGTGCCCCGAAAGCGCGCCGGAAGCCTTCGACCGCCGTTTCTCGATCTCGGTGGTCGGTCTTTCGAAATCGAGTGGTGCGGATAAAACGCACGTAACTCCCTCGTTACATGTCGGATTGGGTCGATTTTGGGTTCGTTGGACAGGCGAGTCAGTGCTCTTCGAAATCCTTCAGGAAGCGTCGCATTCCGAGGCCGTTTGGGCCTCCAAAAGTGGGCGAGAGTAAATGGTGCAGAATTTTTCTGACGTGCCCTGTTCCCGGGAAAATGCTCATAACTCCCTCACCGGAGGTCGGATCTGGACGGTTTTTACGTCGTTGGAAAGCTTACTCGACGGGCTTTCAAAATGGATGAGGAAATTTCTGATTCCGAGGCCGTCCGGTGCCCCGAAAGCGCGCCGGAAGCCTTCGACCTCCGTTTCTCGATCTCGGTGGTCGGTCTTTCGAAATCGCGTGGTGCGGATAAAACGCACGTAACTCCCTCGTTACATGTCGGATTGGGTCGATTTTGGGTTCGTTGGACAGGCGAGTCAGTGCTCTTCGAAATCCTTCAGGAAGCGTCGCATTCCGAGGCCGTTTGGGCCTCCAAAAGTGGGGCGAGAGTAAATGGTGCAGAATTTTTCTAACGTGCCCTGTTCCCGGGAAAACGCTCATAACTCCCTCACCGGAGGTCGGATCTGGATGGTTTTTACGTCGTTGGAAAGCTTGCTCGACGGGCTTTCAAAACGGATAAGGAAATTTCTGATTCTGAGGCCGTCTGGTGCCCCGAAAGCACACCGGAAGCCTTCGACCGCCGTTTCTCGATCTCGGTGGTCGGTCTTTCGAAATCGCGTGGTACGGATAAAATGCACGTAACTCCCTCGTTACATCTCGGATTGGGTCGATTTTGGGTTCATTGGAAAGGCGAGTCAGTGCTCTTCGAAATCCTTTAGGAAGCGTCGCATTCCGAGGCCGTTTGGGCCTCCAAAAGTGGGGCGAGAGTAAATGGTGTGGAATTTTTTTGACGTGCCCTGTTCCTGGGAAAATGCTCATAACTCCCTCACCGGAGGTCGGATCTGGATGGTTTTTACGTCGTTGGAAAGCTTGCTCGACAGGCTTTTGAAACGGATGAGAAAATTTCTGATTCCGAGGCCGTCCGGTGCCCCGAAAGCGCGCCGGAAGCCTTCGACCGCCATTTCTCGATCTCGGTGGTCGGTCTTTCGAAATCGAGTGGTGCGGATAAAACGCACGTAACTCCCTCGTTACATGTCGGATTGGGTCGATTTTGGGTTCGTTGGACAGGCGAGTCAGTGCTCTTCGAAATCCTTTAGGAAGCGTCGCATTCCGAGGCCGTTTCGGCCTCCAAAAGTGGGCGAGAGTAAATGGTGCAGAATTTTTCTGACGTGCCCTGTTCCCGGGAAAATGCTCATAACTCCCTCACCGGAGGTCGGATCTGGACGGTTTTTACGTCGTTGGAAAGCTTACTCGACGGGCTTTCAAAAGGGATGAGAAAATTTCTGATTCCGAGGCCGTCTGGTGCCCCGAAAGTGCGCCGGAAGCCTTCGACCGCCGTTTCTCGATCTCGGTGGTCGGTCTTTCGAAATCGAGTGGTGCGGATAAAACGCACGTAACTCCCTCGTTACATGTCGGATTGGGTCGATTTTGGGTTCGTTGGACAGGCGAGTCAGTGCTCTTCGAAATCCTTCCGGAAGCGTCGCATTCCGAGGCCGTTTGGGCCTCCAAAAGTGGGCGAGAGTAAATGGTGCAGAATTTTTCTGACGTGCCCTGTTCCCGGGAAAATGCTCATAACTCCCTCACCGGAGGTCGGATCTGGACGGTTTTTACGTCGTTGGAAAGCTTACTCGACGGGCTTTCAAAATGGATGAGCAAATTTCTGATTCCGATGCCGTCCGGTGCCACGAAAGCGCGCCGGAAGCCTTCGACCGCCGTTTCTCGATCTCGGTGGTCGGTCTTTCGAAATCGAGTGGTGCGGATAAAACGCACGTAACTCCCTCGTTACATGTCGGATTGGGTCGATTTTGGGTTCGTTGGACAGGCGAGTCAGTGCTCTTCGAAATCCTTCCGGAAGCGTCGCATTCCGAGGCCGTTTGGGCCTCCAAAAGTGGGCGAGAGTAAATGGTGCAGAATTTTTCTGACGTGCCCTGTTCCCGGGAAAATGCTCATAACTCCCTCACCGGAGGTCGGATCTGGACGGTTTTTACGTCGTTGGAAAGCTTACTCGACGGGCTTTCAAAATGGATGAGGAAATTTCTGATTCCGAGGCCGTCCGGTGCCCCGAAAGTGCGGCGGAAGCCTTCGACCGCCGTTTCTCGATCTCGGTGGTCGGTCTTTCGAAATCGCGTGGTGCGGATAAAACGCACGTAACTCCCTCGTTACATGTCGGATTGGGTCGATTTTGGGTTCGTTGGACAGGCGAGTCAGTGCTCTTCGAAATCCTTCAGGAAGCGTCGCATTCTGAGGCCGTTTGGGCCTCCAAAAGTGGGGCGAGAGCAAATAGTGCGGAATTTTTCTGACGTGCCCTGTTCCCGGGAAAACGCTCATAACTCCCTCACCGGAGGTCGGATCTGGACGGTTTTTACGTCGTTCGAAAGCTTACTCGACGGACTTTCAAAATGGATGAGGAAATTTCTGATTCCGAGGCCGTGCGGTGCCCCGAAAGCGCGCCGGAAGCCTTCGACCGCCGTTTCTCGATCTCGGTGGTCGGTCTTTCGAAATCGAGTGGTGCGGATAAAACGCACGTAACTCCCTCGTTACATGTCGGATTGGGTCGATTTTGGGTTCGTTGGACAGGCGAGTCAGTGCTCTTCGAAATCCTTCAGGAAGTGTCGCATTCCGAGGCCGTTTGGGCCTCCAAAAGTGGGCGAGAGTAAATGGTGCAGAATTTTTCTGACGTGCCCTGTTCCCGGGAAAATGCTCATAACTCCCTCACCGGAGGTCGGATCTGGACGGTTTTTACGTCGTTGGAAAGCTTACTCGACGGGCTTTCAAAATGGATGGGAAAATTTCTGATTCCGAGGCCGTCCGGTGCCCCGAAAGCCTTCGACCGCCGTTTCTCGATCTCTGTGGTCGGTCTTTCGAAATCGCGTGGTGCGGATACAACGCACGTAACTCCCTCGTTACATGTCGGATTGGGTCGATTTTGGGTTCGTTGGACAGGCGAGTCAGTGCTCTTCGAAATCCTTCAGGAAGCGTCGCATTCCGAGGCCGTTTGGGCCTCCAAAAGTGGGGCGAGAGTAAATGGTGCGGAATTTTTCCGACGTGCCCTGTTCCCGGGAAAACGCTCATAACTCCCTCACCGGAGGTCGGATCTAGACGGTTTTTACGTCGTTGGAAAGCTTACTCGACGGGCTTTCAAAACGGATGAGGAAATTTCTGATTCCGAGGCCGTCCGGTGCCACGAAAGCGCGCCGGAAGCCTTCGACCGCCGTTTCTCGATCTCGGTGGTCGGTCTTTCGAAATCGCGTGGTGCGGATAAAACGCACGTAACTCCCTCGTTACATGTCGGATTGGGTCGATTTTGGGTTCGTTGGACAGGTGAGTCAGTGCTCTTCGAAATCCTTCAGGAAGCGTCACATTTTGAGGCCGTTTGGGCCTCCAAAAGTGGCGCGAGAGTAAATGGTGCGGAATTTTTCCGACGTGCCCTGTTCCCGGGAAAACGCTCATAACTCCCTCACCGGAGGTCGGATCTGGACGGTTTTTACGTCGTTGGAAAGCTTACTCGACGGGCTTTCAAAATGGATGAGGAAATTTCTGATTCCGAGGCCGTCCGGTGCCCCGAAAGCGCGCCGGAAGCCTTCGACCTCCGTTTCTCGATCTCGGTGGTCGGTCTTTCGAAATCGCGTGGTGCGGATAAAACGCACGTAACTCCCTCGTTACATGTCGGATTGGGTCGATTTTGGGTTCGTTGGACAGGCGAGTCAGTGCTCTTCGAAATCCTTCAGGAAGCGTCGCATTCCGAGGCCGTTTGGGCCTCCAAAAGTGGGGCGAGAGTAAATGGTGCAGAATTTTTCTAACGTGCCCTGTTCCCGGGAAAACGCTCATAACTCCCTCACCGGAGGTCGGATCTGGATGGTTTTTACGTCGTTGGAAAGCTTGCTCGACGGGCTTTCAAAACGGATAAGGAAATTTCTGATTCTGAGGCCGTCTGGTGCCCCGAAAGCACACCGGAAGCCTTCGACCGCCGTTTCTCGATCTCGGTGGTCGGTCTTTCGAAATCGCGTGGTACGGATAAAATGCACGTAACTCCCTCGTTACATCTCGGATTGGGTCGATTTTGGGTTCATTGGAAAGGCGAGTCAGTGCTCTTCGAAATCCTTTAGGAAGCGTCGCATTCCGAGGCCGTTTGGGCCTCTAAAAGTGGGGCGAGAGTAAATGGTGTGGAATTTTTTTGACGTGCCCTGTTCCTGGGAAAATGCTCATAACTCCCTCACCGGAGGTCGGATCTGGATGGTTTTTACGTCGTTGGAAAGCTTGCTCGACAGGCTTTTGAAACGGATGAGAAAATTTCTGATTCCGAGGCCGTCCGGTGCCCCGAAAGCGCGCCGGAAGCCTTCGACCGCCATTTCTCGATCTCGGTGGTCGGTCTTTCGAAATCGAGTGGTGCGGATAAAACGCACGTAACTCCCTCGTTACATGTCGGATTGGGTCGATTTTGGGTTCGTTGGACAGGCGAGTCAGTGCTCTTCGAAATCCTTCAGGAAGCGTCGCATTCCGAGGCCGTTTGGGCCTCCAAAAGTGGGCGAGAGTAAATGGTGCAGAATTTTTCTGACGTGCCCTGTTCCCGGGAAAATGCTCATAACTCCCTCACCGGAGGTCGGATCTGGACGGTTTTTACGTCGTTGGAAAGCTTACTCGACGGGCTTTCAAAATGGATGAGAAAATTTCTGATTCCGAGGCCGTCCGGTGCCCCGAAAGCGCGACGGAAGCCTTCGACCGCCGTTTCTCGATCTCTGTGGTCGGTCTTTCGAAATCGCGTGGTGTGGATACAACGCACGTAACTCCCTCGTTACATGTCGGATTGGGTCGATTTTGGGTTCGTTGGACAGGCGAGTCAGTGCTCTTCGAAATCCTTCAGGAAGCGTCGCATTCCGAGGCCGTTTGGGCCTCCAAAAGTGGGGCGAGAGTAAATGGTGCGGAATTTTTCCGACGTGCCCTGTTCCCGGGAAAACGCTCATAACTCCCTCACCGGAGGTCGGATCTGGACGGTTTTTACGTCGTTCGAAAGCTTACTCGACGGGCTTTCAAAATGGATGAGGAAATTTTTGATTCTGAGGCCGTCCGGTGCCCCGAAAGCACGCTGGAAGCCTTCGACCGCCGTTTCTCGATCTCGGTGGTCGGTCTTTCGAAATCGAGTGGTGCGGATAAAACGCACGTAACTCCCTCGTTACATGTCGGATTGGGTCGATTTTGGGTTCGTTGGACAGGCGAGTCAGTGCTCTTCGAAATGCTTCCAGAAGCGTCGCATTCTGAGGCCGTTTGGGCCTCCAAAAGTGGGCGAGAGTAAATGGTGCAGAATTTTTCTGACGTGCCCTGTTCCCGGGAAAATGCTCATAACTCCCTCACCGGAGGTCGGATCTGGACGGTTTTTACGTCGTTGGAAAGCTTACTCGACGGGCTTTCAAAAGGGATGAGAAAATTTCTGATTCCGAGGCCGTCTGGTGCCCCGAAAGTGCGCCGGAAGCCTTCGACCGCCGTTTCTCGATCTCGGTGGTCGGTCTTTCGAAATCGCGTGGTGCGGATAAAACGCACGTAACTCCCTCGTTACATGTCGGATTGGGTCGATTTTGGGTTCGTTGGACAGGCGAGTCAGTGCTCTTCGAAATCCTTCAGGAAGCGTCGCATTCTGAGGCCGTTTGGGCCTCCAAAAGTGGGGCGAGAGCAAATAGTGCGGAATTTTTCCGACGTTCCCTGTTCCCGGGAAAATGCTCATAACTCCCTCACCGGAGGTCGGATCTGGACGGTTTTTACGTCGTTCGAAAGCTTACTCGACGGGCTTTCAAAACGGATGAGGAAATTTCTGATTCCGAGGCCGTCCGGTGCCCCGAAAGCGTGCCGGAAGCCTTCGACCGCCGTTTCTCGATCTCGGTGGTCGGTCTTTCGAAATCGAGTGGTGCGGATAAAACGCACGTAACTCCCTCGTTACATGTCGGATTGGGTCGATTTTGGGTTCGTTGGACAGGCGAGTCAGTGCTCTTCGAAATCCTTCCGGAAGCGTCGCATTCCGAGGCCGTTTGGGCCTCCAAAAGTGGGCGAGAGTAAATGGTGCAGAATTTTTCTGACGTGCCCTGTTCCCGGGAAAATGCTCATAACTCCCTCACCGGAGGTCGGATCTGGACGGTTTTTACGTCGTTGGAAAGCTTACTCGACGGGCTTTCAAAAGGGATGAGAAAATTTCTGATTCCGAGGCCGTCCGGTGCCCCGAAAGCGCGCCGGAAGCCTTCGACCGCCGTTTCTCGATCTCTGTGGTCGGTCTTTCGAAATCGAGTGGTGCGGATAAAACGCACGTAACTCCCTCGTTACATGTCGGATTGGGTCGATTTTGGGTTCGTTGGACAGGCGAGTCAGTGATCTTCGAAATCCTTCCGGAAGCGTCGCATTCCGAGGCCGTTTGGGCCTCCAAAAGTGGGCGAGAGTAAATGGTGCAGAATTTTTCTGACGTGCCCTGTTCCCGGGAAAATGCTCATAACTCCCTCACCGGAGGTCGGATCTGGACGGTTTTTACGTCGTTGGAAAGCTTACTCGACGGGCTTTCAAAAGGGATGAGAAAATTTCTGATTCCGAGGCCGTCCGGTGCCCCGAAAGCGCGTCGGAAGCCTTCGACCGCCGTTTCTCGATCTCTGTGGTCGGTCTTTCGAAATCGCGTGGTGCGGATAAAACGCACGTAACTCCCTCGTTACATGTCGGATTGGGTCGATTTTGGGTTCGTTGGAAAGGCGAGTCAGTGCTCTTCGAAATCCTTTAGGAAGCGTCGCATGACGTGCCCTGTTCCCGGGAAAATGCTCATAACTCCCTCACCGGAGGTCGGATCTGGACGGTTTTTACGTCGTTGGAAAGCTTACTCGACGGGCTTTCAAAACGGATGAGGAAATTTCTGATTCCGAGGCCGTCCGGTGCCCCGAAAGCGCGACGGAAGCCTTCGACCGCCGTTTCTCGATCTCTGTGGTCGGTCTTTCGAAATCGCGTGGTGTGGATACAACGCACGTAACTCCCTCGTTACATGTCGGATTGGGTCGATTTTGGGTTCGTTGGACAGGCGAGTCAGTGCTCTTCGAAATCCTTCAGGAAGCGTCGCATTCCGAGGCCGTTTGGGCCTCCAAAAGTGGGGCGAGAGTAAATGGTGCGGAATTTTTCCGACGTGCCCTGTTCCCGGGAAAACGCTCATAACTCCCTCACCGGAGGTCGGATCTGGACGGTTTTTACGTCGTTCGAAAGCTTACTCGACGGGCTTTCAAAATGGATGAGGAAATTTCTGATTCTGAGGCCGTCCGGTGCCCCGAAAGCGCGCTGGAAGCCTTCGACCGCCGTTTCTCGATCTCGGTGGTCGGTCTTTCGAAATCGAGTGGTGCGGATAAAACGCACGTAACTCCCTCGTTACATGTCGGATTGGGTCGATTTTGGGTTCGTTGGACAGGCGAGTCAGTGCTCTTCGAAATGCTTCCGGAAGCGTCGCATTCTGAGGCCGTTTGGGCCTCCAAAAGTGGGCGAGAGTAAATGGTGCAGAATTTTTCTGACGTGCCCTGTTCCCGGGAAAATGCACATAACTCCCTCACCGGAGGTCGGATCTGGACGGTTTTTACGTCGTTGGAAAGCTTACTCGACGGGCTTTCAAAAGGGATGAGAAAATTTCTGATTCCGAGGCCGTCTGGTGCCCCGAAAGTGCGCCGGAAGCCTTCGACCGCCGTTTCTCGATCTCGGTGGTCGGTCTTTCGAAATCGCGTGGTGCGGATAAAACGCACGTAACTCCCTCGTTACATGTCGGATTGGGTCGATTTTGGGTTCGTTGGACAGGCGAGTCAGTGCTCTTCGAAATCCTTCAGGAAGCGTCGCATTCTGAGGCCGTTTGGGCCTCCAAAAGTGGGGCGAGAGCAAATAGTGCGGAATTTTTCCGACGTTCCCTGTTCCCGGGAAAATGCTCATAACTCCCTCATCGGAGGTCGGATCTGGACGGTTTTTACGTCGTTCGAAAGCTTACTCGACGGGCTTTCAAAACGGATGAGGAAATTTCTGATTCCGAGGCCGTCCGGTGCCCCGAAAGCGCGCCGGAAGCCTTCGACCGCCGTTTCTCGATCTCGGTGGTCGGTCTTTCGAAATCGAGTGGTGCGGATAAAACGCACGTAACTCCCTCGTTACATGTCGGATTGGGTCGATTTTGGGTTCGTTGGACAGGCGAGTCAGTGCTCCTCGAAATCCTTCCGGAAGCGTCGCATTCCGAGGCCGTTTGGGCCTCCAAAAGTGGGCGAGAGTAAATGGTGCAGAATTTTTCTGACGTGCCCTGTTCCCGGGAAAATGCTCATAACTCCCTCACCGGAGGTCGGATCTGGACGGTTTTTACGTCGTTGGAAAGCTTACTCGACGGGCTTTCAAAAGGGATGAGAAAATTTCTGATTCCGAGGCCGTCCGGTGCCCCGAAAGTGCGTCGGAAGCCTTCGACCGCCGTTTCTCGATCTCTGTGGTCAGTCTTTCGAAATCGCGTGGTGCGGATAAAACGCACGTAACTCCCTCGTTACATGTCGGATTGGGTCGATTTTGGGTTCGTTGGAAAGGCGAGTCAGTGCTCTTCGAAATCCTTTAGGAAGCGTCGCATTCCGAGGCCGTTTGGGCCTCCAAAAGTGGGGCGAGAGTAAATGGTGTGGAATTGTTTTGACGTGCCCTGTTCCTGGGAAAATGCTCATAACTCCCTCACCGGAGGTCGGATCTGGATGGTTTTTACGTCGTTGGAAAGCTTGCTCGACAGGCTTTTGAAATGGATGAGAAAATTTCTGATTCCGAGGCCGTCCGGTGCCCCGAAAGCGCGCCGGAAGCCTTCGACCGCCGTTTCTCGATCTCGGTGGTCGGTCTTTCGAAATCGAGTGGTGCGGATAAAACGCACGTAACTCCCTCGTTACATGTCGGATTGGGTCGATTTTGGGTTCGTTGGACAGGCGAGTCAGTGCTCTTCGAAATCCTTCAGGAAGCGTCGCATTCCGAGGCCGTTTGGGCCTCCAAAAGTGGGCGAGAGTAAATGGTGCAGAATTTTTCTGACGTGCCCTGTTCCCGGGAAAATGCTCATAACTCCCTCACCGGAGGTCGGATCTGGACGGTTTTTACGTCGTTGGAAAGCTTACTCGACGGGCTTTCAAAATGGATGAGAAAATTTCTGATTCCGAGGCCGTCCGGTGCCCCGAAAGCGCGACGGAAGCCTTCGACCGCCGTTTCTCGATCTCTGTGGTCGGTCTTTCGAAATCGCGTGGTGTGGATACAACGCACGTAACTCCCTCGTTACATGTCGGATTGGGTCGATTTTGGGTTCGTTGGACAGGCGAGTCAGTGCTCTTCGAAATCCTTCAGGAAGCGTCGCATTCCGAGGCCGTTTGGGCCTCCAAAAGTGGGGCGAGAGTAAATGGTGCGGAATTTTTCCGACGTGCCCTGTTCCCGGGAAAACGCTCATAACTCCCTCACCGGAGGTCGGATCTGGACGGTTTTTACGTCGTTCGAAAGCTTACTCGACGGGCTTTCAAAATGGATGAGGAAATTTCTGATTCTGAGGCCGTCCGGTGCCCCGAAAGCGCGCTGGAAGCCTTCGACCGCCGTTTCTCGATCTCGGTGGTCGGTCTTTCGAAATCGAGTGGTTCGGATAAAACGCACGTAACTCCCTCGTTACATGTCGGATTGGGTCGATTTTGGGTTCGTTGGACAGGCGAGTCAGTGCTCTTCGAAATGCTTCCGGAAGCGTCGCATTCCGAGGCCGTTTGGGCCTCCAAAAGTGGGCGAGAGTAAATGGTGCAGAATTTTTCTGACGTGCCCTGTTCCCGGGAAAATGCTCATAACTCCCTCACCGGAGGTCGGATCTGGACGGTTTTTACGTCGTTGGAAAGCTTACTCGACGGGCTTTCAAAAGGGATGAGAAAATTTCTGATTCCGAGGCCGTCTGGTGCCCCGAAAGTGCGCCGGAAGCCTTCGACCGCCGTTTCTCGATCTCGGTGGTCGGTCTTTCGAAATCGAGTGGTGCGGATAAAACGCACGTAACTCCCTCGTTACATGTCGGATTGGGTCGATTTTGGGTTCGTTGGACAGGCGAGTCAGTGCTCTTCGAAATCCTTCCGGAAGCGTCGCATTCCGAGGCCGTTTGGGCCTCCAAAAGTGGGCGAGAGTAAATGGTGCAGAATTTTTCTGACGTGCCCTGTTCCCGGGAAAATGCTCATAACTCCCTCACCGGAGGTCGGATCTGGACGGTTTTTACGTCGTTGGAAAGCTTACTCGACGGGCTTTCAAAATGGATGAGCAAATTTCTGATTCCGAGGCCGTCCGGTGCCCCGAAAGCGCGCCGGAAGCCTTCGACCGCCGTTTCTCGATCTCGGTGGTCGGTCTTTCGAAATCGAGTGGTGTGGATAAAACGCACGTAACTCCCTCGTTACATGTCGGATTGGGTCGATTTTGGGTTCGTTGGACAGGCGAGTCAGTGCTCTTCGAAATCCTTCCGGAAGCGTCGCATTCCGAGGCCGTTTGGGCCTCCAAAAGTGGGCGAGAGTAAATGGTGCAGAATTTTTCTGACGTGCCCTGTTCCCGGGAAAATGCTCATAACTCCCTCACCGGAGGTCGGATCTGGACGGTTTTTACGTCGTTGGAAAGCTTACTCGACGGGCTTTCAAAATGGATGAGCAAATTTCTGATTCCGAGGCCGTCCGGTGCCACGAAAGCGCGCCGGAAGCCTTCGACCGCCGTTTCTCGATCTCGGTGGTCGGTCTTTCGAAATCGAGTGGTGCGGATAAAACGCACGTAACTCCCTCGTTACATGTCGGATTGGGTCGATTTTGGGTTCGTTGGACAGGCGAGTCAGTGCTCTTCGAAATCCTTCCAGAAGCGTCGCATTCCGAGGCCGTTTGGGCCTCCAAAAGTGGGCGAGAGTAAATGGTGCAGAATTTTTCTGACGTGCCCTGTTCCCGGGAAAACGCTCATAACTCCCTCACCGGAGGTCGGATCTAGACGGTTTTTACGTCGTTGGAAAGCTTACTCGACGGGCTTTCAAAATGGATGAGGAAATTTCTGATTCCGAGGCCGTCCGGTGCCACGAAAGCACGCCGGAAGCCTTCGACCGCCGTTTCTCGATCTCGGTGGTCGGTCTTTCGAAATCGCGTGGTGCGGATAAAACGCACGTAACTCCCTCGTTACATGTCGGATTGGGTCGATTTTGGGTTCATTGGAAAGGCGAGTCAGTGCTCTTCGAAATCCTTTAGGAAGCGTCGCATTCCGAGGCCGTTTGGGCCTCCAAAAGTGGGGCGAGAGTAAATGGTGTGGAATTTTTTTGACGTGCCCTGTTCCTGGGAAAATGCTCATAACTCCCTCACCGGAGGTCGGATCTGGATGGTTTTTACGTCGTTGGAAAGCTTGCTCGACAGGCTTTTGAAACGGATGAGAAAATTTCTGATTCCGAGGCCGTCCGGTGCCCCGAAAGCGCGCCGGAAGCCTTCGACCGCCATTTCTCGATCTCGGTGGTCGGTCTTTCGAAATCGAGTGGTGCGGATAAAACGCACGTAACTCCCTCGTTACATGTCGGATTGGGTCGATTTTGGGTTCGTTGGACAGGCGAGTCAGTGCTCTTCGAAATCCTTTAGGAAGCGTCGCATTCCGAGGCCGTTTCGGCCTCCAAAAGTGGGCGAGAGTAAATGGTGCAGAATTTTTCTGACGTGCCCTGTTCCCGGGAAAATGCTCATAACTCCCTCACCGGAGGTCGGATCTGGACGGTTTTTACGTCGTTGGAAAGCTTACTCGACGGGCTTTCAAAATGGATGAGAAAATTTCTGATTCCGAGGCCGTCCGGTGCCCCGAAAGCGCGACGGAAGCCTTCGACCGCCGTTTCTCGATCTCTGTGGTCGGTCTTTCGAAATCGCGTGGTGTGGATACAACGCACGTAACTCCCTCGTTACATGTCGGATTGGGTCGATTTTGGGTTCGTTGGACAAGCGAGTCAGTGCTCTTCGAAATCCTTCAGGAAGCGTCGCATTCCGAGGCCGTTTGGGCCTCCAAAAGTGGGGCGAGAGTAAATGGTGCGGAATTTTTCCGACGTGCCCTGTTCCCGGGAAAACGCTCATAACTCCCTCACCGGAGGTCGGATCTGGACGGTTTTTACGTCGTTCGAAAGCTTACTCGACGGGCTTTCAAAATGGATGAGGAAATTTCTGATTCTGAGGCCGTCCGGTGCCCCGAAAGCGCGCTGGAAGCCTTCGACCGCCGTTTCTCGATCTCGGTGGTCGGTCTTTCGAAATCGAGTGGTGCGGATAAAACGCACGTAACTCCCTCGTTACATGTCGGATTGGGTCGATTTTGGGTTCGTTGGACAGGCGAGTCAGTGCTCTTCGAAATGCTTCCGGAAGCGTCGCATTCTGAGGCCGTTTGGGCCTCCAAAAGTGGGCGAGAGTAAATGGTGCAGAATTTTTCTGACGTGCCCTGTTCCCGGGAAAATGCTCATAACTCCCTCACCGGAGGTCGGATCTGGACGGTTTTTACGTCGTTGGAAAGCTTACTCGACGGGCTTTCAAAAGGGATGAGAAAATTTCTGATTCCGAGGCCGTCCGGTGCCCCGAAAGCGCGTCGGAAGCCTTCGACCGCCGTTTCTCGATCTCTGTGGTCGGTCTTTCGAAATCGCGTGGTGCGGATAAAACGCACGTAACTCCCTCGTCACATGTCGGATTGGGTCGATTTTGGGTTCGTTGGAAAGGCGAGTCAGTGCTCTTCGAAATCCTTTAGGAAGCGTCGCATTCCGAGGCCGTTTGGGCCTCCAAAAGTGGGGCGAGAGTAAATGGTGTGGAATTTTTTTGACGTGCCCTGTTCCTGGGAAAATGCTCATAACTCCCTCACCGGAGGTCGGATCTGGACGGTTTTTACGTCGTTGGAAAGCTTGCTCGACAGGCTTTTGAAATGGATGAGAAAATTTCTGATTCCGAGGCCGTCCGGTGCCCCGAAAGCGCGCCGGAAGCCTTCGACCGCCGTTTCTCGATCTCGGTGGTCGGTCTTTCGAAATCGCGTGGTGCGGATAAAACACACGTAACTCCCTCGTTACATGTCGGATTGGGTCGATTTTGGGTTCGTTGGACAGGCGAGTCAGTGCTCTTCGAAATCCTTCAGGAAGCGTCGCATTCTGAGGCCGTTTGGGCCTCCAAAAGTGGGGCGAGAGCAAATAGTGTGGAATTTTTCCGACGTGCCCTGTTCCTGGGAAAACGCTCATAACTCCCTCACCGGAGGTCGGATCTGGACGGTTTTTACGTCGTTGGAAAGCTTACTCGACGGGGTTTCAAAATGGATGAGGAAATTTCTGATTCCGAGGCCATCCGGTGCCCCGAAAGCGCGCCGGAAGCCTTCGACCGCCGTTTCTCGATCTCGGTGGTCGGTCTTTCGAAATCGCGTGGTGCGGATAAAACGCACGTAACTCCCTCGTTACATGTCGGATTGGGTCGATTTTGGGTTCGTTGGACAGGCGAGTCAGTGCTCTTCGAAATCCTTCAGGAAGCGTCGCATTCTGAGGCCGTTTGGGCCTCCAAAAGTGGGGTGAGAGCAAATAGTGCGGAATTTTTCCGACGTTCCCTGTTCCCGGGAAAATGCTCATAACTCCCTCACCGGAGGTCGGATCTGGACGGTTTTTACGTCGTTCGAAAGCTTACTCGACGGGCTTTCAAAATGGATGAGGAAATTTCTGATTCCGAGGCCGTCCGATGCCCCGAAAGCACGCCGGAAGCCTTCGACCGCCGTTTCTCGATCTCGGTGGTCGGTCTTTCGAAATCGAGTGGTGCGGATAAAATGCACGTAACTCCCTCGTTACATGTCGGATTGGGTCGATTTTGGGTTCGTTGGACAGGCGAGTCAGTGCTCTTCGAAATCCTTCAGGAAGCGTCGCATTCTGAGGCCGTTTGGGCCTCCAAAAGTGGGCGAGAGTAAATGGTGCGGAATTTTTCCGACGTGCCCTGTTCCCGGGAAAACGCTCATAACTCCCTCACCGGAGGTCGGATCTGGACGGTTTTTACGTCGTTGGAAAGCTTACTCGACGGGCTTTCAAAATGGATTAGGAAATTTCTGATTCCGAGGCCGTCCGGTGCCCCAAAAGCGTGCCGGAAGCCTTCGACCGCCGTTTCTCGATCTCGGTGGTCGGTCTTTCGAAATCGTGTGGTGCGGATAAAACGCACGTAACTCCCTCGTTACATGTCGGATTGGGTCGATTTTGGGTTCGTTGGAAAGGCGAGTCAGTGCTCTTCGAAATCCTTCAGGAAGCGTCGCATTCTGAGGCCGTTTGGGCCTCCAAAAGTGGGGCGAGAGCAAATGGTGCGAAATTTTTCCGACGTGCCCTGTTCCCGGGAAAATGCTCATAACTCCCTCACCGGAGGTCGGATCTGGACGGTTTTTACGTCGTTGGAAAGCTTGCTCGACGGGCTTTCAAAAGGGATGCGGAAATTACTGATTCCGAGGGTGTCTGTTGCCCCGAAAGTGCGTCGAAAGCCTTCGAGCGCCGTTTCTCGATCTCGGTCTTCGGTCTTTCGAAATCGCATGGTGCGGATAAAACGCACGTAACTCCCTCGTTACAAGTCGGATTGGGTCGATTTTGGGTTCATTGGAAAGGCGAGTCAGTGCTCTTCGAAATCCTTTAGGAAGCGTCGCATTCCGAGGCCGTTTGGGCCTCCAAAAGTGGGGCGAGAGCAAACGGTCCGAAATTTTTTTGACAACCCCTGTTCGTACGAAAACCCTCATGACTCCCTCACCGGAGGTCGGCTCTGGGCAGTATTAACGTCGTTGGAAAGCTTACTCGACGAGCTTTCAAAAATAATGAAGAAATTTCTGATTCCGAGGCCGTCTGGTGCCCCGAAAGTATGCCGGAAGCCTTCGAGCGCCGTTTCTCGATCTCGGTCGTCAATCTCTTGAAATCATGTGATACGAATAAATCACTCGTAACTCCCTCGTTACACGTCGGATCGAGTCGATTTTTGATTCTTTGGAAAGGCGAGTCGGTGCTCTTCGAAACTCCTTTAGGAACCGTCACATTCCGAGGCTGTTTGGGCCTCCAAAAGTGGGGCGAGAGCAAACGGTGCGGAATTTTTTCGACAACCCCTGTTTGCACGAAAACCCTCATAACTCCCTCACCGGAGGTCAGATCTAGGCAGTTTTTACGTCGTTGGAAAGCTTACTCGACGAGCTTTCAAAACAGATGAAGACATTTCTAATTCTGAGGCCGTCTGGTGCCCCAAAAGCACGCCGGAAGCCTTCGAGCGCCGTTTCTCTATCTTGGTCGTTAATCTCTTGAAATCACGTGATGCGAATAAAATGCTCGTAACTCCCTCGTTACACGTCGGATTGGGTCGATTTTTAGTTTGTTGGAAAGACGAGTCGGTGCTCTTCGAAACTCCTTCAGGAACCGTCGCATTCCGAGGCCGTTTGGCCCTCCAAAAGTGGAGCGAGAGCAAACAGGTCGGAATTTTTTTGACAACCCCTGTTCGTACGAAAACCCTCATAACTCCCTTACCGGAGGTCGAATCTGGGCAGTTTTTACGTCGTTGGAAATCTTACTCGACGAGCTTTCAAAAGACATTTCTGATTCCGAGGCCGTCTGGTGCCCCGAAAGTGCGCCGGAAGCCTTCGACCGCCGTTTCTCGATCTCGGTGGTCGGTCTTTCGAAATCGTGTGGTGCGGATAAAATGCACGTAACTCCCTCGTTACACGTCGGATTGGGTCGATTTTGGGTTCATTTGAAAGGCGATTCAGTGATCTTCGAAATCCTTCAGGAAGCATCGCATTCTGAGGCCGTTTGGGCCTCCAAAAGTGGGGCGAGAGTAAATGGTGCGGAATTTTTTTGACGTGCCCTGTTCCCGGGAAAATGCTCATAACTCCCTCACCGGAGGTCGGATCTGGATGGTTTTTACGTCGTTGGAAAGCTTGCTCGACGGGCTTTCGAAACGGATGAGGAAATTTCTGATTCTGAGGCCATCTGGTGCCCCGAAAGCGCATCGGAAGCCTTCGACTGCCGTTTCTCGATCTCGGTGGTCGGTCTTTCGAAATCGCGTGGTGCGGATAAAACGCACGTAACTCCCTCGTTACATGTCGGATTGGGTCGATTTTGGGTTCATTGGAAAGGCGAGTCAGTGATCTTCGAAATCCTTCAGGAAGCGTCGCATTCTGAGGCCGTTTGGGCCTCCAAAAGTGGGGCGAGAGTAAATGCTGTGGAATTTTTCTGACGTGCCCTGTTCCCGGGAAAATGCTCATAACTCCCTCACCGGAGGTCGGATCTGGATGGTTTTTACGTCGTTGGAAAGCTTGCTCGACGGGTTTTCAAAACGGATGAGGAAATTTCTGATTCCGAGGCCGTCTGGTGCCCCGAAAGTGCACCGGAAGCCTTCGACCGCCGTTTCTCGATCTTGGTGGTCGGTCTTTCCAAATCGCGTGGTGCGGATAAAACGTACGTACCTCCCTCGTTACAAGTCGGATTGGGTCAATTTTGGGTTCATTGGAAAGGCGAGTCAGTGCTCTTCGAAATCCTTTAGGAAGCGTCGCATTCCGAGGCCGTTTGGGCCTCCAAAAGTGGGGCGAGAGTAAATGGTGCAGAATTTTTCTGACGTGCCCTGTTCCCGGGAAAACGCTCATAACTCCCTCACCGGAGGTCGGATCTGGATGGTTTTTACGTCGTTGGAAAGCTTGCTCGACGGGCTTTCAAAACGGATAAGAAAATTTCTGATTCTGAGGCCGTCTGGTGCCCCGAAAGCACACTGGAAGCCTTCGAGCGCCGTTTCTCGATCTCGGTGGTCGGTCTTTCGAAATCGCGTGGTACGGATAAAATACACGTAACTCTCTCGTTACATGTCGGATTGGGTCGATTTTGGGTTCATTGGAAAGGCGAGTCAGTGATCTTCGAAATCCTTCAGGAAGCGTCGCATTCTGAGGCCGTTTGGGCCTCTAAAAGTGGGGCGAGAGTAAATGCTGTGGAATTTTTCTGACGTGCCCTGTTCCCGGGAAAATGCTCATAACTCCCTCATCGGAGGTCGGATCTGGATGGTTTTTACGTCGTTGGAAAGCTTGCTCGACGGGTTTTCAAAACGGATGAGGAAATTTCTGATTCTGAGGCCATCTGGTGCCCCGAAAGAGCGTCGGAAGCCTTTGACCGCCGTTTCTCGATCTCGGTGGTCGGTCTTTCGAAATCGCGTGGTGCGGATAAAATGCACGTAACTCCCTCGTTACATGTCGGATTGGGTCGATTTTGGGTTCATTGGAAAGGCGAGTCAGTGATCTTCAAAATCCTTCAGGAAGCGTCGCATTCTGAGGCCGTTTGGGCCTCCAAAAGTGGCGCGAGAGTAAATGGTGCGGAATTTTTTCGACGTGCCCTGTTCCCGGGAAAACGCTCATAACTCCCTCACCGGAGGTCGGATCTGGACGGTTTTTACGTCGTTGGAAAGCTTGCTCGACGGGCTTTCAAAACGGATGAGAAATTTCTGATTCCGAGGCCGTCTAGTGCCCCGAAAGCGCGTCGGAAGCCTTCGACCGCCGTTTCTCGATCTCGGTGGTCGGTCTTTCGAAATCGAGTGGTGCGGATAAAACGCACGTAACTCCCTCGTTACATGTCGGATTGGGTCTATTTTGGGTTCGTTGGACAGGCGAGTCAGTGCTCTTCGAAATCCATCAGGAAGCGTCGCATTCCGAGGCCGTTTGGGCCTCCAAAAGTGGGCGAGAGTAAATGGTGCAGAATTTTTCTGACGTGCCCTGTTCCCAGGAAAACGCTCATAACTCCCTCACCGGAGGTCGGATCTGGACGGTTTTTACGTCGTTGGAAAGCTTACTCGACGGGCTTTCAAAACGGATGAGGAAATTTCTGATTCCGAGGCCGTCCGGTGCCCCGAAAGCGCGCTGGAAGCCTTCGACCGCCGTTTCTCGATCTCGGTGGTCGGTCTTTCGAAATCGCGTGGTGCGGATAAAACGCACGTAACTCCCTCGTTACATGTCGGATTGGGTCGATTTTGGGTTCGTTGGACAGGTGAGTCAGTGCTCTTCGAAATCCTTCAGGAAGCGTCACATTCTGAGGCCGTTTGGGCCTCCAAAAGTGGGGCGAGAGCAAATAGTGCAGAATTTTTCCGACGTGCCCTGTTCCCGGGAAAACGCTCATAACTCCCTCACCGGAGGTCGGATCTGGACGGTTTTTACGTCGTTGGAAAGCTTACTCGACGGGCTTTCAAAATGGATTAGGAAATTTCTGATTCCGAGGCCGTCCGGTGCCCCAAAAGCGCGCCGGAAGCCTTCGACCGCCGTTTCTCGATCTCGGTGGTCGGTCTTTCGAAATCGTGTGGTGCGGATAAAACGCACGTAACTCCCTCGTTACATGTCGGATTGGGTCGATTTTGGGTTCGTTGGAAAGGCGAGTCAGTGCTCTTCGAAATCCTTCAGGAAGCGTCGCATTCTGAGGCCATTTGGGCCTCCAAAAGTGGGGCGAGAGCAAATGGTGCGGAATTTTTCCGACGTGCCCTGTTCCCGGGAAAATGCTCATAACTCCCTCACCGGAGGTCGGATCTGGACGGTTTTTACGTCGTTGGAAAGCTTGCTCGACGGGCTTTCAAAACGGATGCGGAAATTACTGATTCCGAGGGTGTCTGTTGCCCCGAAAGTGCGCCGAAAGCCTTCGAGCGCCGTTTCTAGATCTCGGTCTTCGGTCTTTCGAAATCGCATGGTGCGGATAAAACGCACGTAACTCCCTCGTTACAAGTCGGATTGGGTCGATTTTGGGTTCATTGGAAAGGCGAGTCAGTGCTCTTCGAAATCCTTTAGGAAGCGTAGCATTCCGAGGCCGTTTGGGCCTCCAAAAGTGGGGCGAGAGCAAACGGTCCGAAATTTTTTTGACAACCCCTGTTCGTACGAAAACCCTCATGACTCCCTCACCGGAGGTCGGCTCTGGGCAGTATTAACGTCGTTGGAAAGCTTACTCGACGAGCTTTCAAAAATAATGAAGAAATTTCTGATTCCGAGGCCGTCTGGTGCCCCGAAAGTATGCCGGAAGCCTTCGAGCGCCGTTTCTCGATCTCGGTCGTCAATCTCTTGAAATCATGTGATACGAATAAATCACTCGTAACTCCCTCGTTACACGTCGGATCGAGTCGATTTTTGATTCTTTGGAAAGGCGAGTCGGTGCTCTTCGAAACTCCTTTAGGAACCGTCACATTCCGAGGCTGTTTGGGCCTCCAAAAGTGGGGCGAGAGCAAACGGTGCGGAATTTTTTCGACAACCCCTGTTTGCACGAAAACCCTCATAACTCCCTCACCGGAGGTCAGATCTAGGCAGTTTTTACGTCGTTGGAAAGCTTACTCGACGAGCTTTCAAAACAGATGAAGACATTTCTAATTCTGAGGCCGTCTGGTGCCCCAAAAGCACGCCGGAAGCCTTCGAGCGCCGTTTCTCTATCTTGGTCGTTAATCTCTTGAAATCACGTGATGCGAATAAAATGCTCGTAACTCCCTCGTTACACGTCGGATTGGGTCGATTTTTAGTTTGTTGGAAAGACGAGTCGGTGCTCTTCGAAACTCCTTCAGGAACCGTCGCATTCCGAGGCCGTTTGGCCCTCCAAAAGTGGAGCGAGAGCAAACAGGTCGGAATTTTTTTGACAACCCCTGTTCGTACGAAAACCCTCATAACTCCCTTACCGGAGGTCGAATCTGGGCAGTTTTTACGTCGTTGGAAATCTTACTCGACGAGCTTTCAAAAGACATTTCTGATTCCGAGGCCGTCTGGTGCCCCGAAAGTGCGCCGGAAGCCTTCGACCGCCGTTTCTCGATCTCGGTGGTCGGTCTTTCGAAATCGTGTGGTGCGGATAAAATGCACGTAACTCCCTCGTTACACGTCGGATTGGGTCGATTTTGGGTTCATTTGAAAGGCGATTCAGTGATCTTCGAAATCCTTCAGGAAGCATCGCATTCTGAGGCCGTTTGGGCCTCCAAAAGTGGGGCGAGAGTTAATGGTGCGGAATTTTCTGGACGTTCCCTGTTCCTAGGAAAACGCTCATAACTCCCTCACCGGAGGTCGGATCTGGACGGTTTTTATGTCGTTAGAAAGCTTGCTCGACGGGCTTTCAAAACGGATGAGGAAATTTCTGATTCTGAGGCCGTCTGGTGCCCCGAAAGCACGCCGGAAGCCTTCGACCGCCGTTTCTCGATCTTGGTGGTCGGTCTTTCGAAATCGCGTGGTGCGGATAAAACGCACGTAACTCCCTCGTTACAAGTCGGATTGGGTCAATTTTGGGTTCATTGGAAACGCGAGTCAGTGCTCTTCGAAATCCTTTAGGAAGCGTCACATTCTGAGGCCGTTTGGGCCTCCAAAAGTGGGGCGAGAGTAAATGGTGTGGAATTTTTCTTACGTGCCCTGTTCCCGGGAAAACGCTCATAACTCCCTCACCGGAGGTCGGATCTGGACGGTTTTTACGTCGTTGGAAAGCTTGTTTGACGGGCTTTCAAAACGGATGAGAAATTTCTGATTCCGAGGCCGTCTAGTGCCCCAAAAGCGCGTCGGAAGCCTTCGAGCGCCGTTTCTCGATCTCGGTGGTCGGTCTTTCGAAATCGCGTGGTGCGGATAAAACATACGTAACTCCCTCGTTACATGTCGGATTGGGTCGATTTTGGGTTCATTGGAAAGGCGAGTCAGTGCTCTTCGAAATCCTTGAGGAAGCATCGCATTCTGAGGCCGTTTGGGCCTTCAAAAGTGGGGCGAGAGTAAATGGTGTGGAATTTTTCTGACGTGCCCTGTTCCCGGGAAAACGCTCATAACTCCCTCACCGGAGGTCGGATCTGGATGGTTTTTACATCGTTGGAAAGCTTGCTCGACGGGCTTTCAAAACGGATAAGGAAATTTCTGATTCTGAGGCCGTCTGGGGCCCCGAAAGTGTGCCGGAAGCCTTCGAGCGCCGTTTCTCGATCTCGGTGGTCGGTCTTTCGAAATCGCGTGGTGCGGATAAAATGCACGTAACTCCCTCGTTACACGTCGGATTGGGTCGATTTTGGGTTCATTTGAAAGGCGATTCAGTGATCTTCGAAATCCTTCAGGAAGCATCGCATTCTGAGGCCGTTTGGGCCTCCAAAAGTGGGGCGAGAGTAAATGGTGCGGAATTTTTTTGACGTGCCCTGTTCCCGGGAAAATGCTCATAACTCCCTCACCGGAGGTCGGATCTGGATGGTTTTTACGTCGTTGGAAAGCTTGCTCGACGGGCTTTCGAAACGGATGAGGAAATTTCTGATTCTGAGGCCATCTGGTGCCCCGAAAGCGCATCGGAAGCCTTCGACTGCCGTTTCTCGATCTCGGTGGTCGGTCTTTCGAAATCGCGTGGTGCGGATAAAACGCACGTAACTCCCTCGTTACATGTCGGATTGGGTCGATTTTGGGTTCATTGGAAAGGCGAGTCAGTGATCTTCGAAATCCTTCAGGAAGCGTCGCATTCTGAGGCCGTTTGGACCTCCAAAAGTGGGGCGAGAGTAAATACTGTGGAATTTTTCTGACGTGCCCTGTTCCCGGGAAAATGCTCATAACTCCCTCACCGGAGGTCGGATCTGGATGGTTTTTACGTCGTTGGAAAGCTTGCTCGACGGGTTTTCAAAACGGATGAGGAAATTTCTGATTCCGAGGCCGTCTGGTGCCCCGAAAGTGCACCGGAAGCCTTCGACCGCCGTTTCTCGATCTTGGTGGTCGGTCTTTCCAAATCGCGTGGTGCGGATAAAACGTACGTAACTCCCTCGTTACAAGTCGGATTGGGTCAATTTTGGGTTCATTGGAAAGGCGAGTCAGTGCTCTTCGAAATCCTTTAGGAAGCGTCGCATTCCGAGGCCGTTTGGGCCTCCAAAAGTGGGGCGAGAGTAAATGGTGCAGAATTTTTCTGACGTGCCCTGTTCCCGGGAAAACGCTCATAAATCCCTCACCGGAGGTCGGATCTGGATGGTTTTTACGTCGTTGGAAAGCTTGCTCGACGGGCTTTCAAAACGGATAAGAAAATTTCTGATTCTGAGGCCGTCTGGTGCCCCGAAAGCACACTGGAAGCCTTCGAGCGCCGTTTCTCGATCTCGGTGGTCGGTCTTTCGAAATCGCGTGGTACGGATAAAATACACGTAACTCTCTCGTTACATGTCGGATTGGGTCGATTTTGGGTTCATTGGAAAGGCGAGTCAGTGATCTTCGAAATCCTTCAGGAAGCATCGCATTCTGAGGCCGTTTGGGCCTCCAAAAGTGGGGCGAGAGTAAATGGTGCGGAATTTTTTTGACGTGCCCTGTTCCCGGGAAAATGCTCATAACTCCCTCACCGGAGGTCGGATCTGGATGGTTTTTACGTCGTTGGAAAGCTTGCTCGACGGGTTTTCAAAACGGATGAGGAAATTTCTGATTCCGAGGCCGTCTGGTGCCCCGAAAGTGCACCGGAAGCCTTCGACCGCCGTTTCTCGATCTTGGTGGTCGGTCTTTCCAAATCGCGTGGTGCGGATAAAACGTACGTAACTCCCTCGTTACAAGTCGGATTGGGTCAATTTTGGGTTCATTGGAAAGGCGAGTCAGTGCTCTTCGAAATCCTTTAGGAAGCGTCGCATTCCGAGGCCGTTTGGGCCTCCAAAAGTGGGGCGAGAGTAAATGGTGCAGAATTTTTCTGACGTGCCCTGTTCCCGGGAAAACGCTCATAACTCCCTCACCGGAGGTCGGATCTGGATGGTTTTTACGTCGTTGGAAAGCTTGCTCGACGGGCTTTCAAAACGGATAAGAAAATTTCTGATTCTGAGGCCGTCTGGTGCCCCGAAAGCACACTGGAAGCCTTCGAGCGCCGTTTCTCGATCTCGGTGGTCGGTCTTTCGAAATCGCGTGGTACGGATAAAATACACGTAACTCTCTCGTTACATGTCGGATTGGGTCGATTTTGGGTTCATTGGAAAGGCGAGTCAGTGATCTTCGAAATCCTTCAGGAAGCGTCGCATTCTGAGGCCGTTTGGGCCTCTAAAAGTGGGGCGAGAGTAAATGCTGGGGAATTTTTCTGACGTGCCCTGTTCCCGGGAAAATGCTCATAACTCCCTCATCGGAGGTCGGATCTGGATGGTTTTTACGTCGTTGGAAAGCTTACTCGACGGGTTTTCAAAACGGATGAGGAAATTTCTGATTCTGAGGCCATCTGGTGCCCCGAAAGAGCGTCGGAAGCCTTTGACCGCCGTTTCTCGATCTCGGTGGTCGGTCTTTCGAAATCGCGTGGTGCGGATAAAATGCACGTAACTCCCTCGTTACATGTCGGATTGGGTCGATTTTGGGTTCATTGGAAAGGCGAGTCAGTGATCTTCGAAATCCTTCAGGAAGCGTCGCATTCTGAGGCCGTTTGGGCCTCCAAAAGTGGCGCGAGAGTAAATGGTGCGGAATTTTTCCGACCTGCCCTGTTCCCGGGAAAATGCTCATAACTCCCTCACCGGAGGTCGGATCTGGACGGTTTTTACGTCGTTGGAAAGCTTGCTCGACGGGCTTTCAAAACGGATGAGAAATTTCTGATTCCGAGGCCGTCTAGTGCCCCGAAAGCGCGTCGGAAGCCTTCGACCGCCGTTTCTCGATCTCGGTGGTCGGTCTTTCGAAATCGAGTGGTGCGGATAAAACGCACGTAACTCCCTCGTTACATGTCGGATTGGGTCGATTTTGGGTTCGTTGGACAGGCGAGTCAGTGCTCTTCGAAATCCTTCAGGAAGCGTCGCATTCCGAGGCCGTTTGGGCCTCCAAAAGTGGGCGAGAGTAAATGGTGCAGAATTTTTCTGACGTGCCCTGTTCCCGGGAAAACGCTCATAACTCCCTCACCGGAGGTCGGATCTGGATGGTTTTTACGTCGTTGGAAAGCTTACTCGACGGGCTTTCAAAACGGATGAGGAAATTTCTGATTCCGAGGCCGTCCGGTGCCCCGAAAGCACGCCGGAAGCCTTCGACCGCCGTTTCTCGATCTCGGTGCTCGGTCTTTCGAAATCGCGTGGTGCGGATAAAACGCACGTAACTCCCTCGTTACATGTCGGATTGGGTCGATTTTGGGTTCGTTGGACAGGTGAGTCAGTGCTCTTCGAAATCCTTCAGGAAGCGTCGCATTCTGAGGCCGTTTGGGCCTCCAAAAGTGGGGCTAGAGCAAATAGTGCGGAATTTTTCCGACGTGCCCTGTTCCCGGGAAAACGCTCATAACTCCCTCACCGGAGGTCGGATCTGGACGGTTTTTACGTCGTTGGAAAGCTTACTCGACGGGCTTTCAAAATGGATTAGGAAATTTCTGATTCCGAGGCCGTCCGGTGCCCCGAAAGCACGCCGGAAGCCTTCGACCGCCGTTTCTCGATCTCGGTGGTCGGTCTTTCCAAATCGCGTGGTGCGGATAAAACGCACGTAACTCCCTCGTTACATGTCGGATTGGGTCGATTTTGGGTTCGTTGGACAGGCGAGTCAGTGCTCTTCGAAATCTTTCAGGAAGCGTCGCATTCCGAGGCCGTTTGGGCCTCCAAAAGTGGGGCGAGAGCAAATAGTGCGGAATTTTTCTGACGTGCCCTGTTCCTGGGAAAACGCTCATAACTCCCTCACCGGAGGTCAGATCTGGACGGTTTTTACGTCGTTGGAAAGCTTACTCGACGGGCTTTCAAAACGGATGAGGAAATTTCTGATTCCGAGGCCGTCCGGTGCCCCAAAAGCGCGCCGGAAGCCTTCGACCGCCGTTTCTCGATCTCGGTGGTCGGTCTTTCGAAATCGTGTGGTGCGGATAAAACGCACGTAACTCCCTCGTTACATGTCGGATTGGGTCGATTTTGGGTTCGTTGGAAAGGCGAGTCAGTGCTCTTCGAAATCCTTCAGGAAGCGTCGCATTCTGAGGCCATTTGGGCCTCCAAAAGTGGGGCGAGAGCAAATGGTGCGGAATTTTTCCGACGTGCCCTGTTCCCGGGAAAATGCTCATAACTCCCTCACCGGAGGTCGGATCTGGATGGTTTTTACATCGTTGGAAAGCTTGCTCGACGGGCTTTCAAAACGGATAAGGAAATTTCTGATTCTGAGGCCGTCTGGGGCCCCGAAAGTGTGCCGGAAGCCTTCGAGCGCCGTTTCTCGATCTCGGTGGTCGGTCTTTCGAAATCGCGTGGTGCGGATAAAATGCACGTAACTCCCTCGTTACACGTCGGATTGGGTCGATTTTGGGTTCATTTGAAAGGCGATTCAGTGATCTTCGAAATCCTTCAGGAAGCATCGCATTCTGAGGCCGTTTGGGCCTCCAAAAGTGGGGCGAGAGTAAATGGTGCGGAATTTTTTTGACGTGCCCTGTTCCCGGGAAAATGCTCATAACTCCCTCACCGGAGGTCGGATCTGGATGGTTTTTACGTCGTTGGAAAGCTTGCTCGACGGGCTTTCGAAACGGATGAGGAAATTTCTGATTCTGAGGCCATCTGGTGCCCCGAAAGCGCATCGGAAGCCTTCGACTGCCGTTTCTCGATCTCGGTGGTCGGTCTTTCGAAATCGCGTGGTGCGGATAAAACGCACGTAACTCCCTCGTTACATGTCGGATTGGGTCGATTTTGGGTTCATTGGAAAGGCGAGTCAGTGATCTTCGAAATCCTTCAGGAAGCGTCGCATTCTGAGGCCGTTTGGACCTCCAAAAGTGGGGCGAGAGTAAATACTGTGGAATTTTTCTGACGTGCCCTGTTCCCGGGAAAATGCTCATAACTCCCTCACCGGAGGTCGGATCTGGATGGTTTTTACGTCGTTGGAAAGCTTGCTCGACGGGTTTTCAAAACGGATGAGGAAATTTCTGATTCCGAGGCCGTCTGGTGCCCCGAAAGTGCACCGGAAGCCTTCGACCGCCGTTTCTCGATCTTGGTGGTCGGTCTTTCCAAATCGCGTGGTGCGGATAAAACGTACGTAACTCCCTCGTTACAAGTCGGATTGGGTCAATTTTGGGTTCATTGGAAAGGCGAGTCAGTGCTCTTCGAAATCCTTTAGGAAGCGTCGCATTCCGAGGCCGTTTGGGCCTCCAAAAGTGGGGCGAGAGTAAATGGTGCAGAATTTTTCTGACGTGCCCTGTTCCCGGGAAAACGCTCATAAATCCCTCACCGGAGGTCGGATCTGGATGGTTTTTACGTCGTTGGAAAGCTTGCTCGACGGGCTTTCAAAACGGATAAGAAAATTTCTGATTCTGAGGCCGTCTGGTGCCCCGAAAGCACACTGGAAGCCTTCGAGCGCCGTTTCTCGATCTCGGTGGTCGGTCTTTCGAAATCGCGTGGTACGGATAAAATACACGTAACTCTCTCGTTACATGTCGGATTGGGTCGATTTTGGGTTCATTGGAAAGGCGAGTCAGTGATCTTCGAAATCCTTCAGGAAGCATCGCATTCTGAGGCCGTTTGGGCCTCCAAAAGTGGGGCGAGAGTAAATGGTGCGGAATTTTTTTGACGTGCCCTGTTCCCGGGAAAATGCTCATAACTCCCTCACCGGAGGTCGGATCTGGATGGTTTTTACGTCGTTGGAAAGCTTGCTCGACGGGTTTTCAAAACGGATGAGGAAATTTCTGATTCCGAGGCCGTCTGGTGCCCCGAAAGTGCACCGGAAGCCTTCGACCGCCGTTTCTCGATCTTGGTGGTCGGTCTTTCCAAATCGCGTGGTGCGGATAAAACGTACGTAACTCCCTCGTTACAAGTCGGATTGGGTCAATTTTGGGTTCATTGGAAAGGCGAGTCAGTGCTCTTCGAAATCCTTTAGGAAGCGTCGCATTCCGAGGCCGTTTGGGCCTCCAAAAGTGGGGCGAGAGTAAATGGTGCAGAATTTTTCTGACGTGCCCTGTTCCCGGGAAAACGCTCATAACTCCCTCACCGGAGGTCGGATCTGGATGGTTTTTACGTCGTTGGAAAGCTTGCTCGACGGGCTTTCAAAACGGATAAGAAAATTTCTGATTCTGAGGCCGTCTGGTGCCCCGAAAGCACACTGGAAGCCTTCGAGCGCCGTTTCTCGATCTCGGTGGTCGGTCTTTCGAAATCGCGTGGTACGGATAAAATACACGTAACTCTCTCGTTACATGTCGGATTGGGTCGATTTTGGGTTCATTGGAAAGGCGAGTCAGTGATCTTCGAAATCCTTCAGGAAGCGTCGCATTCTGAGGCCGTTTGGGCCTCTAAAAGTGGGGCGAGAGTAAATGCTGGGGAATTTTTCTGACGTGCCCTGTTCCCGGGAAAATGCTCATAACTCCCTCATCGGAGGTCGGATCTGGATGGTTTTTACGTCGTTGGAAAGCTTACTCGACGGGTTTTCAAAACGGATGAGGAAATTTCTGATTCTGAGGCCATCTGGTGCCCCGAAAGAGCGTCGGAAGCCTTTGACCGCCGTTTCTCGATCTCGGTGGTCGGTCTTTCGAAATCGCGTGGTGCGGATAAAATGCACGTAACTCCCTCGTTACATGTCGGATTGGGTCGATTTTGGGTTCATTGGAAAGGCGAGTCAGTGATCTTCGAAATCCTTCAGGAAGCGTCGCATTCTGAGGCCGTTTGGGCCTCCAAAAGTGGCGCGAGAGTAAATGGTGCGGAATTTTTCCGACCTGCCCTGTTCCCGGGAAAATGCTCATAACTCCCTCACCGGAGGTCGGATCTGGACGGTTTTTACGTCGTTGGAAAGCTTGCTCGACGGGCTTTCAAAACGGATGAGAAATTTCTGATTCCGAGGCCGTCTAGTGCCCCGAAAGCGCGTCGGAAGCCTTCGACCGCCGTTTCTCGATCTCGGTGGTCGGTCTTTCGAAATCGAGTGGTGCGGATAAAACGCACGTAACTCCCTCGTTACATGTCGGATTGGGTCGATTTTGGGTTCGTTGGACAGGCGAGTCAGTGCTCTTCGAAATCCTTCAGGAAGCGTCGCATTCCGAGGCCGTTTGGGCCTCCAAAAGTGGGCGAGAGTAAATGGTGCAGAATTTTTCTGACGTGCCCTGTTCCCGGGAAAACGCTCATAACTCCCTCACCGGAGGTCGGATCTGGATGGTTTTTACGTCGTTGGAAAGCTTACTCGACGGGCTTTCAAAACGGATGAGGAAATTTCTGATTCCGAGGCCGTCCGGTGCCCCGAAAGCACGCCGGAAGCCTTCGACCGCCGTTTCTCGATCTCGGTGCTCGGTCTTTCGAAATCGCGTGGTGCGGATAAAACGCACGTAACTCCCTCGTTACATGTCGGATTGGGTCGATTTTGGGTTCGTTGGACAGGTGAGTCAGTGCTCTTCGAAATCCTTCAGGAAGCGTCGCATTCTGAGGCCGTTTGGGCCTCCAAAAGTGGGGCTAGAGCAAATAGTGCGGAATTTTTCCGACGTGCCCTGTTCCCGGGAAAACGCTCATAACTCCCTCACCGGAGGTCGGATCTGGACGGTTTTTACGTCGTTGGAAAGCTTACTCGACGGGCTTTCAAAATGGATTAGGAAATTTCTGATTCCGAGGCCGTCCGGTGCCCCGAAAGCACGCCGGAAGCCTTCGACCGCCGTTTCTCGATCTCGGTGGTCGGTCTTTCCAAATCGCGTGGTGCGGATAAAACGCACGTAACTCCCTCGTTACATGTCGGATTGGGTCGATTTTGGGTTCGTTGGACAGGCGAGTCAGTGCTCTTCGAAATCTTTCAGGAAGCGTCGCATTCCGAGGCCGTTTGGGCCTCCAAAAGTGGGGCGAGAGCAAATAGTGCGGAATTTTTCTGACGTGCCCTGTTCCTGGGAAAACGCTCATAACTCCCTCACCGGAGGTCAGATCTGGACGGTTTTTACGTCGTTGGAAAGCTTACTCGACGGGCTTTCAAAACGGATGAGGAAATTTCTGATTCCGAGGCCGTCCGGTGCCCCAAAAGCGCGCCGGAAGCCTTCGACCGCCGTTTCTCGATCTCGGTGGTCGGTCTTTCGAAATCGTGTGGTGCGGATAAAACGCACGTAACTCCCTCGTTACATGTCGGATTGGGTCGATTTTGGGTTCGTTGGAAAGGCGAGTCAGTGCTCTTCGAAATCCTTCAGGAAGCGTCGCATTCTGAGGCCATTTGGGCCTCCAAAAGTGGGGCGAGAGCAAATGGTGCGGAATTTTTCCGACGTGCCCTGTTCCCGGGAAAATGCTCATAACTCCCTCACCGGAGGTCGGATCTGGACGGTTTTTACGTCGTTGGAAAGCTTGCTCGACGGGCTTTCAAAACGGATGCGGAAATTACTGATTCCGAGGGTGTCTGTTGCCCCGAAAGTGCGCCGAAAGCCTTCGAGCGCCGTTTCTAGATCTCGGTCTTCGGTCTTTCGAAATCGCATGGTGCGGATAAAACGCACGTAACTCCCTCGTTACAAGTCGGATTGGGTCGATTTTGGGTTCATTGGAAAGGCGAGTCAGTGCTCTTCGAAATCCTTTAGGAAGCGTCGCATTCCGAGGCCGTTTGGGCCTCCAAAAGTGGGGCGAGAGCAAACGGTCCGAAATTTTTTTGACAACCCCTGTTCGTACGAAAACCCTCATGACTCCCTCACCGGAGGTCGGCTCTGGGCAGTATTAACGTCGTTGGAAAGCTTACTCGACGAGCTTTCAAAAATAATGAAGAAATTTCTGATTCCGAGGCCGTCTGGTGCCCCGAAAGTATGCCGGAAGCCTTCGAGCGCCGTTTCCCGATCTCGGTCGTCAATCTCTTGAAATCACGTGATACGAATAAATCACTCGTAACTCCCTCGTTACACGTCGGATCGAGTCGATTTTTGATTCTTTGGAAAGGCGAGTCGGTGCTCTTCGAAACTCCTTTAGGAACCGTCACATTCCGAGGCCGTTTGGGCCTCCAAAAGTGGGGCGAGAGCAAAGGGTGCAGAATTTTTTCGACAACCCCTGTTTGCACGAAAACCCTCATAACTCCCTCACCGGAGGTCAGATCTAGGCAGTTTTTACGTCGTTGGAAAGCTTACTCAACGAGCTTTCAAAACAGATGAAGACATTTCTAATTCTGAGGCCGTCTGGTGCCCCAAAAGCACGCCGGAAGCCTTCGAGCGCCGTTTCTCTATCTTGGTCGTTAATCTCTTGAAATCACGTGATGCGAATAAAATGCTCGTAACTCCCTCGTTACACGTCGGATTGGGTCAATTTTTAGTTTGTTGGAAAGACGAGTCGGTGCTCTTCGAAACTCCTTCAGGAACCGTCGCATTCCGAGGCCGTTTGGCCCTCCAAAAGTGGAGCGAGAGCAAATAGGTCGGAATTTTTTTGACAACCCCTGTTCGTACGAAAACCCTCATAACTCCCTTACCGGAGGTCGAATCTGGGCAGTTTTTACGTCGTTGGAAATCTTACTCGACGAGCTTTCAAAAGACATTTCTGATTCCGAGGCCGTCTGGTGCCCCGAAAGTGCGCCGGAAGCCTTCGACCGCCGTCTCTCGATCTCGTTGGTCGGTCTTTCGAAATCGCTTGGTGCGGATAAAACGCACGTAACTCCCTCGTTACATGTCGGATTGGGTCGATTTTTCATTCATTGGAAAGGCGAGTCAGTTCTCTTCGAAATCCTTCAGGAAGCGTCACATTCCGAGGCCGTTTCGGCCTCCAAAAGTGGGGCGAGAGTTAATGGTGCAGAATTTTATGGACGTTCCCTGTTCCTAGGAAAACGCTCATAACTCCCTCACCGGAGGTCGGATCTGGACGGTTTTTATGTCGTTAGAAAGCTTGCTCGACGGGCTTTCAAAACGGATGAGGAAATTTCTGATTCTGAGGCCGTCTGGTGCCCCGAAAGCACGCCGGAAGCCTTCGACCGCCGTTTCTCGATCTTGGTGGTCGGTCTTTCGAAATCGCGTGGTGCGGATAAAACGCACGTAACTCCCTCGTTACAAGTCGGATTGGGTCAATTTTGGGTTCATTGGAAACGCGAGTCAGTGCTCTTCGAAATCCTTTAGGAAGCGTCCCATTCTGAGGCCGTTTGGGCCTCCAAAAGTGGGGCGAGAGTAAATGGTGTGGAATTTTTCTTACGTGCCCTGTTCCCGGGAAAACGCTCATAACTCCCTCACCGGAGGTCGGATCTGGACGGTTTTTACGTCGTTGGAAAGCTTGTTCGACGGGCTTTCAAAACAGATGAGAAATTTCTGATTCTGAGGCCGTCTAGTGCCCCAAAAGCACGTCGGAAGCCTTCGAGCGCCGTTTCTCGATCTCGGTGGTCGGTCTTTCGAAATCGCGTGGTGCGGATAAAACATACGTAACTCCCTCGTTACATGTCGGATTGGGTCGATTTTGGGTTCATTGGAAAGGCGAGTCAGTGCTCTTCGAAATCCTTGAGGAAGCATCGCATTCCGAGGCCGTTTGGACCTTCAAAAGTGGGGCGAGAGTAAATGGTGTGGAATTTTTCTGACGTGCCCTGTTCCCGGGAAAACGCTCATAACTCCCTCACCGGAGGTCGGATCTGGATGGTTTTTACATCGTTAGAAAGCTTGCTCGACGGGCTTTCAAAACGGATAAGGAAATTTCTGATTCTGAGGCCGTCTGGGGCCCCGAAAGTGTGCCGGAAGCCTTCGAGCGCCGTTTCTCGATCTCGGTGGTCGGTCTTTCGAAATCGTGTGGTGCGGATAAAATGCACGTAACTCCCTCGTTACACGTCGGATTGGGTCGATTTTGGGTTCATTTGAAAGGCGATTCAGTGATCTTCGAAATCCTTCAGGAAGCATCGCATTCTGAGGCCGTTTGGGCCTCCAAAAGTGGGGCGAGAGTAAATGGTGCGGAATTTTTTTGACGTGCCCTGTTCCCGGGAAAATGCTCATATCTCCCTCACCGGAGGTCGGATCTGGATGGTTTTTACGTCGTTGGAAAGCTTGCTCGACGGGCTTTCGAAACGGATGAGGAAATTTCTGATTCTGAGGCCATCTGGTGCCCCGAAAGCGCATCGGAAGCCTTCGACTGCCGTTTCTCGATCTCGGTGGTCGGTCTTTCGAAATCGCGTGGTGCGGATAAAACGCACGTAACTCCCTCGTTACATGTCGAATTGGGTCGATTTTGGGTTCATTGGAAAGGCGAGTCAGTGATCTTCGAAATCCTTCAGGAAGCGTCGCATTCTGAGGCCGTTTGGGCCTCCAAAAGTAGGGCGAGAGTAAATGCTGTGGAATTTTTCTGACGTGCCCTGTTCCCGGGAAAATGCTCATAACTCCCTCACCGGAGGTCGGATCTGGATGGTTTTTACGTCGTTGGAAAGCTTGCTCGACGGGTTTTCAAAACGGATGAGGAAATTTCTGATTCCGAGGCCGTCTGGTGCCCCGAAAGTGCACCGGAAGCCTTCGACCGCCGTTTCTCGATCTTGGTGGTCGGTCTTTCCAAATCGCGTGGTGCGGATAAAACGTACGTAACTCCCTCGTTACAAGTCGGATTGGGTCAATTTTGGGTTCATTGGAAAGGCGAGTCAGTGCTCTTCGAAATCCTTTAGGAAGCGTCGCATTCCGAGGCCGTTTGGGCCTCCAAAAGTGGGGCGAGAGTAAATGGTGCAGAATTTTTCTGACGTGCCCTGTTCCCGGGAAAACGCTCATAACTCCCTCACCGGAGGTCGGATCTGGATGGTTTTTACGTCGTTGGAAAGCTTGCTCGACGGGCTTTCAAAAAGGATAAGAAAATTTCTGATTCTGAGGCCGTCTGGTGCCCCGAAAGCACACTGGAAGCCTTCGAGCGCCGTTTCTCGATCTCGGTGGTCGGTCTTTCGAAATCGCGTGGTACGGATAAAATACACGTAACTCTCTCGTTACATGTCGGATTGGGTCGATTTTGGGTTCATTGGAAAGGCGAGTCAGTGATCTTCGAAATCCTTCAGGAAGCGTCGCATTCTGAGGCCGTTTGGGCCTCTAAAAGTGGGGCGAGAGTAAATGCTGTGGAATTTTTCTGACGTGCCCTGTTCCCGGGAAAATGCTCATAACTCCCTCATCGGAGGTCGGATCTGGATGGTTTTTACGTCGTTGGAAAGCTTGCTCGACGGGTTTTCAAAACGGATGAGGAAATTTCTGATTCTGAGGCCATCTGGTGCCCCGAAAGAGCGTCGGAAGCCTTTGACCGCCGTTTCTCGATCTCGGTGGTCGGTCTTTCGAAATCGCGTGGTGCGGATAAAATGCACGTAACTCCCTCGTTACATGTCGGATTGGGTCGATTTTGGGTTCATTGGAAAGGCGAGTCAGTGATCTTCGAAATCCTTCAGGAAGCGTCGCATTCTGAGGCCGTTTGGGCCTCCAAAAGTGGCGCGAGAGTAAATGGTGCGGAATTTTTCCGACCTGCCCTGTTCCCGGGAAAATGCTCATAACTCCCTCACCGGAGGTCGGATCTGGACGGTTTTTACGTCGTTGGAAAGCTTGCTCGACGGGCTTTCAAAACGGATGAGAAATTTCTGATTCCGAGGCCGTCTAGTGCCCCGAAAGCGCGTCGGAAGCCTTCGACCGCCGTTTCTCGATCTCGGTGGTCGGTCTTTTGAAATCGAGTGGTGCGGATAAAACGCACGTAACTCCCTCGTTACATGTCGGATTGGGTCGATTTTGGGTTCGTTGGACAGGCGAGTCAGTGCTCTTCGAAATCCTTCAGGAAGCGTCGCATTCCGAGGCCGTTTGGGCCTCCAAAAGTGGGCGAGAGTAAATGGTGCAGAATTTTTCTGACGTGCCCTGTTCCCGGGAAAACGCTCATAACTCCCTCACCGGAGGTCGGATCTGGATGGTTTTTACGTCGTTGGAAAGCTTACTCGACGGGCTTTCAAAACGGATGAGGAAATTTCTGATTCCGAGGCCGTCCGGTGCCCCGAAAGCACGCCGGAAGCCTTCGACCGCCGTTTCTCGATCTCGGTGCTCGGTCTTTCGAAATCGCGTGGTGCGGATAAAACGCACGTAACTCCCTCGTTACATGTCGGATTGGGTCGATTTTGGGTTCGTTGGACAGGTGAGTCAGTGCTCTTCGAAATCCTTCAGGAAGCGTCGCATTCTGAGGCCGTTTGGGCCTCCAAAAGTGGGGCGAGAGCAAATAGTGCGGAATTTTTCCGACGTGCCCTGTTCCCGGGAAAACGCTCATAACTCCCTCACCGGAGGTCGGATCTGGACGGTTTTTACGTCGTTGGAAAGCTTACTCGACGGGCTTTCAAAATGGATTAGGAAATTTCTGATTCCGAGGCCGTCCGGTGCCCCGAAAGCACGCCGGAAGCCTTCGACCGCCGTTTCTCGATCTCGGTGGTCGGTCTTTCCAAATCGCGTGGTGCGGATAAAACGCACGTAACTCCCTCGTTACATGTCGGATTGGGTCGATTTTGGGTTCGTTGGACAGGCGAGTCAGTGCTCTTCGAAATCTTTCAGGAAGCGTCGCATTCCGAGGCCGTTTGGGCCTCCAAAAGTGGGGCGAGAGCAAATAGTGCGGAATTTTTCTGACGTGCCCTGTTCCTGGGAAAACGCTCATAACTCCCTCACCGGAGGTCAGATCTGGACGGTTTTTACGTCGTTGGAAAGCTTACTCGACGGGCTTTCAAAACGGATGAGGAAATTTCTGATTCCGAGGCCGTCCGGTGCCCCAAAAGCGCGCCGGAAGCCTTCGACCGCCGTTTCTCGATCTCGGTGGTCGGTCTTTCGAAATCGTGTGGTGCGGATAAAACGCACGTAACTCCCTCGTTACATGTCGGATTGGGTCGATTTTGGGTTCGTTGGAAAGGCGAGTCAGTGCTCTTCGAAATCCTTCAGGAAGCGTCGCATTCTGAGGCCATTTGGGCCTCCAAAAGTGGGGCGAGAGCAAATGGTGCGGAATTTTTCCGACGTGCCCTGTTCCCGGGAAAATGCTCATAACTCCCTCACCGGAGGTCGGATCTGGACGGTTTTTACGTCGTTGGAAAGCTTGCTCGACGGGCTTTCAAAACGGATGCGGAAATTACTGATTCCGAGGGTGTCTGTTGCCCCGAAAGTGCGCCGAAAGCCTTCGAGCGCCGTTTCTAGATCTCGGTCTTCGGTCTTTCGAAATCGCATGGTGCGGATAAAACGCACGTAACTCCCTCGTTACAAGTCGGATTGGGTCGATTTTGGGTTCATTGGAAAGGCGAGTCAGTGCTCTTCGAAATCCTTTAGGAAGCGTCGCATTCCGAGGCCGTTTGGGCCTCCAAAAGTGGGGCGAGAGCAAACGGTCCGAAATTTTTTTGACAACCCCTGTTCGTACGAAAACCCTCATGACTCCCTCACCGGAGGTCGGCTCTGGGCAGTATTAACGTCGTTGGAAAGCTTACTCGACGAGCTTTCAAAAATAATGAAGAAATTTCTGATTCCGAGGCCGTCTGGTGCCCCGAAAGTATGCCGGAAGCCTTCGAGCGCCGTTTCCCGATCTCGGTCGTCAATCTCTTGAAATCACGTGATACGAATAAATCACTCGTAACTCCCTCGTTACACGTCGGATCGAGTCGATTTTTGATTCTTTGGAAAGGCGAGTCGGTGCTCTTCGAAACTCCTTTAGGAACCGTCACATTCCGAGGCCGTTTGGGCCTCCAAAAGTGGGGCGAGAGCAAAGGGTGCAGAATTTTTTCGACAACCCCTGTTTGCACGAAAACCCTCATAACTCCCTCACCGGAGGTCAGATCTAGGCAGTTTTTACGTCGTTGGAAAGCTTACTCAACGAGCTTTCAAAACAGATGAAGACATTTCTAATTCTGAGGCCGTCTGGTGCCCCAAAAGCACGCCGGAAGCCTTCGAGCGCCGTTTCTCTATCTTGGTCGTTAATCTCTTGAAATCACGTGATGCGAATAAAATGCTCGTAACTCCCTCGTTACACGTCGGATTGGGTCAATTTTTAGTTTGTTGGAAAGACGAGTCGGTGCTCTTCGAAACTCCTTCAGGAACCGTCGCATTCCGAGGCCGTTTGGCCCTCCAAAAGTGGAGCGAGAGCAAATAGGTCGGAATTTTTTTGACAACCCCTGTTCGTACGAAAACCCTCATAACTCCCTTACCGGAGGTCGAATCTGGGCAGTTTTTACGTCGTTGGAAATCTTACTCGACGAGCTTTCAAAAGACATTTCTGATTCCGAGGCCGTCTGGTGCCCCGAAAGTGCGCCGGAAGCCTTCGACCGCCGTCTCTCGATCTCGTTGGTCGGTCTTTCGAAATCGCTTGGTGCGGATAAAACGCACGTAACTCCCTCGTTACATGTCGGATTGGGTCGATTTTTCATTCATTGGAAAGGCGAGTCAGTTCTCTTCGAAATCCTTCAGGAAGCGTCACATTCCGAGGCCGTTTCGGCCTCCAAAAGTGGGGCGAGAGTTAATGGTGCAGAATTTTATGGACGTTCCCTGTTCCTAGGAAAACGCTCATAACTCCCTCACCGGAGGTCGGATCTGGACGGTTTTTATGTCGTTAGAAAGCTTGCTCGACGGGCTTTCAAAACGGATGAGGAAATTTCTGATTCTGAGGCCGTCTGGTGCCCCGAAAGCACGCCGGAAGCCTTCGACCGCCGTTTCTCGATCTTGGTGGTCGGTCTTTCGAAATCGCGTGGTGCGGATAAAACGCACGTAACTCCCTCGTTACAAGTCGGATTGGGTCAATTTTGGGTTCATTGGAAACGCGAGTCAGTGCTCTTCGAAATCCTTTAGGAAGCGTCCCATTCTGAGGCCGTTTGGGCCTCCAAAAGTGGGGCGAGAGTAAATGGTGTGGAATTTTTCTTACGTGCCCTGTTCCCGGGAAAACGCTCATAACTCCCTCACCGGAGGTCGGATCTGGACGGTTTTTACGTCGTTGGAAAGCTTGTTCGACGGGCTTTCAAAACAGATGAGAAATTTCTGATTCCGAGGCCGTCTAGTGCCCCAAAAGCACGTCGGAAGCCTTCGAGCGCCGTTTCTCGATCTCGGTGGTCGGTCTTTCGAAATCGCGTGGTGCGGATAAAACATACGTAACTCCCTCGTTACATGTCGGATTGGGTCGATTTTGGGTTCATTGGAAAGGCGAGTCAGTGCTCTTCGAAATCCTTGAGGAAGCATCGCATTCCGAGGCCGTTTGGACCTTCAAAAGTGGGGCGAGAGTAAATGGTGTGGAATTTTTCTGACGTGCCCTGTTCCCGGGAAAACGCTCATAACTCCCTCACCGGAGGTCGGATCTGGATGGTTTTTACATCGTTCGAAAGCTTGCTCGACGGGCTTTCAAAACGGATAAGGAAATTTCTGATTCTGAGGCCGTCTGGGGCCCCGAAAGTGTGCCGGAAGCCTTCGAGCGCCGTTTCTCGATCTCGGTGGTCGGTCTTTCGAAATCGTGTGGTGCGGATAAAATGCACGTAACTCCCTCGTTACACGTCGGATTGGGTCGATTTTGGGTTCATTTGAAAGGCGATTCAGTGATCTTCGAAATCCTTCAGGAAGCATCGCATTCTGAGGCCGTTTGGGCCTCCAAAAGTGGGGCGAGAGTAAATGGTGCGGAATTTTTTTGACGTGCCCTGTTCCCGGGAAAATGCTCATATCTCCCTCACCGGAGGTCGGATCTGGATGGTTTTTACGTCGTTGGAAAGCTTGCTCGACGGGCTTTCGAAACGGATGAGGAAATTTCTGATTCTGAGGCCATCTGGTGCCCCGAAAGCGCATCGGAAGCCTTCGACTGCCGTTTCTCGATCTCGGTGGTCGGTCTTTCGAAATCGCGTGGTGCGGATAAAACGCACGTAACTCCCTCGTTACATGTCGAATTGGGTCGATTTTGGGTTCATTGGAAAGGCGAGTCAGTGATCTTCGAAATCCTTCAGGAAGCGTCGCATTCTGAGGCCGTTTGGGCCTCCAAAAGTGGGGCGAGAGTAAATGCTGTGGAATTTTTCTGACGTGCCCTGTTCCCGGGAAAATGCTCATAACTCCCTCACCGGAGGTCGGATCTGGATGGTTTTTACGTCGTTGGAAAGCTTGCTCGACGGGTTTTCAAAACGGATGAGGAAATTTCTGATTCCGAGGCCGTCTGGTGCCCCGAAAGTGCACCGGAAGCCTTCGACCGCCGTTTCTCGATCTTGGTGGTCGGTCTTTCCAAATCGCGTGGTGCGGATAAAACGTACGTAACTCCCTCGTTACAAGTCGGATTGGGTCAATTTTGGGTTCATTGGAAAGGCGAGTCAGTGCTCTTCGAAATCCTTTAGGAAGCGTCGCATTCCGAGGCCATTTGGGCCTCCAAAAGTGGGGCGAGAGTAAATGGTGCAGAATTTTTCTGACGTGCCCTGTTCCCGGGAAAACGCTCATAACTCCCTCACCGGAGGTCGGATCTGGATGGTTTTTACGTCGTTGGAAAGCTTGCTCGACGGGCTTTCAAAAAGGATAAGAAAATTTCTGATTCTGAGGCCGTCTGGTGCCCCGAAAGCACACTGGAAGCCTTCGAGCGCCGTTTCTCGATCTCGGTGGTCGGTCTTTCGAAATCGCGTGGTACGGATAAAATACACGTAACTCTCTCGTTACATGTCGGATTGGGTCGATTTTGGGTTCATTGGAAAGGCGAGTCAGTGATCTTCGAAATCCTTCAGGAAGCGTCGCATTCTGAGGCCGTTTGGGCCTCTAAAAGTGGGGCGAGAGTAAATGCTGTGGAATTTTTCTGACGTGCCCTGTTCCCGGGAAAATGCTCATAACTCCCTCATCGGAGGTCGGATCTGGATGGTTTTTACGTCGTTGGAAAGCTTGCTCGACGGGTTTTCAAAACGGATGAGGAAATTTCTGATTCGGAGGCCATCTGGTGCCCCGAAAGCGCGTCGGAAGCCTTTGACCGCCGTTTCTCGATCTCGGTGGTCGGTCTTTCGAAATCGCGTGGTGCGGATAAAATGCACGTAACTCCCTCGTTACATGTCGGATTGGGTCGATTTTGGGTTCATTGGAAAGGCGAGTCAGTGATCTTCGAAATCCTTCAGGAAGCGTCGCATTCTGAGGCCGTTTGGGCCTCCAAAAGTGGCGCGAGAGTAAATGGTGCGGAATTTTTTTGACGTGCCCTGTTCCCGGGAAAATGCTCATAACTCCCTCACCGGAGGTCGGATCTGGATGGTTTTTACGTCGTTGGAAAGCTTGCTCGACGGGCTTTCGAAACGGATGAGGAAATTTCTGATTCTGAGGCCATCTGGTGCCCCGAAAGCGCATCGGAAGCCTTCGACTGCCGTTTCTCGATCTCGGTGGTCGGTCTTTCGAAATCGCGTGGTGCGGATAAAACGCACGTAACTCCCTCGTTACATGTCGGATTGGGTCGATTTTAGGTTCATTGGAAAGGCGAGTCAGTGATCTTCGAAATCCTTCAGGAAGCGTCGCATTCTGAGGCCGTTTGGGCCTCCAAAAGTGGGGCGAGAGTAAATGCTGTGGAATTTTTCTGACGTGCCCTGTTCCCGGGAAAATGCTCATAACTCCCTCACCGGAGGTCGGATCTGGATGGTTTTTACGTCGTTGGAAAGCTTGCTCGACGGGTTTTCAAAACGGATGAGGAAATTTCTGATTCCGAGGCCGTCTGGTGCCCCGAAAGTGCACCGGAAGCCTTCGACCGCCGTTTCTCGATCTTGGTGGTCGGTCTTTCCAAATCGCGTGGTGCGGATAAAACGTACGTAACTCCCTCGTTACAAGTCGGATTGGGTCAATTTTGGGTTCATTGGAAAGGCGAGTCAGTGCTCTTCGAAATCCTTTAGGAAGCGTCGCATTCCGAGGCCGTTTGGGCCTCCAAAAGGGGGGCGAGAGTAAATGGTGCAGAATTTTTCTGACGTGCCCTGTTCCCGGGAAAACGCTCATAACTCCCTCACCGGAGGTCGGATCTGGATGGTTTTTACGTCGTTGGAAAGCTTGCTCGACGGGCTTTCATAACGGATAAGAAAATTTCTGATTCTGAGGCCGTCTGGTGCCCCGAAAGCACACTGGAAGCCTTCGAGCGCCGTTTCTCTATCTCGGTGGTCGGTCTTTCGAAATCGCGTGGTACGGATAAAATACACGTAACTCTCTCGTTACATGTCGGATTGGGTCGATTTTGGGTTCATTGGAAAGGCGAGTCAGTGATCTTCGAAATCCTTCAGGAAGCGTCGCATTCTGAGGCCGTTTGGGCCTCTAAAAGTGGGGCGAGAGTAAATGCTGTGGAATTTTTCTGACGTGCCCTGTTCCCGGGAAAATGCTCATAACTCCCTCATCGGAGGTCGGATCTGGATGGTTTTTACGTCGTTGGAAAGCTTGCTCGACGGGTTTTCAAAACGGATGAGGAAATTTCTGATTCCGAGGCCGTCTGGTGCCCCGAAAGTGCACCGAAAGCCTTCGACCGCCGTTTCTCGATCTTGGTGGTCGGTCTTTCCAAATCGCGTGGTGCGGATAAAACGTACGTAACTCCCTCGTTACAAGTCGGATTGGGTCAATTTTGGGTTCATTGGAAAGGCGAGTCAGTGCTCTTCGAAATCCTTTAGGAAGCGTCGCATTCCGAGGCCGTTTGGGCCTCCAAAAGTGGGGCGAGAGTAAATGGTGCAGAATTTTTCTGACGTGCCCTGTTCCCGGGAAAACGCTCATAACTCCCTCACCGGAGGTCGGATCTGGATGGTTTTTACGTCGTTGGAAAGCTTGCTCGACGGGCTTTCAAAAAGGATAAGAAAATTTCTGATTCTGAGGCCGTCTGGTGCCCCGAAAGCACACTGGAAGCCTTCGAGCGCCGTTTCTCGATCTCGGTGGTCGGTCTTTCGAAATCGCGTGGTACGGATAAAATACACGTAACTCTCTCGTTACATGTCGGATTGGGTCGATTTTGGGTTCATTGGAAAGGCGAGTCAGTGATCTTCGAAATCCTTCAGGAAGCGTCGCATTCTGAGGCCGTTTGGGCCTCAAAAAGTGGGGCGAGAGTAAATGCTGTGGAATTTTTCTGACGTGCCCTGTTCCCGGGAAAATGCTCATAACTCCCTCATCGGAGGTCGGATCTGGATGGTTTTTACGTCGTTGGAAAGCTTGCTCGACGGGTTTTCAAAACGGATGAGGAAATTTCTGATTCTGAGGCCATCTGGTGCCCCGAAAGCGCGTCGGAAGCCTTTGACCGCCGTTTCTCGATCTCGGTGGTCGGTCTTTCGAAATCGCGTGGTGCGGATAAAATGCACGTAACTCCCTCGTTACATGTCGGATTGGGTCGATTTTGGGTTCATTGGAAAGGCGAGTCAGTGATCTTCGAAATCCTTCAGGAAGCGTCGCATTCTGAGGCCGTTTGGGCCTCCAAAAGTGGCGCGAGAGTAAATGGTGTGGAATTTTTCCGACGTGCCCTGTTCCCGGGAAAATGCTCATAACTCCCTCACCGGAGGTCGGATCTGGACGGTTTTTACGTCGTTGGAAAGCTTGCTCGACGGGCTTTCAAAATGGATGAGAAATTTCTGATTCCGAGGCCGTCTAGTGCCCCGAAAGCGCGTCGGAAGCCTTCGACCGCCGTTTCTCGATCTCGGTGGTCGGTCTTTCGAGATCGAGTGGTGCGGATAAAACGCACGTAACTCCCTCGTTACATGTCGGATTGGGTCGATTTTGGGTTCGTTGGACAGGCGAGTCAGTGCTCTTCGAAATCCTTCAGGAAGCGTCGCATTCCGAGGCCGTTTGGGCCTCCAAAAGTGGGCGAGAGTAAATGGTGCAGAATTTTTCTGACGTGCCCTGTTCCCGGGAAAACGCTCATAACTCCCTCACCGGAGGTCGGATCTGGATGGTTTTTACGTCGTTGGAAAGCTCACTCGACGGGCTTTCAAAACGGATGAGGAAATTTCTAATTCCGAGGCCGTCCGGTGCCCCGAAAGCGCGCCGGAAGCCTTCGACCGCCGTTTCTCGATCTCGGTGCTCGGTCTTTCGAAATCGCGTGGTGCGGATAAAACGCACGTAACTCCCTCGTTACATGTCGGATTGGGTCGATTTTGGGTTCGTTGGACAGGTGAGTCAGTGCTCTTCGAAATCCTTCAGGAAGCGTCGCATTCTGAGGCCGTTTGGGCCTCCAAAAGTGGGGCGAGAGCAAATAGTGCGGAATTTTTTCGACGTGCCCTGTTCCCGGGAAAACGCTCATAACTCCCTCACCGGAGGTCGGATCTGGACGGTTTTTACGTCGTTGGAAAGCTTACTCGACGGGCTTTCAAAATGGATTAGGAAATTTCTGATTCCGAGGCCGTCCGGTGCCCCGAAAGCACGCCGGAAGCCTTCGACCACCGTTTCTCGATCTCGGTGGTCGGTCTTTCCAAATCGCGTGGTGCGGATAAAACGCACGTAACTCCCTCGTTACATGTCGGATTGGGTCGATTTTGGGTTCGTTGGAAAGGCGAGTCAGTGCTCTTCGAAATCCTTCAGGAAGCGTCGCATTCTGAGGCCATTTGGGCCTCCAAAAGTGGGGCGAGAGCAAATGGTGCGGAATTTTTCCGACGTGCCCTGTTCCCGGGAAAATGCTCATAACTCCCTCACCGGAGGTCGGATCTGGACGGTTTTTACGTCGTTGGAAAGCTTGCTCGACGGGCTTTCAAAACGGATGCGGAAATTACTGATTCCGAGGGTGTCTGTTGCCCCGAAAGTGCGCCGAAAGCCTTCGAGCGCCGTTTCTCGATCTCGGTCTTCGGTCTTTCGAAATCGCATGGTGCGGATAAAACGCACGTAACTCCCTCGTTACAAGTCGGATTGGGTCGATTTTGGGTTCATTGGAAAGGCGAGTCAGTGCTCTTCGAAATCCTTTAGGAAGCGTCGCATTCCGAGGCCGTTTGGGCCTCCAAAAGTGGGGCGAGAGCAAACGGTCCGAAATTTTTTTGACAACCCCTGTTCGTACGAAAACCCTCATGACTCCCTCACCGGAGGTCGGCTCTGGGCAGTATTAACGTCGTTGGAAAGCTTACTCGACGAGCTTTCAAAAATAATGAAGAAATTTCTGATTCCGAGGCCGTCTGGTGCCCCGAAAGTATGCCGGAAGCCTTCGAGCGCCGTTTCTCGATCTCGGTCGTCAATCTCTTGAAATCACGTGATACGAATAAATCACTCGTAACTCCCTCGTTACACGTCGGATCGAGTCGATTTTTGATTCTTTGGAAAGGCGAGTCGGTGCTCTTCGAAACTCCTTTAGGAACCGTCACATTCCGAGGCCGTTTGGGCCTCCAAAAGTGGGGCGAGAGCAAAGGGTGCGGAATTTTTTCGACAACCCCTGTTTGCACGAAAACCCTCATAACTCCCTCACCAGAGGTCAGATCTAGGCAGTTTTTACGTCGTTGGAAAGCTTACTCAACGAGCTTTCAAAACAGATGAAGACATTTCTAATTCTGAGGCCGTCTGGTGCCCCAAAAGCACGCCGGAAGCCTTCGAGCGCCGTTTCTCTATCTTGGTCGTTAATATCTTGAAATCACATGATGCGAATAAAATGCTCGTAACTCCCTCGTTACACGTCGGATTGGGTCGATTTTTAGTTTGTTGGAAAGACGAGTCGGTGCTCTTCGAAACTCCTTCAGGAACCGTCGCATTCCGAGGCCGTTTGGCCCTCCAAAAGTGGAGCGAGAGCAAACAGGTCGGAATTTTTTTGACAACCCCTGTTCGTACGAAAACCCTCATAACTCCCTTACCGGAGGTCGAATCTGGGCAGTTTTTACGTCGTTGGAAATCTTACTCGACGAGCTTTCAAAAGACATTTCTGATTCCGAGGCCGTCTGGTGCCCCGAAAGTGCGCCGGAAGCCTTCGACCGCCGTCTCTCGATCTCGGTGGTCGGTCTTTCGAAATCGCTTGGTGCGGATAAAACGCACGTAACTCCCTCGTTACATGTCGGATTGGGTCGATTTTTCATTCATTGGAAAGGCGAGTCAGTTCTCTTCGAAATCCTTCAGGAAGCGTCACATTCTGAGGCCGTTTGGGCCTCCAAAAGTGGGGCGAGAGTTAATGGTGCGGAATTTTCTGGACGTTCCCTGTTCCTAGGAAAACGCTCATAACTCCCTCACCGGAGGTCGGATCTGGACGGTTTTTATGTCGTTAGAAAGCTTGCTCGACGGGCTTTCAAAACGGATGAGGAAATTTCTGATTCTGAGGCCGTCTGGTGCCCCGAAAGCACGCCGGAAGCCTTCGACCGCCGTTTCTCGATCTTGGTGGTCGGTCTTTCGAAATCGCGTGGTGCGGATAAAACGCACGTAACTCCCTCGTTACAAGTCGGATTGGGTCAATTTTGGGTTCATTGGAAACGCGAGTCAGTGCTCTTCGAAATCCTTTAGGAAGCGTCACATTCTGAGGCCGTTTGGGCCTCCAAAAGTGGGGCGAGAGTAAATGGTGTGGAATTTTTCTTACGTGCCCTGTTCCCGGGAAAACGCTCATAACTCCCTCACCGGAGGTCGGATCTGGACGGTTTTTACGTCGTTGGAAAGCTTGTTCGACGGGCTTTCAAAACGGATGAGAAATTTCTGATTCCGAGGCCGTCTAGTGCCCCAAAAGCGCGTCGGAAGCCTTCGAGCGCCGTTTCTCGATCTCGGTGGTCGGTCTTTCGAAATCGCGTGGTGCGGATAAAACATACGTAACTCCCTCGTTACATGTCGGATTGGGTCGATTTTGGGTTCATTGGAAAGGCGAGTCAGTGCTCTTCGAAATCCTTGAGGAAGCATCGCATTCCGAGGCCGTTTGGGCCTTCAAAAGTGGGGCGAGAGTAAATGGTGTGGAATTTTTCTGACGTGCCCTGTTCCCGGGAAAACGCTCATAACTCCCTCACCGGAGGTCGGATCTGGATGGTTTTTACATCGTTGGAAAGCTTGCTCGACGGGCTTTCAAAACGGATAAGGAAATTTCTGATTCTGAGGCCGTCTGGGGCCCCGAAAGTGTGCCGGAAGCCTTCGAGCGCCGTTTCTCGATCTCGGTGGTCGGTCTTTCGAAATCGTGTGGTGCGGATAAAATGCACGTAACTCCCTCGTTACACGTCGGATTGGGTCGATTTTGGGTTCATTTGAAAGGCGATTCAGTGATCTTCGAAATCCTTCAGGAAGCATCGCATTCTGAGGCCGTTTGGACCTCCAAAAGTGGGGCGAGAGTAAATGGTGCGGAATTTTTTTGACGTACCCTGTTCCCGGGAAAATGCTCATAACTCCCTCACCGGAGGTCGGATCTGGATGGTTTTTACGTCGTTGGAAAGCTTGCTCGACGGGCTTTCGAAACGGATGAGGAAATTTCTGATTCTGAGGCCATCTGGTGCCCCGAAAGCGCATCGGAAGCCTTCGACTGCCGTTTCTCGATCTCGGTGGTCGGTCTTTCGAAATCGCGTGGTGCGGATAAAACGCACGTAACTCCCTCGTTACATGTCGGATTGGGTCGATTTTGGGTTCATTGGAAAGGCGAGTCAGTGATCTTCGAAATCCTTCAGGAAGCGTCGCATTCTGAGGCCGTTTGGGCCTCCAAAAGTGGGGCGAGAGTAAATGCTGTGGAATTTTTCTTACGTGCCCTGTTCCCGGGAAAATGCTCATAACTCCCTCACCGGAGGTCGGATCTGGATGGTTTTTACGTCGTTGGAAAGCTTGCTCGATGGGTTTTCAAAATGGATGAGGAAATTTCTGATTCCGAGGCCGTCTGGTGCCCCGAAAGTGCACCGGAAGCCTTCGACCGCCGTTTCTCGATCTTGGTGGTCGGTGTTTCCAAATCGCGTGGTGCGGATAAAACGTACGTAACTCCCTCGTTACAAGTCGGATTGGGTCAATTTTGGGTTCATTGGAAAGGCGAGTCAGTGCTCTTCGAAATCCTTTAGGAAGCGTCGCATTCCGAGGCCGTTTGGCCCTCCAAAAGTGGGGCGAGAGTAAATGGTGCAGAATTTTTCTGACGTGCACTGTTCCCGGGAAAACGCTCATAACTCCCTCACCGGAGGTCGGATCTGGACGGTTTTTACGTCGTTGGAAAGCTTGCTCGACGGGCTTTCAAAACGGATGAGAATTTCTGATTCCGAGGCCGTCTAGTGCCCCGAAAGCGCGTCGGAAGCCTTCGACCGCCGTTTCTCGATCTCGGTGGTCGGTCTTTCGAAATCGAGTGGTGCGGATAAAACGCACGTAACTCCCTCGTTACATGTCGGATTGGGTCGATTTTGGGTTCGTTGGACAGGCGAGTCAGTGCTCTTCGAAATCCTTCAGGAAGCGTCGCATTCCGAGGCCGTTTGGGCCTCCAAAAGTGGGCGAGAGTAAATGGTGCAGAATTTTTCTGACGTGCCCTGTTCCCGGGAAAACGCTCATAACTCCCTCACCGGAGGTCGGATCTGGACGGTTTTTACGTCGTTGGAAAGCTTACTCGACGGGCTTTCAAAACGGATGAGGAAATTTTTGATTCTGAGGCCGTCCGGTGCCCCGAAAGCGCGCCGGAAGCCTTCGAGCGCCGTTTCTCGATATCGGTGGTCGGTCTTTCGAAATCGCGTGGTGCGGATAAAACGCACGTAACTCCCTCGTTACATGTCGGATTGGGTCGATTTTGGGTTCGTTGGACAGGTGAGTCAGTACTCTTCGAAATCCTTCAGGAAGCGTCGCATTCTGAGGCCGTTTGGGCCTCCAAAAGTGGGGCGAGAACAAATAGTGCGGAATTTTTCCGACGTGCCCTGTTCCCGGGAAAACGCTCATAACTCCCTCACCGGAGGTCGGATCTGGACGGTTTTTACGTCGTTGGAAAGCTTACTCGACGGGCTTTCAAAATGGATTAGGAAATTTCTGATTCCGAGGCCGTCCGGTGCCCCGAAAGCACGCCGGAAGCCTTCGACCGCCGTTTCTCGATCTCGGTGGTCGGTCTTTCCAAATCGCGTGGTGCGGATAAAACGCACGTAACTCCCTCGTTACATGTCGGATTGGGTCGATTTTGGGTTCGTTGGACAGGCGAGTCAGTGCTCTTCGAAATCTTTCAGGAAGCGTCGCATTCCGAGGCCGTTTGGGCCTCCAAAAGTGGGGCGAGAGTAAATGGTGCAGAATTTTTCTGACGTGCCCTGTTCCCGGGAAAACGCTCATAACTCCCTCACCGGAGGTCGGATCTGGACGGTTTTTACGTCGTTGGAAAGCTTGTTCGACGGGCTTTCAAAACGGATGAGAAATTTCTGATTCCGAGGCCGTCTAGTGCCCCAAAAGCGCGTCGGAAGCCTTCGAGCGCCGTTTCTCGATCTCGGTGGTCGGTCTTTCGAAATCGCGTGGTACGGATAAAATACACGTAACTCTCTCGTTACATGTCGGATTGGGTCGATTTTGGGTTCATTGGAAAGGCGAGTCAGTGATCTTCGAAATCCTTCAGGAAGCGTCGCATGCTGAGGCCGTTTGGGCCTCTAAAAGTGGGGTGAGAGTAAATGCTGTGGAATTTTTCTGACGTGCCCTGTTCCCGGGAAAATGCTCATAACTCCCTCATCGGAGGTCGGATCTGGATGGTTTTTACGTCGTTGGAAAGCTTGCTCGACGGGTTTTCAAAACGGATGAGGAAATTTCTGATTCCGAGGCCGTCTGGTGCCCCGAAAGTGCACCGAAAGCCTTCGACCGCCGTTTCTCTATCTTGGTGGTCGGTCTTTCCAAATCGCGTGGTGCGGATAAAACGTACGTAACTCCCTCGTTACAAGTCGGATTGGGTCAATTTTGGGTTCATTGGAAAGGCGAGTCAGTGATCTTCGAAATCCTTCAGGAAGCGTCGCATTCTGAGGCCGTTTGGGCCTCTAAAAGTGGGGCGAGAGTAAATGCTGTGGAATTTTTCCGACGTGCCCTGTTCCCGGGAAAATGCTCATAACTCCCTCATCGGAGGTCGGATCTGGATGGTTTTTACGTCGTTGGAAAGCTTGCTCGACGGGTTTTCAAAACGGATTAGGAAATTTCTGATTCTGAGGCCATATGGTGCCCCGAAAGCACGTTGGAAGCCTTTGACCGCCGTTTCTCGATCTCGGTGGTCGGTCTTTCGAAATCGCGTGGTGCGGATAAAATGCACGTAACTCCCTCGTTACATGTCGGATTGGGTCGATTTTGGGTTCATTGGAAAGGCGAGTCAGTGATCTTCGAAATCCTTCAGGAAGCGTCGCATTCTGAGGCCGTTTGGGCCTCCAAAAGTGGCGCGAGAGTAAATGGTGCGGAATTTTTCCGACGTGCCCTGTTCCCGGGAAAACGCTCATAACTCCCTCACCGGAGGTCGGATCTGGACAGTTTTTACGTCGTTGGAAAGCTTGCTCGACGGGCTTTCAAAACGGATGAGAAATTTCTGATTCCGAGGCCGTCTAGTGCCCCGAAAGCGCGTCGGAAGCCTTCGACCGCCGTTTCTCGATCTCGGTGGTCGGTCTTTCGAAATCGAGTGGTGCGGATAAAACGCACGTAACTCCCTCGTTACATGTCGGATTGGGTCGATTTTGGGTTCGTTGGACAGGCGAGTCAGTGCTCTTCGAAATCCTTCAGGAAGCGTCGCATTCCGAGGCCGTTTGGGCCTCCAAAAGTGGGGCGAGAGCAAATAGTGCGGAATTTTTCTGACGTACCCTGTTCCCGGGAAAACGCTCATAACTCCCTCACCGGAGGTCCGATCTGGACGGTTTTTACGTCGTTGGAAAGCTTACTCGACGGGCTTTCAAAACGGATGAGGAAATTTCTGATTCCGAGGCCGTCCGGTGCCCCAAAAGTGCGCCGGAAGCCTTCGACCGCCGTTTCTCGATCTCGGTGGTCGGTCTTTCGAAATCGTGTGGTGCGGATAAAACGCACGTAACTCCCTCGTTACATGTCGGATTGGGTCGATTTTGGGTTCGTTGGAAAGGCGAGTCAGTGCTCTTCGAAATCCTTCAGGAAGTGTCGCATTCTGAGGCCATTTGGGCCTCCAAAAGTGGGGCGAGAGCAAATGGTGCGGAATTTTTCCGACGTGCCCTGTTCCCGGGAAAATGCTCATAACTCCCTCACCGGAGGTCGGATCTGGACGGTTTTTACGTCGTTGGAAAGCTTGCTCGACGGGCTTTCAAAACGGATGCGGAAATTACTGATTCCGAGGGTGTCTGTTGCCCCGAAAGTGCGCCGAAAGCCTTCGAGCGCCGTTTCTCGATCTCGGTCTTCGGTCTTTCGAAATCGCATGGTGCGGATAAAACGCACGTAACTCCCTCGTTACAAGTCGGATTGGGTCGATTTTGGGTTCATTGGAAAGGCGAGTCAGTGCTCTTCGAAATCCTTTAGGAAGCGTCGCATTCCGAGGCCGTTTGGGCCTCCAAAAGTGGGGCGAGAGCAAACGGTCCGAAATTTTTTTGACAACCCCTGTTCGTACGAAAACCCTCATGACTCCCTCACCGGAGGTCGGCTCTGGGCAGTATTAACGTCGTTGGAAAGCTTACTCGACGAGCTTTCAAAAATAATGAAGAAATTTCTGATTCCGAGGCCGTCTGGTGCCCCGAAAGTATGCCGGAAGCCTTCGAGCGCCGTTTCTCGATCTCGGTCGTCAATCTCTTGAAATCACGTGATACGAATAAATCACTCGTAACTCCCTCGTTACACGTCGGATCGAGTCGATTTTTGATTCTTTGGAAAGGCGAGTCGGTGCTCTTCGAAACTCCTTTAGGAACCGTCACATTCCGAGGCCGTTTGGGCCTCCAAAAGTGGGGCGAGAGCAAAGGGTGCGGAATTTTTTCGACAACCCCTGTTTGCACGAAAACCCTCATAACTCCCTCACCGGAGGTCAGATCTAGGCAGTTTTTACGTCGTTGGAAAGCTTACTCGACGAGCTTTCAAAACAGATGAAGACATTTCTAATTCTGAGGCCGTCTGGTGCCCCAAAAGCACGCCGGAAGCCTTCGAGCGCCGTTTCTCTATCTTGGTCGTTAATCTCTTGAAATCACGTGATGCGAATAAAATGCTCGTAACTCCCTCGTTACACGTCGGATTGGGTCGATTTTTAGTTTGTTGGAAAGACGAGTCGGTGCTCTTCGAAACTCCTTCAGGAACCGTCGCATTCCGAGGCCGTTTGGCCCTCCAAAAGTGGAGCGAGAGCAAATAGGTCGGAATTTTTTTGACAACCCCTGTTCGTACGAAAACCCTCCTAACTCCCTTACCGGAGGTCGAATCTGGGCAGTTTTTACGTCGTTGGAAATCTTACTCGACGAGCTTTCAAAAGACATTTCTGATTCCGAGGCCGTCTGGTGCCCCGAAAGTGCGCCGGAAGCCTTCGACCGCCGTCTCTCGATCTCGTTGGTCGGTCTTTCGAAATCGCTTGGTGCGGATAAAACGCACGTAACTCCCTCGTTACATGTCGGATTGGGTCGATTTTTCATTCATTGGAAAGGCGAGTCAGTTCTCTTCGAAATCCTTCAGGAAGCGTCACATTCCGAGGCCGTTTCGGCCTCCAAAAGTGGGGCGAGAGTTAATGGTGCAGAATTTTCTGGACGTTCCCTGTTCCTAGGAAAACGCTCATAACTCCCTCACCGGAGGTCGGATCTGGACGGTTTTTATGTCGTTAGAAAGCTTGCTCGACGGGCTTTCAAAACGGATGAGGAAATTTCTGATTCTGAGGCCGTCTGGTGCCCCGAAAGCACGCCGGAAGCCTTCGACTGCCGTTTCTCGATCTTGGTGGTCGGTCTTTCGAAATCGCGTGGTGCGGATAAAACGCACGTAACTCCCTCGTTACAAGTCGGATTGGGTCAATTTTGGGTTCATTGGAAACGCGAGTCAGTGCTCTTCGAAATCCTTTAGGAAGCGTCACATTCTGAGGCCGTTTGGGCCTCCAAAAGTGGGGCGAGAGTAAATGGTGTGGAATTTTTCTTACGTGCCCTGTTCCCGGGAAAACGCTCATAACTCCCTCACCGGAGGTCAGATCTGGACGGTTTTTACGTCGTTGGAAAGCTTGTTCGACGGGCTTTCAAAACGGATGAGAAATTTCTGATTCCGAGGCCGTCTAGTGCCCCAAAAGCGCGTCGGAAGCCTTCGAGCGCCGTTTCTCGATCTCGGTGGTCGGTCTTTCGAAATCGCGTGGTGCGGATAAAACATACGTAACTCCCTCGTTACATGTCGGATTGGGTCGATTTTGGGTTCATTGGAAAGGCGAGTCAGTGCTCTTCGAAATCCTTGAGGAAGCATCGCATTCCGAGGCCGTTTGGGCCTTCAAAAGTGGGGCGAGAGTAAATGGTGTAGAATTTTTCTGACGTGCCCTGTTCCCGGGAAAACGCTCATAACTCCCTCACCGGAGGTCGGATCTGGATGGTTTTTACATCGTTAGAAAGCTTGCTCGACGGGCTTTCAAAACGGATAAGGAAATTTCTGATTCTGAGGCCGTCTGGGGCCCCGAAAGTGTGCCGGAAGCCTTCGAGCGCCGTTTCTCGATCTCGGTGGTCGGTCTTTCGAAATCGTGTGGTGCGGATAAAATGCACGTAACTCCCTCGTTACACGTCGGATTGGGTCGATTTTGGGTTCATTTGAAAGGCGATTCAGTGATCTTCGAAATCCTTCAGGAAGCATCGCATTCTGAGGCCGTTTGGGCCTCCAAAAGTGGGGCGAGAGTAAATGGTGCGGAATTTTTTTGACGTGCCCTGTTCCCGGGAAAATGCTCATAACTCCCTCACCGGAGGTCGGATCTGGATGGTTTTTACGTCGTTGGAAAGCTTGCTCGACGGGCTTTCGAAACGGATGAGGAAATTTCTGATTCTGAGGCCATCTGGTGCCCCGAAAGCGCATCGGAAGCCTTCGACTGCCGTTTCTCGATCTCGGTGGTCGGTCTTTCGAAATCGCGTGGTGCGGATAAAACGCACGTAACTCCCTCGTTACATGTCGGACTGGGTCGATTTTAGGTTCATTGGAAAGGCGAGTCAGTGATCTTCGAAATCCTTCAGGAAGCGTCGCATTCTGAGGCCGTTTGGGCCTCCAAAAGTGGGGCGAGAGTAAATGCTGTGGAATTTTTCTGACGTGCCCTGTTCCCGGGAAAATGCTCATAACTCCCTCACCGGAGGTCGGATCTGGATGGTTTTTACGTCGTTGGAAAGCTTGCTCGACGGGTTTTCAAAACGGATGAGGAAATTTCTGATTCCGAGGCCGTCTGGTGCCCCGAAAGTGCACCGGAAGCCTTCGACCGCCGTTTCTCGATCTTGGTGGTCGGTCTTTCCAAATCGCGTGGTGCGGATAAAACGTACGTAACTCCCTCGTTACAAGTCGGATTGGGTCAATTTTGGGTTCATTGGAAAGGCGAGTCAGTGCTCTTCGAAATCCTTTAGGAAGCGTCGCATTCCGAGGCCGTTTGGGCCTCCAAAAGTGGGGCGAGAGTAAATGGTGCAGAATTTTTCTGACGTGCCCTGTTCCCGGGAAAACGCTCATAACTCCCTCACCGGAGGTCGGATCTGGATGGTTTTTACGTCGTTGGAAAGCTTGCTCGACGGGCTTTCAAAAAGGATAAGAAAATTTCTGATTCTGAGGCCGTCTGGTGCCCCGAAAGCACACTGGAAGCCTTCGAGCGCCGTTTCTCGATCTCGGTGGTCGGTCTTTCGAAATCGCGTGGTACGGATAAAATACACGTAACTCTCTCGTTACATGTCGGATTGGGTCGATTTTGGGTTCATTGGAAAGGCGAGTCAGTGATCTTCGAAATCCTTCAGGAAGCGTCGCATTCTGAGGCCGTTTGGGCCTCTAAAAGTGGGGCGAGAGTAAATGCTGTGGAATTTTTCTGACGTGCCCTGTTCCCGGGAAAATGCTCATAACTCCCTCATCGGAGGTCGGATCTGGATGGTTTTTACGTCGTTGGAAAGCTTGCTCGACGGGTTTTCAAAACGGATGAGGAAATTTCTGATTCTGAGGCCATCTGGTGCCCCGAAAGCGCGTCGGAAGCCTTTGACCGCCGTTTCTCGATCTCGGTGGTCGGTCTTTCGAAATCGCGTGGTGCGGATAAAATGCACGTAACTCCCTCGTTACATGTCGGATTGGGTCGATTTTGGGTTCATTGGAAAGGCGAGTCAGTGATCTTCGAAATCCTTCAGGAAGCGTCGCATTCTGAGGCCGTTTGGGCCTCCAAAAGTGGCGCGAGAGTAAATGGTGCGGAATTTTTCCGACGTGCCCTGTTCCCGGGAAAACGCTCATAACTCCCTCACCGGAGGTCGGATCTGGACGGTTTTTACGTCGTTGGAAAGCTTGCTCGACGGGCTTTCAAAACGGATGAGAAATTTCTGATTCCGAGGCCGTCTAGTGCCCCGAAAGCGCGTCGGAAGCCTTCGACCGCCGTTTCTCGATCTCGGTGGTCGGTCTTTCGAAATCGAGTGGTGCGGATAAAACGCACGTAACTCCCTCGTTACATGTCGGATTGGGTCGATTTTGGGTTCGTTGGACAGGCGAGTCAGTGCTCTTCGAAATCCTTCAGGAAGCGTCGCATTCCGAGGCCGTTTGGGCCTCCAAAAGTGGGCGAGAGTAAATGGTGCAGAATTTTTCTGACGTGCCCTGTTCCCGGGAAAACGCTCATAACTCCCTCACCGGAGGTCGGATCTGGACGGTTTTTACGTCGTTGGAAAGCTTACTCGACGGGCTTTCAAAACGGATGAGGAAATTTCTGATTCCGAGGCCGTCCGGTGCCCCGAAAGCGCGCCGGAAGCCTTCGACCGCCGTTTCTCGATCTCGGTGGTCGGTCTTTCGAAATCGCGTGGTGCGGATAAAACGCACGTAACTCCCTCGTTACATGTCGGATTGGGTCGATTTTGGGTTCGTTGGACAGGTGAGTCAGTGCTCTTCGAAATCCTTCAGGAAGCGTCGCATTCTGAGGCCGTTAGGGCCTCCAAAAGTGGGGCGAGAGCAAATAGTGCAGAATTTTTCCGACGTGCCCTGTTCCCGGGAAAACGCTCATAACTCCCTCACCGGAGGTCGGATCTGGACGGTTTTTACGTCGTTGGAAAGCTTACTCGACGGGCTTTCAAAATGGATTAGGAAATTTCTGATTCCGAGGCCGTCCGGTGCCCCGAAAGTGCGCCGGAAGCCTTCGACCGCCGTTTCTCGATCTCGGTGGTCGGTCTTTCGAAATCGCGTGGTGCGGATAAAATGCACGTAACTCCCTCGTTACATGTCGGATTGGGTCGATTTTAGGTTCGTTGGACAGGTGAGTCAGTGCTCTTCGAAATCCTTCAGGAAGCGTCGCATTCTGAGGCCGTTTGGGCCTCCAAAAGTGGGGCGAGAGCAAATAGTGCAGAATTTTTCCGACGTGCCCTGTTCCCGGGAAAACGCTCATAACTCCCTCACCGGAGGTCGGATCTGGACGGTTTTTACGTCGTTGGAAAGCTTACTCGACGGGCTTTCAAAATGGATTAGGAAATTTCTGATTCCGAGGCCGTCCGGTGCCCCGAAAGCGCGCCGGAAGCCTTCGACCGCCGTTTCTCGATCTCGGTGGTCGGTCTTTCGAAATCGCGTGGTGCGGATAAAACGCACGTAACTCCCTCGTTACATGTCGGATTGGGTCGATTTTGGGTTCGTTGGACAGGCGAGTCAGTGCTCTTCGAAATCTTTCAGGAAGCGTCGCATTCCGAGGCCGTTTGGGCCTCCAAAAGTGGGGCGAGAGCAAATAGTGCGGAATTTTTCTGACGTGCCCTGTTCCCGGGAAAACGCTCATAACTCCCTCACCGGAGGTCGGATCTGGACGGTTTTTACGTCGTTGGAAAGCTTACTCGACGGGCTTTCAAAAGGGATGAGGAAATTTCTGATTCCGAGGCCGTCCGGTGCCCCAAAAGCACGCCGGAAGCCTTCGACCGCCGTTTCTCGATCTCGGTGGTCGGTCTTTCGAAATCGTGTGGTGCGGATAAAACGCATGTAACTCCCTCGTTACATGTCGGATTGGGTCGATTTTGGGTTCGTTGGAAAGGCGAGTCAGTGCTCTTCGAAATCCTTCAGGAAGCGTCGCATTCTGATGCCATTTGGGCCTCCAAAAGTGGGGCGAGAGCAAATGGTGCGGAATTTTTCTGACGTGCCCTGTTCCCGGGAAAACGCTCATAACTCCCTCACCGGAGGTCGGATCTGGATGGTTTTTACATCGTTGGAAAGCTTGCTCGACGGGCTTTCGAAACGGATGAGGAAATTTCTGATTCCGAGGCCATCTGGTGCCCCGAAAGTGTACGGGAAGCCTTCGACCGCCGTTTCTCGATCTTGGTGTTCGGTCTTTCTAAATCGCGTTGTGCGGATAAAACGTACGTAACTCCCTCGTTACAAGTCGGATTGGGTCAATTTTGGGTTCATTGGAAAGGCGAGTCAGTGCTCTTCGAAATCCTTTAGGAAGCGTCGCATTCCGAGGCCGTTTGGGCCTCCAAAAGTGGGGCGAGAGTAAATGCTGTGGAATTTTTCTGACGTGCCCTCTTCCCGGGAAAATGCTCATAACTCCCTCACCGGAGGTCGGATCTGGATGGTTTTTACGTCGTTGGAAAGCTTGCTCGACAGGTTTTCAAAACGGATGAGGAAATTTCTGATTCCGAGGCCGTCTGGTGCCCCGAAAGTGCACCGGAAGCCTTCGACCGCCGTTTCTCGATCTTGGTGTTCGGTCTTTCTAAATCGCGTGGTGCGGATAAAACGTACGTAACTCCCTCGTTACAAGTCGGATTGGGTCAATTTTGGGTTCATTGGAAAGGCGAGTCAGTGCTCTTCGAAATCCTTTAGGAAGCGTCGCATTCCGAGGCCGTTTGGGCCTCCAAAAGTGGGGCGAGAGTAAATGGTGCAGAATTTTTCTGACGTGCCCTGTTCCCGGGAAAACGCTCATAACTCCCTCACCGGAGGTCGGATCTGGATGGTTTTTACGTCGTTGGAAAGCTTGCTCGACGGGCTTTCAAAACGGATAAGAAAATTTCTGATTCTGAGGCCGTCTGGTGCCCCGAAAGCACACTGGAAGCCTTCGAGCGCCGTTTCTCGATCTCGGTGGTCGGTCTTTCGAAATCGCGTGGTACGGATAAAATACACGTAACTCTCTCGTTACATGTCGGATTGGGTCGATTTTGGGTTCATTGGAAAGGCGAGTCAGTGATCTTCGAAATCCTTCAGGAAGCGTCGCATTCTGAGGCCGTTTGTGCCTCTAAAAGTGGGGCGAGAGTAAATGCTGTGGAATTTTTCTAACATGCCCTGTTCCCGGGAAAATGCTCATAACTCCCTCATCGGAGGTCGGATCTGGATGGTTTTTACGTCGTTGGAAAGCTTGCTCGACGGGTTTTCAAAACGGATGAGGAAATTTCTGATTCTGAGGCCATCTGGTGCCCCGAAAGCGCGTCGGAAGCCTTTGACCGCCGTTTCTCGATCTCGGTGGTCGGTCTTTCGAAATCGCGTGGTGCGGATAAAATGCACGTAACTCCCTTGTTACATGTCGGATTGGGTCGATTTTGGGTTCATTGGAAAGGCGAGTCAGTGATCTTCGAAATCCTTCAGGAAGCGTCGCATTCTGAGGCCGTTTGGGCCTCTAAAAGTGGGGCGAGAGTAAATGCTGTGGAATTTTTCTGACGTGCCCTGTTCCCGGGAAAATGCTCATAACTCCCTCATCGGAGGTCGGATCTGGATGGTTTTTACGTCGTTGGAAAGCTTGCTCGACGGGTTTTCAAAACGGATGAGAAAATTTCTGATTCTGAGGCCATCTGGTGCCCCGAAAGCGCGTCGGAAGCCTTTGACCGCCGTTTCTCGATCTCGGTGGTCGGTCTTTCGAAATCGCGTGGTGCGGATAAAATGCACGTAACTCCCTCGTTACATGTCGGATTGGGTCGATTTTGGGTTCATTGGAAAGGCGAGTCAGTGATCTTCGAAATCCTTCAGGAAGCGTCGCATTCTGAGGCCGTTTGGGCCTCCAAAAGTGGCGCGAGAGTAAATGGTGCGGAATTTTTCCGACGTGCCCTGTTCCCGGGAAAACGCTCATAACTCCCTCACCGGAGGTCGGATCTGGACGGTTTTTACGTCGTTGGAAAGCTTGCTCGACGGGCTTTCAAAACGGATGAGAAATTTCTGATTCCGAGGCCGTCTAGTGCCCCGAAAGCGCGTCGGAAGCCTTCGACCGCCGTTTCTCGATCTCGGTGGTCGGTCTTTAAATCGAGTGGTGCGGATAAAACGCACGTAACTCCCTCGTTACATGTCGGATTGGGTCGATTTTGGGTTCGTTGGACAGGCGAGTCAGTGCTCTTCGAAATCCTTCAGGAAGCGTCGCATTCTGAGGCCGTTTGGGCCTCCAAAAGTGGCGCGAGAGTAAATGGTGCGAAATTTTTCCGACGTGCCCTGTTCTCGGGAAAACGCTCATAACTCCCTCACCGGAGGTCGGATCTGGACGGTTTTTACGTCGTTGAAAAGCTTCCTCGACGGGCTTTCAAAATGGATGAGGAAATTTCTGATTCCGAGGCCGTCCGGTGCCCTGAAAGCACGTCGGAAGCCGTCGACCGCCGTTTCTCGATCTCGGTGGTCGGTCTTTCGAAATCGAGTGGTGCGGATAAAACGCACGTAACTCCCTCGTTACATGTCGGATTGGGTCGATTTTGGGTTCGTTGGACAGGCGAGTCAGTGCTCTTCGAAATCCTTCAGGAAGCGTCGCATTCCGAGGCCGTTTTGGCCTCCAAAAGTGGGCGAGAGTAAATGGTGCAGAATTTTTCTGACGTGCCCTGTTCCCGGGAAAACGCTCATAACTCCCTCACCGGAGGTCGGATCTGGACGGTTTTTACGTCGTTGGAAATCTCACTCGACGGGCTTTCAAAATGGATGAGGAAATTTCTGATTCCGAGGCCGTCCGGTGCCCCGAAAGCGCGCCGGAAGCCTTCGACCGCCGTTTCTCGATCTCGGTGGTCGGTCTTTCAAAATCGCGTGGTGCGGATAAAACGCACGTAACTCCCTCGTTACATGTCGGATTGGGTCGATTTTGGGTTCGTTGGACAGGTGAGTCAGTGCTCTTCGAAATCCTTCAGGAAGCGTCGCATTCTGAGCCCGTTTGGGCCTCCAAAAGTGGGGCGAGAGCAAATAGTGCGGAATTTTTCCGACGTGCCCTGTTCCCGGGAAAACGCTCATAACTCCCTCACCGGAGGTCGGATCTGGACGGTTTTTACGTCGTTGGAAAGCTTAATCGACGGGCTTTCAAAATGGATTAGGAAATTTCTGATTCCGAGGCCGTCCGGTGCCCCGAAAGCGCGCCGGAAGCCTTCGACCGCCGTTTCTCGATCTCGGTGGTCAGTCTTTCGAAATCGCGTGGTGCGGATAAAACGCACGTAACTCCCTCGTTACATGTCGGATTGGGTCGATTTTGGGTTCGTTGGACAGGCGAGTCAGTGCTCTTCGAAATCTTTCAGGAAGCGTCGCATTCCGAGGCCGTTTGGGCCTCCAAAAGTGGGGCGAGAGCAAATAGTGCGGAATTTTTCTGACGTGCCCTGTTCCCGGGAAAACGCTCATAACTCCCTCACCGGAGGTCGGATCTGGACGGTTTTTACGTCGTTGGAAAGCTTACTCGACGGGCTTTCAAAAGGGATGAGGAAATTTCTGATTCCGAGGCCGTCCGGTGCCCCAAAAGCGCGCCGGAAGCCTTCGACCGCCGTTTCTCGATCTCGGTGGTCGGTCTTTTGAAATCGTGTGGTGCGGATAAAACGCACGTAACTCCCTCGTTACATGTCGGATTGGGTCGATTTTGGGTTCGTTGGAAAGGCGAGTCAGTGCTCTTCGAAATCCTTCAGGAAGCGTCGCATTCTGAGGCCATTTGGGCCTCCAAAAGTGGGGCGAGAGCAAATGGTGCGGAATTTTTCCGACGTGCCCTGTTCCCGGGAAAATGCTCATAACTCCCTCACCGGAGGTCGGATCTGGACGGTTTTTACGTCGTTGGAAAGCTTGCTCGACGGGCTTTCAAAACGGATGCAGAAATTACTGATTCCGAGGGTGTCTGTTGCCCTGAAAGTGCGCCGAAAGCCTTCGAGCGCCGTTTCTCGATCTCGGTCTTCGGTCTTTCGAAATCGCATGGTGCGGATAAAACGCACGTAACTCCCTCGTTACAAGTCGGATTGGGTCGATTTTGGGTTCATTGGAAAGGCGAGTCAGTGCTCTTCGAAATCCTTTAGGAAGCGTCGCATTCCGAGGCCGTTTGGGCCTCCAAAAGTGGGGCGAGAGCAAACGGTCCGAAATTTTTTTGACAACCCCTGTTCGTACGAAAACCCTCATGACTCCCTCACCGGAGGTCGGCTCTGGGCAGTATTAACGTCGTTGGAAAGCTTACTCGACGAGCTTTCAAAAATAATGAAGAAATTTCTGATTCCGAGGCCGTCTGGTGCCCCGAAAGTATGCCGGAAGCCTTCGAGCGCCGTTTCTCGATCTCGGTCGTCAATCTCTTGAAATCACGTGATACGAATAAATCACTCGTAACTCCCTCGTTACACGTCGGATCGAGTCGATTTTTGATTCTTTGGAAAGGCGAGTCGGTGCTCTTCGAAACTCCTTTAGGAACCGTCACATTCCGAGGCCGTTTGGGCCTCCAAAAGTGGGGCGAGAGCAAACGGTGCGGAATTTTTTCGACAACCCCTGTTTGCACGAAAACCCTCATAACTCCCTCACCGGAGGTCAGATCTAGGCAGTTTTTACATCGTTGGAAAGCTTACTCGACGAGCTTTCAAAACAGATGAAGACATTTCTAATTCTGAGGCCGTCTGGTGCCCCAAAAGCACGCCGGAAGCCTTCGAGCGCCGTTTCTCTATCTTGGTCGTTAATCTCTTGAAATCACGTGATGCGAATAAAATGCTCGTAACTCCCTCGTTACACGTCCGATTGGGTCGATTTTTAGTTTGTTGGAAAGACGAGTCGGTGCTCTTCGAAACTCCTTCAGGAACCGTCGCATTCCGAGGCCGTTTGGCCCTCCAAAAGTGGAGCGAGAGCAAACAGGTCGGAATTTTTTTGACAACCCCTGTTCGGACGAAAACCCTCATAACTCCCTTACCGGAGGTCGAATCTGGGCAGTTTTTACGTCGTTGGAAATCTTACTCGACGAGCTTTCAAAAGACATTTCTGATTCCGAGGCCGTCTGGTGCCCCGAAAGTGCGCCGGAAGCCTTCGACCGCCGTCTCTCGATCTCGGTGGTCGGTCTTTCGAAATCGCTTGGTGCGGATAAAACGCACGTAACTCCCTCGTTACATGTCGGATTGGGTCGATTTTTCATTCATTGGAAAGGCGAGTCAGTTCTCTTCGAAATCCTTCAGGAAGCGTCACATTCCGAGGCCGTTTGGGCCTCCAAAAGTGGGGCGAGAGTTAATGGTGCGGAATTTTCTGGACGTTCCCTGTTCCTAGGAAAACGCTCATAACTCCCTCACTGGAGGTCGGATCTGGACGGTTTTTATGTCGTTAGAAAGCTTGCTCGACGGGCTTTCAAAACGGATGAGGAAATTTCTGATTCTGAGGCCGTCTGGTGCCCCGAAAGCACGCCGGAAGCCTTCGACCGCCGTTTCTCGATCTTGGTGGTCGGTCTTTCGAAATCGCGTGGTGCGGATAAAACGCACGTAACTCCCTCGTTACAAGTCGGATTGGGTCAATTTTGGGTTCATTGGAAACGCGAGTCAGTGCTCTTCGAAATCCTTTAGGAAGCGTCACATTCTGAGGCCGTTTGGGCCTCCAAAAGTGGGGCGAGAGTAAATGGTGTGGAATTTTTCTTACGTGCCCTGTTCCCGGGAAAACGCTCATAACTCCCTCACCGGAGGTCGGATCTGGACGGTTTTTACGTCGTTGGAAAGCTTGTTCGACGGGCTTTCAAAACGGATGAGAAATTTCTGATTCCGAGGCCGTCTAGTGCCCCAAAAGCGCGTCGGAAGCCTTCGAGCGCCGTTTCTCGATCTCGGTGGTCGGTCTTTCAAAATCGCGTGGTGCGGAAAAAACATACGTAACTCCCTCGTTACATGTCGGATTGGGTCGATTTTGGGTTCATTGGAAAGGCGAGTCAGTGCTCTTCGAAATCCTTGAGGAAGCATCGCATTCCGAGGCCGTTTGGGCCTTCAAAAGTGGGGCGAGAGTAAATGGTCTGGAATTTTTCTGACGTGCCCTGTTCCCGGGAAAACGCTCATAACTCCCTCACCGGAGGTCGGATCTGGATGGTTTTTACATCGTTGGAAAGCTTGCTCGACGTGCTTTCGAAACGGATGAGGAAATTTCTGATTCTGAGGCCATCTGGTGCCCCGAAAGCGCATCGGAAGCCTTCGACTGCCGTTTCTCGATCTCGGTGGTCGGTCTTTCGAAATCGCGTGGTGCGGATAAAACGCACGTAACTCCCTCGTTACATGTCGGATTGGGTCGATTTTGGGTTCATTGGAAAGGCGAGTCAGTGATCTTCGAAATCCTTCAGGAAGCGTCGCATTCTGAGGCCGTTTGGGCCTCCAAAAGTGGGGCGAGAGTAAATGCTGTGGAATTTTTCTGACGTGCCCTGTTCCCGGGAAAATGCTCATAACTCCCTCACCGGAGGTCGGATCTGGATGGTTTTTACGTCGTTGGAAAGCTTGCTCGACGGGTTTTCAAAACGGATGAGGAAATTTCTGATTCCGAGGCTGTCTGGTGCCCCGAAAGTGCACCGGAAGCCTTCGACCGCCGTTTCTCGATCTTGGTGGTCGGTCTTTCCAAATCGCGTGGTGCGGATAAAACGTACGTAACTCCCTCGTTACAAGTCGGATTGGGTCAATTTTGGGTTCATTGGAAAGGCGAGTCAGTGCTCTTCGAAATCCTTTAGGAAGCGTCGCATTCCGAGGCCGTTTGGGCCTCCAAAAGTGGGGCGAGAGTAAATGGTGCAGAATTTTTCTGACGTGCCCTGTTCCCGGGAAAACGCTCATAACTCCCTCACCGGAGGTCGGATCTGGATGGTTTTTACGTCGTTGGAAAGCTTGCTCGACGGGCTTTCAAAAAGGATAAGAAAATTTCTGATTCTGAGGCCGTCTGGTGCCCCGAAAGCACACTGGAAGCCTTCGAGCGCCGTTTCTCGATCTCGGTGGTCGGTCTTTCGAAATCGCGTGGTACGGATAAAATACACGTAACTCTCTCGTTACATGTCGGATTGGGTCGATTTTGGGTTCATTGGAAAGGCGAGTCAGTGATCTTCGAAATCCTTCAGGAAGCGTCGCATTCTGAGGCCGTTTGGGCCTCTAAAAGTGGGGCGAGAGTAAATGCTGTGGAATTTTTCTGACGTACCCTGTTCCCGGGAAAATGCTCATAACTCCCTCATCGGAGGTCGGATCTGGATGGTTTTTACGTCGTTGGAAAGCTTGCTCGACGGGTTTTCAAAACGGATGAGAAAATTTCTGATTCTGAGGCCATCTGGTGCCCCGAAAGCGCGTCGGAAGCCTTTGACCGCCGTTTCTCGATCTCGGTGGTCGGTCTTTCGAAATCGCGTGGTGCGGATAAAACGCACGTAACTCCCTCGTTACATGTCGGATTGGGTCGATTTTGGGTTCATTGGAAAGGCGAGTCAGTGATCTTCGAAATCCTTCAGGAAGCGTCGCATTCTGAGGCCGTTTGGGCCTCCAAAAGTGGCGCGAGAGTAAATGGTGCGGAATTTTTCCGACGTGCCCTGTTCCCGGGAAAACGCTCATAACTCCCTCACCGGAGGTCGGATCTGGACGGTTTTTACGTCGTTGGAAAGCTTGCTCGACGGGCTTTCAAAACGGATGAGAAATTTCTGATTCCGAGGCCGTCTAGTGCCCCGAAAGCGCGTCGGAAGCCTTCGACCGCCGTTTCTCGATCTCGGTGGTCGGTCTTTAAATCGAGTGGTGCGGATAAAACGCACGTAACTCCCTCGTTACATGTCGGATTGGGTCGATTTTGGGTTCGTTGGACAGGCGAGTCAGTGCTCTTCGAAATCCTTCAGGAAGCGTCGCATTCCGAGGCCGTTTGGGCCTCCAAAAGTGGGGCGAGAGCAAATCGTGCGGAATTTTTCCGACGTGCCCTGTTCCCAGGAAAACGCTCATAACTCCCTCACCGGAGGTCGGATCTGGACGGTTTTTACGTCGTTGGAAAGCTTACTCGACGGGCTTTCAAAATGGATGAGGAAATTTCTGATTCCGAGGCCGTCCGGTGCCCCGAAAGCGCGTCGGAAGCCTTCGACCGCCGTTTCTCGATCTCGGTGGTCGGTCTTTCGAAATCGAGTGGTGCGGATAAAACGCACGTAACTCCCTCGTTACATGTCGGATTGGGTCAATTTTGGGTTCGTTGGACAGGCGAGTCAGTGCTCTTCGAAATCCTTCAGGAAGCGTCGCATTCCGAGGCCGTTTGGGCCTCCAAAAGTGGGCGAGAGTAAATGGTGCAGAATTTTTCTGACGTGCCCTGTTCCCGGGAAAACGCTCATAACTCCCTCACCGGAGGTCGGATCTGGACGGTTTTTACGTCGTTGGAAAGCTCACTCGACGGGCTTTCAAAGTGGATGAGGAAATTTCTGATTCCGAGGCCGTCCGGTGGCCCGAAAGCGCGCCGGAAGCCTTCGACCGCCGTTTCTCGATCTCGGTGGTCGGTCTTTCGAAATCGCGTGGTGCGGATAAAACGCACGTAACTCCCTCGTTACATGTCGGATTGGGTCGATTTTGGGTTCGTTGGACAGGTGAGTCAGTGCTCTTCGAAATCCTTCAGGAAGCGTCGCATTCTGAGGCCGTTTGGGCCTCCAAAAGTGGGGCGAGAGCAAATAGTGCGGAATTTTTCCGACGTGCCCTGTTCCCGGGAAAACGCTCATAACTCCCTCACCGGAGGTCGGATCTGGACGGTTTTTATGTCGTTGGAAAGCTTACTCGACGGGCTTTCAAAATGGATGAAGAAATTTCTGATTCCGAGGCCGTCCGGTGCCCCGAAAGCGCGCCGGAAGCCTTCGACCGCCGTTTCTCGATCTCGGTGGTCGGTCTTTCGAAATCGCGTGGTGCGGATAAAACGCACGTAACTCCCTCGTTACATGTCGGATTGGGTCGATTTTGGGTTCGTTGGACAGGCGAGTCAGTGCTCTTCGAAATCTTTCAGGAAACGTCGCATTCCGAGGCCGTTTGGGCCTCCAAAAGTGGGGCGAGAGCAAATAGTGTGGAATTTTTCTGACGTGCCCTGTTCCCGGGAAAACGCTCATAACTCCCTCACCGGAGGTCGGATCTGGACGGTTTTTACGTCGTTGGAAAGCTTACTCGACGGGCTTTCAAAACGGATGAGGAAATTTCTGATTCCGAGGCCGTCTGGTGCCCCAAAAGCGCGCCGGAAGCCTTCGACCGCCGTTTCTCGATCTCGGTGGTCGGTCTTTCGAAATCGTGTGGTGCGGATAAAACGCACGTAACTCCCTCGTTACATGTCGGATTGGGTCGATTTTGGGTTCGTTGGAAAGGCGAGTCAGTGCTCTTCGAAATCCTTCAGGAAGCGTCACATTCCGAGGCCATTTGGGCCTCCAAAAGTGGGGTGAGAGCAAATGGTGCGGAATTTTTCCGACGTGCCCTGTTCCCGGGAAAATGCTCATAACTCCCTCACCGGAGGTCGGATCTGGACGGTTTTTACGTCGTTGGAAAGCTTGCTCGACGGGCTTTCAAAACGGATGCGGAAATTACTGATTCCGAGGGTGTCTGTTGCCCCGAAAGTGCGCCGAAAGCCTTCGAGCGCCGTTTCTCGATCTCGGTCTTCGGTCTTTCGAAATCGCATGGTGCGGATAAAACGCACATAACTCCCTCGTTACAAGTCGGATTGGGTCGATTTTGGGTTCATTGGAAAGGCGAGTCAGTGCTCTTCGAAATCCTTTAGGAAGCGTCGCATTCCGAGGCCGTTTGGGCCTCCAAAAGTGGGGCGAGAGCAAACGGTCTGGAATTTTTTTGGCAACCCCTGTTCGTACGAAAACCCTCATGACTCCCTCACCGGAGGTCGGCTCTGGGCAGTATTAACGTCGTTGGAAATCTTACTCGACGAGCTTTCAAAAATAATGAAGAAATTTCTGATTCCGAGGCCGTCTGGTGCCCCGAAAGTATGTCGGAAGCCTTCGAGCGCCGTTTCTCGATCTCGGTCGTCAATCTCTTGAAATCACGTGATACGAATAAATCACTCGTAACTCCCTCGTTACACGTCGGATCGAGTCGATTTTTGATTCTTTGGAAAGGCGAGTCGGTGCTCTTCGAAACTCCTTTAGGAACCGTCACATTCCGAGGCCGTTTGGGCCTCCAAAAGTGGGGCGAGAGCAAATGGTGCGGAATTTTTTTGACAACCCCTGTTTGCACGAAAACCCTCATAACTCCCTCACCGGAGGTCAGATCTAGGCAGTTTTTACGTCGTTGGAAAGCTTACTCGACGAGCTTTCAAAACAGATGAAGACATTTCTAATTCTGAGGCCGTCTGGTGCCCCAAAAGCACGCCGGAAGCCTTCGAGCGCCGTTTCTCTATCTTGGTCGTTAATCTCTTGAAATCACGTGATGCGAATAAAATGCTCGTAACTCCCTCGTTACACGTCGGATTGGGACGATTTTTAGTTTGTTGGAAAGACGAGTCGGTGCTCTTCGAAACTCCTTCAGGAACCGTCGCATTCCGAGGCCGTTTGGCCCTCCAAAAGTGGAGCGAGAGCAAACAGGTCGGAATTTTTCCGACGTGCCCTGTTCCCGGGAAAACGCTCATAACTCCCTCACCGGAGGTCGGATCTGGACGGTTTTTACGTCGTTGGAAAGCTTGCTCGACGGGCTTTCAAAACGGATGAGAAATTTCTGATTCCGAGGCCGTCTAGTGCCCCGAAAGCGCGTCGGAAGCCTTCGACCGCCGTTTCTCGATCTCGGTGGTCGGTCTTTCGAAATCGAGTGGTGCGGATAAAACGCACGTAACTCCCTCGTTACATGTCGGATTGGGTCGATTTTGGGTTCGTTGGACAGGCGAGTCAGTGCTCTTCGAAATCCTTCAGGAAGCGTCGCATTCCGAGGCCGTTTGGGCCTCCAAAAGTGGGGCGAGAACAAATAGTGCGGAATTTTTCCGACGTGCCCTGTTCCCAGGAAAACGCTCATAACTCCCTCACCGGAGGTCGGATCTGGACGGTTTTTACGTCGTTGGAAAGCTTACTCGACGGGCTTTCAAAATGGATGAGGAAATTTCTGATTCCGAGGCCGTCCGGTGCCCCGAAAGCGTGCCGGAAGCCTTCGACCGCCGTTTCTCGATCTCGGTGGTCGGTCTTTCGAAATCGCGTGGTGCGGATAAAACGCACGTAACTCCCTCGTTACATGTCGGATTGGGTCGATTTTGGGTTCGTTGGACAGGTGAGTCAGTGCTCTTCGAAATCCTTCAGGAAGCGTCGCATTCTGAGGCCGTTTGGGCCTCCAAAAGTAGGGCGAGAACAAATAGTGTGGAATTTTTCCGACGTGCCCTGTTCCCGGGAAAACGCTCATAACTCCCTCACCGGAGGTCGGATCTGGACGGTTTTTACGTCGTTGGAAAGCTTACTCGACGGGCTTTCAAAATGGATGAGGAAATTTCTGATTCCGAGGCCGTCCGGTGCCCCAAAAGCGCACCGGAAGCCTTCGACCGCCGTTTCTCGATCTCGGTGGTCGGTCTTTCGAAATCGCGTGGTGCGGATAAAACGCACGTAACTCCCTCGTTACATGTCGGATTGGGTCGATTTTGGGTTCGTTGGACAGGCGAGTCAGTGCTCTTCGAAATCCTTCAGGAAGCGTCGCATTCCGAGGCCGTTTGGGCCTCCAAAAGTGGGGCGAGAGCAAATAGTGCAGAATTTTTCCGACGTGCCCTGTTCCCGGGAAAACGCTCATAACTCCCTCACCGGAGGTCGGATCTGGACGGTTTTTACGTCGTTGGAAAGCTTACTCGACGGACTTTCAAAAATAATGAAGAAATTTCTGATTCCGAGGCCGTCTGGTGCCCCGAAAGTATGCCGGAAGCCTTCGAGCGCCGTTTCTCGATCTCGATCGTCAATCTCTTGAAATCACGTGATGCGAATAAATCACTCGTAACTCCCTCGTTACACGTCGGATCGAGTCGATTTTTGATTCTTTGGAAAGGCAAGTCGGTGCTCTTCGAAACTCCTTTAGGAACCGTCACATTCCGAGGCCGTTTGGGCCTCCAAAAGTGGGGCGAGAGCAAACGGTGCGAAATTTTTTCGACAACCCCTGTTTGCACGAAAACCCTCATAACTCCCTCACCGGAGGTCAGATCTGGGCAGTTTTTACGTCGTTGGAAAGCTTACTCGACGAGCTTTCAAAACGGATGAAGACATTTCTAATTCTGAGGCCGTCTGGTGCCCCAAAAGCACGCCGGAAGCCTTCGAGCGCCGTTTCTCTATCTTGGTCGTTAATCTCTTGAAATCACGTGATGCGAATAAAATGCTCGTAACTCCCTCGTTACACGTCGGATTGGGTCGATTTTTGGTTTGTTGGAAAGACGAGTCGGTGCTCTTCGAAACTCCTTCAGGAACCGTCGCATTCCGAGGCCGTTTGGCCCTCCAAAAGTGGAGCGAGAGCAAACAGGTCAAAATTTTTTTGACAACCCCTGTTCGTACGAAAACCCTCATAACTCCCTTACCGGAGGTCGAATCTGGGCAGTTTTTACGTCGTTGGAAATCTTACTCGACGAGCTTTCAAAAGACATTTCTGATTCCGAGGCCGTCTGGTGCCCCGAAAGTGCGCCGGAAGCCTTCGACCGCCGTCTCTCGATCTCGGTGGTCGGTCTTTCGAAATCGCTTGGTGCGGATAAAACGCACGTAACTCCCTCGTTACATGTCGGATTGGGTCGATTTTTCATTCATTGGAAAGGCGAGTCAGTTCTCTTCGAAATCCTTCAGGAAGCGTCACATTCCGAGGCCGTTTGGGCCTCCAAAAGTGGGGTGAGAGTTAATGGTGCGGAATTTTCTGGACGTTCCCTGTTCCTAGGAAAACGCTCATAACTCCCTCACCGGAGGTCGGATCTGGACGGTTTTTAAGTCGTTAGAAAGCTTGCTCGACGGGCTTTCAAAACGGATGAGGAAATTTCTGATTCTGAGGCCATCTGGTGCACCAAAAGCGCGTCGGAAGCCTTCGAGCGCCGTTTCTCGATCTCGGTGGTCGGTCTTTCGAAATCGCGTGGTGCGGATAAAACATACGTAACTCCCTCGTTACATGTCGGATTGGGTCGATTTTGGGTTCATTGGAAACGCGAGTCAGTGCTCTTCGAAATCCTTTAGGAAGCGTCACATTCTGAGGCCGTTTGGGCCTCCAAAAGTGGGGCGAGAGTAAATGGTGCGGAATTTTTCTTACGTGCCCTGTTCCCGGGAAAACGCTCATAACTCCCTCACCGGAGGTCGGATCTGGACGGTTTTTACGTCGTTAGAAAGCTTGCTCGACGGGCTTTCAAAACGGATGAGAAATTTCTGATTCCGACGGCGTCTAGTGCCCCAAAAGCATGCCGGAAGCCTTCGAGCGCCGTTTCTCGATCTCGGTGGTCGGTCTTTCGAAATCGCGTGGTGCGGATAAAACATACGTAACTCCCTCGTTACATTTCGGATTGGGTCGATTTTGGGTTCATTGGAAAGGCGAGTCAGTGCTCTTCGAAATCCTTCAGGAAGCATCGTATTCCGAGGCCGTTTGGGCCTCCAAAAGTGGACGAGAGTAAATGGTGTGGAATTTTTCTTACGTGCCCTGTTCCCGGGAAAACGCTCATAACTCCCTCACTGGAGGTCAGATCTGGATGGTTTTTACATCGTTGGAAAGCTTGCTCGACGGGCTTTCAAAACGGATGCGGAAATTTCTGATTCTGAGGCCGTCTGGTGCCCCGAAAGCACGCCGGAAGCCTTCGAGCGCCGTTTCTCGATCTCGGTGGTCGGTCTTTCGAAATCGCGTGGTGCGGATAAAATGCACGTAACTCCCTCGTTACATGTTGGATTGGGTCGATTTTGGGTTCATTAGAAAGGCGAGTCAGTGCTCTTCGAAATCCTTCAGGAAGCATCGCATTCCGAGGCCGTTTGGGCCTCCAAAAGTGGGGCGAGAGTAAATGGTGCGGAATTTTTTTGACGTGCCCTGTTCCCGGGAAAATGCTCATAACTCCCTCACCGGAGGTCGGATCTGGATGGTTTTTACGTCGTTGGAAAGCTTGCTCGACGGGCTTTCGAAACAGATGAGGAAATTTCTGATTCTGAGGCCATCTGGTGCCCCGAAAGCGCGTCGGAAGCCTTCGACCGCCGTTTCTCGATCTCGGTGGTCGGTCTTTCGAAATCGCGTGGTGCGGATAAAACGCACGTAACTCCCTCGTTACATGTCGGATTGGGTCGATTTTGGGTTCATTGGAAAGGCGAGTCAGTGATCTTCGAAATCCTTCAGGAAGCGTCGCATTCTGAGGCCGTTTGTGCCTCCAAAAGTGGCACGAGAGTAAATGGTGTGGAATTTTTCCGACGTGCCTTGTTCCCTGGAAAACGCTCATAACTCCCTCACCGGAGGTCGGATCTGGACGGTTTTTACGTCGTTGGAAAGCTTGCTCGACGGGCTTTCAAAAAGGATGAAGAAATTACTGATTCCGAGGGTGTCTGTTGCCCTGAAAGTGCACCGGAAGCCTTCGAGCCCCGTTTCTCGATCTCGGTCTTCGGTCTTTCGAAATCGCATAGTGCGGATAAAACGCACGTAACTCCCTCGTTACAAGTCGGATTGGGTCGATTTTGGGTTCATTGGAAAGGCGAGTCAGTGTTCTTCGAAATCCTTTAGGAAGCGTCGCATTCCGAGGCCGTTTGGGCCTCCAAAAGTGGGGCGAGAGCAAACGGTCTGGAATTTTTTTGACAACCCCTGTTCGTACGAAAACCCTCATAACTCCCTCACCGGAGGTCGGATCTGGGCAGTTTTAACGTCGTTGGAAATCTTACTCGACGAGCTTTCAAAAAAGATGAAGAAATTTCTGATTCCGAGGCCGTCTGGTGCCCCGAAAGTATGCCGGAAGCCTTCGAGCTCCGTTTCTCGATATCGGTCGTCAATCTCTTGAAATCACATGATGTGAATAAATCACTCGTAACTCCCTCGTTACACGTCGGATCGAGTCAATTTTTGATTCTTTGGAAAGCCGAGTCGGTGCTCTTCGAAACTCCTTTAGGAACCGTCACATTCCGAGGCCGTTTGGGCCTCCAAAAGTGGGGCGAGAGCAAACGGTGTGAAATTTTTTCGACAACCCCTGTTCGCACGAAAACCCTCATAACTCCCTCACCGGAGGTCAGATCTGGGCAGTTTTTACGTCGTTGGAAAGCTTACTCGACGAGCTTTCAAAATGGATGAAGACATTTCTAATTCTGAGGCCGTCTGGTGCCCCGAAAGCACGCCGAAAGCCTTCAAGCGCCGTTTCTCTATCTTGGTCGTTAATCTCTTGAAATCACGTGATGCGAATAAAATGCTCGTAACTCCCTCATTACACGTCGGATTGGGTCAATTTTTGGTTTTTTGGAAAGACGAGTCGGTGCTCTTCGAAACTCCTTCAGGAACCGTCGCATTCCGAGGCCGTTTGGCCCTCCAAAAGTGGAGCGAGAGCAAACAGGTGGGAATTTTTTTGACAACCCCTGTTCGCACGAAAACCCTCATAACTCCCTTACCGGAGGTCGAATCTGGGCAGTTTTTACGTCGTTGGAAATCTTACTCGACGAGCTTTCAAAAGACATTTCTGATTCCGAGGCCGTCTGGTGCCCCGAAAGCGCGCCGGAAGCCTTCGACCGCCGTCTCTCGATCTCGGTGGTCGGTCTTTCGAAATCGCTTGGTGCGGATAAAATGCACGTAACTCCCTCGTTACATGTCGGATTGGGTCGATTTTTCATTCATTGGAAAGGCGAGTCAGTTCTCTTCGAAATTCTTCAGGAAGCGTCACATTCCGAGGCCGTTTGGGCCTCCAAAAGTGGGGCGAGAGTTAATGGTGCGGAATTTTCTGGACGTTCCCTTTTCCTAGAAAAACGCTCATAACTCCCTCACCGGAGGTCGGATCTGGACGGTTTTTATGTCGTTAGAAAGCTTGCTCGACGGGCTTTCAAAACGGATGAGGAAATTTCTGATTCTGAGGCCGTCTGGTGCCCCAAAAGCGCGCCGGAAGCCTTCGACCGCCGTTTCTCGATCTTGGTGGTCGGTCTTTCGAAATCGCGTGGTGCGGATAAAACGCACGTAACTCCCTCGTTACAAGTCGGATTGGGTCAATTTTGGGTTCATTGGAAACGCGAGTCAGTGCTCTTCGAAATCCTTCAGGAAGCATCGCATTCCGAGGCTGTTTGGGCCTCCAAAAGTGGGGCGAGAGTAAATGGTGTGGAATTTTTCTGACGTGCCCTGTTCCCGGGAAAATGCTCATAACTCCCTCACCGGAGGTCGGATCTGGATGGTTTTTACGTCGTTGGAAAGCTTGCTCGACGGGTTCTCAAAACGGATGAGGAAATTTCTGATTCCGAGGCCGTCTGGTGCCCCGAAAGTGCGCCGGAAGCCTTCGACCGCCGTTTCTCAATCTTGGTGGTCGGTCTTTCCAATTCGCGTGGTGCGGATAAAACGTACGTAACTCCCTCGTTATAAGTCGGATTGGGTCAATTTTGGGTTCATTGGAAAGGCGAGTCAGTGCTCTTCGAAATCCTTTAGGAAGCGTCGCATTCCGAGGCCGTTTGGGCCTCCAAAAGTGGGGCGAGAGTAAATGGTGCGGAATTTTTCTTACGTGCCCTGTTCCCGGGAAAACGCTCATAACTCCCTCACCGGAGGTCGGATCTGGACGGTTTTTACGTTGTTGGAAATCTTGCTCGACGGGCTTTCAAAACGGATGCGGAAATTTCTGATTCTGAGGCCGTCTGGTGCCCCGAAAGCGCGCCGGAAGCCTTCGAGCGCCGTTTCTCGATCTCGGTGGTCGGTCTTTCGAAATCACGTGGTGCGGATAAAATGCACGTAACTCCCTCGTTACATGTCGGATTGGGTCGATTTTGGGTTCATTGGAAAGGCGAGTCAGTGCTCTTCGAAATCATTCAGGAAGCATCGCATTCCGAGGCCGTTTGGGCCTCCAAAAGTGGGGCAGAGTAAATGGTGCAGAATTTTTTTGACGTGCCCTGTTCCCGGGAAAATGCTCATAACTCCCTCACCGGAGGTCGGATCTGGATGGTTTTTACGTCGTTGGAAAGCTTGCTCGACGGGCTTTCGAAACGGATGAGGAAATTTCTGATTCTGAGGCCATCTGGTGCCCCGAAAGCGCGTCGGAAGCCTTCGACCACCGTTTCTCGATCTCGGTGGTCGGTCTTTTGAAATCGTGTGGTGCGGATAAAACGCACGTAACTCCCTCGTTACATGTCGGATTGGGTCGATTTTGGGTTCATTGGAAAGGCGAGTCAGTGATCTTCGAAATCCTTCAGGAAGCGTCACATTCTGAGGCCGTTTGGGCCTCCAAAAGTGGCGCGAGAGTAAATGGTGCGGAATTTTTCCGACGTGCCCTGTTCCCGGGAAAATGCTCATAACTCCCTCACCGGAGGTCGGATCTGGACGGTTTTTACGTCGTTGGAAAGCTTACTCGACGGGCTTTAAAAACGGATGAGGAAATTTCTGATTCCGAGGCCGTCCGGTGCCCCGAAAGCACGCCGGAAGCCTTCGACCGCCGTTTCTCGATCTCGGTGGTCGGTCTTTCGAAATCACGTGGTGCGGATAAAATGCACGTAACTCCCTCGTTACATGTCGGATTGGGTCGATTTTGGGTTCGTTGGAAAGGCGAGTCAGTGCTCTTCGAAATCCTTTAGGAAGCGTCACATTCCGAGGCCGTTTGGGCCTCCAAAAGTGGGGCGAGAGTAAATGGTGCGGAATTTTTCTGACGTGCCCTGTTTCCGGGAAAACGCTCATAACTCCCTCACCGGAGGTCAGATCTGGACGGTTTTTACGTCGTTGGAAAGCTTACTCGAGGGGCTTTCAAAACGGATGAAGAAATTTCTGATTCCGAGGCCGTCCGGTGCCCCGAAAGCGCACCGGATGCCTTCGACCGCCGTTTCTCAATCTCGGTGGTCGGTCTTTCGAAATTGCGTGGTGCGGATAAAACGCACGTAACTCCCTCGTTACATGTCGGATTGGGTCGATTTTGGGTTCATTGGAAAGGCGAGTCAGTGCTCTTCGAAATCCTTCAGGAAGCGTCACATTCTGAGGCCGTTTGGGCCTCCAAAAGTGGGGCGAGAGTAAATGGTCCAGAATTTTCCCGACGTGCCCTGTTCCCAGGAAAATGCTCATAACTCCCTCACCGGAGGTCAGATCTGGACGATTTTTATGTCGTTAGAAAGCTTACTCGATGAGATTTCAAAATGGATGAGGACATTACTGATTCCGAGGTCGTTTGGTACCTTGAAAGTACCCCCGAAGCCTTCGATCGTCATTTCTCAATCTCTGTGGTCGGTCTTTCGAAATCGTGTGGTGCGGATAAAACGCACGTAAATCCCTCGTTACATGTCGGATTGGGTCGATTTTGGGTTCATTGGAAAGACGAGTCAGTGCTCTTCAAAATCCTTCAGGAAGCATCGCATTCTGAGGTCGTTTGGGCCTCCAAAAGTGGGGCGAGAGTAAATCGTGTGGAATATTCGGGACCTGCCCTGTTCCCAGGAAAATGCTCATAACTCCCTCACCGGAGGTCGAATCTGGACGGTTTTTTCGTCGTTGGAAAGCTTACTCGATGAGCTTTCAAAATGGATCAGGACATTTCTGATTCTGAGGCCGTCTGGTGCCCTGAAAGTGTGCCCAATGCCTTTGATCATCATTTCTCGATCTCGGTGGTCGGTCTTTCAAAATCGCGTGGTGCGGATAAAACGCACGTAACTCCCTCGTTACATGTCAGATTGGGTCGATTTTGGGTTCATTGGAAAGGCGTCAGTGCTCTTCAAAATCCTTCAGGAAGCGTCGCATTCTGAGGCTGTTTGGGCCTCCAAAAGTGGGGCGAGAGTAAATGGTGTGGAATTTTCCCGACGTGCCCTGTTCCCATGAAAATGCTCATAACTCCCTCACCGGAGGTCCGATCTGGACAGTTTTTACGTCGTTGGAAAGCTTACATAACGATCTTTCAAAATGAATCAGGACATTTCTGATTCTGAGGTCGTCTGGTGCCCCGAAAGTGCACCAGAAGCCTTCGATCCTCGTTTCTCGATCTCGGTGGTCGATCTTTCGAAATCGCGTGGTGCGGATAAAACGCTCGTAACTCCCTCGTTACATATCGGATTGGGTCAATTTTTCATTCATTGGAAAGGTGAGTCAGTGCTCTTCGAAATTCTTTAGGAAGTGTCGCATTCCGAGGCTGTTTGGGCCTCCAAAAGTGGGGCGAGAATAAATGGTGCAGAATTTTCTAGACGTTCCCTTTTCCCAGGAAAACGCTCATAACTCCCTCACTGGAGGTCGGATCTGGACGGTTTTTACGTCGTTGGAAAGCTTACCCGACGAGCTTTTAAAATGGATCAGGACATTTCTGATTCTGAGGCCGTCTGGTGCCCCAAAAGTGTGCCCAAAGCCTTTGATCATCATTTCTCGATCTCGGTGGTCGGTCTTTCGAAATCGTGTGGTGCGGATAAAACGCACGTAACTCCCTCGTTACATGTTGGATTGGGTCGATTTTGGGTTCATTAGAAAGGTGAGTCAGTGCTCTTCAAAATCCTTCAGGAAGCGTCGCATTCTGAGGTCGTTTGGGCCTCCAAAAGTGGGGCGAGAGTAAATCGTGTGGAATATTCGGGACCTGCCCTGTTCCCAAGAAAATGCTCATAACTCCCTCACCAAAGGTCGGATCTGGACGATTTTTACGTCGTTGGAAAGCTTACTCGACGAGCATTCAAAATGGATTAGGACATTTCTGATTCTGAGGCCGTCTGGTGCCCCGAAAGTGTGCCCAAAGCCTTTGATCATCATTTCTCGATCTCGGTGGTCGGTCTTTCGAAATCGCGTGGTGCGGATAAAATGCACGTAACTCCCTCGTTACATGTCAGATTGGGTCGATTTTGGGTTCATTGGAAAGGCGTCAGTGCTCTTCAAAATCCTTCAGGAAGCGTCGCATTCTGAGGCTGTTTGGGCCTCCAAAAGTGGGGCGAGAGTAAATGGTGTGGAATTTTCCCGACGTGCCCTGTTCCCATGAAAATGCTCATAACTCCCTCACCGGAGGTCCGATCTGGACAGTTTTTACGTCGTTGGAAAGCTTACATAACGATCTTTCAAAATGAATCAGGACATTTCTGATTCTGAGGTCGTCTGGTGCCCCGAAAGTGCACCAGAAGCCTTCGATCCTCGTTTCTCGATCTCGGTGGTCGATCTTTCGAAATCGCGTGGTGCGGATAAAACGCACGTAACTCCCTCGTTACATATCGGATTGGGTCAATTTTTCATTCATTGGAAAGGTGAGTCAGTGCTCTTCGAAATTCTTTAGGAAGTGTCGCATTCCGAGGCTGTTTGGGCCTCCAAAAGTGGGGCGAGAATAAATGGTGCAGAATTTTCTAGACGTTCCCTTTTCCCAGGAAAACGCTCATAACTCCCTCACTGGAGGTCGGATCTGGACGGTTTTTACGTCGTTGGAAAGCTTACCCGACGAGCTTTTAAAATGGATCAGGACATTTCTGATTCTGAGGCCGTCTGGTGCCCCAAAAGTGTGCCCAAAGCCTTTGATCATCATTTCTCGATCTCGGTGGTCGGTCTTTCGAAATCGTGTGGTGCGGATAAAACGCACGTAACTCCCTCGTTACATGTTGGATTGGGTCGATTTTGGGTTCATTAGAAAGGTGAGTCAGTGCTCTTCAAAATCTTTCAGGAAGCGTCGCATTCCGAGGCCGTTTGGGCCTCCAAAAGTGGGGCGAGAGTAAATGGAGTGGAATATTCGGGACCTGCCCTGTTCCCAAGAAAATGCTCATAACTCCCTCACCAAAGGTCGGATCTGGACGATTTTTACGTCGTTGGAAAGCTTACTCGACGAGCATTCAAAATGGATTAGGACATTTCTGATTCTGAGGCCGTCTGGTGCCCCAAAAGTGTGCCCAAAGCCTTTGATCATCATTTCTCGATCTCGGTGGTCGGTCTTTCGAAATCGCGTGGTGCGGATAAAATGCACGTAACTCCCTCGTTACATGTCGGATTGGGTCGATTTTGGGTTCATTGGAAAGGCGAGTCAGTGCTCTTCAAAATCCTTTAGGACGGGTCACATTCTGAGGCCGTTTGGGCCTCCAAAAGTGGTACGAGAGTAAATGGTATGGAATTTTCCCGACGTGCCCTGTTCCCAGGAAAATGCTCATAACTCCCTCACCGGAGGTCCGATCTATACGATTTTTACGTCGTTGGAAATCTTACACGATGATCTTTCAAAACGAATCAGGACATTTCTTATTCTGAGGATGTCTGGTACCCCAAAAGTGTGCTCGAAGCCTTCAATCGTTATTTCTCGATCTCGGTGGTCGGTCTTTCGAAATCGCGTGGTGCAGATAAAAAGCCCGTAACTCCCTCGTTACATGTCGGATTGGGTCGATTTTGGGTTCATTGAAAAGGCGAGTCAGTGCTCTTCGAAATCCTTCAGGAAGCGTCACATTCTGAGGCCGTTTGGGCCTCCAAAAGTTGACTGAGAGTAAATGGTGCAGAATTTTCCCGACGTGCCCTGTTCCCAGGAAAATGCTCATAACTCCCTCACCGGAGGTCAGATCTGGACGGTTTTTACGTCGTTGGAAAGCTTACCGACGATCTTTCAAAAAGGATGATGATATTTCTGATTCCGATGCTGTCTGGTGCCCCGAAAGTATGCCAAAAATGTTTAATCGTCATTTCTCGATCTCGGTGGTTGGTCTTTCGAAATCACGTGGTACAGATAAAATGCACCTAACTCCCTCGTTACATGTCGGATTGGGTTGATTTTGGGTTCATTGGAAAGGCGAGTCAGTGCTCTTCGAAATCCTTTAGGAAGCGTCACATTCTGAGGCCGTTTGGGCCTCCAAAAGTTGGGCGAGAGTAAATGGTGCAGAATTTTCCCGACGTGCCCTGTTCCCAGGAAAATGCTCATAACTCCCTCACCGGAGGTCGGATCTGGACGGTTTTTACGTCGTGGGAAAGCTTACCCGACGAGCTTTTAAAATGGATCAGGACATTTCTGATTCCGAGGCCATCTGGTATCCCAAAAGTGTGCCGGAAGCTTTCAATCGTCATTTCTCGATCTCAGTGGTCGATCTTTTGAAATCGTGTGGTGCGGATAAAATGCACGTAACTCCCTCGTTACATGTCGGATTGGGTCAATTTTGGGTTCATTAGAAAGGCGAGTCAGTGCTCTTCAAAATCCTTCAGGAAGCGTCACATTCTGACGCCGTTTGGGCCTCCAAAAGTGGGGCGAGAGTAAATGGTTTTAAATTTTTTCGACGTGCCCTGTTCCCAGGAAAATGCTCATAACTCCCTCACCGGAGGTCCAATCTGGACGGTTTTTACGTCGTTGGAAAGCTTACACGACGAGCTTTCAAAATAGATGAGGACATTTCTAATTCTGAGGCCGTATGATGCCTCGAAAGTGCGCCCAAATCCTTCGATCGTCATTTCTCAATCTCGGTGGTCAGTCTTTCAAAATCGCGTAGTGCGGATAAAACGCACGTAACTCCCTCGTTACATGTCGGATTGGGTCGATTTTGGGTTCATTGGAAAGGGGAGTCAGTGCTCTTCGAAATCCTTTAGGAAGCGTCGCATTCTGAGGCCGTTTCGGCCTCCAAAAGTGGGACGAGAGTAAATGGTTTGAAATTTTCCCGACGTGCCCTGTTCCCAGGAAAACCCTCATAACTCCCTCACCGGAGGTCAGATCTGGACGATTTTTACGTCGTTGGAAAGCTTACTCGATAAAATTTCAAAACAGATGAGGACAGTTCTGATTCTAAGGCTATCTGGTGCCTCAAAAGTGCACCCGAAGCCTTCGATCGTCATTTCTTAATCTCCGTGGTCGGTCTTTCAAAATCACGTGGTGCGGATAAAACGCACGTAACTCCCTCGTTACATGTCAGATTGGGTCGATTTTAGGTTCATTGGAAAGGCGAGTCAGTGCTCTTCGAAATCCTTTAAAAAGTTTCTCATTCTGAGGCCGTTTGGGCCTCCAAAAGTGGGGCGAGAGTAAATGGTGCGGAATTTTCCCGACGTGCCCTGTTCCCAGGAAAATGCTCATAACTCCCTCACCGGAGGTCGGATCCGGACGGTTTTTAAGTCGTTGGAAAGCTTACCCGACGAGCTTTTAAAATGGATCAGGACATTTTTGATTCCGAGGCCATCTGGTATCCCGAAAGTGTACCGGAAGCTTTCAATCATCATTTCTCGATCTCAGTGGTCGATCTTTTGAAATCGTGTGGTGCGGATAAAACGCACGTAACTCCCTCGTTACATGTCGGATTGGGTCGATTTTGGGTTCATTGCAAAGGCGAGTCAGTGCTCTTCGAAATCCTTCAGGAAGCGTCGCATTCTGAGGCCGTTTGGGCCTCCAAAAGTGGGGCGAGAGTAAATGGTTTCAAATTTTTCCGACGTGCCCTGTTCCCAGGAAAATGCTCATAACTCCCTCACCGGAGGTCCGATCTGGACGGTTTTTACGTCGTTGGAAAGCTTACACGACGAGCTTTCAAAATAGATGAGGAAATTTCTAATTCTGAGGCTGTATGGTGCCTCGAAAGTGCGCCCAAAGCCTTCGATCGTCATTTCTCAATCTCGGTGGTCGGTCTTTCAAAATCACGTGGTGCGGATAAAACGCACGTAACTCCCTCGTTACATGTCGGATTGGGTCGATTTTGGGTTCATTGGAAAGGGGAGTCAGTGCTCTTCGAAATCCTTTAGGAAGCGTCGCATTCTGAGGCCGTTTCGACCTCTAAAAGTGGGGAGAGAGTAAATGGTTTGGAATTTTCCTGACGTGCCCTGTTCTCAGGAAAACCCTCATAACTCCCTCACCAGAGGTCAGATCTGGACGGTTTTTACGTCGTTGGAAAGCTTACTCGATGAAATTTCAAAACGGATGAGGACATTTCTGATTCTAAGGCTATCTGGTGCCTCAAAAGTGCACCCGAAGCCTTCGATCGTCATTTCTTAATCTCCGTGGTCGGTCTTTCAAAATCACGTGGTGCGGATAAAACGCACGTAACTCCCTCGTTACATGTCGGATTGGGTCGATTTTAGGTTCATTGGAAAGGCGAGTCAGTGCTCTTCGAAATCCTTTAAAAATCATCTCATTCTGAGGCCGTTTGGGCCTCCAAAAGTGGGGCGAGAGTAAATGGTACGGAATTTTCCCGACGTGCCCTGTTCCTAGGAAAATGCTCATAACTCCCTCACCGGAGGTCGGATCTGGACGGTTTTTACGTCGTTGGAAAGCTTACCCGACGAGCTTTTAAAATGGATCAGGACATTTTTGATTCCAAGGCCATCTGGTATCCCGAAAGTGTGCCGGAAGCTTTCAATCGTCATTTCTCGATCTCAGTGGTCGATCTTTTGAAATCGTGTGGTGCGGATAAAACGCACATAACTCCCTCGTTACATGTCGGATTGGGTCGATTTTAGGTTCATTGGAAAGGCGAGTCAGTGCTCTTCGAAATCCTTCAGGAAGCGTCGCATTCTGAGGCCGTTTGGGCCTCCAAAAGTAGGGCGAGAGTAAATGGTTTCAAATTTTTCCGACGTGCCCTGTTCCCAGGAAAATGCTCATAACTCCCTCACCGGAGGTCCGATCTGGACGGTTTTTACGTCGTTGGAAAGCTTACACGACGAGCTTTCAAAATAGATGAGGACATTTCTAATTCTGAGGCCGTATGGTGCCTCGAAAGTGCACCCAAAGCCTTCGATCGTCATTTCTTAATCTCCGTGGTCGGTCTTTCAAAATCACGTGGTGCGGATAAAATGCACGTAACTCCCTCGTTACATGTCGGATTGGGTCGATTTTAGGTTCATTGGAAAGGCGAGTCAGTGCTCTTCGAAATCCTTTAAAAAGCGTCTCATTCTGAGGCCATTTGGGCCTCCAAAAGTGGGACGAGAGTAAATGGTGCGGAATTTTCCCGACGTGCCCTGTTCCGAGGAAAATGCTCATAACTCCCTCACCGGAGGTCGGATCTGGACGGTTTTTACGTCGTTGGAAATCTTACTCGACGAACTTTCAAAACAGATAAGACATTTCTGATTTTGAGGCCGTTTGGTGCCCTGAAAGTTCGCTGGACTCCTTCGATCATCGTTTCTCAATCTAGGTGGTCGGTCTTTCGAAATCGCCTGGCGCAGATAAAAAGCACGTAACTGCCTCGTTACATGTCGGATTGGGTCGATTTTTAGTTCATTGGAAAGGCGAGTCAGTGCTCTTTGAAATCCTTCAGGAAGTGTCACATTCTGAGGCCGTTCGGACCTCCAAAAGTGGGGCGAGAGTAAATGGTTTGGAATTTTCCCGACGTGCCCTGTTCTCAGGAAAACTCTCATAACTCCCTCACCAGAGGTCGAATCTGGACGGTTTTTATGTCATTGGAAAGCTTACTCGACGAGCTTTCAAAAAGGATGGGACATTTCTGATTCTGAGGCCATATGGTGCCCCGAAAGTGCCCGCGAAGCTTTCGATCGTCATTTCTCGATCTCGGTGATCGGTCTTTCGAAATCGCGTGGTGCGAATAAAACGCACGTAACTCCCTCGTTACATGTCGGATTGGGTGGATTTTAGGTTCATTGGAAAGGCGAGTCAGTGCTCTTCGAAATCCTTTAGAAAGTGTCACATTTCGAGGCCGTTTGGGCCTCCAAAAGTGGGGCGAGAGTAAATAGTTTGGAATTTTCCTGACGTGCCCTGTTCCTAGGAAAACCCTCATAACTCCCTCACCGGAGGTCGAATCTGGACGGTTTTTACGTCGTTGGAAAGCTTACTCGACGAGATTTCAAAACGGATGAGGACATTTCTGATTCTGAGGCCGTCTGGTGCCTCAAAAGTACGCCCGAAGCCTTCGATCGTCATTTCTCAATCTCCGTGGTCGGTCTTTCGAAATTGCGTGGTGCGGATAAAACGCACGTAACTCCCTCGTTACATGACAGATTGGGTCGATTTTCGGTTCATTGGAAGGGCGAGTCAGTGCTCTTCGAAATCTTTAAAATGCGTCGCATTCTGAGGCCGTTTGGGACTCCAAAAGTAGGGCGAGAGTAAATGGTTTGGAATTTTCCTGACGTGCCCTGTTCTTAGGAAAACCCTCATAACTCCCTCACTGGATGTCGAATCTGGACTTTTTTTACGTTGTTGGAAAGCTTACTCGACGAGCTTTCAAAACGGATGAGGACATTTCTGATTCCGAGGCCATATGGTGCCCCGAAAGTGCGCCCGAAGCCTTTAATCATCATTTCTCGATCTCGGTGGTCGGTCTTTCGAAATCAGGTGGTGTGGATAAAACGCACGTAACTCCCACGTTACATGTCGGATTGGGTCGATTTTGGGTTCATTGGAAAGGCGAGTCAGTGCTCTTCGAAATCCTTCAGGAAGCGTCGCATTTCGAGGCTGTTTGGCCCTCCAAAAGTGGGGCGAGAGTAAATAGTTTAGAATTTTCCTTACGTGCCCTGTTCCCAGGAAAACCCTCATAACTCCCTCACCGGAGGTCGAATCTGGACGGTTTTTACGTCGTTGGAAAGCTTACTCGATGAGATTTCAAAACGGATGAGGACATTTCTGATTCTGAGGCCATATGGTGCCCCGAAAGTGCACCCGAAGGCTTCGATCATCATTTCTCGATCTCGGTGGTCAGTCTTTCGAAATCGGGTGGTGCGGATAAAACGCACGTAATTCCCTCGTTACATGTTGGATTGGGTCGATTTTAGGTTCATTGGAATGGCGAGTCAGTGCTCTTCGAAATCCTTTAGGAAGCGTCGCATTCCGAGGCCATTTGGGCCTCCAAAAGTAGGGCGAGAGTAAATGGTGCGGAATTTTCCTGACGTGCCTTATTCCCAGAAAAACACTCATAACTCCCTCACCGGAGGTCAGATCTGGACGGTTTTTACGTCGTTGGAAAGCTTACTCGACGAGATTTCAAAACAGACGAGGACATTTTTTATTCTGAGGCTGTTTGGTGCCTCGAAAGTGCCCCCGAAGCCTTTGATCGTCATTTCTCAATCTCCGTGGTCTGTCTTTCGAAATCATGTGGTGTGGATAAAACGCACGTAACTCCCTCGTTACATGTCGGATTGGGTCAATTTTAGGTTCATTGGAAAGGCGAGTCAGTGCTCTTCGAAATCCTTTAGGAAGCGTCACATTCTGAGGCCATTTGGGCCTCCAAAAGTGGGGTGAGAGTAAATGGTGTGGAATTATCCTGACGTGCCATGTTCCCAGGAAAATGCTCATAACTCCCTCACCGGAGGTCGGATCTGGACGGTTTTTACGTCATTGGAAAGCTTAATCGACGAGATTTCAAAACGGATGGGGACATTTTTGATTCTGAGGCCGTCTGGTGCCTCGAAAGTGCACCTGAAGCCTTCAATCGTCATTTCTCAATCTCTGTGGTGGGTCTTTCGAAATCGCGTGGTGCGTATAAAATGCACGTAACTCCCTCGTTACATGTCGGATTGGGTCGATTTTAGGTTCATTGGAAAGGTGAGTCAGTGCTCTTCGAAATCTTTTAAAAAGAATCACATTCTGAGGCCGTTTGGGCCTCCAAAAGTGGGGCCAGAGTAAATGGTTTGGAATTTTTCTAACGTGCCCTATTCCCAGGAAAACCCTCATAACTCCCTCACCGGAGGTCGAATCTGGACGGTTTTTACGTCGTTGGAAAGCTTACTCGACGAGCTTTCAAAACGGATGAGGACATTTCTGATTCCGAGGCCATATGGTGCCCTGAAAGTGTGCCCGAAGCCTTCGATCGTCATTTCTCGATCTCGATGGTCAGTCTTTCGAAATCGCGTGGTGCGGATAAAATGCACGTAACTCCCTCGTTACATGTCGGATTGAGTCGATTTTAGGTTCATTGGAAAGGCGAGTCAGTGCTCTTCGAAATCCTTCAGGAAGCGTCACATTCTGAGGCCATTTGGGCCTCCAAAAGTGTGGCGAGAGTAAATGGTGCAGAATTTTCCCGACGTGCCCTATTCCCAGGAAAATGCTCATAACTCCCTCACCGGAGGTCAGATCTGGACGGTTTTTACGTCGTTGGAAAGCTTACTCGACGAGATTTCAAAATGGATGAGGACATTTCTGATTTTGAGGCCGTTTGGTACCTCGAAAGTACCCCCGAAGCCTTCGATCGTCATTTCTCAATCTCCGTGGTCGGTCTTTTGAAATCGAGTGGTGCGGATAAAACGCACGTAACTCCCTCGTTACATGTCGGATTGGGTCGATTTTAGGTTCATTGGAAAGGCGAGTCAGTGCTCTTCGAAATCCTTCAGGAAGCGTCACATTTTGAGGCCATTTGGGCCTCCAAAAGTAGGGTGAGAGTAAATGGTGTGGAATTATCCTAACGTGCCATGTTCCCAGGAAAATGCTCATAACTCCCTCACCGGAGGTCGGATCTGGACGGTTTTTACGTTGTTGGAAAGCTTACTCGACGAGATTTCAAAACGGATAAGGACATTTTTGATTCTGAGGCCGAATGGTGCCTCGAAAGTGCACCCGAAGCCTTCGATTGTCATTTCTCAATCTCCGTGGTCGGTCTTTCAAAATCGCGTGGTGCGGATAAAATGCACGTAACTCCCTCGTTACATGTCGGATTGGGTCGATTTTAGGTTCATTGGAAAGGTGAGTCAGTGCTCTTCAAAATCCTTTAAAAAGCGTCGCATTCCGAGGCCGTTTGGGCCTCCAAAAGTGGGACCAGAGTAAATGGTTTGAAATTTTTCTGACGTGCCCTGTTCCCAGGAAAAACCTCATAACTCCCTCACCGGAGGTCGAATCTGGACGGTTTTTACGTCGTTGGAAAGCTTACTCGACAAGCTTTCAAAACGGACCAGGACATTTCTGATTTCGAGGCCATATGGTGCCCCAAAAGTGTGCCCAAAGCCTTTGATCGTCATTTCTCAATCTCGGTGGTCGGTCTTTCGAAATCGCATGGTGCGGATAAAACGCACGTAACTCCCTCGTTACATGTCGGATTGGGTCGATTTTGGGTTCATAGGAAAGGTGAGTCAGTGCTCTTCGAAATCCTTTAAGCTACCTCACATTCCGAGGTAGTCTAGGCCTCCAAAAGTGGGACGAGAGTAAATGGTGCGGAATTTTCCCGACGTGCCCTGTTCCCAGGAAAATGCTCAAAACTCCCTCACCGGAGGTCGGATCTGGACGATTTTTATGTCGTTGGAAAGCTTACTCGACGAGCTTTCAAAATGGATAGGACATTTCTGATTCTGAGGCCGTCTGCTGCCCCAAAAGTTCACCGGACTCCTTCGGTCGTCGTTTCTCGATCTCGGTGGTCGGTCTTTCGAAATCACGTCGCGCAGATAAAACGCACGTAACTTCCTCGTTACATGTCGGATTGGGTCGATTTTTGGTTCATTGAAAAGGCGAGTCTGAGGCCGTTTAGGCCTCCAAAAGTGGGGTGAGAGTAAATGGTATAGATTTTTCCTGACGTGCCCTGTTCCCAAGAAAATGCTCATAACTCCCTCACCATAGGTCAGATCTGGACGGTTTTTACGTTGTTGGAAAGCTTACTCGATGAGCTTTCAAAATAGATGAGAAAATTTCTAATTCTGAGGCCATCTGGTGCCCCAAAAGCACACCGGACGCATTCGATCGTCGTTTCTCGATCTCGGTCGTCGGTCTTTCGAAATCGCGTGGTGCAGATAAAACGCACGTAACTCCCTCGTTACATGTGGAATTGGGTCGATTTTTGATTCATTGGAAAGGTGAGTCAGTGCTCTTCAAAATCCTTCAGGAAGCGTCGCATTCCAAGGCCGTCTGGGCCTCCAAAAGTGGGGCGAGAGTAAACGGTGTGGAATTTTCACAACGTGCCCTATTCCTAGGAAAACCCTCATAACTCCCTCACCGGAGGTCGGATCTGGACGGTTTTTATGTCGTTGGAAAGATTACTCGACAAGATTTCAGAACAGATGAGGAAACTTCTGATTCTGAGGCTGTCTGGCACCCCGAAAGCACGCCGGACGCCTTCGATCGTCATTTCTCAATCTCAGTCATCGGTCTTTCGAAATCGCGTGGTGCGAATAAAATGCACGTTAACTCCCTCGTTACATGTCGGATTGGGTCGATTTTCAGTTCATTGGAAAGGTGAGTCAGTGCTCTTCAAAATCCTTTAGAAAGAGTCACATTCTGAGGCCGTTTGGGCCTCCAAAAGTAGGGCGAGAGTAAATGGTGTAGAATTTTCCCGACGTGCCCTGTTCCCAGGAAAACCCTCATAACTCCCTCACCGGAGGTCAGATATGGACGATTTTTACGTCGTTGGAAAGCTTACTCGATGAGATTTTAGAACGTATGAGGAATCTTCTGATTCTGAGGCCGTCTGGCACCCCAAAAGCACGTCGGACGCCTTCGATCGTCGTTTCTCGATCTTGGTCGTCGGTCTTTCGAAATTGCGTGGTGCAGATAAAATGCACGTAACTCCCTCGTTATATGTGGGATTGGGTCAATTTTTGATTCATTGGAAAGGTGAGTCAGTGCTCTTCGAAATCCTTCAGGAAGCATCATATTCCGAGGCCGTTTGAGCCTCCAAAAGTGGGAGAGAGTAAATAGTATGGAATTTTTCCGACTTGCCCTATTCTCAGGAAAACGCTCATAACTCCCTCACCGGAGGTCAAATCTGGACGGTTTTTATGTTGTTGGAAAGCTTACTCGATGAGCTTTCTGAATGGATGAGGAAACTTCTGATTCCAAGGCCGTTTGACATCCCGAAAGTGCACTGGACTCCTTCGATCATCGTTTCTCGATCTCGATCGTCGGTCTTTCGAATTCTAGTGGTGTGGATAAAATGCACGTAACTCCCTCGTTACATGTCGGATTGGATCGATTTTTAGTTCATTGGAAAGGTGAGTCAGTGCTATTCGAAATCCTTCAGGAAGCGTCACAGTCTGAGGCCGTTTGGGCCTCTAAAAGTGGGGCGAGAGTAAATGGTTTGAAATTTTCCCGACGTGCCCTATTCCCAGAAAAACCCTCATAACTCCCTCATCGGAGGTCAGATCTGGACAGTTTTTACGTCGTTGGGAAGCTTACTGACAAGATTTCAGAACGTATAAGAAACTTCTGATTCTGAGGCCGTCTGGCACCCCGAAAGCGCGTCGGACGCCTTCGATAGTCATTTCTCAATCTCGGTCGTCGATCTTTTGAAATCACGTGGTGCAAATAAAATGCACGTAACTCCCTCGTTACATGTGGGATTGGGTCAATTTTTAATTCATGGGAAAGGTGAGTCAGTACTCTTCGAAATCCTTCAGGAAGCATCGCATTCCGAGGCCGTTTGGGCCTCCAAAAGTGGGGCGAGAGTAAATAGTGTAAAATTTTCCCTACGTGCCCTGTTCCCAGGAAAACGCTCATAACTCCCTCACTGGAGGTCAGATCTAGACGGTTTTTACGTCGTTGGAAAGCTTACTCGACGAGCTTTCAGGACAAATGAGGAAACTTCTGATTCTGAGGCCATATGATACCCCAAAAGCTCACCGGACACCTTCAATCGTTGTTTCTCGATCTCGGTCGTCGGTCTTTTAAAATCGCGTGGTACGGATAAAATGCACGTAACTCCCTCGTTACATGTCGGATTGGGACAATTTTTAGTTCATTAGAAAGGTGAGTCAATGCTCTTCGAAATCCTTCTAGAAGTGTTGCATTCCGAGGCTGTTTGGAGCTTCAAAAGTGGGGTGAGAGTAAATGGTACAGAATTTTTTTGACGTGCCCTGTTCCCAGGAAAACGCTCATAACTCCCGCACCGGAGGTCAGATCTTCACAGTTTTTACGTCGTTGGAAAGCTTACTCGAACAGCTTTCAGAACGGATGAGGAAACTTCTAATTCTGAGGCCGTCTAGCACCCTAAAAGTGCACTGGACTCCTTCAATCGTCGTTTCTTGATCTCGATCGTCGGTCTTTTGAAATCGCGTGGTGCGGATAAAACACACGTAACTCCCTCGTTACATGTCCGATTGGGTCGATTTTTAGTTCATTGGAAAGGCGAGTGAGTGTTCTTCGAAATCCTTTAGGAAGCATCGCATTCTAAGGCCGTTTGGGCCTTCAAAAGTAGGGCGAGAGTAAATGGTTTGGAATTTTCCTTATGTACCCTGTTCTCAGGAAAATGCTCATAACTCCCTCACCGGAGGTCAGATCTGGACGATTTTTACATCGTTGGAAAGCTTACTCGACGAGATTTAAGAACGGATGAGGAAACTTCTAATTCTGAGGCCTTCTGGCACCCCTAAAGTACGCCGGATATTATTGATCATCATTTCTCGATCTCGATCGTCGGTCTTTTGAAATCACGTGGTGCGAATAAAACGCACGTAACTCCCTCGTTACATGTCGGATTGGGTCGATTTTTAGTTCATTGGAAAGGTGAGTCAGTTCTCTTCGAAATACTTTAGGAAGCATCACATTCTGAGGCCGTTTGTGTTCCGAAAGTAGGGTGAGAGTAAATGATGCGAAATTTTCCTGACGTGCCCTGTTCCTAGGAAAATGCTCATAACTCCCTCACCGGAGGTCAGATATGGACAGTTTTTACGTCGTTGGAAAGCTTACTCGACGAGCTTTCAGAACGGATGAGGAAACTTCTAATTCTGAGGCCGTCTGGTACCCCAAAAGTGCGTCGGACGCCTTTGATTGTCATTTCTTGATCTCGGTCGTCGGTCTTTCAAAATTGCGTGGTGCGGATAAAATGCACGTAACTCCCTCGTTACATGTCGGATTGGGTCGATTTTTAGTTCATTGGAAAGGTGAGTCAGTGCTCTTCGAAATCATTTAGGAAGCGTCGCATTCTTAGGCAGTTTAGGCCTCCAAAAGTGGGGCAAGAGTAAATGGTATGGAATTTTCCCGACGTGTCCTGTTCCCAGGAAAATGCTTATAACTCCCTCACCGGAGGTCACATCTGGACGATTTTTAAGTCGTTGGAAAGCTTACTCGATGAGATTTTAGAACGAATGAGGAAACTTCTGATTCTGAGGCTGTCTGGTACCCCAAAAGTGCATCGGACACCTTCGATCATCGTTTCTCGATCTCGGTCGTCGGTCTCTCAAAATCGCATGGTGCGGATAAAAAGCACATAACTCCCTCGTTACATGTCGGATTGGGTCAATTTTGGGTTCATTGGAAAGGCGAGTCAGTGCTCTTCGAAATCAGTTAGGAAGCGTCGCATTCTAAGGCCGTTGGGCCTCCAAAAGTGGTGCGAGAGTAAATGGTGCAGAATTTTTTGGACGTGCCCTGTTCCCAGAAAAATGCTCATAACTCCCACACCGGAGGTCGGATCTGGATGGTTTTTATGTCGTTGGAAAGCTTACTCGATAAGCTTTCAAAATGGATGAGGAAATTTCTGATTCTGAGGCCATCTGGTGCCTCGAAAGTATACTGGACGCATTCGATCGTCGTTTCTCGATTTTGGTCGTCGGTCTTTCCAAATCGCGTGGTGCGGATAAAACGCACGTAACTCCCTCGTTACATGCCGGATTGGGTCGATTTTCGGTTCTTGAAAAGGCAAGTCAGTGCTCTGCGAATTCCTTCAGGAAGCGTCGCATTCCGAGGCCGTCTGGGCCTCCAAAAGTGGGGCGAGAGTAAAGGGTACAGAATTTTCACAACGTGCCCTGTTCCCAGGAAAACCCTCATAACTCCCTCACCGGAAGTTAGATATGGACGATTTTTACGTCGTTGGAAAGATTACTCGATGAGTTTTCAGAACGGCTGAGGAAACTTCTGATTCCGAGGCTGTCTGGCACCCCGAAAGTGCACCGGACGCCTTTGATCGTCGTTTCTCGATCTCGATCGTCTGTCTTTCGAAATTGCATGGTGCGGATAAAATGCATGTAACTCCCTCGTTACATGTCGGATTGGGTCGATTTTTAGTTCATTGGAAAGGTGAGTCAGTGCTCTTCGAAATCCTTTAGGAAGAGTCCCAGTCTGAGGCCATTTGGGCCTCCAAAAGTGGGGCGAGAGTAAATGGTATGGAATTTTCCTGACGTGCCCTGTTCCCAGGAAAATGCTCATAACTCTCTCACCGGAGGTCAGATCCGGACAGTTTTTACGTCGTTGGAAAGCTTACTCGACGAGATTTTAGAAAGTGTAAGGAAACTTCTAATTCCGAGGCCGTCTGGCACCCCGAAAGTGCACCGGATGCCTTCAATCATCGTTTCTCGATCTCGATCGTCGGTCTTTCAAAATTGCGTGGTGCGGATAAAACGCACGTAACTCCCTCGTTACATGTCGGATTGGGTCGATTTTTAGTTCATTGGAAAGGTGAGTCAGTGCTCTTCTAAATCCTTCAGGAAGAGTCCCAGTCTGAGGCCATTTGGGCCTCCAAAAGTAGGGCAAGAGTAAATGGTGTGGAATTTTTTCGACGTGCCCTGTTCCTAGGAAAACACTCATAACTCCCTCACCGGAGGTCAGATCTGGACGATTTTTACGTCGTTGGAAAGCTTACTCGATGAGATTTTAGAAAGTATGAGGAAACTTCTGATTCTGAGGCCGTCTGGCACCCTGAAAGTGCACCGAACACCTTCGATCATCGTTTCTCGATCTCGATCGTCGGTCTTTCGAAATCGCGTGGTGCGGATAAAACGCACGTAACTCCCTCGTTACTTGTAGGATTGGGTCGATTTTTGATTCATTGGAAAGGTGAGTCAGTGATCTTCAAAATCCGTAAGGAAGCATCGCATTCTGATGCCGTTTGGGCCTCCAAAAGTGGGGTGAGAGTAAATAGTGAAGAATTTTCTCGACGTGCCCGGTTCCCAGGAAAACGCTTATAACTCTCTCACCGGAGGTCAGATCTGGACGGTTTTTACGTCGTTGGAAAGTTTACTGAACAAGCTTTCAGAACGGATGAAGAAACTTCTGATTCTGAGGCCGTATGGCACCCCAAAAGCGCGCCGAATGCCTTCGATCGTCATTTCTCGATCTCGGTCGTCGGTCTTTCAAAATCGCCTGGTGCAGATAAAACGCACGTAACTCTCTCGTTACATATCGGATTGGGTCGATTTTTGGTTCATTGGAAAGGTGAGTCAGTGCTCTTCGAAATCCTTTAGGAAGTGTCACATTCTGAGGCCATTTGGGCCTCCAAAAGTGGGACGAGAGTAAATGGTGTGGAATTTTCCCGACGTGCCATGTTCCCAGGAAAACGCTCATAACTCCCTCACCGGAGGTCAGATCTGGACGGTTTTTACGTCGTTGGAAAGCTTACTCGACGAGCTTTCAGAACGGATGAGGAAACTTCTGATTCTAATGCCGTCTGGCACCCCGAAAGTGCACTGGACGCCTTCGATCGTCTTTTCTCGATCTCGGTCGTCGGTCTTTCAAAATAGCGTGGTGCGGATAAAACGCACGTGACTCCCTCGTTACCAACTTACTGCTTGAATTTAACATACATCAGGTTAAACGGGTTGCTTGACAAGCTCGACTAGTATGAGCATACGTTGAGCTGATCAACATGGAGCGCGTAAGAACTCTGCGTGGCCTAACCACTGCCGACAAGCAACGAACGACTCAGATTCATTGGGCATGTCTGTCGTGGTTAAACAGTTCGGCCACCGATCACAAACCATTACCGATTGCCTGGACTACGTCGTAGCCTCAATCACACTCCAACAATAGTATTCACATGTGAGAATCAAAGACCATGTGACAACGAAAACTAAATATAATTCTTACTTGAGCATTTCAACAAAACACATAATACACATGTTACCATACATAGGTATTTTATCCATAAATCACATAGTGGTAAGATAGGTTACATATAGAAAATAGTAATCATAGATAAGAGAATTGAGAATCCTATCTCAACACCCTCATTACATACATTTAAACAAGCATTTCCTCATTTAAGCATTTTATCAAACACTTAGACTACACATGTGAGCTTCCAGTGTCACCAGGATACGGTACACCTTGTGGTTTGCTATAGTCATAGTAACTACCAGGGCATCGTCGTGCGGATGCTAGATTCTGCGTGCGTCATCTTCCATAAAGGTTAAACTACATGGGCTGACCCGAAGTTCCTTGTTGGGCCGCTCAGTCAGGTGGACGTGATGTTCTGGATTGAATTTTTGAGAGTAGGCTTTCTGAGCCCTGTTCGAATCTCCCCTACCAGACGAGCCCCTAAAAATGGTATGGATTTCAACTGGCTCTTCCGTGGGGTTATTTGGTCGCTCTTGCTCCCACTCTTCCTTCTCAGCGGATCTCTCTCTCTTAGTGTATCGGTGCATATGCCCCTTGCGGATAAAGGACCCAATCTCATCTTTGAGGTCTATACAATCATCCGTATTGCGGCCGTGGTCCCGGTGGAAGCAGCGGAACTTGGGTTTATTCTGATGCTCCGAGTCGGCCTTCATGCAGACAGGCCAATTCAAAAGTTTCTCCTCAGATATCCAGCAGGATCTGCTCAGCAGATGTATTGAGGGGGGTGTAAGAACGTAATTTTCCTTCCTGCCTCTGGCTTGGGCGACAATTGCGAGAGGTGCGGTCAGCAGACCCCTTGTCGGTCAGCTAGGTCTCTTCGTTCCTGGGCCTCTTCCCTTTGTTGGTCGTGTCGGATACTTGGACGTTCATGCGGACATTGGTGAACTCAGCATTAGTGTACTTCTAAGCTCTGGCGATGAGGTCAGCCAAAGTCTTGGGCGAATTCTTCCCAATAGAGTAGGTGAATCTTCCCTCTTTCAAGCCATCGAACACGGCAGTAAGTGTCATCTTGTCATCATAGTCTTATACCTATAGTGCTTCCTCGTTGAAGTGTGCAATGTAGTCTTTTAGGAACGTAATTTTCCTTCCTGCCTCCGGCTTGGGAGACGATTGCGAGAGGTGCATTCAGCAGACCCCTTGCCGGTCGGCTGGGTCTCTTCGTTCCTGGGCCTTTTCCCTTTGTTGGTCGTGTCGGATACTTGGACATTCATGTGGGCATTGGTGAACTTAGCATTAGTGTACTTCTGAGCTCTGGCGATGAGGTCAGCCAAAGTCTTGGGCGGATTCTTCCCAATAGAGTAGGTGAATCTTCCCTCTTTCAAGCCACCGAACACGGCAGCAAGTGTCATCTTGTCATCATAGTCTTATACCTATAGCGCTTCCTCATTGAAGTGTGCAATGTAGTCTTTTAGCGACTCCTTGAGCCCTTGCTTGATGATGAACAAGTAGGTATTCAGCTTCCGCCCCTTCTTACCACTAATGAAATAGGTAAGGAATAATTGGCTAAGTTCTGTGAAGGATCCGATGGAGTTGGGTTTGAGCCGACGATACAAGCTCTGAGTAGACCCTATGAGCGTAATTGAGAACCCCCGGTACATCATTGTGTCTGTTGCTATTTGGATTTGCATCCACAGACGATAAGCTTCCACGTGCTCGGATGGGTCCCCAGTCCCAGAGTATTGGATGACGGGAGGTATTCGGAACCTTTACGTCATTACCTCATTCATAATCGCTGAGGTGAAAAGAGGTTCGGTCTCTTCCACCATAGCCTGAACGATTGCGGGGACTATTGACAGTTGCTACTTCTTTTCTAGGGTCAAGAACTTGTCGTTGAGTTCCGCAAACCGTGCTTTACAGGAATTTTTATTTTCAGCGACTATCTCTAGGGCATTTTTTATTTCTGGAGTCCTCCTTTCCCTCCTCCGTTCTAGCTGATGACGGAGATTTGTAGGTATCAGGGCTGAGGTGGCCAAGGCGTTGGTCGGAGCTCAAGTGGCAGTGTTTCGAGCTGAGACTCTGATTTGGGCCGAAGGAGGATTCTGACCCGAGGTCGGTGCCTGGGGGCGCTGAGGTGCTTCAGGCCTCATAATCCTCGACGTAGAGTGAGCCTCCACAACCAGACCAACTGGATTGGGAATAAGATTCTCCTGAGTTGGATGTGGTTGTGGCACATGTTGCTGCTTCATCCTGTTCACCTCATCGCGTAAGGCCTGTATTTCGTTCTGCATAGTTCGATACTTACTCGCTCGATTGCGAGAACGCTGGGAAGGCCCTGGGGCTGATTCGGCATGAAGTAGTGATGAAGAGTGAGTTTGCTCATTTTGCTCTAGTTTTGCAATTGCTACTTACTTCTTTCCTCTTGCCATTGTATTTGAAAATAGGAACCTGACCTTTTGTATCATATTCTCACAGACGGCGCAAAAAAATGTTGAGGTCAAAATCTGGATGGCTCTCCACCCTGTCTTCTAAACTGTGAACCGCTTTAGCTTCTTGAACCTGCACACTTGCAATACACAAAGGAGACCCTGGCTAAGCCGGGGGACCCTCCGATGGCTAAGTCAGGTCAAGAAAATCTGGGTCTAAGTTGGAGAGTAGAGGGGGAGTGCAAGGTATGGCGTACTTGTAGCAATGGGGTCTCTTTGTATTTATACCTGACTGTCGGATGGTCTAGGTCTGTTAATCTCAGCACGATTCACTCAATCAGTGAGATTTGTGGATTGTGGAGATATTGTACGTGATCCAAAGATCGTGTATTGTGTTATGTGCATATGCGGGCAAAGTAACCTGTCACGTCCGCTTATGGTAGTTTCCAAGTTTGGTGCATAATGTACTCACATTTCGCCCCGGATTCGGCACGAGACATCTCTTCTCTGAAGGAAGATAAGGATGATGACGAGGATAAGCCGTCGGCTCGAACATCCTTCTTCAGAGGATGATGAGGATGAGGACGAGCCTTTGGCTCGGACATCCCTCTTCGAATGAAGGTGAAGACGAGGATGGGGACCTTGGTTTAGGTCGTTGCTCATTGGTTGAAGCTTACTGTACCCGACCTAGGGTTTGGCTTGGACATCGCTTTCTTTGGCAATGTTTGCCATCTCGAATATTCTTGCGTCTGATCGGACTAAGAAGATGCTTATGCTCAGAACTATAAGGGCTCGGATCTTCCCATAACAATTCTTATGTAATAATGCCTCCCCTTGAGAGAGCACATTGTGTCAAGTTTTATATAGGTACAGTGGGAATAAGTGTCAGATATCCAATCCGTTTATCAAATAAGACATACTGAATTAATTTTATCAGCAAAAAATTGGTGAAGGATTCTAATTACTTTAACTACACGTGCAAATTGAATATGAAATGTTAGAATGAATTTGGAACTACCCAATTTGCTTATAAGAGAATATCTTATTATTAATTACAATAAATATATATATATATATATATATATATATATATATATATATATATATATATATATATATATATATATGTATATATGTTTCTCATGCCTATATGCTTATAAGGACCCTAAATGTTTAACTGACCAGATTTGTTACCCATATAATAGATAACCATGGTAAAACACAAGTGTACAACCTCTCTAAATATTTCATTTTCTTCTAGGACAAGCTTTCTTGATCTCTTTTTTTCTTCATTTAATCCCTCCCTCCTTTATTAATGCTCTCTCTGCCTCCCTTATTAATGTTCTGTTCCCTATAAACGAAGCCCAAAGCATCCGGTTGCAACGGGAAGCTAGGTGGGGCCCACTGTGATGTTTGCTATAAATCTATCCCAACCATCAATTTTGCTAGATCATATTAGGACATTGACCCGACAATGATATAGATCCAAAACTATGGTGGGCCACATGACAAGAAAAGGTGAGGATTGAACTTCCGCTGTTGAAATATCCACGTGGCAACAAAAGTTTTGGATCTTAATTTTTTTCATTTTTCATTTTATTTTATTTTTGTTTATAATTTCAGTTCATCCCAGTAGGAATGACCTCATGAATGACACGGATGAAAATTATACATCAATGCCCGTATGACTTCGTGAACATGTTGGATAGAAAATAAACATCATTGTAGTCCTGGGATGTTTCAATGGTAGGCATTCAATATCCATTGTTTCCTATGGTGTGGTCCACTTGAGATCTGAATCTGCTTTATTTTTAGTCAGTTGCACTAAAATGGCATGTAAAAGCTGATGCACGGCCTGGATATACAGCATATATATATATATATATATATATATATATATATATATATATATATATATATATATATATATATATATATATATATCATGGTGGGCCACATGGTTTGAGAAACACTCGCCGCCTATGTTGCACGGATAACACCTAATCCACTTCTCACTGTTATCAAGAGAAATTAACAATTTTATGAGAAAAATTAACCATTGTAAATGTAACTTTTTATCTAGATTCTTTTATGAAAAGTTCAAAACCTACCTTCCCAATTTAAACGTGAGACATGCGGGCAAGTATTTGAGAACTAAAATACCCCTACCTTCCTTTCAGAAGCGGTGGATTGGCTGGTGTGCGAAGAAGAGCTCAGACGCGGAGGAAATGGATTGCTACTCCCTCGACACCGTCAATGGCGGGTGGTCGGTGCTATGTGGACCCCACCATGATGTATGTATTTCATCCATGCCATCTATCTATTTTTACATATCGCTTTACTGCATGAGTCCAAAAATGAGGTCAAATCTCAAGTGGACCACATTACAGGAAATAATGTTGAATGAGGGTCGACCATTAAAAACATTTTGAGGGCTATAAAAGCTTTGGATCAAGCCGATCTTTGTTTTTTCTCTTCATCTGGTCCTGTATGACCTAATGAACAGATTGGATGTCAAATAAATAGTATAGTGGGCCTTAGGAGGATTTTAATGGTGGATATCCAATCACTACTGTTTTCATGTGGTGTGGTCCACTTGAGACTTATATCCCTCTCATTTTCGAAATCAAGCCATAAAATGATCTGTAAAAATGGATGAACGGAATGGATGAAACACATACATCATAGTGGGTCCCACATAGCACCGACCATCAGCGACGAAGCTGGTGGCGGGGGAGTAGCCAATCCGCTTCCGACGCGGATTAGATACTGACGGGTTGAATCGGCTATGAAGTGACGTCACCAAGTTATGTGGGCCCCACTATGATGTATGTATTATATCCACACCGTCCATCTATTTTTAGATATCATTTTAGGGTACGAACCAAAGAATAAGCCAAATAAAAATCTGTAGTGGACCCCACCAAAGAACACAGTGGGGAGAGTGATTCCCACTGTTGAAACTATCCTAAGGAAAAACATAAATATCAACTTGATGTAAAACTTTGTGGCCTTTGGAAGTTTTTAATGGTGAGTGTTACTGTCCCACTGTTTTCTGTGCCGGGGTCTACTGGAGATTTGGATTTAACTCGTTCTTTGGATATTGCCCTAAAATGATCTCTCCAAATGATGAAAGGTATGGATACAAAACATACATCATGGTGGGGCCAGAGCTCAGCGCTCGTCTTTGCACGCCAGCCAATCCGCTTCCGAAAGGAAGGCAACGGTATTTTGGTCCTCAAATGCTCGTCCGCACGTCCAACAATCTAAGTTGGTAAGGTAAGTTTTGAACTCTCCAGAAAAAGAAATAAGGTCAAAAGTTGCGTCTACTGTGGTCAATTTCTCTTTTTATAGAAACAATAAAGGTTTGACCAGCGTACACCCCTTGAAATGGCCCACCGTGATGAGTTCAATAGATCTACTCCGATCATTAGATGTGTAATGCCATGTTGGGTTAAAAGCCAAAAAATAATCAAAGCTAATCAATGATTTAAGTGGGTAATACCAATTGAAACAATTGGAAGAGACATCTAACCTTAATTTTTACAAGGCCCACCATGATGAGAATGTAAAATCTACTCCAACCATTAGCTGCGACACCAGATGTTAGGCATCTTACCCAAAAATCAGTCTCACAAATAATTCAAGTGGGCCATATCAAAAGAAAGAGTTTGGAAGGTAAGCTTTCTATCTACACTCGTTCCAATTGTGTGGTTCAGGTAAAACAGGGATAGGGCTGGTCTTTTGGCACCGGTTGTAAGTCGTAACATGCAGTGACTCACCTAATGATTTGGTGGATTTCACAGTAATGCTACAATGGGACCCACCCAAAAAAACTCTTCTTTCCATTGCTTCTCTTTCCTGTTTTGGTGGACTCCAATGCTTTTACTCTGAGGCAGTTTTTTTTTTTTTTTTTTGCTTTTCTATGGTGTAATTGCATGATTTTTCTTTTAAAATTTTCGTTAAACCAATGGTAGACAGAGAAGTTAAAAAGTCAGCAGAATCTTGAATCAACTAGGCTACAAGTATATAGGGGGACACTCACCCTCCAAATTTTTTAAACCATACTACATGAATGCCATAATTTTTAAACCCAAGCTCAAACAGGACAAGATCTGCATGAAGGCAGGAGTAGATGCTCATCAATACATGATGAACAGATTTCATATGAACATCAGGGTGGGGCTCACCATGGTGGTCGATTGCCCCCAAACCCATGTATGACCCACACGAGACTTGAGAGAGGTGAAAACATACATGTTAGCTTGATCCTAAAGCTACAGTGGACTCCATTGTAAGAAACAATGGTAAATGAATATCCACTGTTGAAAGCTTCCTAGGACCCCCCATGAAATTTGTTTGACATCAAAACCTGTTCACTGTGTCGCGTGTGACAAGTGTGGAAGGGATAACATAAATATCATCTGATCCAAAGATTAGTGGGTCCCACCACTTGAAACAGTAGAGATTGAAGACCACCGTTGAAATCTGGTGGGGCCCACCATTGCAGCACGTGTGGAGCTCCGCCGTGTTGTTTTAGGCCACCCCACCTACCCATTGGGTCACGTGGACCCGATATGGGTGAGCCCCATTTGTAACCTCCTTTGGCAATAACCGTGATGCATATGTTCTCTCTCCGTCCTCGGGAACATCTTGATTGAGGAAGAGGATTGCCTAGACAGTGCTCTATGGGCCCCACCATGATGTATGTATTTTATCCACTCCATTCATCCATTTTTTCAGATAAATTTTATGGCCAAAAACCAAAAATGAGGACGATCCAAATCTCATATGGACTACACAGGAAACAATGGTGATTAAATACCCACCATTAAAAACTTCCTGGGGCCACAAAGTTTTGGTTGAAGTCAGGTCTCTGTGACCTAATCAACAGGTTGGATGGAAAATAACATCGGCCCTAGGAAGTTTTTAATGGTGGGCATTCAATTACCACTATTTTCATGTGGTGTGGTCCACTTGAGATTTGGATCTGTCTGGTTTTTGGGCTCATGCTCTAAAATGATATGGAAAAATAGATGGACGGCATGGATAAAACGCATATATAATGTCCAATAGACAGTTGGCTCCACCGTGATGTATGTGGGCCCACTGGATAGCAAGGTCCATCATGATGTTTGGGTTTATTCAATCTCAATAGTTTTTTTTTTTTTTTTTTTTAAGGGCAGGGGCCACCATGATGTAATGTTTTATCTAGGCCGTCCAGCTAGATGATCTATGGTATATTCACGCCATCCATTTGTTCAGCTAGTATTAGAGTATGGGTCCACCTTTGTAGCCTTCCTTAGGCCCACTGGGCTGTTCATATAGGGCCCATAGTTGTGGGCCACGCTGTCCACACAAAATGTGTCCCATGCCATGGGGTCCACCATGATGTATGTACTTGATAGCCATGGCGACCATCCATTTTACTAGACATTTTAGTGCACAAGGTCAACGGGGGGCCATGCCACATGAACGGTTCACACTGTTAGTGGAACCCTTCATTAGGGCCCAATGGGATTCCTTATTTAAGCCCATACATGGGCCACGTTTAGTTTTAATATGAGTAGTTAACTCAGCCCTTGCCCTGGACGATCATTAGGGTCCAACTTAATGTCTTTGTGGGGGCCTACTGTGATGATTTAAGGGCCCCACATATAGCTCCATGCTTATTCACCGTTAAGAGTATAATTAGGTCCGCTTATTGAGTGGGCCCGTTAGACTTGGATTCATAATAGTAATTGGGTCAACTTCTAGTCCCACTATTTTGGCCTGATTTAAAAGTGGGTCTGGTTGAGTTCTTACAAGTAAAGTGCTTGCTAGTCCACCATGAGGATAATCTAGTGCAAAATAGTGTATAGCCATTAATAAATAACAAAATAAAGTGTAGCACTTGATGAGTGGATAGGTATGATTTTCATATATATATATATATATATATATATATATATATATATATATATATATATATATATATATATATATGCTCATTGTGGGTTCACCCACAGGCCAATCTGGCCTCTTCTTCCCAATGTAAGGTAACTAGTAAGCAAAGTTCAAAAGAAAATGCTTTGTTTCTTAACTCGTCGTCTTCATGCTCTTCGGTAATGCCACACTAGAAAAAACGAAAAGAAAAGAAAATTAAGTATGCAATAATAAGAACAGGAATATATGTTGGTAATAAGGCCAACGGGGGCCATGCCACATGAATAGTTCACATTGTTAGTGGAACCCTTCATTAGGGCCCAATGGGATTCCTTATTTAAGCCCATACATGGGCGACGTTTAGTTTTAATACGAGTAGTTGACTCGGCCCTTGCCCTGGAGGATCTTTAGGGTCCAATTTAACGCCTTTGTGGGGGCCTACTGTGATGTTTTAAGGACTCCACATATAGCTCCATGCTTAGGTCTGCTTATTGAGTGGACCCGTTAGACTTGGATTCATATTAGTAATTGGGTCAACTTCTAGTCCCACTATTTTGGCCTGATTTAAAAGTGGGTCACACATCATCCATTTGAATTTTACAAATATCTTCTTCAACAAGAAAGCCTAAAGTTGAGTTGCAAAATCACAAATGGCAGTATCTGTTTCTATGGGAAAAATAATAATAAGAGCCCAAATCAAGTTTTTTGAGAGGGATGGGAAATTGAAGATGGGATGGAATACGATAAAACCTTCATAAACATATTCTAGCTAAGTCAATCGCCATGATAAAGGAAGCACGTCAAAACACAGAGCACGAAAAGTATGTGCATGTCCAACACAAGTGGTCTCTATTCCAAGGTATGCATTTTAATATTTTCGTACCCACTTAACCATTTTCCATAAACGGACCGTTTGTTAGTGGTGTTTTCAGATACACTAATTCTTTTGTGGATTACCACCACTCATCGACGCTTGACAGGATAAAGATTCACGAACAAAAATGAATGGAATGCATTTTGCTCAAGGACTTCTCATAGAGAAACTTCCAAAGGAATTTATAAAAAGTACAATTTTACAACTAGACATCCTTATGGTTAATTGGAAAATAAAAATAACAACATTACAATGTGAAACAACCAAAACTCCATTCAAGTTCCATAGTTTCAAAAGTAAGATATTCTCTAAGCTATCTTGAGTGTTAAGCTCCAGCCTCTATGTAAACTATAGCATTTGAAAACAATCCGAAAGTGTCAGAGGCTCCAACAATGTTGTTTCTTCTCTATATTTGTGTCAGACAAGCAAAGACCATACAGATTAATTACTTAGTGATAAGTTGTAGTAGGAGCAATTGTTGAAGATACCATATGATCAATATGGGAGATTGTAGTTGTGATGTTAGTTTCACATGCTTTATGCGCACGAAAGGGCCCGAAAAAAATAATTTAAGTGGAAAAGAGACTTACCCTTGTTCAAAAAATAAGCTATTGCTTAAGAAGAGTTAACCATTTATATAAACAGTTTATGCAGCAAGGTGACACTATTGAAGTTAGATTGGTCATGGTCTTACTTTCAAATGCTCAACTTTACATAGAGAATAACTTTCAAATGAGATTTCAGAGAAGTACCCTTACCATTAGAACTAACATCCATCATTACTATTAAAACTAGACGTCCTTCAAGTTAATTGGCCAAAAAAAAAATACATCATTATGATGATATTTTAACACACCATTATCAGGGCTACCCTGGTCCTTGATAGAGCCACTTTGAACAAAAAAGAGATCTATATATTGAAGTTCGGGCCGAAGGCTTTGACTGGAAACACCATGCCATTCATGTAATTCTGCTGGTTCGGGAGTCGCCACCACAAAATACAACGACCTAATCAAGAGAGCTAGAAGCTAGGGCCGCCCAGAGTGCTCTATAGTGCGCCCTACTAGATTGAGGATCTGTTTTTCAGCAAATATGATATCTCCTTATCAGTGACAGTGTGCATCGGAACTCAATAATAGGAAAGGAGAGAAAAACAAAGCAATGCCAACAATGGTGTCAATCCATTATTCATCGACAGAATAAGCTCTCATTCAGTCATTAAGCATCACTAGCTTAGCCCTATAAGGGCGATATGAAGTTTGAAAGGAATGAACGCGCATAGGCTTAATAGTGAACGCAGAATTGATGGTTTCAGGAGTCTCCATATGTGAGGATTATAAAAAAAAATTAAAAAAAAAACTACCCCAATTACACCAAGTGCATCGAGTAATCCATGGGGAGGGGAATCATACTCATGTCAGTGGGGAGCAAACCCACGACCAAAGTTGTTTGCCCAAACTCATGACGAGAAAGGGAATAGAACTCGTGTTTGTGGGAAGCAAATCCACGACCAAACCCATTCTCCCGAACTCGTGTCTGTGGGGAGCAAACTCACGACCAAAGTCATTCTCCCAAACTCGTGACCGGTAACCCACAGAGAGGCGAAACGAACTGGTGTCTATGGAGAGCAAACCCAAGACCAAAGCCGTTCACCCAAACTCGTGACAGGTTTTGGGAAGTTTTTATTTTTTTTTGTTTTTTTTTTTAATTTTAAAGACAGGGTGTCCCCATCCCTTTAAGGTGAGACCATTCCCTACAGATGCACGCAATCACTCGCAAACCACGTGCATCAGAAAATCCACGGGGAGGAAATCGAACTCAGTCGTTAAGCGTCATGAGTGTACACCTATAAGGGTAGGATCAAGCTTGAAAGGAATGGATAGGTGTAGGCTTAATACCGTACACTAAAATTGAAGGTTAAAATTTCAAGAATATCCAAATGTGAGGATTAAAAACAAAAACTTTCCCTGATACATAGGGTGAAGAACAGGGCAACGAGTCAAGTCGGACCAAGTTAGGGCTGACCCCACTCGTCCAACTCAGCACCAAGTCCAGCACGCTTGACCAGATCCGAGTCCAGGTCTAGCTTGGACTAATCCAAACTGAGTCTAACCAAGTCACAAGTACCGAGTCGAGTCGAGTTAGCACCACGTTGGGTTAGGCGTAGCGGGTCTTCAAATGTGGGGATTATAAAAAAATAAAAACTTTCCCAGTTACACCATGTGCATTGAGTAATCCACAGGGAGGGGAATCGAACTCCTGTCTGTGAGGAGCAAACCCATGACCAAAGTCATTCGCCCAAACTTATAATTGGTAATCCATGGGGAGGGGAATCAAACTCGTGTCTATAAGGAGCAAACCCACAACCAAAGTAGTTTGCCCCAACTCGTGATAGGTAATCCACGGGGAGGGGAATCACACTCGTGTCTGTGGGGAGCAAACCCACGACCAAAATCACTCACCCAAACTCATGATGGGTTTTGGGAAGGTTTTTTTTTAAAAAAAAATAACAATAGGGTGTCCCTATCCCTTTAAGGTGAGACCATTCTTTGCAGATGCACGCAATCACCTGCAAACCATGTGCATCAGAAAATCCACGACGAGAGAATTGAACTCAGTTAAGCGTTATGAGCATATGCCTATAGGAGCATGACCAAGCTTGAAAGGAATGGACAGGCGTAAGCTTACTAGTGAACACTAAAATTGAGGGTTAAAATTTCAGGAATATCGAGATGCGAGGATTAAGAACAAAAACTTTCCCTGATACACAGCGTGTTGAATAGACCAACTTATAGGCAATTAGAGTCAGTCAACCAACACCCGATGATAAGCCCCTCCGGGGGTTCGGGCTAGCTTAGCCCTTGATAGATCCACTTTAAAGAAAAATAAGATCTATATATTAAAGTTCGGGCTGAAGGCTTTGACTGAAAACGCTATGCCATTCATGTAATTCTGTTGGTCTAGGAGTAGCTCCCTTGCTTCGTAAGTCACCACCACAAAATACGACGACCTAATCAAGAGAGCTATAAGTTAGGGCCGCTCAAAGTGAGCTATAGTGCGCCCTACTAGATTGGGGCTCTGTTTTTCAACAGATATGACGTCTCTCTATTAGTGACGGCATGCATCGGTACTCATCAATAGGAAATGAGAGAAAAACAAAGTAATGCCAACAACGGAGTCAATCTGTTATTCATCGACAAACAAAGCTCTCATTCAGTCGTTAAGCATCACTAGATTACGCCTATAAGAGTAGGATGAAGTTTAAAAGGAATGGGCGTGCATAAGCTTAATAGTGAACACAGAATTGAGGGTTTCAGGAGTCTCCATATGTGAGGATTTTAAAAAAAAAAAAAAAACCTTCCTGTTCATCCATTTTTACATATCATTTCCGGGATTGATAAAAAAAATGATAGGGATATAAATCTTAGGTGAACCACACCACAGGAAAACACTAATGATTGGATATCCACCATTAAAATCTTCCTAAGGCCCATTGTATAGTTTATTTGACATTCAATTTGTTGATTAGGTCATAAAGGCCCAAATGAAGGGAAAAAATAAATATCAGCTTGATCCAAAACTTTTATGGCCCCCAAAACGTTTTTAATGGTCAACGTTCATTCAACACTGTTTCTTGTAATGTGGTTCACTTGAGATTCAGATATACCTCATTTTTTTCTTTTATATCATAAAATGATTTACAAAAATAGATGAACGGCATGGATGAAACACATACATCATGGTGAGGCCCAGAAAGCACCGACCACCAACCAATGGCTAGTGGCAGGGGGAGTAGCCAATCCGTTTCCGACGCAATCCGCATCCGATTAGATGGGCAACCCTGATTTTGTGAGAAATCCACCTCATCCGTCTGTTTTTCCATGACATGTTACGATGTAGCCCTGAAACGAAAGCAGAAACAAAACACAAGTTGGATGCATGACAAAGAAAAAGTGGGTAGAAAAGGTAATCTAGTGTAGCGCTAGTTAATTCACGTTAAATTTCTAAAGAATTTCGTTCTAAATGATTTCTTTGGCTTTGGAATTGAGCTTTAAGAGTGCTATGGTTGACCCATTGCCTAAGGACGTCTAACCTCAGGTTGGCAAAAATTCGGAGTGTTACAGGTACCCTGACAATAGGGCCAACTATCGAACAGTTATGATATTCCAAAATGGAAGGCTTTTGGGGTGCCCTGTCAATGATGGGCCCCATCAAATAATGGTCTCGATAACCAAATCATGGCCCCACATGTTAAGAATCTTGATGCATCAAGAAACTACACACATAAGGAATCTTGATGCATCAAGAAACTATATCCTATATTGTGTTCTAGGTGAGAAATGTGTTTTAGGATAACGAGAATCATGCATAATCAAATCTACTTGTGATTGAAGTGGGCCACAACAAAGGAAAAAAGTTGGGAGAGAGACCACCCTTGATTTTTACAAGGCCCACCATAATGATTATATGATTATATGAGACACAAAAAAATAGGCCTGATGCCAAAAACAGCAGGCCCATATGTGATGCAGAAGGGCAACACCGATTGAAGTAGTTTAGTGGGTGAGTGTTGCCAACTTGCCATGTATACTGTCTCCAAGTACATGGTCCGCCTGATGGGGTTGATTTTTTGGGACATATACGGTTGGGTTGGATTTCACGTAAGCACATCATGCCAGCTAGGATGGTCACACCACTGTAAAGGAGAGCTTTCCATAAGAAAATTATATTGTAGTCAAAGATATAGAGAGCTTCCCATGAGAAAATTGGATGATAGGAATGACTACTTAAAATATATAGTAGTACTTCATGATTTGTATGATTTTCTTTTCCTATCCAACATTGATGTTGCTGCCCTTACCGCCTGCCCAATGCCTATCTTGTAATTGTTTTTTCCTTTTACTTCCATGGCTTCATTTAAGAATACGGCAGCTATACAAAGAAGGGAGATTGAGTTGGTGGACCCATAGAGGAAGTCCTTATATTCATGAAAATAGCCTTCTTTTGCACTAGCCTTCAATGACTCAAAGTCCCATGCTTATGAAACAGTAGATTTCACGGAAAGATGTTGACACCACCACACATCATGCAGGACTTGGTGGGGATTGTTTGGGTCTCAAGAACCACAGATTCCAAAATATCAAATAAAAAGTCAGCTCCATCTGGGATTCAAGTGGACCACATTAAGCATAGAGAAGACTTTTGGTTCTTGGATCTAAAATAGGATGATGCATCTGGTAGGCCCCACCCAACACAACACCTTTTCCATCACTACCAATTTATAAACATACCTTATGTGTTTTTTTTGTTTTTTTCTTTTTTAATTACAGGAGTACCTTACAATAGTTATAGGCGGGCCAAGCCGCATTTGGGCATGGCTGCATTTTAATCCCGAGGCCAACCCTTGGGCCTGATACCATAGCCTAATCCGGCCAAAGGAGATATAAGCCCAAAAGCTTGACAGGCTAGCCTGGACCAAGAGCTACCCTATTCATTAATTTAAGTAATTATCATTGGATGCTAGGATGGGTCTATGAAATCTATCCTGATCACCACCAGGTGTGTCACCCCACACCTAGGGCCTAGAAATCAGCCCCATCTATGATTCAGGTGGCCTACATGATTGAAAACAATGTCCAGGGCAACGTCCACCCTCCAAATTATTTCCTTTGGTGTGGCCTATTCAAATCATGTGTAGGTTTGACCTTTGGGACGTAGGCCTAAATTTTGGTGTAGAGTCTGATTGTTAAAAGTGACATCACATAATCATCATACCGAGCCCTCTAAAAATCAAGGGTGGACGTGTCTCCCAAAGATTTTCTTTGGTGTTGCTCACCAGTATCACATGCCAAACTGATTTTTTTTATCCCTAAGCTTAAGGTAGGATTACACATCCAATTAGACGAAGTGGAGTGGATGTCACATGGACTTCAAGGTAGGCCCTGTAAAAAATCAAGGTCACTTTTTTATGACCCCGATTACATATTGAATGGTCAAAGCAGATTTCACAAACACATCAAGTTGAGACCCTAAGAAATCAAGGGAAATTAAGGGTGGGCAATATATAGGACTAAGATATATATATATATATTTAAAAAATAAAAAATAAAAATAAATAAATAAATAAATAAAGAAGAAGAAGAAGAAGAAGAAGAAGAAGAAGAAGAAGAAGAAGAATATCTCAAGTCCAACCAGCTGAAACTCCCATATCCATAGCTCAACTGGCAGACTAAGTGGAGATACCTCGTTTAAACACTTGAGGTCTTGGTATCGATCCCTAGTGGGGGTGGCTAACATGGAGTGTGTGTACTGACATGGGTGTGCACTACCAATCTAACCCAAAAAAAAAAAAAAAGGAAGAGATAAAGTCCAACCAGTTGGACTGTGCACAAAGTAGATAACTTCCTACCTGCTTGTTAAGTACGAAATCCAATCTTCCCAGTAGGTTGGCCTCACCATGAGGACAACCTAGTGCAAACATCATTCTATTTACTCATTAATTAAATTATCACTAGAAGTTAAGCCAGGGCCCAAAAATCAGCCCCCATCTATGATTCATGTGGACTACATGATTGGAAACAATGTTTAGGACAATGCCCACCCTCCAAATCATTTCCTTTGGTGTGGCTCATTTGAATCATATTTAAATTTGACTTTTGGACCCTAGGTCCATTGATAAATAAAAAAATAAAAGTGTGGCCACTTGATGAGTGGATAGGAATGATTTTCATGAAAATTGTTGCTTACTATAGGAACAGCTTGGAGGTCCCATTGGTTAATAAATTACAAGTTACCCATTAGGTAGACCATAACATGTGGTCCAAACTAGTTAAACTCGTACCTTTAAAAATAAATAAATAAATAAAAGAATTTATCAAGGGCCCATCATGATGTATATGTAAGATCCACTCCCACTGTTAGATGTGTGATCTCATGTTAAACATAGAGCTAAAAAAGGCCGACTTCTAATGAAGGTGTGATACACCAATGGAAAGACTTGGGAGAGATTTCCAACCATGATTTGTATTGGGCTCACCATGATGATTATATAATATTTTAACTCTAATCATTAGATGTCACACCAAAACTTAGAACATAGGCCCAATATTCATGCCCATATGCAATTATTTATAGTAAAGAACTTAATTTTTTTTAAATAAACAAGCTAAAATATAGGACAAATATTCCTTTAAAAGTCGTGTTACATGGCACGCAATCTATTTGGGAGAGAGAAATCTGGCATATCTTGTTAGCTTATTGTCATCGAACTCAATTATAAATAGATATATATATGGAGGTCTTCTTTTCTTTTACATTTGAATAAATGCTCATCTGAATAAACACCTCCCTGACCTGTAAATCTCTTTCTTTTACATTTTCTGAGATTTAGGTTTTCTTTCTTTCCCATTTTTGAGTCTTCTGTCTTTGGGTGATTGATTTATTTGATTTTTATTTTTTTTTGTTTCAGATCAAGCCAAAAAAACCTCACTGTTATCTATAGTTTCTCGGAGCATGAACATAAGTGATAGAAGATTTGGAAAGGCAAAGCAACTATTTCAAAATGTCAAGGTATAAAAAGCTGGGAGTGAGATAGAGCACAAGTTCAAAGTGGGAGGAGCAAGAAGGAAGAAGAATCCTGCAACTTTCTTCACTAATGTTGCGGGGAAAATCTCGACAATAGTATCGTTTATATATATAAACTGCCTATGTACAATACTTTGATCTAGAGATGCAGCTATATGGCATTTTTGTATCAAATACAGAAATATCAAATGAGGTTTAAGTACTCCTGGTTCAATCCGCATGATTCAAATAATAAGCTTTGCTTTCAAGATGAGAGAATATCATTTACATCTGGTAGGGGTCCAACATGTACAAACTCGGTGTGCAAAAGGGAAGCTCTCTATTTGTCACCAACAGGGAGTTCATCTCTACAAATATGCAACTTCCAAAACAATTCTGCACTTGCTTTAGAGGGTGTTTGGCTGCACCAAATATCATGAAATTTTGCACCCAATTAGACTGATTAATCATTATATTTCATGACATTTAGCACAACCAAACGCACAATTCGATGTAAATGTTGAGAATCTGGTAATGGGTTGGGCTCTGGCTGACCCTAAAATAAAGTTTTAAATATCAGTAACAGGCTTCAATCACTGATATGATACGGCCCCACATCCACCTATATCGCCCAGTAACTTCTGGGTTGACGAGCCCGATCTGGGTTTGGCATGGGCAAGGCATGATGCATAGGCTGGTCAATTTTTGGGCAGGGTCAGGGCTCAAGTCATTTTGGTGTGACTGGACTTCACATGTTCATGTCTTGTATCCTAAAACTATTTCATTCTAACCCTTAGATTTATCAACTGATACATCTTAGATGCAAACCAGTGTCTTAAGTGTCTGTTTCTTTGTAGATGTGAGGCCCACTTGATTGATGGATGGATTAGGAGCATTCAAGTGGGAAATAGGAGTTTTTCAATTTCCAAGCCGAGACGGGTTGGCCCAACAAAAATTTTCGGTCTCACACCTTAGAAAAGAAACAGATACTGATCCTGATTGACAAAAAAAGGTAAAATGATCCTATAAGGGTGGCAATGAGTTGAACTCAGCCAGGCATCCTAGCTGCCCCTTTAAGAAAAAGAGTTGAATGATCTAAGGTTTGAAATTTTTTAATTTAAGAATTTTCCTTGTATCCTTAAATAACCATAGGTCTTATGAATGGGTGCATCGCTTCTAAGTATAGGTACTTACCTCATCATCTATTCTCTTCTAATACTTGGACTTGGCATATTGGACATGAATATCTGTTGGGAAAACCACAAGTTAAGAAATTTGTACTAAGCTCTTTGTCCCAAGTGCTATAGGAACAAAATAATGGGAAAAAAGAGGAAAATCAAGGCGTGCACCGCCCGTGCTTCACCATCGCATGAATACATTCCACGTGCATTGGATGCCTGCATTTTAGAGCGTTCATAGCTTTCATAAAATTGAAAAGATACTGCAACATAGTAGTGATACACTTTTAAAATATTTAATATGTGGTCGCATCCAATATAATCGCTTCTACTTTAACCTTAACATACAAATCGACATGTGTGGCCCACCATAATGTTATTATGACATTTAATCTGACCATCATTTGTGCCATCTATTTTTTTCCTTGGATATTAAAAATTAGGCTGATTCAAAACTCAGGTGGGCCACACAGGGAACAGTTGGGATGGAGACGCCAGGGTCTGCTGTATGTTAATGCATATCCAAAAATCAAGGATATTCCAAAACTCAAGTGGGGAGGGCCACCCTCCAAAGGTAGGAGAATGAAAGAAAAGAAGGGGTAAAGAAAAACACCTCGAGAAAACTTCTGCTCATATTTTTCAGTCATGCGGCAGTCAATAAACCTCCAACTGGGGGAAGGATTTGGCTGGCTTAGCAGTGTAAGTTGGATTTTGGTGAAATCAAAGTCCTACAGGGATTTCTGGAACCTGCTTTTAGGCTTAAAATCTGAGTTTAGAAATTTAGATTTGGGTAATCTGAATAGGATTACATTGAAATCAGGACTAATAAAAGTTGAATTCTTCAAAATCCTACAGAAAACAGATTGTCACAGGCACAACCAACAGAATATTCAGATCGGATGTAAGACAGATTTCTCCACACAAATTGTACTAAATTTCAGCAGCCAACCTAGCCCATGAAAAGAGTAGAATATGCTGGAAAACTGAAACAGTTATCCCATATTCTAATAATGAATTCATGACTCTAAACTTAAAAAGATGCTACAAAAAAATGTATAAAGGAACTCGCAGCCCAAAAGTAAGCTGAATTATTCCTCAAGAAAATGTATTTCTGATTCAGATAAGCCTCTTCTGTAAAAGAAGGGGTTCAACAAATGAAACTAAGGAAATACTGTCAAATATAAAGATGATAGGGGAATACAACCAAACTGCATTGGATCTGCAGAATATTGCCAAATGGCTATTTTCATTGTGTTGGAAACATCCACATTGGTTGTAAATATCAAAACAACTTATTAGCTAAGATCTGAAAACATTCCCATATTTGGCTCTTTTTATGTATACTTGGGATTCAAGATGAAAATATTTTAAGTATTTGCAAGTTCGAGGTACTCAACAAGACCTGTGAAAAGAAAATCTATCCATGTCTACTTGAGAGAGAACATCTTCACAGTCCTTGTGCATTATGGACAAAATAAACTACTCAGTAGGGCAAAAAGACTTGTGAAAAGAAAATCTATCCATGTCTACTTGACAGAGAACATCTTCACTGTCCTTGTAAGAGTGGGCCACACTGCATGAAAGTGCCTTTGCACACTGTCCAAGCGAGGGACCACCTCATTGGGCCGAACAGAAATGCCAGCCGTTTATGCCAGGCTTAACAGCCGGGCTCATTCAAAATTTTAAATATGCCGAGCCTGGCCTTGGCCCATTCAGTTCTGATGGAAACTGTGGGCAGTGTGCATATACCTTATGAAATCAAGGTATGGTACAATCATATGCATGGCCCAAGAGATTGTACAATAATGCATGGGATTTCAGTTTGTACAAAGTGGGGACTATTGCTCCCCGATCTGAAGCGTTCATATTGTGGTGGACCTCCCTAGTGAGCGAGGTTTGCTAAGTTCCTAATTTTATTTTAATGTGAGCCAGCAAAGAAACGGGTTAAGAATGAGAAGTAGATGAGAAATTAAATGAGATCCTTTTTCAATGATCCCAGCTTTTTTATAAGACGAATCACCTTTTTAATGGAAAATATTTGAAAACTAAAAACTCATGTATTGAAATGTTTCAATATGTTGATTGTTTGACCTTTCCTTAGAAGATGGATCGCCTTCTAAGCATTGGAAGCCAGTCCCAAAAGCCTAATGGGTAAGGTTACAAATGCGATTGGTTGGGTTGGGTTGGGTTAGGTATGGGACGCTGGGTCGGGTTGGGTTTAGTGGTATCCCCGTACCTGACCCATTTAAGAAACTAATTGCAGTTTTGCACCTAAACCTGACCCATTAAAATTCAGGGCCAATTTAGGTCAGGTCAAAAATCAAAAGTGGCCAACGCATTAATTTAATTGGTCGATACTAACCCTCTAATTCAAATCTAACCCATTTATCACGACTCATGTAAGGTCAATGAGGCTATCAATGGGTACCCAAACTGTTTATCACACGGGCCACGTTGAGGTCAGTAGGGATGTCAGTGGGTACTCAAAGAACCCCACCCAAGAAGCTGATCCAATTTTAATGAGTTTTAAGTTGAATAAATGACCCAAGAAATCATGTTAAGTTTGGTCTAGACAATGGACTTATCTATAATTTCTTGTTCTTATTGTTTCCGGATTTTGGGTAAAATCAAGTTGGGTTATCTAGCCCAACCCATTAATAACCTATGTGGACACATAGGGTTCAACTCAAGCTTGACTCATTTACTTAAAAATGGTCATTCTAGCCCGAACACACCTCAAAAGTAGATTAGGTCAGTTAACCTACAGGTGGGCTCGACCCAGGCTAGGCCTATTAGTGGGTCCATATCATAGGCCCAAGCCCAACTCATTCAGGTCACGACTTAAACCCACATACCAATTTGGCATGTTCGTTGCATAATGTAAGTGATAATTCCTATAGGAAAAATAAGTAGCAAGCAAAGTTGAAAAGTAAAATGGTTTCCTTATCTTCATCAATTATTTCATAACTTGTACATATGGCTTGTACATAGCCATAAAATGTCCAATCAATTGCCGCTTTTGGTGATCCAATTAGATTTGTACAGGTTGCACTCCAGTTGGATGACTGATTTCAGTCTGATCTTCCACCAGCCAGCTGTGACCTGTACAACCCATCTTAGGATCCCCTTTTGACAGATGGGTGGCTTGTATGTGTCACGAGGCCTGTGTTTCAGTTACCAAAGCTGTATATTTGATGGGTTCCAATGTGGATGGTCTATACAACCAATATCCCCTGGATTGGAAGATCATATCCATTGGATCTCTGGTTTTGTCTTGGCTGAATGTGGATCAATGCTGCACTTATTTTCTCAACAGCACATGCTGGACACATATTGAAGGGTTAGGATTTTCCCATGGGCCATTGCAAAGTGGATCCAGGCATACCAACAGTTAAGACTACTAAACCAAGGGATCCCACTTGTACAAAGTGAAAACTTAACCATAGTTGAATACTTAAACCTATTTCCTAGATGAATAATGCTACAAGAAAATAAAACAAGGCATATTTTGCAGCAATATGCATCAATGAATCCATGAAGGTGGGACATTAGCATTTCCTATTCAGCGTTTTAAATAGCGAATCGCGTGTAGCATAGCGTTCACCCCTTTGAAGTGTGAGGCCCGTTATGCTCTCTTAATTTTCTAAGCTCCATCAAGTCTCTTCTTTTCTCTTTTTTATACTATAGCAACGATGACAAACACCACACTTGTAAATTTGGAATTTTCTTTTGGTTTATAACAATACGGTGTCCCCGCCCCGAACCGAACTCGTGTTTTAGGGGAGCAAACCCACTATTCCCTGCGAATGCACACAATCACATGACAACCACATGCATCGGGTAATCCATGGGAAGGAGAACTGAACCAAACTGTGTATTAGGGGAGCAAACAACCAAAGTCGTACTCCTAAACTCGCGACGGGTAATCCACGGGGAGGGAAATCAAACTTCGAGTAAGCAATTTTTATACAAGATCATATCATTTACCCATATGAGGACTTCAATACTAGGAAGGTTTTAACTAATTTGATATAAATTTGCTTATAGAACTCTAGAGTTTAACATTTAATCCACTATTGATAGATACGACAATCCTCTTACTCAAATTCTAAAATTTTCCCCTAACCACTTTGACAATAAAAAGTATAAATTGGAATATAAGGATCAAAGGCTTTGATGTATTGATTTTATTTTAGCGTAGATCGTCCTTTGTTATTCTTCTTATCAATTTATTTATTAATCATTAAAATTTTCCAAGTGTTTGATTCTGGCGCAGAATCCTTTCGAAGACGATGCATAAAATTTGTCCATTTTAAATGATGCCCCATTATTTTCAGCTTTAAAAAAAAAAAAAAAAACATTTTGTTATGAGTGACTTCCTAATCCAAGCAGTGTCCTTATCCAAGCCTAACTTCATCTTCGGGTAAGAATCTGACTTAGGGTGTAAAGTGGTGTGAGATTTTTCCTATTAAAGATAGTCCAATAAAAAGTAAGTCATGTGCACATTCATGGGACCTTACCCCATCATCTAGGACAAACCAAAACCCGAAAATGATCACGGGGAAGGAGTGAAGTGAGAAGAGGCAAGGCAGGATTTTTAATTTGAATAGAGACGTAGATGAACTTTTTGGTAGAGCGAACAACTTATAGGCAATTAGAGTCGGTCAATCAAAACCCGATGATAAACCCCTTTGGGGGTTCGGGCTAGCCTGGCCCCTAATAGATCCACTTTGAAGAAAAAAGAGATCTATATATTGAAGTCCGGGGCAAAGGTTTTGACTGGAAACACCATGTCGTTCATGTAATTCTGCTGGTCTAGGAGTAGCTCCCATATTTCGGGAGTCGCCACTGCAACATACGATGACTTAATCAAGAGAGCTAGAAGCCAAGGCCGCCCAGAGTGCACTATAGTGCGCCCAACTAGATTGCGGCTCTGTTTTTCAGGAGATATAACGTCTCCCTATCAGTGACGGTGTGCATCGGAACTCACTAATAGGAAATGAGAGAAACAAAGCAATGCCAACAACGGCATCAATTTGTTATTCATCGACAAACGAAGCTCTCATTCAGTCGTTAAGCATCACTAACTTACCCCTGTAAGGGCGATATGAAGTTCAAAAGGAATGGACATGTGTAGGCTTAATAATGAACGCAGAATTGAGGGTTTCAGGAGTGTCCGGATGTGAGGATTAAGCAAATAATAATAATAATAATAATAATAATAATCCAATTACACCACCTGCATCAAGTAATCCATGAGGAGGGGAATCGAACTCATGTTTGTGGGGAGCAAACCCACGACCAAAGTCGTTCGCCCAAACTCATGTTGGGTAATCCATGGGAAATGGAATCAAACTCATGTCTGTGGGGAGCAAACCCACGACCAAAGTCATTCTCCCAAACTCGTGTCTGTGGGGAGCAAACCCACGACCAAAGTCGTTCTCCCAAACTCGTGACCGGTAACCCATGGAGAGGGGAAACAAACTCGTGTCTGTGGGGAGCAAACCCAAGACCAAAGCCGTTCGCCCAAACTCATGACAAGTTTTGGGAAGTTTGGTTTTTTTTTTGTTTTTTTTTATTTTTAAGACAAGGTGCCCCCATCCCTTTAAGGTGAGACCATTCCCTACAAATACACGCAATCACCTGCAAACCACGTGCATCGAAAAATCCAAGGGGAGGAAATCGAACTCAGTCCTTAAGCATCATGAGCGTATGCATATAGGGGCAAGATCAAGCTTGAAAGCAATGGACAGGCGCAGGCTTGATATTTGATGGTTAAAATTTCAAGAATATTCAAATGTGGGGATTGAAAACAAAAACTTTCCTTGATACACACGGTGAAGAACAAGGCAACGAGTTGAGTCGGACTAAGATAGGGCTGAAGAGTTGACCCGACTCGGTTCCAAGTCCAGCATGCCTGACCAGATCTGAGTCCAGGCCTGGCCTGGACTAATCCAAACCAAGTCTTGACCCTGTCACAGGTACCAAGTCGAGTCAAGTCACCACCGCGTCGGGTCGGGTGTAGTGGGTCTCCGGATGTGGGAATTAAAAAAAAAAAAAAAAAAAACCTTCCCCAATTACACCACATGCATCGAGTAATCGATGGGGAGGGGAAACGAACTCATGTCTGTGAGGAGCAAACCCACGACCAAAGTCGTTCGCCCAAACTCATAACAGGTAATCCACAGGAAGGGGAATCAAACTCGTGTTTGTGAGGAGCAAACCCACGACCAAAGCCATTCACCCCAACTCGTGATCGGTAATCCAACGGGAGAGGAATCACACTTGTGTCTATGGGGAGCAAACCAACAACCAAAATCATTCACCCAAACTCGTGACGGGTTTTGGGAAGGGTTTTTTTTTTTTATAACGACAGGGTGTCATCGTTCCTTTAAGGCGAGACCATTCCCTGCAGATGCACACAATCACAAGCAAACCATGTGCATCAGAAAATCAAAGGGAAGGGAATTGAACTCAGTCGTTAAGCGTCATGAGCATATGCCTATAAGAGCGGGATCAAACTTGAAAGGAATGGACAGGCGTAAGCTTACTAATGAATGTTGAAATTGAGGGTTAAATTTTCAGGAATATTGAGATGCAAGGATTAAAAATAAAAACTTTCCCTAATACACAGCGTGTTGAACAGAGCAACGAGTTGAGTCGGACCAAATTAGGGTTAATCCAACTCGACCCGGTTTTGAAATAGACCTGACCCAAACTCGACCCAACTCGGTACTAAGTCCAGCATGCCTGACCCGATCTAAGTTTGGGTCTGGCCTGGACTAATCCAAACCGAGTCCAACCCAGTCACAAGTACTGAGTCGAGTCAAGTCAGCACCGAGTCGGTTCAAGTGTGGCGGGTCTCTAGACGTGGGAATTAGAAGGAAAAAGAAAAAAAAACTTCCCCAATTACACCACGTACCTCGAGTAATCCACAGGGAGGGGAATCGATCTGTGAGGAGCAAACCCACGACCAAAGTTGTTCGCCCAAACTCATAACAGGTAATCCACGGGGAGGGGAATCAAACTCATGTCTATGGGGAGCAAACCCGTGACCAAAGTCGATCGCCCCCACTCATGATAGGTAATCCACAAGGAGGGGAATCACAGTCATGTCTATGGGGAGCAAACCCACAACCAAAGCCATTCGCCCAAACTCATGACGGGTTTTATAACAACAGGGTGTCCCTATCCCCCTCCCTTTTGGGAAGTGAAACCTCACATCTATCGAAGATCTAAGTAAAATAAGAAAAATGATTGGTGTAGGCTCATCCTTGAGTATGTATTTGACTATCCCTCTATTGGAGGTGAATGATATTCAACATTTAGTGAAGTTGTGTATTGTGTTCTTAGGGTGTAATTAGTTATATGTGTAAACTGTCAAACCCTACTAAGATCAAGAGTATCCCAAAATAGAAAAGACACTTAGCATGACGATTAGTTTGCCTAGAACAAAAATATCATTCATGAGTGGTATTTTCATAATAATCTATTTTTTTGAGATCAAGAAGTTAATCTGTATATGGAGTTTCATTGATTGATAAAAGGTCATCCAACAACAAATTTAGGGCATTTAGTTTTCACCTACTAGGAAATCTTGCACAAAAATCATCATTAGTTTACATTCTTCATACTTTTTTACTTCTTTTTTTTTTTTACATTTCTTCTTTATTTATGTCCTTCCTAATTGTTTTCATTTTGTATTTTTTGTATAAGTAAAACCTAAAAACAACAAAAGAATTTAGATATGGCTCATTTCAAATTTTCTTTTTTTTTTCTTTTTGAGAGAGCTTCAATAAAAGCCCACAAAATGCGCAAAAGAAAACAACCCACCTACACAATTGAAAAACATATGAGAGATTAGCAGGATTAACTGGCTTTAGATAAGAAGCTCAACCCAAAAAATACATTTAATTTCCCTAACGGCCACAACATGCAAAGAACTCGTATTCTAAAACATCTCCTATATAAAAGCAATCTCCACAAAGCTTTCCCCACTTTTCCCACCCCTCCTAAATGCCAAGACCACAGAAGGTCCACAACAGAATTCAGCTTCACCTAAGCTTGTATGAAGAGCATTGAGAAAGTAGTCCCACATCATACAAGTAAATATGCAATGAATGAAGAGGTGATTACTAAACATCAGCCTTTGAATATAACTTGGCGTGAATCAACGAAATGGCCTGACACATATAAAGGGCTTGGATCAGTAGGCATAGGACAATTCATGTGTATGGATTGGAAGATCGAATAGGGCTCAATCAAACGAATGGTTTGGATCAATGAAAATGAGCCCAAATATATAACGTTTAGTTTAGATCATTGAAAATCAATCCAAATATATCATTAATTGGATTGCTAAACATCAGCCATCAATATACCTTCGACTGAATCATAGAAGTGGCTAAAAGCATATGAAGGATTTGGATCAGTAAACATAGCCCAAATCAAATGAATGGCTTGGATGATCGAATATGGCTCAATCAAACTTATGGTTTGGATCAATAAAAATCAGCCCAAATATATATAGTGATCGCTTTAGATCATTGAAAATAAACACAAATATATCATCAATACGATGGATGACTACAAAGGGGGCTGGTAACAAAGGAGGGTTGGATCAATGAAATGGCTCGACGCATATGAAGGGTTTGGATCACTAAACATAGGCCATATCATATAAATGCCATGGAGGATCGAATAGGGCTGAATCAAGCGAATGGTTTGGATCAGTGAAAATCAGCCCAAATATATAAGATTGGTTTAAATTATTGAAAATCAACCCAAACATATCATCAATTGGATTACTAAACATCAACCTTCGAATATAACTCGGCTTGAATCAACGAAATGGCACGAAGCATTTGAAGGGTTGGGATAACTAAACACAGGCCAAATTATTTTGATGGCTTGGAAGATCAAATAGGTCTCAATCAGACGAATGGATTGGATCAATGAAAATCAACCCAAATATATATGATTGGTTTAGATCAATGAAAATCAATCCAAATATATCCTTAATTGGATTACTAAATATCAGCCTTCGAATATAACTCGGCTTGAATCAACGAAATGGCCCGAAGCATTTGAAGGGTTTGGATCACTAAACATAGGCCAAATCATATGAGTGTCTTGGAAAATCGAATAGGGCAAAATCAAACGAATGTTTTGGATCATTGAAAATCAGCCCAAACATATATGATTGGTTTTTACCATTGAAAATAAACCCATATATATCATCAATTGGATTACTAAACATCAGCCTTTGAATATAACTTGGCGTGAATCAACGAAGTGGCCCGAAGCATATGAAGGGTTTGGATTAGTAGGCATAGGCCGAATCATATGAATGGATTGGAAGATTGAATAGGGCTCAATCAAACAAATGGTTTGGATCAATGAAAATCAGCCCCAATATACATAATAATTAGTTTAGATCATTGAAAATCAACCTAAATATATCATTAATTGGATTACTAAACATCAGCGTCATCAATTGGATTACTAAACATCAGCCTCCAATATAACTTGGATTGAATCAACGGAATGGCATGAAGCATATGAAGGGTTTGAATCAGTAAACATAGCCCAAATCATACGAATGGCTTGCAAGATCGAATAGGGCTCAATCAAACTCATGGTTTGGATCAACAATAATCAGCCTAAATGTAATTAGTGATCGGTTTAGATCATTGAAAATCAACCCAAATATATCATCATTTGGATTACTAAACATCAGCCTTCGAATATAGTTTGGATTGAATCAACACAATGGCACGAAGCATATGTAGGGTTTGGATCACTAAACATAGGCCAAACAATATGAATGCCTTGGAAGATAGAATAGGGCATAATCAAGTTAATGGTTTGGATCAGTGAAAATTAACACGAATTTATATGATTGGCTTAGATCATTGAAAATCAACCCAAATATGTCATCAATTGGATTACTAAACCATCAACCTTCGAATATAACTTGGCTACAATCAACGAAATGGCCCGAAGCATATGAAGGGTTTGGATAACTAAACATGGGCCAAATCATATGATAGCCTTGGAGGATCGAATAGGGCTCAATCAAACGATTGGTTTGGTTCATTGCAAAAAGACTGGTATAAATTATTGAAATTCAACCCAAATATATCATCAATTGGATTACTAAACATCAGCCTTAGAATATATAACTTGGCTTGAATCAACGAAATGGCACGAAGCATATGAAGGGTTTGAATCACCAAACATAGGCCAAATCATATTGATGGCTTGGAAGATCAAATAGGGCTCAATCAAACGAATGATTTGGATCAATGAAAATCAACCCAAATATATATGATTGTTTTAGATATTTAAAAATCAATTCAAATATATCCTCTATTGTACTACGAAACATCAGCCTTCGATTTTGGCAAGAAATCTCATTTCCATTTGTTTTTCCACATGATGTTAGAACCAGGGCTAAAAGATGAGACATATCCATAGGAAACGGATTGGCTACTCCCCCTGCACCAGCTGTTGGTGCTCTATGGGCCCCACCATGATGTATATGTTTCATCCATGCCGTCCATCTATTTTTCTAGATCATTTTATGGTATGAGGCAAAAAAATGAGGTATATCACAATCTCAAGTGGACCACATTACAGGAAACAGTGTTGAATGAGCATCACCATTAAAAACTTTTTGGGGCCATAAAACTTTTACATCAAGCAGATCTTTGTTTTTTTCCCTTCATCTGGGTCTATATGACGTAATCAATAGATTGGATGTCAAACAGTACAGTGGGCCTTACGAGGATTTTAATGGTAGATATTCAATCACTATTGTTTTCCTGTGGTGTGGTCCGCCTGAGATTATATCCCTCTCATTTTTTGGATCAAGCCCCAAAATGATCTGTAAAAATAGATGAATAAAATGGATGAAACACATACATCATGGTGGGGCCCATGCACCGACCAGCAGCCACCAAGCTAGTGGCAAGAGGGAGTAGCAAATCGATTTCCATATCCATAGCTCAAGTGGGCTACACGGAAAAAGTGGGCCATCTTTACCATTCGTATTTACATTCCAACGAACTGAAAATGGAAAAATATTAGCATGATCACTCGAGGAGGCCCACGAATATTTCAACTGTTGTGCAGCTGGATATGCCTCATCTTTGAGCTTACGTCCTGACGTAATCTGAAGAGAAAAAGGATGGATGGTGTGGATTTCTCACAAATATCATGATGGCCCATAGAAAACTTCCTATCGACTGTCACAGGCAATCCGTGTCGGTTGGCTCTTGTAAGCAAGAAAATCATTGCACTTGCAGATTCCGTCAGGCCTTGGAAGCAGGCCCACCTTAATGTATTGTTGTATGCATCACTTCATCCTCTCATTTCAGCGCATGGTCCAAACAACAATGATTGAACGCCCACCATTAAAAGCATCCTGAGGGCCATAAAAGTCTTGGATCAAGATATTTGTGTTTCCCCTTCATTTAGGTCTGTGTCTAATCAACAAGTTAGATGGAAAAAATAAAAAAATCAAATCAAATTGCACCACAAGAAGTTTTTAATGGTGGGCGTTCAATCACCATTGTTTCCAATAGTGTGGTCCACCTGAGATTTAGATTTGCCCAGATTTCGCAGCATTTGTTGGAAGAGTCATGCAATGATTGTCCATAAAATAGTGTTACGTTAAAGCAATTTACTTGAATGGGTCGTCTAGCTCCGGGGACCCCCTCCATCATGTGTTTCAAATATCCAATGCTCTGTAAGATTCTTATTCTTAAGACTGAGTAATTGCCCAAGGCTGCTTTTGTCCATGTCCATTTAAGAAGTGGAGAAAACTACTTTGATTTTGATATTTCTAGCCTAAGTTAAATTTCTAGAAGTTGTGAATTGGCTTTTTTTTTCTTTTGCATTTTATGGTAAGGATCTCTTTCTTATCCATATAAGTATCATTTCCCAAATTTTTGGAAATTTTATTGGGAGTTGAAATCTGAAAAGTTGTAAATTATTTATTTTTCCTGCTGCCTGAGCTAAACAAAGCCTAACTAACCATAGTGTGTTTACTTGAGTTTTAAATGTGTGGAATGCTTAGCCTAAATAACCAAAAGAGTGTACTCAGGGAAGAGGGGTCTGGATAGTAGCAGTCACTCAACTTTAAGAACATGTGCATTTTAGGTTCAGCCACGTCCAAAATTCTTTTTCCAATGACCAATATATCAAATAATAAGAAAGGCTTTGTAACTGGTTTTAACTGCTCTAGAAAGAAAGTTAGCTATAATAACAGATTTGAGAGACAAAGATGAGCAAGCTTAACCTTTAAGATGTTGCCTCTCTTCTTGTCAAGAACCAGACCCCTGACCATGCATTTCCAATCAAAAGACCATTCCAATAACTGAATAACAGTAAAATGATGTGTCAAAGTCAAAAAAAATCTTCAAGATATAATACCATGCAGCAAATTAGTTAATCTGATTTTGAACACGGAAATGAAAAAAGGAAAAAGAAAAAAGAAAGAAAATAAAATGAGAATGAACTTATGAGCAATGTTATATGATATACGATGTCAAGTTCACAAGTGGCCAAAACAATCCAAGGAACCCATCATTCATTATTAGTGTGAATAACTAAGCCTTGCCAGGACCACTAATGGAGAGACAAGTGAGTTCCCAATTACCGTAGGCTTGCACAAGGGGTCATTGTTGAGCCTGTGCCTTTTTGCATTGGTTATGGACTATTTAACAAGACATTTGCAGGAAGATATCTGTTGTTTTGGCATAAACACAAAGCTAGATGTATGGAATGACATTTTAGAACCTAAAGGATTGAAAATTACATGGACTAAAACAGAGTATATGGAGTGCAATTTAGTAATCATAGGAGCAAAAATGAGGAATTAGTTAAGATTGCTAACTAGAAAGTTTCCCAAAGTGACGACTTTGGATACCTTGGGACAATAATTCAAGAGAGTGGGGAGATTGAAAAGGATGATGCCCATAGAATTCAAGCCAGGTGGAAGAAATGGAGATGTGCCACTATAGTTTTATGTGATTGTTGTGTACCAATCAAACTGAAAGGGAAATTTTATACGATAGCTATAAATCCATGCTTTTTGGGAGAGAATGTTGGACAATTAAAGAACAACATGCTCATAGGATGAGTGTAGCTTAAATGAGCATGACGAGGAAGATGAGTGTAGCTAACATAGATGAGTGGCAAGACAAGGATAGAATTAGAAATGAAATTCAAGGGAACTTAAGAGTTGTACCAATAAGCAATGTTTTAAATATCGATGATATCGACCGATATATCCCATGATATATCTTGTATACCACCTATGCGACACGAAACGCATAGGTAGTACCGATATATCTCACATGTTCAATCCAATGTGCATTTTCAATTTCCGATTCCTTTTTTTTTTTTTGCAATTATGTTAAATCAATGCCAAATGATTACAAATCCATTGGTTTTTCATGTTGTGCATGAAAAATCATAGAGTTGGAGCTTTGATTTTGATATCCATTGGTTCTCCATGTACTCCATGCTTCTTCTTTTTTGAAATTTTCCTTCAACTAGCTGTCGATTGAGACTAATTCCTAACTTCTAAGTATTCAGGAGTATTTTACGAAATGATCATCATGTAAATTCTAATTTTGAAATTTGAGTGTGGGTAGTCCGATTTGGGAAAATTTGGGAAAAAATCGAAATTTCTCCAATTTCTCCCAAATTGTTGGCAATGTTACACTCTAAACATGAAGGTGCCCTCATTGTCCATCTACGGTTCATAAATATAGGAAATAATTCAGGTTAAGGCAACCACATGCACATTAAAAAAATACCTGAAAGCAACGCCATCTCGATTTGGAATTTTATTTTATTTTTAGAAGCAACGAGAATATATTAATTATAAAAAGAAAATACAGAGAAAAGGATTTGCTGAAATAACAGAAAATAAAGCCTACAAGCCTAGAAACAAAAGATTATAATCCTTAAGGCCGATAACATTAACCACCCATTCAATTATCAACTTTTTTGCCATGGACCCCACTGCTTGAACCGAAGCCTGGATGTCATTGAAACATCTATCGTTTCTTTCCTTCCAAACTGCCCACCAAATGGCAAGAATCGCCATTCTCCATATACGGGTTTTGATTTTGCCCAATTTAAAGTCGTGCCAATACACTAGCATGGAGGAAGCAAAATGTGGAATACACCCGCTGATATTGAATCTGTTAAAGAAGTCCAGCCAAATGTGGGAGATGAGCGGGTAGTGAACCAGCAAGTGATCGACTGTTTCTTCACTTTTCATCCAGCAGAGGCATATGTTGACGAACTGCATGCTTATCTTTTTCAGGTTGTCTACTGTCAGGATCCAATTTTAACCAGCCAACCAGCCAAAACAAATATACTTGGGGGGGGGGGGGGGGGGGGGGACTGAGTATTTCCAAATGAACGGAGAGGCAGGCTCATTGGAGAGGGAGAGGGGGCAAGGTAAGAGTATAGAGACTTGACCAAGAACTGACTGGATTTGTCCCTCTTCCAAATGAGCTTATCTGGATTGGCCAGGTCCGGGACCACCCTAAAAATGCAATCAAGCAGGCCCACGTATTCGCTGACCTCCCAGTCATGGAGGTTTCTGACGCATTTAACTTCCCACACTATTTCGGTATCAGATTGCACATAGCAGCTAGCAACCGGGATCTTCTTATCTGGGACGAGACAGTACATGTTTGGAAATCTGTTTTTCAGAATCATGTATCCCACCCACTGGTCTTCCCATAAACGAGTAGCAGACCCGTTCCCAAGCTCGAAGCCAATGTTGTCTATCACTGAATTTTTTGAGCGCAGGATCCCTTTCCAAATGAAGGAGGCTCTATAAGCTGAGGAGTCTTTGGTCCACCATCCTCCAGGGGAGGTACCGTACTTTCCTTTGACAATATTATTCCATAGAGCATCAGCCTCCGTGCCCAATCTCCAATACCACTTTCCCAGGAGGGCTTGATTCATGATCTTCAGGTTTTTTATGCTCGCTTCCCCTTCCTAAAAGTGGTTGCAAACTTCTTTCCAGTCCAAAAGATGTAGTTTCTTATGATTCTCCTTACTGCACCAAAGAAAATCTCTTCTAAGTTTGTCAATACGATCCAGAACTGTCGACGAGCATCTAAAAACACCCATCGACAAGTATTGGCATTTCCACCTAGCGAGAAGCTTTTGGAATTTCTCCACAACTTGTCCCACATAGATATCAGCGGGGGACCTATGGCGAGAGGAAGCCCTACAAATGTAGTAGGGAAGGAAGCGGACATCCAAAAAAAATCTCTTCTAAGTTTGTCAGTACGATCCAAACTGTCGACGGACATCTAAAAACACCCATCGACAAGTATTGGCATTTCCACCTGGCGAGAAGCTTTTGGAATTTCTCCACTATCTTGTCCCACATAGATATCAGCGGGGGACTTATGGCGAGAGGAAGCCCTACAAATGTAGTAGGGAAGGAAGCGGACGGGGCAGCCAAGGGATTCAGCATAAGTTGCTGACTCAGGTGCCGAGACACTCACGCCGAAGACTTTAGATTTGGCCATGTTGATTCGCAATCCCGAGACATCCTCGAAACACTGCAATGTTGTATGCAGATTATCTATGATAGTAGAGTCCGCTTCAGCAAGGATGAGGGTGTCATCCACAAATTGAATGTGAGAGATTGGAGTAAAGACACCTGGCATAGTAATTCCTTTTAGAATCCCAACATTCTGGCCACTAAGGAGCATCTGCAATAGGGCCTCTCCCACCACACGAAAAAGGAGAGGGTATAGAGGATCCCCTTGACGTCTACCTCTCGTGCTGGGGAAGAAACCCCACGCAAGCTTTGATCCACCTCCATTTATCACCAAACCCCATACGGATTAACATATAATGCAAAAATCCCCAGTCCACATGATCGTACGCCTTCTCGATGTCTAACTTGCAGAAGATGCTTTTCTTACCAGACCTGTGGCACGAGTGGAAACATTCATTTACTACCAAGGCACAATCAATAATTTGCCTGCCCCTTATAAAAGCATTCTGATATTTCGAAATTAGCTTCCCCATGACTTTCGATAATCTGGAAGACAGAATTTTAGCCAGGATTTTGTATGGACCTCTTATGAGACTAATGGTCCTAAATTCTGAGAATGAACTTGCACCAGCAACTTTCAGAATTAATGCTAAGAACGTAGCGCCAAAACCTTTGGATAGCTTTCCCCTCAAATGAAACTCATGCAGAAAATCCATAACGTCAAACCAAATGATATCCTAGAATGCTTGGAAGAACAGCATGGGATAGTCATCTAGCCCAGGAGATTTGTCACCCCCCAAAGCATCTGTAGCCGCCTTAGCTTCTTCCTCTGAAAAGGAGGCCTCCAGAAGGTTCGCCTCCGACCTTTGAAGGGAGTTGAAAGGAATGCCATCGAGATGAGGTCTAGACCAACCATCTGAAGAGAAAATGGATCTAAAATGAGAGACAACAAGCTCAGCTAACTCTTGTTTGTCATCAATCTGCCTTCCTTCCACGGTGATACTCAGAATGGCTTTGGCTCAAGCTCTCATATTAGTTATGTTGTGGAAATATTTGGTGTTCTTATCACCCTCAGATATCCATTTTGCCCTCAATTTCAGCTTCCAGGATAATTCATTTTCCAAAGCTCTGGCCGAGATGGATTGGATAATTTGAATTCGTCTGGAAAGCACATCTAAGGGTAGAAGTTCACCTTCTGCTCTAGAATCAATCTGTTGCAATTCAGCGAATAGGGCTTCTGATTCAGCCTCTCGCTTACAAAGCTTACTATCCTTCCAATCTTTGATTTTCTCCTTTAGGAGCCTGAGCTTACATAACAGCCTGTGACCAGCAAATCCGTCAGCCTGAAGTGTAGACCACCACTCCACAATCTGCTGCTGAAAACCCTCAATTTTGAGCCATGCTGAGTTGAATTTAAATGGTTTGGGGCCCCAATTATCGTCTTCCATCGATAGTAGAATCGGGCAATGGTCGGACGTGGTTCTGGGGAGAGCTCTCTGGCACACTGAAGGGAAAGCCTCCAACCAATCTGTGGATAAGAGAAACTTGTCCAGTCTAGACTGGATTTGGATCTTGCGCCCATTGGACCATGTTAATTTGGCTCCGGACAATGGAAGATCAATCAACTCCTAGGATTGAATCCAATCTGAGAAAGCTTCCATGGCAGGGGAAGCTCTCCTTTTGCAAGAATTTTCCTCAGCAAAACGAACTACATTGAAGTCCCTGACAAAGCAACACGGTCCTGAAAACGACTATCTAATAGCCGTCAATTCGTCCCAAAATATAGGTCTCTTAGAGTCCTCATTAGGACCGTAAACAGCAACAATGAGGCAGCAAAAATTAGAGGACTTATCTTGGAGGATAGCAGTCGCCGAAAAGGCACCTGTAGTAGAATTCTGCAGGTCCCATTTGGAAGACTTCCAAGCAATAAGGATACCTCCCGAAGAGCAGTCAGTATCAAGCGTAACACGCTTAGCATCCTTAGCTCTCCACAGCATAGCCAGCAGTCTATCTAAGAACAAAGGGACTTTGGTTTCCTGAAGACATATGACATCCAGGTTCTTTCTCCTGATGGACTCCTTGATTAAACTTTGCTTTTGCTTGGAGCCGACCCCCCTCACATTCCAAGAAAGAATATTCATTGAGGCACTGAGCTACCCTAGAATCCCTTTCGTCCGTGTCTAGCATTCGACGCCGATGATATGCCTGGACTTAGCATTCGATTTGGAATTATTATAGCGCTCGTATTGTTAATGGGGTATGACTAATGTGGATAATATTCGGCTATTGACCTAAAATCTTTCTCGTGAACTATTTGGGAAGTACTTTCATACAAGAACTAATAACTCAAGCTCTTACCATGGGACAAGCCAAAGTCACATTCATACAAGAACTTATAGCTCAAGTTCTTACCATGGGACAAGCCAAAGTCACACAACTCGAGCCTGACCAACCCCCCCCCGGGGTATGACTAATGTGGATAATATTCAACTATTGACCTAAAATCTTTCCCGTGAACTATTAGGGAAGTACTTTCATACAAGAACTAATAACTCAAGCTCTTACCATGGGACAAGCCAAAGTCACATTCATACAAGAACTTATAGCTTAAGTTCTTACCATGGGACAAGCCAAAGTCACACAACTCGAGCCTGACCAATGTGGGACAAAGTTCCACCTTCATTGTGTGCACAGTAGCTTGCTAGCATAGTAGCCTGTCAGCCACACAGTAGCCTGCCAGCCACCTTGGGGCCCGCCCACATGTGACCACACAGTGACAAGGCGTCACAATATTCCTCAACGAGAGCAGAGCCGTCCTTGGCTCTGATAGGCACCTAATGCCTATGGCATTATGATGCTAGTGTTAGATAATGACCATGATCTTGATGATGCGCGCATGTGAATACTTGTATGCTATGTACTTTATACACAATCTTGCATTACTCGAATTCTAAATTTTTTCCCCTAGCCACTTTGACAATAGAAAGTATAGATTAGAATATAAGTATCAAAGGCTTAGATAAATTGATTTTATTTTAGCATAGATCATCCTTCAGTATTCTTCCTATCAATTTATTTCTTAATCATTAAAATTTTCCTACTGTTTGATTCTGGCACAGAATCCAAGGGTTTGGATCACTAAATCACCCAATCATATGAATGACTTGAATCAACTAGATGGCCCAATTATGGCAAAGGTTCCAGTACTGAATCAACTAGATGGCCCAATTATGGCAAAGGTTCCAGTACTTAAACACCCCAAGCAAATTAGAGGTTTAGATCAGTAGAAATGAGCTAAATCCTATAAACAATTTGGATTATTGTAAAGGAATGCAACCATGTTGGCAATTTGGATCACTTAATACAGGCCAACCACAAGAATAGTTTGAATTTAATAAAATGAGCCTACTCATATCAACGATGGACCATTAAAATTGAACCAAATTATGCAAATAGTTTGCATCGTTAGAAATGGTCCACATGATATTCAATAGATTAGGTCACATAAAATAAACCAATGTAGCCGACTATTGTACTAAAGCTACTAAAAAGAGAAGTCGTCATTCTACATCTCCCAAGGGACACCAAATCACCTCAACTAATGAGATAATTTAATCTAATGTACCATAATAAAAAAAAATTAACTTATAATCTACAACTACCACTAATAAATTGAATGTAAAATTATCACAGAAACTATTCCACTTCATAGAAATGAAAAACTATTTACATCATTCTAATCGTGTATCTTTAAAGTAATTGACTAAAACTAGCAAACCATTGAAACATGCAGAGGCAAACAAACATGAAGGACAAGTATGTATGTATTTATTTTATATATATATATATAAACAGCAAGTACATATGTTGAACCATAACAAATGGTAACTGCATGGTATTATAACTAAAAGGGAAGAATAGAATCTCCACATATCAACCCAAAATAACTAAAGATTTGGATCACTGGAAATGTGCCAAATGATATGAATTAGTGTAGATTGCTAACAGCAGCACGAATCATATGATGCATTTGGATCGCTATATGGGCCGAATCATATAAGAAGTTCAAATCCGTTGAAATGGCCCAAGCACCTCAAAGGTTTTAATCCATTGAAATGGGCCAAATCATATGAACAATTTGGATGATTTGGAAACTAAAAGAGCAATCTACAAAATTTAGGGCATGGATCAACTTAGCATATACATTGCCATTCATATGATTAATTTAGATCATGAAATGCAGCTTTAATCATATGACAAGTTTAGATCATGAAAAGCAACTTGAATCATATGATGAGTTTGGATCATGAAAGGAAGCTTTAATCATATGATGAGTTTGGATCATGAAAAGCAACTTCAATCATATGATGAGTTTGGATCATGAAAAGCAGCTTTAATCATATGAGGAGTTTGGATCATGAAAAGCAGCTTCAATCGTATGATGAGTGTCAATCGCCAAATGAGCCGAATCATATGAACAATTTGGATCCACTGAATGGCCCAAGCATGTCAATGTTTTTTATCCATCGAAATGGCCCATGTTAAAGATTTGGATCACTAGAATAGGGCCAAATCATATGAATTTAGATCGTTGTAAAAAGAAACATGATTGGTTGAATTGCGTATCAAACTGAAGAGGGTCCTAAAAAATTAATGATCTGGATCACTAAGAACCAACCTCAAATATTATGAATAGATCGATCTAACTTAACATATCCATTGGGATGGGTCTTGGAAAGAGGCTTCAATCATTTAATGAGTTTAGATCGCTAACAGCAGCACAAATCATATGATGCATTTGGATCACTGAATGGGCCAGATCGTATAAGAAGTTCAAATCTGTTTAAATGGCCGAAGCATGTCAAAGGTTTTGATCCATTGAAGTGGCCAAAGCATGCCGAAGGTTTGGATCACTAGAAATGGGCCAAATCATATGAACAGTTTGGACCATTTCTAAAGCTGAAGAGGGTCCTACAAAATTTAGCGCATGGATCAACTTAGCATATCCATTGCCATGGATCATGAAAAGCAGCATCAATTATATGATGAGTTTGGATCATGAAAAGCAGCTTCAATCGTATGATGAGTTTGGATCACCAAATGAGCCGAATCATTTGAACAATTTGGATCCACTGAATGCCCCAAGCATTTCAATGTTTTTTATCCATCAAAATGGCCCATGTCAAAGGTTTGGATCACTAGAAATGGGCCAAATCATATGAATTTGGATCGTTGTAAAAAGAAAATTGATTGTTTGAATTGTGTATAGAACTGAAGAGGGTCCTACGAAATTAACGATGTGAATCACTGAGAACCAACCTCAAATATTATGAATAGATGGATCTAACTTAACATATCCATTGGGATGGGTCACGGAAAGAGGCTTCAATCATATGATGAGCATAGATCACAAATAGCAGCACGAATCATATGATGCAATTGGCTCGGTGAATGGGACGAATCATATAAGAAGTTTAAATCCGCTAAATGGCCCAAGCACATTAAAGGTTTTGATCTCACAGAAAGAGGCTTCCATCATATGATGAGTATAGATCACTAATAACAGTACGAATCATATGATGCAATTGGCTCGATGAATGGGTTGAATCATATAAGAAGCTTAAATCCGCTAAATGGCCCAAGCATGTTAAAGATTTTGATCCATTGAAATAGCCCAAGCATGTCAAAGGTTTGGATCAGTAGAAATGGGACAAATTATATTAACAGTTTGGATCATTTGTATAGCTGAAGAGGGTCCAACAAAATTTTGTGCATGGATCAACTTACCATATCCATTGCCAAGGATCACGAAAAGCAAGCCTTAATCATATGATGAGTTTGGATCATGAAAAACAGCTTCAATCGTATGATGAGTTTGGATTGCCGAATAAGCTAAATTATATGAACAATTTGGATCCACCGAATGTCCCATGTCAAAGGTTCGTATCAATAGAAACGGGCCAAATCATATGAATTTGGATCGATGTAAAAAGCAACTTGATTGTTTGAATTCTGTATAGAACTGAAGAGGGTCCTACGAAATTAACGATGTGGATCACTGAAAACCAACCTCAAATATTACAAATAGATGGATCAACTTAACATATCCATTGGGATGGGTCATGAAAAGAGGCTTCAATCATATGATGAGTTTAGATCGCTAACAACAGGACGAATCATATCATGCATTTGGATCGCTGACAGGCCGAATGATTTAAGAAGTCAAATCCATTGAATTGGCCGAAGCACGTTAAAGGTTTTCATCCATTGAAATGGCCCAAGCATGTCAATGCTTTGGATAAAAAGAAATGGGCCAAATCATATGGACAGTTTGGATCATTAGTAAAGCTAAAGATGGTAATACAAAATTTTGGGCATGGATCAACTTAGCATATCCATTGCCAAGGATCACGAAAAGCAACTTTAATCATATGATGAGTTTGGATCATGAAAAGCAGCTTCAATCATATGATGAGTTTGGATCATGAAAAGTAGCTTCAATCGTATGATGAGTTTGGATCGTCGAATAAGCCAAATTATATGAACAATTTAGATCCCCTGAATGGCCCAAGCATGCCAACGTTTTTTATCCATCGAAATGGCCCATGTTGAAGGTTTGGATCAGTAGAAATGGGCCAAATCATATGAATTTGGATCGTAGTAAAAAGAAACTTGATTCTTTGAATGTGTATAGAATTGAAGAGTCCTACAAAATAAACAAAGTGGATCATTGAGAAACAACCTCAAATATTATAAATAGATGGTTCAACTTAGAATATACAATGGGATGGGTCATGTAAAGAGGCTTCAATCATAAGATGAGTTTAGATCACTTAGAGTAGCACGAATCATATGATGCATTTGAAGAGTTGAAGAGTCCTACAAAATTAACGAAGTGGATCACTGAGAAACAGCCTCAAATATTATAAATAGATGGTTCAACTTAGAATATCCAATGGGATGGGTCATGTAAAGAGGCTTCAATCATAAGATGAGTTTAGATCACCTAAAGTAGCATGAATCATATGATGCATTTGGATCGTTGAATGGGCCAAATCATATAAGAAGTTCAAATCCGATGAATTACCCAAGCACGCTAAAGGTTTTGATCCATTGAAATGGCCTAAGCATGTCAAAGGTTTGGATCACTAAAAATGGGCCAGATCATATGAACAATTTGGATCATTGGTAATGTTGAAGAGGGTCCTACAAAATTTTGTGCATGGATCTACTCAGCATATCCATTGCCAAGGATCATGAAAAGTAGCTCTAAGCATATGATGAGTTTACATCATGAAAAATAGCTTTAATCATATGATGAGTTTGGATCATGAAAAGTAGCTTCAATCCTATTATAAGTTTGGATCGCTGAATGAGCTGAATCATATGAACAATTTGGATCCACTGAATGATCCAAGCATGGGAATGTTTTTTATCCATCGAAATGGCCCATGTCAAAGGTTTGGATCAGTATAAATGAGCAAAATTATAGGAATTTAGATCGTTGTAAAAAGAAACTTGATTGTTTGAATTGTGTATAAAACTGAAGATGTTGAATTGTGTATAAAACTGAAGATGGTACTACAAAATTAACAAAGTGGATCACTAAGAATCAGCCTCAAATATTACGAATAGATGGTTCAACTAAGCATATATTCATTCGGATGGGTCATGAAAAGAGGCCTCAATCATATGATGAGTTTAGATCACTAACAGCAGAACAAATCATATGATGCATTTGGATCGTTGAATGGCCGAATCATATAAGAAGTTCAAATCCGCTAAATTGCCCAAGCATGTTAAACGTTATGATCCAATTTAATGGCCCAAGCATGTCGAAGGTATAGATCACTAGAAATGGGACGGATCATATGAACAGTTTGGATGATTAGTAACGCTGAAGAGGGTCATACAAAATTTTGGGCATGGATCAACTCAACATATCCATTACCAAGGATCATGAAAAGCCGCTTTAACCATATGATTTGGTCGGATCATGAAAAGCAAGTTCAATCATATGATGAGTTTGGATCATGAAAAGCCGCTTTAAATATATGATCAGGTCGGATCATGAAAAGTCGCTTCAATCATATAATGAGTTTGGATGATGAAAAGCAACTTCAATCTTATGAAGAGTTTGGATCACCGAATAAGCTGAATTATGTAAACAATTTGGATCCACTGAATGGCCCAAGCATACCAATGTTTTTTATCCATCGAAATGGCCCATGTCAAAGGTTTGGATCATGAAAAGCAGCTTTAATTATATGATTTGTTCGGTTTGCTGAATAAGTCGAATCATATGAACAATTTGGTTCCAATGAATGGTCGAAGCATGTCAATGTTTTTTATCCATCGAAATGGCCCGTGTCAAAGGTTTAGATCACTATAAATGAGCGAAATCATAGGAATTTGGATCGTTGTAAAAAGAAACTTCATTGTTTGAATTGTGTATAAAACTGAAGAGGGTCCTACAAAATTAACGAAGTGCATCACTGAGAATCAGCCTCAAATATTACAAATAGATGGTTCAACTTAACATATCCATTGGGATGGGTCATAGAATGAGGCTTCAATCATATGATGAGTTAAGATTACTAACAACAACACGAATCGTATCATGCATTTGGATCACTGAAGGGCCGAATGATATAAGAAATCAAATCCGCTTTAATCATATGATTAGGTCGGATCATGAAAAGCAAGTTCAATCATATGATGAGTTTGGATCATGAAAAGCCGCTTTAAACATATGATTAGGTCAGATCATGAAAAGTAGCTTCAATCATATGATGAGAGTCTGGATGATGAAAAGCAGCTTCAATCGTATGAAGAGTTTGGATCACCGAATAAGCTGAATTATGTGAACAATTTGGATCCACCAAATGGCCCAAGCATACCAATGTTTTTTATCGATCGAAATGGCCCATGTCAAAGGTTTGGATCATGAAAAGCAGCTTTAATTATATGATTTGTTTGGTTTGCTGAATAAGCCAAATCATATGAACAATTTAATTCCAATGAATGGTCGAAGCATGTCAATGTTTTTTATCCATCGAAATGGCCCATGTCAAGGGTTTAGATCACTATAAATGAGCGAAATCATAGGAATTTGGATCGTTGTAAAAAAGAAACTTCATTGTTTGAATTGTGTATAAAACTGAAGAGGGTCCTACAAAATTAACGAAGTGCATCACTAAGAATCAGCCTCAAATATTACAAATAGATGGTTCAACTTAACATATCCATTGGGATGGGTCATAAAATGAGGCTTCAATCAAATGATGAGTTAAGATTACTAACGACAACACAAATCATATCATGCATTTAGATCATTGAAGGGCCGAATGATATAAGAAATCAAATCCGCTAAATTGGCCTAACCACGTCAAAGGTTTTGATCCATTGAAATGGCCCAAGCATATCAAAGGTTTGGATCATTAGAAATGAGCCAAATCATCTGAACAATTTGGATTATTTGTTATGCTGAAGAGAGATCTACAAAATTTAGGGCATGGATCAACTTAGCATATTCATTGCCATGGATCATGAAAAGCAGCTTCAATCATATGATGAGTTTGGATCACCGAACAAGCCGAATTATATGAACTTGGATCCACTTAATGGCTCAAGCATGCCAATGTTTTCGATCCATTGAAATGGCCCATGTTGAAGGTTTGGATTAGTAGAAATGGGCCAGATCATATGAATTTGGATCGTTGTAAAAAGAAACTTGATTCTGTGTATAGAACTGAAGAGTCTACAAAATTAATGAAGTGGATCACTGAGAACCAGCCTCAAATATTACAAATAGATGGTTCAACTTAGCATATCTATTGGGATGGGTCATGGAAAGAAGCTTCAATCATATGATGAGTTTAGATCACCAACAGTAGCACCAATTCATATGATGCATTTGGATTGCTGAATGCGCCGAATCATATAAGAAGTTCTAATCCGCTAAAATGCCCAAGCACATTAATGGTTTTGATCCACTGAAATGGCCCAAGCATGTCACAGGTTTGGATCAATAGAAATGGGCCATATCACATGAACAATTTGGATCATTAGTAATGCTGAAGAGGGTCCTACAAAATTTTGGGCATGGATCAACTTAGCATATCCATTGCCAAGGATCATGAAAAGCCACTTTGATTATATGATGAGTTTGGATCATGAAAAGCAAATTTAATTATATGATGAGTTTGGATCGTTGAATGAGCCGAATCAAATGAACAATTTGGTTCCATTGAATGGTCGAAGCATGTCAATGTTTTCTATCCATCGAAATGGCCCATGTCAAAGGTTTGGATCACTATAAATGAACAAAATCATAGGAAATTGGATTGTTGTAAAAAGAAACTTCATTGTTTGAATTGTGCATAAAAATGAAGAGGGTCCTACAAAATTAACGAAGTGCATCACTGAGAATTAGCCTCAAATATTACGAATAGATGGTTCAACTTAACATATCCATTGGGATGGGTCATGAAAGTCAGCTTCAATCATATGATGAGTTTAGATCACTAACAGCAGCACAAATCATATCATGTATTTGGATCACTGAAGGGCAGAATGATATAAGAAGTCAAATCCATTGAATTGGCCGAAGCATGTTAAAGGTTTTCATCCATTGAAATGGCCCAAGCATGTAAGTGGTTTGGATAAAAAGAAATGGGCCAAATCATATGAACAGTTTGGATCATTAGTAAAGCTAAAGACGGTAATACAAAATTTTGGGCATGGATCAACTTAGCATATCCATTGCCAAGGATCACGAAAAGCAACTTTAATCATATGATGAGTTTGGATCATGAAAAGCAGCTTCAATCATATGATGAGTTTGGATCATGAAAAGTAAATTCAATCGTATAATGAGTATGGATAGCCGAATAAGCCGAATTATATGAACAATTTGGATCCACTAAATGGCCCAAGTATGTCAATGTTTTTCATCCATCGAAATGGTGCATGTTGAAGGTTTGGATCAGTAGAAATGGGCCAAATCATATGAATTTGGATCGTTGTAAAAAGAAACTTGAGTCTTTGAATTTATAATATAATTGAAGAGTCCTACAAAATTAATGAAATGGATCACTAAGAACCAGCCTCAAATATTACAAATAGATGGTTCAACTTAACATATCCATTGGGATGGGTCATGGAAAGAGGCTATAATCATATGATGAGTTTAGATCACTAACAGTAGCACAATTCATATGATGCATTTGGATCGTTGAATGGGACGAATCATATAAGAAGTTCAAATCCGCTAAAATGCCCAAGCACAGTAATGGTTTTGATCCATTGAAATGGCCCAAGCATGTCAAAGGTTTGGATCACTAGAAATGGGCCAGATCATATAAACAGTTTGGATCATTAGTAATGTTGAAGAGGGTCCAACAAAATTTTGGGCATGGATCAACTTAGCATATCCATTGCCAAGGATCATGAAAAGCAGCTTTAATCATGTGATGAGTTTGGATCATGAAAAACAGCTTTAATCATGTGATGAGTTTGGATCATGAAATGCCGCTTTAGTCGTATGATGAGTTTGGATCACGAAAAGCCGTTGTAATCATATAATGAGTTTGGATCATGAAAAGTAGCTTCAATCATATGATGAGTTTAGATAATGAAAAGCAGCTTCATTCGTATGATGAGTCTGGATCGCTGAATAAGCCGAATTATGTGAACAATTTGGTTCCTCTAAATGGCCCAAGCATGTAAATGTTTTTTATCCATTGAAATGGCCCATGTCAAAGGTTTGGATCAATAGAAACAGGCCAAATCATATGAAATTGGATCGCTGTAAAACAAAACCTAATTGTTTGAATTGTGTACAGAACTAAAGAGGGTCCTACAAAATCAACAATGTGGATCAATGAGAACCAACCTCAAATATTATGAATAGATGGATCAACTTATCTATTGGGATGGGTCATGGAAAGAGGCTTCAATCATTGATGAGTTTAGATCACAAACAGCGGCACGAATCATATAATGCATTTGGATCGCTGAAGGGGCCGAATGGTATAAGAAGTCAAACCCGCTGAATTGGCACAAGCACATCAAAGGTTTTGATCCATTGAAATGGCCCAAGCATGTCAAAGGTTTAGATCACTAGAAATCGCCAAATCATATGAATAGTTTGGACCATTGGTAAAGCTGAAGAGAATCCTACAAAATTTAGGGCATGGATCAACTTAGCATATCCATTGCCATTGATCATGAAAAGCAGCTTTAATCATATGATGAGTTTAGATCATGAAAAATAGCTTCAACCATATGATGAGTTTGGATCATGAAAAGTAACTTCAATCGTAGGGTGAATTTGGATCGCTGCATGAGCCAAATTATATGAACAATTTGGATCTACTGAATGGCCCAAGCATGTCAATGTTTTTCATCTATCGAAATGACCCATGTCAAAGGTTTGGATCAGTAGAAATTGGCCAAATTATATGAATTTGGATCGTTGTAAAAAGAAACTTGATTCTTTGAATTGTGTATAGAACTGAAGAGAGTTGTACAAAATTAACGATGTAGATCACTGAGAACTAGCCTCAAGTATTACTAATAGATGGTTCAACTTAGCATATCCATTGGGATGGGTCATGGAAAGAGGCTTCAATCATATGAAAAGTTTAGATCACTAACAGCAACACGAATCATATGATACATTTGGATTGCATAATGGGCCGAATCATATAAGAAGTTCAAATCCGCTAAATTGCCCAAGCACGTTAAAGGTTTTCATCCATTGAAATGGCCCAAGCATGTCAAAGGTTTGGATCACTAGAAACGGGCCAAATCATATGAACAGTTTGGATCATTAGTAAAGCTGAAGAGGGTCATACAAAATTTTGGGCATGGATCAATTGAGCATATCCATTGCAAAGAATAATGAAAAGCAGCTTCAATCATACGATGAGTTTGCATCATGAAAAGTAGCTTCAATCATACGATAAGTTTGGATCATGAAAAGCAGCTTCAATCGTATTATGAGTTTGGATCGCCGAATAAGCCGAATTATATGAACAATTTGGATCCACTGAATGGCCCAACCAGGTCAATGTTTTTTATCCATCGAAATGGCCCATGTCAAAGGTTTGAATCAATAGAAGCGGGCCAAGTCATGTGAATGGTATGGAAAACTAAGGACTGGCCATCCACATCACCAATTTGGATCACTAAGTAGAGGTCTATTGATGTGAATGGCTTGGATGATTAAAAAAACAGATCCCAATCATATCAATAGTATAGATCGCCAAAAACTATTCAATTAAGATCCCAATCTCAATGATTAAAATAAGCCGTCCACATTACCATATTGATGACGTAGACCCCTTAATACACATCTATGTATATGACTAGCCCAATCATAAGAAAGGCTTGGATGAAGGAAAATTGGCCCAACCATATTAACAATTTGGCTCCTCTTTTTTAGAGATATGAACCTAATCCTATAAATGGTTTAGATCATTAAAATTAGCTCATTCATATGAACAATTTTAGTCACAGAAAATGGGTCAAGTCATACGAATAATTAAGATCCCAATCATAAGAATGGTATGAATCCATGAAAAGTAGCCCTCCACATTACTGATTTGTATCATTGAGTATGGGCCTAATCGTATGGATGGTTCTAGTGATTGGTAAGAAACTCAACCAAACAAAATAATTGGAATGTAGAAAACAAGTTGAGTCATCTGAACAGTATAGATCACTAAAAGTAGGCCGAACCATGCCATCAGGTTAGAGCATTGGAAATTGGCCCAGCGATATTCCTAATTTAGATCCCTAAATACTAGTCCAAACATATGATTGGCCAAATCATATGAACAACTTTGATGAGCGAAGATTTTTTTTTTTTTTTGAAAGATGACGCAAATTGCATTAAAAGAAGGAGAAAAAACAAGAAAACAAAGGCAGCAGTAAGACTGCTGAGATAGCAGAAAGAAACTCCATGCCTAGAAACAAAAAATCGGAATCCCTCGGGGATTCAACATGTACAGCCCACTCTATAATTAAAGATTTAGCTCTAGAAGAAACCCAAGCAACAGATTTAGCGGGGTCCCGGAAGCATCTGCAGTTCCTTTCCTCCCAAACAGACCACCAAATGGCGAGGAGGGCAATTCTCCACAGTGTAGTCCGAGGCTTGCCTAGCTTCGCCCCATGCCAAGCGAAAAAGAGGGAGACTACGGTGTCGGGGGAACACCAGTATTATTAACGATTTCTATCACTTAATACAAGCCTATCCATATGAGTGGTGCATGTGCTCCAACCTATCATTTCAACGTTCGATCCCTAAGAACTTACCCAAACTAATGATTTTTGGTGCATGTGGCATCATTGTAAACACCTTTTGATTAGATTGATGAAAAAACATTGTAGAATGGCAATGCTTCGTATCACTAAAAATTATCGCAATCTCATAAAGGATTTGGATCATTGAAAAAGGGGCCCAATCATATAACGGGTTCATATGATTGAAAATCATTCCATATGCCCAAAGGCAACCAAAAGCAGAAGGATAACGGAAACACTAGCAGAACGCAAGCAAAATGTTGCTAATATAATCTCAATCATCTAGATGAAATTTTCATTATTACAGGCAAATAAAAGCCTGTAATGTAATGAATTGAATTCTAAATCATGTAGAAACTAACCTTTCTGAGCGGTTAATCCATGGCAACAAATACATCCAGCAAAGAGTATCACCTGTTTGCTTAAAAGATCTAACACTGAACCCAAAAAACAAAAAGAAAACAAAAAAAACAAAAAATGCAATAAGTGAATGAACCACTAAACATTGGTTTCACAAAGGCAACAACAAAGAAAGTAAAATATATAACTAGTAGCATCGCATATAGTAGCAACAGCAAGCACATTTGCAAACACATGCTCCTGTACAGCTGATACTTCTATTACTCGGAATAGAAAATCTATAATTTAGTGAATTCCGAATCACGGTGAAACCAGTTTTCTGAATAATCACTCCGTGGCAATATACATCCAACACAAGAGAACAACTTGTTTGTTGCAAAGATCTCATGAGCCTTGTAAGATTTCATCGAGCACCATTTAATAAATCTATTCCAATAAATCTTTTGAGGCAGATCCATTGTATGTACATCGAGCACCATTTAATAAATGGTGTCGGCCTTAGAACCAATAAGGGCAAAATAAGTGAATCAATCTGGACTGATCAATCCATTGAAAAAAAAAGCATCAAATGGGTGTTTCTAACCATTCAATCCATAAACAACTTTCAGGACCATTTCTCTAAATTTATTGTCATTAAAATAATTTTTTTTTTAAGGCGATAAGTAGGAAAGTATGCCAAATGGTGTGACTTTTGGGCCATGGCCCTCACTATGTTGATGGCCTGGTGCCAAAAATAGGACTGTACACTCCTCCAAATGGATACGCATGTACATTAGACTGACTGTTGGACTGACCGATTCATAGGCCACCTACGGATGGTCCATTTCTCAAAAAATGCAGCAGATGGGTGTTTCTAACCACTCAATCCATAAATAATTTTCAAGACCTTTTCTATAGATTTATTGACCATCCAAAAAAGGCCATATATAGGATAGCATGCCAAATGGTGCAAGTTTTGGGTCATAGCCCTCTCTATGGAGATGACTTGGTGCCAAAAAGCAGGACCATACACTCTTCAAAATGGAGACACATGTACATTAGACTGTGGACTGTTGGACAAACCAATTCAGTCCACCCCATGGATGGTCCATTTCTCGGAAAAAAATGCAGCAAATGGGTGTTTTCACAACTATTCAATCCATAAACAATTTTGAGGACCATTTCTCTAGATATATTGACCATCCAAAAAAGGCCATGCATAGGACAGTATGCCAAATGGTGTAACTTTTGAGCCATAGCCCTCACTATGGAGCTGACCTTGTGCCAAAAATTAGGCCCACACAAAATGGACACAATCCAAAAAATGCAGCAAATGGGTGTTTTCACAACTATTCAATCCATAAACAATTTTGAGGACCATTTCTCTAGATATATTGACCATCCAAAAAAGGCCATGCATAGGACAGTATGCCAAATGGTGTAACTTTTGAGCCATAGCCCTCACTATGGAGCTGACCTTGTGCCAAAAATTAGGCCCACACAAAATGGACACAATCCAAAAAATGCAGCAAATGGGTGTTTTCACAACTATTCAATCCATAAACAATTTTGAGGACCATTTCTCTAGATATATTGACCATCCAAAAAAGGCCATGCATAGGACAGTATGCCAAATGGTGTAACTTTTGAGCCATAGCCCTCACTATGGAGCTGACCTTGTGCCAAAAATTAGGCCCACACAAAATGGACACAATGTACATTAGACTGTGTACTGTTGACAAGTATTTCTAAACCAACCATTGTTTTCATGCACGAACAAATATGGCACACGTGTATGGCATGCGACATTCCCATTAGTTCAGGTGGGCCACACTGTTTAGATTACATTGCTTAAACATCTGGTTGTTTCACTCGAGTAGGCCACAGAGCATGGTTAAAAGACTTGGTGAATTAACCCGACCCATTCAGCCCGGAGTGAAGTCGCGACTCATCTGAGTCGGAGCTGAATAGGCCTGACTCGCCCAAGTCAGGGGTGACTCATGGGCGCTGACTCGTGGTATCGAACCGAATCGGGTCTGACAGAGACCGAGTCGACTCATACAAGTCGTATCAGACTCATCCAATTCTTAAAAGTATACCATAGACAAAATCAATGAAGCGCTACACACAGACAAACAAAAAACTAAAAGAGGTTTTAGCCATCTCTTTGAGACAAAAGGTCTAATCACTGTGGCCTGTAAGAACTCTATAAGGTGGGCCTTATTGATCAACAGTCTGGATTGTCCTAAGGGTTGGATAATGTGATCGGGTGCACCAGCGGGCCCCACTAAGTTGTGATACATCCAGAAATTCATGTTAGGAAAGGAAGACCTAAGCATCCCTATCTACAGCAATGGCATCACAGCAAGGTAAGTCATTCGCTTCTTCAGATCTCCATATCTAATGCACAGCAAGATCCTTTGGAAATTCCGCATTAAGAAAATATTACAGTTGGTATCAGAGCCACTGTGCAATAGGTATGGATGATCGAATCCAGCCAATCCAGACGTTGGGATTTCGGATCTCAAATCCAGCCATAGGGATTTTCACTCCCAAAACAGACAACTGAGATTTTGAATCCTACATCTGGAATTCGGCATCCAGAATATAAATTAGGGCTTTCGATCCCTAAATCCAGACTTTAGGGATTCTAATTTCCAAATTCAGACATCAGGGACCTTGATCCCCAAATCAGAGTTTTTCGAAACTCTGAATTTAGGAATTGGAATATCGAACCTCAAATCTACGAATTGGGAATTCCGGATTAATTATTCCCAAAACAGGCCATGGGAATTTCGATTCCCAAAATCGGAGATAAGGGATTTGAATCCCAAAATCCAGAATATTTGGGGATTTCAGTCCCATTAGGAATTTTACTTCGTCTTACTTGTGATTGTTAGAGGCCGGCAGCTATTATCATCTTTCAATGATGCAGGCGTCGGTGATGCCTTGCATCTCCTTCTTTCTTGCCCATCAGCCATTATCGACGTCTTGTACTCGCGTTCCTATCGCTGACGGCCGAAACCTTGGGTTTCGGATGACGCTGGAGCCATCACCTTTTCATCCCGCGTCGTCGAGGCTACCGGCAGTGGCAAAGGGAGAGAGAGAAAGAGGTTTTCAGAGAGAGCGGGGGGAGAAGGAGAGGTTCTCAGAGAGAGAGAGAGAGAGAGCGCGAAGGAGAGGTTTTCAGAGAAGGAGAGAGGGAAGGAGTGGTTTTGGGAGAGAGAGAGAGGTTGCTTACTCGGCAAGCAAAAGCAAAAATGACCGTTAAAGATATTTTGGTAATTTAAGGAGATCTAATAAACGCGGATTTGGAAAGCGGATTACGTCCTACCCCGACGGACGATAATCCGTCCGGGTAGGGCTCTGTGGGGCCCACCGTGATGTAATACTTTTATCCAAGCCGTTCATCTCTTTTCTCATATCAATTTATGACATCATCCAAAATTTGAGGAAAGCGACATTCTCCAGTGAACCACACGAAGGATGCAGCAGTGATAATGACACTTACCGTTGAAACATCTCTAAGGGCCAACGTTTTTATATGATCATGATCATTTTTAATCATATCAGCTTGATCCGAAACTTCTGCAGACCCAGAAAGTTTTTAATGGTGGACATTCTTTCCCCACTTTGTGGTCCACTTAAGCCTTGGTTCCACCTCAGTTTTAGTTTGATATCTTAAAATTATCTCCAAATATGGATGGATGGCATGGATAAAACCATTCCGTTACTTTGGGCCCATAGAGCCCCACCTGACTGACGCGGTTGCGTCCTACCCCACCTGAACGGTAATCCGTCTGGGCAGGGCTATGTGGGGCCCACCGTGATGTAATTATTTTATTCATACCGTTAATCGTTTTTATATGATCATTTTTAATGTACTATACAAAAAATGAAGCAGATAAACAAATCCAGTGGACCACTTCAAAGGAAGCTGCAATGATAATGACACCCACCGTTGAAACATTTCTAAGCGCCACTGTGATTTTTTTTACCACCCAACCTATTAATAAGGTCATGTAAACTTAGATGAAGTGAAAACACAAATTTCATCTTGCTGACACTTCTCCAACTTCTAGAAAGTTTTTAATGGTAGAAGTTTAATACACAATTTGTGGTCCACTTAAGCCCTAAACCTACCTCAATTTTCAGATCATATCTTAAAATAATCATATAAAAACAATTAACGGTGTTGATAAAATACTTACATCACGGTGGGCCCCACAGAGCCCTGCCCGGACGGATTACCGTCCAGGTGGGGGTAGGACGCAATCCGCGTCCCACCTAGACGGACTTTGGTCTGGGTAGGGTAGGACTCAATCCGCTTCCGTGGATTTTCGGCTAAAGCTATGAAGTTCCTGTGCTAGAAACGTGGGTGGGGCCCACCACGATGTTTGTTAGAAATCCACCCCATTCATCCTTTTTGTGAGCTCATTTTAGGTCTTAAGATCAAAATCAAATAGGATCCAAGACTCGAGTGGGCTGCACTAAAGGAAAAGGTGGGTAGGGAAATTCCTACCGTTGAAACTCCATGGGTCGTCAATGATGTTTACATGCCATCCATACCGTTCATAGCGTCATTCCTATTAGGATAACTGAAAACACAAAATATTAGCCTTATTTACATCTTCTGAAGCCCCACAAATATTTCAACCGTGGATGATTCAGTCTCACTATTTCGGCCCACTTGAGTATTGAATTTGAGTCATTTTTTGCTATGTCCTAAATTAAGCTCACAAAACAGGTGGGCCTTGCGTTGGAACCTAGGTGGGCCCACTGTTATGTTTGTGAGAAGTCTAGCAATGGCTTATGCTCCAAGGAAACTATCATAAATTAATGTTCACTAATCTAGTAAGACATATCACATCATCCATGCCCAATTTCTCCCCAAGTGAGCAACTTATTCCTCTAACAAGACGCCAGTTAACTAGACTCAAGTTGGTGGTTAGGATAGTCCAATGTAAACATTTATTGGCTTCGATCCCTCTTACATGGTCTTCAATATATGAATAATTTTACTAAGCCAAAGGTGGCCCTTTGCCTCAAGAAGTAGCCACAAGGTAGCCCTTGCACCTGGGTCTAACGGACCTTTCTTTCTTTATTTCTTTTTATTTTTATTTTTTTCATTGGATTGAACTCGGACCCTAAGAAATGAAGGGGTGGGTGTTCGTCTCGTGGTGGTCCACGCTGGTATATTAAAAAAGAGGATGTCTTGAGTCCAACTGGTTGGACCATAGTTTAAGGTCCACCAAGCGGATTACTCCTACCAATTAAGTGCTTGCGAAATCCCAATCCTCCATAAGTTGCCCCGCCATGAGGCAACCTATCCACTAAAGTGACCATCACCATAGAAAACAATGTATAGCCATTGATGAGTGAATATGTATGATTTTCATACATAAAAAACTTACCACTGGTTCAGCATTCAAGGAGATTCATTCACTTAATAAATTCGAAGTTATCCATTAGGTGGACCATAACCACTAAATAGGGTCTAGTTAATTGCCATTTTGTTAGAGGAATAGGTTTCTCAAATGGAGAGAAATTGGGCATGGCAGATGTTGATGTCCTAGTAGATTAGCTTCTCAAATATCATGGATGATGACTATCATGCGATTACATTTGCATTGCCTTATTTCTTCAAGAAGATTTACATTTTTATTTTTTTAAAAGGTTAGCTTGTTAGTACACACCCATGTCAGTACACACACTCCATGTTAGCCACCCCCACTGGGGATCCATACCAAGACCTCCAGTGTTGAAACGAGGTATCTCCACTTCAAGAAGATTTACATGACAATTGAAAGATTTTTATATGGGGTACTCATGTTTCTCCTTTTTAACGACTATGATATAATCATTCTCGTTACGTTTTGATTTGAACACTGACCATTTACATTCCGATTTGATTTTTAAGAAGTTTTTAAAAAGATGCATCATTGATCTATATAATTATCATTCCACTACCTTTTATCACTATCACTGCCAGTTCCAATAAATGGATGATAGCTTGGGTGATGTTTATGTAAAATCTATCCCAACCGCTAGGTGTGTCACCCATGTTAGGTCAAGAGACAAAATTGTAGCTCTATTTCTGATTCAAGTGGACCATATGATTAGAAACATTGTACAGAGCAACACTCACCCTCCAAACTATTTCATTAGTAGGGCCCACTTGAATCATGGATGGGTGTGATTTTTTTGGACACAGGCTAAATTTTTGTTTGGAATATAATGCTGGAGTGGATTTTATATAACTAACATAGGGCTGGTAAAAATCATTCCTTTAGTGTGGCCTGCCAAAATTACAAGTCAACTTGATTTTGTACATGTGGGTGGGAATATATATCTAATGGCCGGGTGGATCTTAATCACAGTTGGCTTGTTAAAATCAACAGTGGCATCCCATGCAATTACCTCTTTTCTAAATCTCTGTACAGTTTAAGAGGGACCACAGACTTCATTTTCGACAAGTCCTAATGATGTGCATGCAAAATCCATTTTCAACCATTGTATGCATAATCTAGTTTAAGCCCGGAGCTATAAAAAATAAGGTTAACTTATGATTCATATTGGTTGTAATGTAAAAGGTCCAATCATTGATATGAACCATCAATCATTCGGAGTATCCACTCAATGGCCCATCCCTCTCAAATAACTTTGATTAAATTATCAAATCTTATAAAATGACTTTGATAGGATGACACTAACCATCAACTTAATAGTTGGGCAAATGATGGCCTATATTTAATGTAATCAGAAAGGTATAAGAATTGACATAAACCATCCATCTCGTGGGGACCACATTTGATGGCTCATCATCCAATTAGTGGTTTGGGACATGCATAGTCTACATTGAATACATACTTAGAAAGATATGGACCATCCGTTATGTGGGGTTCACCTTTAATGTCCTGACACTCTTAAATTACTTTGATGGGAAGAACCTAACCATCCCGTTAGTGGTCTTGGAATTGGATGGTCCATACTAAGGATGCTAGAAAGATTTTAGAATTATTGTGAATTGTCAATCATGTGTGCCCATCCTTTTAATCACCCATCATTCTCAAATCACCCTGTTTGGATGATCCTACAATTTGATACGCAGTTTGGGAAATAGACGGCTCATATTGAGTGTGCTAGAAAATCTAAGGTTGATGTGTATTGTTCATCATGTGTGGCTTAAAATCACTTCAATTAGGTGATCTTAATCTTCCGATTATTGGTTTAGGAACTGAATAGTCCATATTGAGTACACTAGGAAGGACTGTCCATCGTGGGGGGCCACTATGGATTGCACATCCCTCTAAAAGCACTTTGATCGAATAGGTCATTGGTACTAGAGTTCTGTGCATCTTAAAAAGGAAAGACATGCGTGCGGTTTTATTGTTAGAAAATGTTTTATTATTCTTGTAGGGCTTGTTTGGTTGAACGTATTTCCTTATATTTTTCATGGAATTTCTTTCAAATCAGAAATAAATGCATACAATCAGAAATTGGATCAATTTTTATGACATAACATGTGATTCGAAGCCAGAGCTTTGTGGGCCAAACATGATATGTGTTATATCTATGCCCTCCAGGGCCCAGAGATAAGATCTCAAGTGGACCACACACTACATAATTAAAGCAGTGGAGATTGAACGCTAACCGTTTAAATGTTCTTCCAATGGTGTGGCACACTTAAGCTTTGGACATTGAATGCTGGCCATTTACATTCTGATTCTGATTTGGAGATTGAATGCTGGCCATTTACATTCTCATTAGTCCATATAATTATCATTCCACTACTTTCTATTACTAATTGTTCCAATAAATGGATGATGGCTTGGGTGATGTTTATGTAAAATCCTTCCAACTACTAGGTGGGTCACCCCATGTTAGGCAAAGGGACAAAAATGCACCTCTATTTCTGATTCAGGTGGGCCACATGATTAGAAACATTGTACAGGCTCTCCAAACTGTTTCATTAGTAGGGACCACTTGAATCATAGATGGGTATTATTCAATTAATGATTGAAAGGATACGATTGTATTTTGAGGTGAAATTGGGCATGCTCTATCCATGATTAGTGCCATCAAATCGATGGTCAGGATCACTAACCCCTGGCCCCACATGTACAAAATGGGTATAATAGTAAATTTTCCATAGCCATGGACCCCACCTGGTGTTAGGTGGGTTGGGACTGTGGTGTTTCAGTCACAGTCAAATCTAATACTCGTTTGCTTTCCGAGTAATTGTAATGATGTACTGTGGACGTGTCACACTGGATTTTGCTACCTAGACCATCCATTTAAAGCAGACCATAGATGCCGGATGCCTCGATATTCTTTAAAAGAACCTAGACATCGTATATGACACTTTTTTTTTTCTAGACTTGTAGCTGCCTTACTTTTTGGACCATGCCCTGACATTTTTTGCTAAGATGAATGAACATCATGGATATACAATGCATATATCGAGGTGGGTCCCACAGTCAGGGACTCGACCATTAAGCTGGCCTAATTGAAGAGGTGTGAAATGACAATTTTACATTTTTTATTAAGATTTTGCATTTGACATGCTTACACCGTGCTTTTTCATTAGTCCATCTTTTTTGTTAGGGATTGCATTATAACTAGAGCTGGGCATCAAGTCGAGTTGAATCGCGGTAGGGCTGACATGACTCAATCAGATTTTGAAATATGCCTAACTTGAACTTGACTCAACTCAGAACCAGGTCCAGCATGCTCAAGCTGATCCGAATCCAGGTCTAGCTTGGACTAATCCGAATCGAGTCCGAACTGGTAAAATGTACCCAGTCGGTTTGAGTTGGCAACGATTCAGTTCCAGAGACGAGGGAGGGAGGGAGTGAAAAGTAAAGGGAGAGAGAGGGACATTGATTCTCACTGTTAAAAAATTTGTAAGGCCCACCATAATGTTTATTTACCATCTGACTTATTCACAAGGTCAAAGAGAAGTTGATGAAGAGTAAAAAATATCATATTGATACAAAACTTTTGTGACCATAAAAGGATTTCAATAGTATACATTTAATTCTAGTTGCCTTTTGCGGTGTAGTCCATTTGATCTTTGAATTTGTGTTATTGCTCGGCTCAAGACTTATGAAGATCTCGCCAAATGAATTGACGGTTTAGATATAATGCATACCTCGTGATGGGACCAACAAAACTTGTTGGCGTTAACACACCAGCGAGGTCGGTGGTGTGTGGTACAACAACCAATCTGCTTCCACACAACTGACACTTGACAGTTAGACAGATCTCATCTTTCGTCCAAGTTGAGTATCTTGGTAGCAAATACGGGTACGAGTGGCATGGATCTCCTATACGTATGGTTCAATAACACGCGTGATCGATGATTCAAAAAAGAACCATGTCCAGGTGGGAAACAAATCGGCTACTCCCCCGCCACCAGCCAATGGCTTATGGTCGGTGCTCTGTGGGCCCCACCATGATGTATGTGTTTCATCCATGCCGTCCATCTATTTTTACAGATCATTTTATGATATGAGACGATATATAAAAATCTCAAGTGGACCATATTACAGGAAATAGTGTTGAATGAGTGTCGGCCATTAAAAACATTCTGGGGCCCATAAAAGTTTCTGATCAAGCTGATTTTTGTTTTTTACTTTCATCCGGGCCTGTATGACCTAATCAACAGATTGGATGTCAAATAAACAGTACAGTGGGACTTAGAAGGATTTTAATGGTGGATACCCAATCACTATTGTTTTCATGTGGCGTGGTCCACCTGAGATTTTTATACCTCTCGTTTTTTGGCTTAAATCTAAAATTGTCTTTAAAAATGGATGAACGGAATGGATGAAAAGAATACATCATGGTAGGTCCCAAAGAGCACCGACCACCAGCCCAGGGCTGGTGTCAGGGGCGGTAGCCAGTCCGTTCCCGTCCAGGTACGTATAACGGTCAGCCAGCTGGCTATTTCTGTTAAATGACCGTGATACCCTTAACGGTCTGGTGATTTTTTTACGATTTCAGTCCCTCTCTCTCCCTCTCAAAACCTCTCCTTTCTCGCCTCACTTTCTCTGAAAACCTCTCTCTCCTTTCACGTCTCTCTCTCTCTCTTTCTCTGAAAACCTCTCCCTCGTTCCCTCTCTCTCTCTTAAACCCCTTTTCATCTCTGTCATCACCATTGGAAGAATGATGCAGGGGTACCGTAGGTGCGCAATTCATCAATCTCTGTCTCGCCTCTCTCATATCTTTCCATCTTCTCTCTCACTCTCTCTCTCTCTGGGAATTGAAATCCCCAATTACAGGATTCAGGGATTCGAAAATTCCCAATATCTGATTTCGATTTTTGAATGCCCTGATTGCCATCTGGATTTGGGGTTCGAAATCCCTAACTGCTGTACCTGGATTTAGGGTTCAGATCTGAAATCCCCAATACGTGATTTGGGATTCGAAATCCCTAATTACTGATATGGGTTTAGAAATCTCAATTCCCAGATTTAGGGATTCGAATCTAAAATCCCCAAATTGATTTAGGGTTTAGGATCTGAAATCCCCAATTAGGTTTCGAAATACGAAATCCCAATTTGCCTGATTTGGGAATTCGAATTGATTTCAAAACCCTAATTATCCTGATTTGGGGATTGGAATCCAAAATCCCTAATTATCTAATTTGGATTCGAATTGGAAATCCCCTAATTACTGAATTGGATCATCCATTCCTGATGCACAGTGTCTCTGAGGCCTGTCTCCGGAAAATGCTGCCACTTGTAAGCATCCTCTTTGATTTGCGTTACAATTCTTCTAGACTTCCAAAGGAATCTTGGCAAGCATTTAAGGGTGTGTTTGCATTGGATTTCTGTAGGTATTTTCCCAAGACAAGTCTATCTATGCAGGTGTTGAGGATGCATTCATCACAATTTATTTGATGAGAAAACCTACAGAAACTTCTGCAAATCTATTAGACCTTGTAAAGAATCTAGTATTGGCGATCTAGCAGCTCTAGAATTTATAGTTGGTTCCTTGGTATCTAAGGGGGATATTTCTACAAGAACGGTATGTTTATTCGATTGTCATAATTTCAGGTACTGCTTCCATCAACATGATTCACTCACTTTGCTATAGAAGTTATGCATTGGTGTTCTTTTGGCATTCTTTGATGTGCATAGTTAGACACTTAGACTAAGAACTACGAGTGCTGATTTCTGCACACTTAAGGGCCTGTTTTCCTCACCAATTACCATGGTAATGTAAAGAAAATGTGCAGTAATTACAAATTGCTTTACCTGCTTTCTGAGTCTGACTACATATGCATTTGACCACTGATTACTGTGGTAAATTGTAATGATGGCATTTTTACGTTACCTGAATGTCAAATCGTCACAAAAATACATTGATGTTGCTGTTTGGATTCAAAATTTTTACAGTAATTACATATTGATTAGGATCATTTCAAAGGATAGAAACCTTTGACATGATTGGGCCATTTATGTGGATCCGAACCGTTCATATGATTTGGCTCATTTGGTGATCCAAATGCTTGATTTGTGCTTTTTAAGTGATCCAAACTCATCGTATGATATGTTAAGTTAATCTATATTATTAATATTGTTGAGATCAATTCTTAGTGATCCACACTGTTAATTTTGTAGAGCCCTCTTTAACTTTACAAACAATTTTAATGATCGGGCATATTGTTGCTGATCCTTCATTATTTCTTCTAGTTTAGTTAATTGAGGTGATTTGGTCCTTCATCTTATTTTCGCTTCATTAGTGATCCAAACTCAACATATGATTGAGGCTATTTTCAATGACCCATGCCAAAAGATATGTAAAGTTGATCTATATTATACATATTATAGAGATCAATTCTCAGTGATCCATACCGTTAATGTTGTAGAGCCCTCTTTTAACTTTACAAACAATTTTAAATGATCGGGCCTGATTTCGTCAATCCTTCATTTTATTAGATCCAATATAGTTGGTTGAGGTGATTCAACTATCGGGGGATGTACAATGATGAATTTTCCATTTTTAGAGACTTTGGTTTAAGAGTCGGCTATAGTTGGTCCATTTTAGAATTCATGCTATCTTAGTGATCTACACCATCAGTGAATGTCGCATGAACCAAAAGTTACTAGTGATTCAAATTTTGCTAATGATTGGGCTCATTTTCAGTGGCACATACCTTTGATGTGCTTAAATCATTTCAAGTGATCTCAACTGTTCATATGGTTAGTCTTGTTTTCTGTGATCCATACTCTTCATATGATTAGAGTCGTGTCGGTGATGTCAACCATTCATTAGTTGAGGCCTTTTTTAGTGATCCAAACCAGTTGGTATACTTATGCCTCTTTTCACCAATCCATTAAGTTCATCTTTTGATACTTAGGCCTCTATTCATTAATACAACACTTAATTTTTTGGAGTTGTTTTCAGTGATCTAGATCGGTTTGATGTAATCAGGCCTTTGTTTACCTATCTAATCACTTAATGCTATATACTCCTTGTTGGATTGCACAAGCGTAGAAAAATGTTAGGAGAGGAGGCTGTTTCTAGTGATCCAAATCAGTTACTATCCTAAGGTCCATGGTTCAACAATCCAAGTGGACTTATCCAGACTCTTTACATTGGCCCGTTTTAGTGATCCAAACTTGTCTTATTGTTGGGGCCCTTTTTAGTCATCTAAATTAATTGACATTTTAAGGCTTATGTTCATTACTCTAAGCAAGTGATCTATAGCCTATGTTGGTTGGATTGGTCCACCACTAATGTCAACCATGAATATTATGCAAAGGCCCATGTCTCGCAATTCAAATAGGCAGTGTGATGCAAACCTCGACGGATCCGTAATTGTGTTTTCACCCATTTGAGACAAGTGCATGAATCATGCACAATGGGCCTATTTTCAATTATCCAAACTATTAATATCTCTTGCTCCATTTTTACTGGTAGAAACAATTCTTATGGTTGGTTCCTTTGTAGTAATCCAGATTGTTAATTACTCACTTCTAATGATGCGAGCTACTTATAGGAATGGTCCCACTTTCATTAACCAAACCATTTGTAGGATAAGCTAACCTTTTGAAATGCTTGGACCATTCAAAGTTATCCAATTAGGCCAAACTTTTAAAATGCTTTCATAGTTTGGAGTGATCTAAATTGTTCATATTAGTGGTTATTTTTAAGTGGTCTAAATCAATCTTTAAATCATCCTTGATTTGTCTATGTTAAGTCAAACTGAGCGGTTGTCACTTCTCTCTTTTTAATAAATAGGTTGGGCAATTTTTTTTAGCATGTTGGATGCGCTTTGCAAGCTTTGAGTCAACTTAGCAATTCTTTAACCTGAGGGAACTAGCTTGCTAAACTATTAATATTTTTTCAGTTAAGTGATGTGTTTATTAGTGTTTAGGAAGGAATGCAACTTTTTCTCTAATGAAACTTTTTAAGCTTAAATTTAGCAATTTGCAACATGAGGGAACAAGCTTGGCATATTTTCTATATTTTTTAAGGTTATAATGATATGATTATAATTAGATCAGAGGACAAAATGCACTTTGTTTCTTAACGAGTCCTTTTTCTTGGCATGTTCCTAATGAAATTTATTTATTTTTCATCTAGTTTTGTTAGGCACCTCACCGGTTTATGACAATTGTTCTTTTATGCTTAATGTATCTCCAAAAGAACTCAATTAGGTTGTTCTTTTGTCTCATGCCTTATCTAGTGTTGTAATCACACCATTTATTTTTTTTTAAAATTAAATTTAATTTATTATTATTTTTTTTTTGGTGTTTCAACTTCTTTGCATTCAAGCGGTGTGTTCGATTTACTAAGAGAACGATGAAGCTTGTTGGTTTCCATCATATTCATCAAGGTTTTAATTCTTCCATGAGTGAGATTTTTCTTGTTATTAATTGATCATGGAATTATTGTTTTGAATTTTAAGGATCTTATTTGATTATATTGGGGGTTGATATGTAGAGATTCTATTCTTCCCTTTTAGTTATAATACCATGCAATTACCATTTGTGATGGTTCAACATATGTACTTGCTGTTTTTTTTTTTTTAAATACTTGTCCATCATGTTTGTTTGCCTCTGCTTGTTTCAATGGTTTGCTAGTTTTATTCAATTACTTTAAAGATACACTGTTAGAATGATTTGAATAGTTTTTCATTTCTATGATGGGAAATAGTTTCTATGATAATGTTACATTCAATTTATTAGCTATAGTTGTAGATTGTAAGTTAATTTTTAATGGTACACTAGATTAAATTATCCAATTAGTTGAGGTGATTTGGTGTCCCTTGGCAGATGTAGAATGGCGACTTCTCTTTTTAGTGGCTTTAGTACAATAGTCAGCTACATTGGTTTATTTTATGTGACCTAATCTATTGAATATCATGTGGACCATTTCTAACGATGCAAACTATTTGCTTAATTTGGTCCAATTTGAATGGTCCATCGTTGATATGAGTGGGCTCATTTTATTAAATTCAAACTATTCTTGTGGTTGGCCTATATTTAGTGATCCGAATTGCCGACATGGTCATATTCTTTTACAATAATCCAAAATGTTTATAGGATTTAGCTCGTTTCTACTAATCTAAACCTCTAATTTGCTTGGGGCGTTTAAGTATTGGAACCTTTGCCATAAGTGGGCCATTTTAGTCGATTCAAACCATTCATATGATTGGGTGATTCGGTGATCCAAATGCTTTTCAGTTGGCCTATATTTAGTGATCCGAATTGCCGACATGGTCATATTCTTTTACAATAATCCAAAATGTTTATAGGATTTAGCTCGTTTCTACTAATCTAAACCTCTAATTTTCTTGGGGCGTTTAAGTATTGGAACCTTTGCCATAAGTGGGCCATTTTAGTCGATTCAAACCATCTATATGATTGGGTGATTCGGTGATCCAAATGCTTCTCATTATCCATGTCAATGCTTATGTTAAGTTGATCCACGCTCTAAATTTTGTAGGACCCTCTTCAACTTTACAAATGATCCAAACCGTTCATATGATTTGCTCAATTTACATTGGTCCAAACCTCTTACATGCGTGGGCCATTTTAGTGGATCGAAACCTTTGATGTGCTTGGGACATTTCAGCGGATTTGAACTTATTATGTGATTCGTCCCATTCAGCAATCCAAATGCATCATATGATTCATGCTGTTGTTAATTAGAAACCCATGGTAGGGTTTATCCAACGATCAAAATCGTTAATATGGTAGGGTTTATCGAAACCCATGGTAGGGTTTATCCAAACCCTACCACGGTTGATCCAAACCCTTCATATGATATGTTGGTTTCTGGTGATGCAAACCTTTGATATGCTTGGGCCATTTCAATTGATTTGAACCGTTAATATGATTGGCTTATACTTACTGATCCAACGCTTCAAATGATTAGGGTTGCTTTTAATGATCTATGCTCTAAATATCATTAAGGTCGTTTTCGGTGATACATTATATACAATGATAGTGCCTTTTAGTTGTTCATTGTGATGGATGTTTTTAAATGGCGATTAATTTCAATGAACGAGATGTATGAAGATATACATGAATATATTAATGAGGTCTACCAGAAATTCCAATAGGTGATATAGTATGTACAATGATAATGCCCTTTAATTGTTAATGGGGAAGAAACTATGGGGAAGATGATCAATTACCACGTCTATTCTTTTTTGTATGGTCATACAGAGCTCCACCATGGGCGACAACATTCGCTTGACTTGTGGGAAAAGAGGGTGTTGACAATCAATAATTTCAAAGAAGATCCCTTACCCTTCCTAACATATATGTATAATGTGTATGGGAGATGCAGAGTCAATTAATCACCTCTTCATTCATTGCATGTTTGCTTGAAAGATGTGGGAATACTTTCTCAATGCTCTCCATACAAGCTTAGGTGAAGCCAAATTCTGTTGTGGACCTTCTGTGGTTTATCATTCAGGAGGGGTGGGAAAAGTGGGGAAAGCTTTGTGGAGATTGCTTCTATATAGGAGATGTTTTTAGAATAGGAGTTCTTGGCATGTTGTGGCCGTTAGGGAAATTAAATGTATTTTTTGGGTTGGGCTTCTTATGTAAAGCCGGTTATTCCTGCTAATCTCTCATATGTTTGTCAATTGTGTAGGTGAGTTGTTTTATTTTGCGAATTTTGTGGGCTTTTAATGAAGCTCTCTTAAAAAGAAAAAAAAGGCTGAAGTGAGCCATAACTAAATTCTTTTGTTGGTTTTAGGTTTTACTACAAAAAATACAAAAGTAAAAACAAATAAGAAGGACATAAATAAAGAAGAAATGTAAAAAAAAAAAGGAGTAAAAAATGTATGAAGAATCTAAACTAAAGATGATTTTTGAGCAAGATTTCCTAGTAGGTGAAAATTAAATGCCCCAAATTTGTTGTTGGAATGACCTTTTATCAATAAATGAAACTTAAAATACAGATTAACTTCAAGATCTCTAAAAAATTGATTATTTGAAAATACCACTTATGAATGATATTTTTGTTGAGGCAAAATAATCTTCATGCTGAGTGTCTTTCCTATTTTGGGATACTCTTGATCTTAGTAGGGTTTGACAGTTTACATATATAACTAATTACACCCTAAGCACACAATACACAACTTCACTAAATGCTGAATATCATTCACCTCCAATAGAAGGATAATCAAATGCATACTTAAGGATGAGCCTACCCCAATCCTTTTTTCTCATTTTACTTGGATCTTCGATAGATGTGAAGTTTCGCTTCCTAAAAGGGATGGGAACAGGGACACCTGTTGTTATAAAAAAAAAACTTCCCAAAACTCGTCACGAGTTTGGGTGAATGACTTTGGTCATGGGTTTGCTCCCCATAGACACAAGTGTGATTCCCCTCCCCGTGGATTACATATCACGAGTTGGGGCGAATGACTTTGGTCATGGGTTTGCTCCTCACAGACACGAGTTTAATTCCCCTCCTTCTGGATTACCTGTTATGAGTTTGGGCGAACGACTTTGGTCGTGGGTTTGCTCCTCACAGATAAGAGTTCGATTCCCATCCCCGTGGATTACTCGATGCACGTGGTGTAACTGAGAAGTTTTTTATTTATAATCCCCACATCTGGAGACCCGCTACACCCGATCTGACGCGGTGCTGACTCGACTCAGTACCTGTGACTGGGTCAGACTCAGTTTGGATTAGTCCATGACAGACTTGGACTTAGATTTGGTCAGGCATGCTGGACTTGGTACCGAGTTGGGCGAGTCGGGTTAACCCTTCAGCCTTAACTTGGTTCGACTCGACTCGTTGTCAGGCATGCTGGACTTGGTACCGAGTTGGGCGAGTCGGGTTAACCCTTCAGCCTTAACTTGGTTCGACTCGACTCATTGCCCTGTTCTTCACCCTATTTATCAAGGAAAGTTTTTGTTTTTAATCCTCACATTTGAATATTTTTGAAATTTTAACCTTCAATTTCAGTGTGCAGTATTAAGCCTACGCCTATTCATTCCTTTCAAGCTTGATTCTGCCCTTATAGGTGTATGCTCATGACGCTTTACCACTGAGTTCGATTTCCTCTCCTTGGATTTAACGCTGCATGTGGTTGGCGGGTGATTGCGTGCATTTGTAAGGAATGGTCTCACCCTAAAGGGACGGGGAGACCCCGTCTTTTTATATATATATATATAAACTTCCTAAAACCCGTCACGAGTTTGGGCGAATGGCTTTGGTCTTGGGTTTGCTCCCCACAGACATGAGTTCGTTTCCCCTCTTCGTGGGTTACTGGTCACGAGTTTGGGAGAACGACTTTGGTCGTGGGTTTGCTCCCCACAGACACGAGTTCGGGAGAATGGCTTTGGTCGTGGGTTTGCTCCTCACAGACACGAGTTCAATTCCCTTTCCCGTGGATTACCCGTCATGAGTTTGGGTGAACGACTTTGGTCGTGGGTTTGCTCCCCACAGACATGAGTTTGGGAGAACAACTTTGGTCGTGGGTTTGCTCCCCACAGACACGAGTTCGGGAGAATGGCTTTGGTCGTGGGTTTGCTCCTCACAGACACGAGTTCAATTCCCTTTCCCGTGGATTACCCGTCATGAGTTTGGGCGAACGACTTTGGTCGTGGGTTTGCTCCCCACAGACATGAGTTCGATTCCCCTCCCCGTGGATTACTCGATGCACGTGGTGTAATAAGGGAAGTTTTTATATATATATATATATATATATATATATATATATGTATATATATAAATCCTCACATCTGGAGACTCCTGAAACCCTCAATTCTGCATTCACTATTAAGCTTATGCACGTCCATTCCTTTCAAACTTCATATTGCCCTTATAGGTGTAAGCTAGTGATGCTTAACGACTGAATGAGAGCTTCGTCTGTCGATGAATAACGGATTGACTCCGCTGTTGGCATTACTTGTTTTTCTCTCGTTTCCTATTAGTGAGTTTCAATGCACGCTGTCACTAATAGGGAGACGTCATATCAGCTGAAAAACAGAGCCCCAATCTAGTAGGGCGCACTATAGTGCACTTCGAGTGGCCTAGCTTCCAGCTCTCTTGATTAGGTTGTCATATTTTGCAGTGGCGACTCTCGAAGCATGGGAGCTACTCTTATACCAGCAGAATTACATGAACAGTATGGTGTTTCCAGTCAAAGCCTTCGGCTCGAACTTCAATATATAGATCTCATTTTTCTTCAAAGTAGACGTCATATCAGCTGAAAAACAGAGCCCCAATCTAGTAGGGCGCACTATAGTGCACTTCGGGTGGCCTAGCTTCCAGCTCTCTTGATTAGGTTATCATATTTTGCAGTGGCGACTCTCGAAGCATGAGAGCTACTCCTAGACCAGCAAAATTACATGAACGGTGTGGCGTTTCCAGTCAAAGCCTTCGGCTCGAACTTCAATATATAGATCTTATTTTTCTTCAAAGTGGATCTATCAAGGGCCAGACTAACCCGAACCCCCGAATGGGCTTATCACTGGTGTTGGTTGATTAACTTTGATTGCCTATCAGTTGTTCGCTCGACCAAAAAGTCCATCTACATCCCCTATTCAATTTAGAAATCCTGCCTTGCCTCTTATCACTTCACTCCTTCCCCGTGATCATTTTCAGGTTTTGGTTTGTCCTGGACGATGGGGTAAGCTCCCATGAATGTGCACATGACTTACTTTTTATTGGACTATCTTTAATAGGCAAAATCTCACACCACTTTACACGGGTTGATTAGCCGTGGAATTAAAGTAATAACCGTTAATCTTTAATTAGGATCAAGGCAAATAAGAACAATCAGACTCTTACCCGAAGATGAAGTTAGTCTTGGATAAGGACACTACTTGGATTAGGAAGTCACTCATAACAAAATGTTTTTTAGCTGAAAATACTGGGGCATCATTTAAAATAGACAAATTGTATGCATCATCTTCAAAAGGAAAATTTTAATGATTAAGAAATAAATTGATAAGAACAATACCAAAGGACGATCTACGCTAAAATAAAATGAATACATCAAAGCCTTTGATCCTTATATTCCAATCTATACTTTCCATTGTCTAAGTGGCTAGGGGAAAAAATTTAGAATTCGAGTAAGAGGATTATGGTATCTATCAATAGTGGATTAAATGTTAAACTCTAGAATTCTATGAGCAAATTTAAATCAAATTAGTTAAAACCTTGTTAGTATTGAAGTCCTTATATGGGTAGACAATATGACCTTGTATAAAAATTGCTTACTCCAAGTTTGATTCCCCTCCCTATGGATTTTGAGAGTATGGCTCTGGTTGTGGGTTTGCTCCCCTTCCCGTGGATTACCCAATGCAATTGGTTGGCGGGTGATTGTGTGCATTCGCTGGGAATAGTCTCGCCTTAAAGGAGGCGGGGACACCATGTTGTTATAAAAACAAAAGAAAATTCTAAATTCACAAGTGTGGTGTTTGTCATCGTTGCTATAGCAAAATTAGAACGACAAGAAATAGTACAAAAAAGAGAATACTCCCTTATGTCTCTTGCTTGTGTTATTAGGAGCATGACTATGATTCCAATACCAGATTTGTAGAACGCCTTCATTTATTGGGCTTGTTTTGCTAGTTAAAAGTATTTTCACATTCATTTGTTGGCACAAGTGAAGATGGCGTCAAAATGTTTCAACTTAAATGCCATATGTTGCGTTGTAAGCCTTTGTTAAATGTCTTGGGAGACTACACGGTTGGTTCTTTTGTGTGGTAAGAATCATGTGAATTTGCATATTACACGACATGTGTGGCATACGATAACTATTCATAGTGATAGAAAGAAATTGAGTAAGAAATACTAGTTATACATGCAAGGTGTGTGATTTGATGAATGAATATAAAACATTGTGCTGTTGTGGATATGGGTGTCTTTGACCCTTACAATGCTTAGTTTTATGTATTTACCATTATTTGCCATCTCTTCGTATGCATTCTTTTGTTTTTGCACTAGTATTTGCGATTGCTGGAGACGCCTCTTGATCTAAGTTGCAAACATGGTGTCATTGGCCAGGGGACTTCAACTGTAAGTAAATGCACTCATGGATTTTTATTTTTATTTTTTCATTTTTTCATTTTGAATGCTTGGGTTTGAACTTCAAAGCCAATGCTTGGGTTTGAACATCTTTTACTTTTGAGGTTTGTAGCAATTTCTCACCATCACTTATGAAGACTTGTCATTCATATCCTTGTGTTCGATAGTTCTATTTATTTGTTACTATGAATAATTAGACTTCATTAAAGAAGATGAATCACTTTAGAGAGTATGAAGAAACTTGCAACCAATAGAGGGCAATATGCCCCTTCTTGGCAAGCAAAAAGTCTATGCCATCTAAATGTTATTTACCAAGCATGTTGTCTCTATAGTTCATAAATATAACCTAAATAAAATGTTTCTAGTTCTCCACAAAAGCCAAATGAAGTATGTAAAAAAGTAGCAACATGTTTTTCAAAACATCCTTTAGGCAAGATTAGCTTTTTTGAATGAGCATAAGGCAAGAGCAAGGAGTGATGGCTTCTACTTGTGCAAATGAAACACATCAGCTAGACTGGAGAAAGTGGTTAAGGTTACATGATTTGATCATTTCCCTCAAATTGGGACCCGAGGTTTGTGAAGCCCATGTGTGTCTTACTGTTAGGATATTCGAATAGGTACCCTAAGAGATACCTAAACTTGATTGGATTTGGTTTTGGGTATTCAAAACTAGACTTGAACTCGGAAAGAACCCATCTGGGTTAGCTAGGCCTGGGTACGGGGGTTCTAGGAAACACAAACTCAACCCGTTAACAACCCTTTCAACAAAGTTCTCTAAGGGTTATGTGAAGCCCACTCATGTACAAGGCATGATGTCTATAAGGCATTGGATGTGCAGACTAGTTGAATATGTAAGTTACCGAAACATAGTAGCCACCTATATAGACCCTTTAAGAAAACTAAAAGTACAAAATGTATATAACAAAAAACAACATAACGAAATAGTAACCAAAACATAGTAGCCACTTATATATGCTTACCTGTAGATGTTGCCCTTCTTAAAGAGTGGTGAAATTGAAAGCAATTTCTGAAATTATGAATGAAGTAAAGTGAAAGTCATAGCAAGCAAAAGGTGGTATATGCAGAACATGTGGCCCAACCAATTAATAAAATATGTGGGCGTATAGGGTTTTAACAGTTAAAGCATCTATTTGCTTTATCGTTTTTGCTATTTTGAAATAGGTTTAAACATTCTTGAGCCCTCTAGATTAGTAAAGTGAGACAACAATTGTCCTCTAGTAAAAGAGGGAGTGCAAATGGTTGGGTCGAGGGGTGCCCCGTACTCGACCCATTTAAGAATATGTGGGCGTATAGGGTTTTAACAGTTAAAGCATCTATTTGCTTTATCGTTTTTGCTATTTTGAAATAGGTTTAAACATTCTTGAGCCCTCTAGATTAGTAAAGTGAGACAACAATTGTCCTCTAGTAAAAGAGGGAGTGCAAATGGTTGGGTCGAGGGGTGCCCCGTACTCGACCCATTTAAGAATACAACTGTTGTTTTAGACCTAGACACAAATAAAAAAAATCGGGTTTGGTCTAAGTCCTGTTAAAATCGAAAGCAATCGGGTTTCTATTTCTCTCGATCTCGTTACAGGTCCAAGTAGTTGCATACGATCGACTTATGTCATAGACCACACGTTTGAACCACGTCTCCTATTTGCTTTATTGATATGCCAACCATTTCTTTGTTTGACATATTTAGTAATAAGAAGTTCCATCCATAAGGCCCTAATATTGATTGTCCACCACCATTTCCCTAGAAGAGACCCACTTGTTTCTGTTAATGAAGAAGCCGTGGGCTATACAATTGGTAATAAGATTGAAAAAAAAAAATTCCCTACACTTGTAGCATTTCTACATATTTTTTCATAAAATTTCATTTTTTCCTAAAATTTTCTGAAGTTTCTGACAATTTTTTTTTTTTTTTTTTTGGGGTTGTGCAATCACATATGCGTTATGCCATCGCATATGCACACACCTTCCTATTGTCGCACGTGATCGCTTATGTGATTTGACAACATTGTAGAAAAGTGATGCAATTATATCCAAAATGAGTTCATATCATCAAATCATATAAGATTAGTGTGTAAACACAACTAATACATTCTAAAGCCAATAAGGATGTAAAAATTATAATGTATTGATACAAAATCATGGATAAGTAACTTGGTTCCATTGATTTTAAACCACTTAAACAAGTAAAAAACACTTTAAATTACAAAAAAACTCACTGATTGGGTTTTTTCTGTTATTTTTTCATGAAGGGCATTGTTCTCTTAGTATCGTTGATATATATATATATATATATATATATATATATATATATATATATGTATGTATCTAGAGAGAGAGAGAGAGTCACACTTCTTGAATAATGGTGCATATACGCTTGTGAGTTGCAACTATCTCAATTGAACTTAGTCATCAAGAGTATTCATGCTTTTCGGTTAAGGCTTGTGCATGGGAGCATCATTCTGGATTGGGAACTGGGATGTGAGAATCCCATTGTAGAGCAACATGTTAAACAACTCTAAAGATAAATTTCATGCTCACAAATTTAGGTTGATCTTGAAGTCTATCAGTGCACAAATTCAACTTTCAAGCTCACTATATATCAGGTGTACACATTTGTTAACATCGTATCTATTTGCTTCATTTTTATTTTCACCTGATAATCTTTTGGCTTCATCTACAATTTCTGTCTTTTTTTAGGTTCTTGTCTTACTGAACTAATTTATTTTGATATTCTTGCCTACATTTAGGTTTAATAATGTTGAAGAACAACCGAACATACCTTGTCCAAAGAGGCATATTCCAATTTCCAATTACTAAAATAGAGCAATGTAAAGAAGTGCAATGATTTGGAAGCTTCTGTGGTATTTTACTGTCTCACTCATATTTTTGTCATCCTAGTTGTAAATGTACTTGGGGCAAGTAGCATCATATCATGTTGTGGTTTTCTTTTCACTGGAACTTGTAATTTAGTACTTAGCCTAATTAGCAATTCCTACTAGAAACCACATTATTTGATACTATATATATATATATATATATATATTCCTTTTAAATTACTAGATACTAAGGAAGACTTCTATCGGGCTAGAATGAAAGCCACAAGTTGCATGTGGTTGGTTTCATCATCTTTGATCTGACAAGTCCATCATGTTGGGACTGGATTGACCTAAAGATGTATGCGGATTTCGAGGTTTCAATGTTATGTTCTTTAGCTCAGCTATAGGTTTAAATAGTGGCTGACATATGGGTATCCTTGGGTGCATGCATCAAGGTGCAGTTGAGGCCCGTATGTTCTGACATGGGATTCTCATGAGGGCAAGGAAAGCTTTCCAAGTAGAGTGGGAAGGATTTTTGCAAGATGTTTTCGCTTCCATATTGGTCACATATTTTGGTTAAATTCATGGCTAGAGGATCGCCCATCGGGAGAACTTTTTCCTTTGCTCCTCTTATGGTCAACGACTTAAGAAAGAAATGGAAGTTTCATATTATTGTTATGAATGGGGTGTATGGTGTAGTGCTTTGAAGAAATCTTTATGAAAATAGAAAGAATTGACATGCCGACCTCGTCTCTAAAAGGGCCAGGAATTCTTCCTTATGCAAGTGATCAAAATAGCTAAATTCCAAACAATCATTTTGTTGGTTGGGTGAATGAGTCAATCTAGTTGTGTGGTACTATTCAAGCGTCTTGGCTCTACCACTTACACGTTAATGTCCTCATCTTGTGGTCATTATTTCTCATCTATTCATTCTTCTTTCCTGATCCTGCCCTAGTTGCATGTGGCATTTATTGAATCCGGGGAGGGAGATATGAAAGTGTGGTGGTACTATTCAAGCGTCTTGGCTCTACCACTCACACGTTAACGTCCTCATCTTGTGGTCATTATCTCTCATCTATTCATTCTTCTTTCCTGATCCTGCCCTAGTTGCATGTGGCGTGTATTGAATCTGGGGAGGGAGATATGAAAGTGTGGACTAGGTCCAAGAAAGTAGGGTTCAGCTAGTAAGTAGTACTATCTACTGTTCAGTTAGTTACTCGTTGGTAAAATGGTGTGGAAATTTTATCTTCCATTAAATTTCATTAATTTTCAATGCATTAGATGAATCTAAAATAGAAGTTTAGTTGAATACATCCCAAAATATTACAATGAGATTCGTCGGGACTCTAGCAGTTGGATTTGGCCACATTCATAATTTCCATCTAACACCATCTAACATCATATAGATTTATAACTATCAATTCAAGAATGATCACCTACACCTCAAAACATGACACTTTATCATCCACCTACAGTATATACAGTTTTGATTTATTCACAAGTGCATGCTGTAGCTGCACTAAGACATCTGAGATGGTGGAGATTACTGGATGTCTCATTCACATTGGAGGGTGGGAAACAGACTTACATTACTTATAGGAGCTGTGTATCGGCAGTAGCAGAAGAAAAGTTGACAGTTCTAGGTTTTGAGGTACGGAAATCTGATTACTTTCTCTATCCATTGTGATTGGTTATGCTCTTCTTGCATTTGGGTCCTGCTCACACATGCGTATCTTGTCTAAATATTAGATTGTGCTGGTAAGTTTTTTGTTAATTGGTATTTGATGTTGACTACCCTGTAACTGCCTATCTGACTACTGATGTAGGAATCTGAAATTAAATGTGAGCACTTAAGGGTTTATTGGAACCTTCAGCTAAGTTCATCCAATGTGTTTGTGGAATCCCTATCTGAGAGAAGTTGATCAGCTATTGCAGACCCAAAACATATGCAAACAAACACAACCTTATAGTGGGAGAAATTGTCGGGGAGCAGTTCTTGAATTGGAATCGCTTCATGTTCAAAACTGTAGTGGATTCCAACCACTAATTAGGAGGGTCAAACCCCTAGGCTAAACCAGTTGCAGGTTTGAAAGAAAGAGAGAAAAACAAACAGAATTTTCATTTATGTACCCAAATATATGGGTACACTAGGGCTGTAAACAGTCTGGGCAGCCCATCAGGTGTTTGGTCTTGACCTGACATTAGTGAGGCTCAGGCTTGATTATTAAGCATTTTGCATGCAGGCTGGGCTCGCATGTTGCAAGGCATACCTAACTAGCTAGGTAATGTCCTTGAAGCAAGTAGGTTTTAAGATTTCCCCAAGTTACCATATTTGAAATAAGAACATCAATTAAGTTAGATTGTTTAAGATTATAATTTATGATTATTTTGTGTGAAGCTCAATGCTACCAATATTGAATGGTTTTGTTTGAAGTGACAATACTTTATATGCTATATACCTTGTTTTTACTAAGAAATTGCCTAAGTGACTATCTAGTGTTGCTTGGGCATCCATGAGGGTTGATATTGGCATCAGTTAGAGGGACACAAATAAAGTCATTTGTTTATTTAGAATGAGAAAATGATTGATGGGAAAATGATTACTTTCTCCACAAACTACCATATTTAAAATAAGAACAATTGTGATAGATTTTTTAAGATTATAAATTATGATGGAATGTTTTGTATGAAGTTTAATACTTTTTTTTTTTTTGAAATGTCATGCCTTTGCATATCCCCCTTTGATAATAAATAGCCTAGGAAAACTGACTAGGTAAACATTTCCTTGAAGTTTGCCTTAATCTCAATTTTGATAAGGTGGGGGTACTATGTGTGTCTTTCACTTTTTGTTGTCATGCCTAAAAAATCTAGGAGCACTTGATGGGGCCCACCTGAGTATTGTAATGGCCTGAAATTTGATGTGACCCCTCCTCCAAGTGAGAAACAATGGATGGGCTGGATGTCTAAACCACATCTCACTGGGCCCTATATACTATCAAGAAAGTTTCAGCGGGCGAGCATCCACTCTCGACTGTTATCTGTGGTGTGGCCCACTCACCTAAGTCATGGATTGGCCTGATTTTTAGGTCCATGGCTCGCCGTTGAAGGGTGCACCTGATCGATGGGATGGATGTCTGTCACACATGGTGGTGGGGCCCACAAAGCTTGACCTCATTAGGATGCCCAGGAGAGTCAGGCATGCAGACATGGCAGGCATTTGACACAACCCAATTTCAAACAAGTGTCGTGTCCTTGTTGCTTATGCACAGAGTAATGTGGAAATGAGTTGTTTTATAGTTTTACCGGTATCTTGTCATAGCTAACCACTCCAAGGATTATGTTCAACAAATTGTATATCTTCTAACAACAAGCATGAAGCAGAAAGGCACATGAAGCAATTTTGAAAGTGCTGAACTTTCTATGGTTTGTCTACTGAATTCATCTCGTCTCATGTATCACCACGTTTTGCTTGGTGCTAAACTATGTCATGAATATTTACCGTACTATAACATTCTCCTTGATTATGCCGTTCATTACAACAGGGTTACTAGGGAGCCCATATTGGAGGAATGGACCAGCAGGGCTGAACTCTGTGACAGGTTGCATGATCCCGTACGTCTCAGGCATTTTTTATGTTGGTAATCGTTCCTATAGTTTCATGGTTAGATGATTGCAAGTCAAGCACTAACATACAACATGATCTGCAGGTCAGAATTGCCATGGTCGGAAAATATATTGGCCTTTCAGATTCTTACCTCTCTGTGTTGAAGGTGAATGCTTTTGTCCCTTTGTATTTCCACTTTCCAGAGCATTGAGGCAGTTGCTGTTCGTGCCTTGTTTCCATACACAGTTGTCCATCCTGTTTTACTGTAAATTACTGTCAGTGTTTTGGCCGTCCATCCCTTAAAATAGATAGTTACCAGGTACTTGATCCAGTGGTTGTTGGAAGGTGATAAAACATTGTTGGTTTTGTAAATATTGCAGTAGAATATTGAGGATAGGAACCCACATAAATGCGTTGCATTTATATTTAATCTAAGTAATTTGGGGCCTTTTCCAAAAGAATGACAAAAGATAGTCCGTTGTGTTCAAGTAAGTTTCACACTCAAAATGATTTTTCTTCTTCCTTGGGAATAAGTTTCAACATAGACCAAAGGAAAGGTGCATCAAGCAACTACAAGCGGAACATGATCCATTGCTCCACAAGGTTCCAATGCCTTTTAAGTTTTTAAATTCTTGTTCACATATCCCTTTCATCCCATTAGTCTCGCCCCTTTCAGTACCTTATCTTGCATCAAGCCCCAACTTGAAAACATCTACAACATAAGTGGGTTGAACCTCCTACCTAGTATCGTCTGGAGTCCACATCACCTCCACCTCATCACACCCTCCAAAGGAATCAAATCCAACATTTTAGCATCTACCCACCCACTTGTTGAATCTATTAGGATTGGGGTGTTAAACCAACTTCTTCGCCATGAACAATTTTTATGGGATCAACTGCAGCAGGTGCATGCATGTTTGCACTTTGTATATAATAAGAGCATATACTCAATATCTAAATTAGTCTCTTTTTCTTTGTGCGGTACAAGATGATGTACTGCTTCAGTTTCTAATTTAGATCCTTTTCATTCACAAAACCCCCACCATCTGTGCAGGCCCTTTTGCACGCTTTTATTGTTTGCCGCAGGAAACTTATAGTGGAGTGGGTTCCAGCGATTGACCTGGAAGACACAACTGCAAAAGAGGTTTAATGATTGTAACTTCAAGCCATCTACTTCTGTTTATCATAGTCACTTGAGTTGACACAATTTCCAACATTTTCTCTTTGCAGGCGCCCGATGTTTATAAAGCTGCATGGAGGTTGTTGAAGGTGAGCATTTTTCTTTGGTTTGAATTTTCTAATTTCATTCTTGTACTGGTTTTCTTAGGATGCTGGACTCTTTTCTTGCCTTCGTCTATCATTCACAGTTTGTCTGCTAGTCCTCTGAATAGTTTTTTAGTTCAGGGTGCAGATTGTGTTCTAGTCCCTGGGGGCTTTGGTGACCGAGGGGTGCAAGGTAAAATCCCAGCCGCAAAATATTCGCGAGAAAACAAGAAACCGTTTTTTGACATTTTTTTAGGGATGCAAATTGTTGTGATTGAGTACTCACGCTCCGTTCTTGGTCTGCAATATGCAAACGATATAGAGTTTGATCTAGACACAAAAAACCCGTGTGTTATTTTTATGCCAGAGGTGGATTTGGGTTTTTTGCCCTCTCATTCTTTAAGTCTTTTATTTATGCTGTTTTATCGCACCTAGCAAGCTGTGTTATGTAACAGATAATCATATCATATGCAGGGTTCAAAAACTCATATGGGAGGGACCATGCGTCTTGGATCAAGAAGAACATATTTCCAGGTCACTGATTGCAAGTCTGCAAAATTGTGAGGACCAACATATCACTTTATCAACTGTACCTTGTATTTGTATCCCTCTGTATGTGCTTTGTGCTTGTTGAGCATCAATGTAAGGGTGTTTTATAATCTTTTGCCTATAGGAGTTATAGTCTTGATGCATTAGGACATCTATAGGGTCCTGATGTGCCCAGTCAGTAGGGTTGATTACAACATAGACTCCAAATATTTTCTTTTCTATTTGAACATAGTGAAAATGTCAAGTCATGGGAAAGTGCTTCATTTTCCTTTCCTTTCCTTTCTTTTTTGTTCTCACTATCTAGATAAGTCCAATTGTGCAGTGTGCTCAAAGTCCTTGTCAGAAAGGTGAATATTGTCATTCCTTCTTATGGTGGTTGAATTGTGGACTGCTGAACCACTCCAACATTTTGGGGGGTTATAACTTTTGACTCTTTTGTGGGGTGAGAATCGTGTGAATTTTGACTTATGTTGGTTATTTTAGCATAGCCACTTATAGTACAAAGACAATGAGTAATATTGGGCTAGGTTATTAAGAAATGGTTAATCTCCCTCCAATCTTCCATATTTGAAATAAGAACATCGATCATGACGGATTACAATTCAATCTTACATTGTACTATGAGAAGATATTAATTGCTTCGAATACTAAAGCTTCCGACTCTTTTTCTGGGATAAGAATTGTGTGTGTCATGTTATCTTTCCAAAAAAAAAAAAAAGAATTGTGTCAAGTTAGATTGTTTAAGATTATAAATTATGATTATTTTGATTGAAGCTTAATACTTCCAATATTGAATGGTTTTGTATGAAGTGACAATACTTTATATGCTATGTACCTTGTTTTTATTAAGAAATTGCCTAAGCGACTATCTAGTGTTGCTTGGGTATCCATGAGGGTTGATATTGGCATCAGTTAGAGGGACACAATTAAAGTCATTTGTTTTAATGGTATATGGTTGCTAGTTGTAGTGATCAAAATAAATTGAGTAATATGGATCTAGGTTATTTAAAATGAGAAAATGATTGATAGGAAAATGATTACTTTCTCCACGAACTACCATTTTTAAAATAAGAACAATTGTGATAGATTTTTTAAGATTATAAATTATGGTGGAATGTTTTGTATGAAGTTAACTATGTGTCTTTCACTTTCTGTTGTTTTGTTTTGTTGAATCCATGATAATGTTCCACTTAAGTTTAAGTTGAGTTGCAAATTTTTCATATTTCATATTTTATCTTATTGCATACTCCTTGATTGTATTTGGTGCAGTACATTTACCTCTGAACGACATTGGGGAAAGCTTACAAACTCTTCAGGTACAAGATCGAACCAATTTTATTATGTAGTAATTCATTTCACAACCAAAATTGTTTTTTGTTGTGCCACTTTGATATTACTTTTTAACTCTTGATGGATGTATGAGTGGGATACAAGTACCCTTTTACATCTCAAGGTAAGGAAAGCATCAACATTCAGGTACTTACCAAATTTATAGAAATAATTTGTTCCACTAGTAAAAGAGTTCTGAATGATGTTTAGTTACTTTTTTGTATTGTTATTGTATTTATTCAAATTAATTCTTTTGCAGATTGTATACCATGATTTCATAAAAACATTGTTGAAATTTTGATGAGTTTAGACTCATCATCATTTCATTATATGCATTATGTAATCATATCTTTTTTTGTGAATGTGCTCAAACATAGAAGGATAGAAACAATATAGGACCAAATTGCCAAAAACCAATAGAGCTAGTAATGGCTATATGAGACTCGACCCACTACTAAATAGAAATTTATGATAATAATATTTCTTTTGTGTGCTCGCCTGTAATCAGAATTTGCTAAGCAGTGCACATAGTAGAATTTCAGAAAGTTCCAACGTTGCTGGACTTGTTCTTGGCTCGAATCCAACGAGCATCTAGTGAGTTGACAAGGTAAGTCAATAGGTTAAAAGGAAAACTACTCAATTCTAGGCTTACGATCAAAATAACATTACATTAAACACTCACCTGGATTGTCGATGTTTGTTGATCGACTCCGCGCTAAGACTCGACCCGATTCAAGAGGAAGACTAGCGAATTGACTCAGTTGACTCGACTTGGTTGATCCTGTTTCTTCTCCTCTTTTCTTTCCTCTTTCTTCTCCTTCACTGTCCTTTCTTCCTGGTTAAGACTCAGTAAACAAATTCTCTCTTATTGTCTCTCACTCGTTCTCTCTCTTTCATTCCGTTTTCTCTCTCTATTTGATGTGGATGGTTTCATATCACAAGGAATGATTATATATGTTCAAGGCTTTTGAAAGGGTCCTTGTGTATGGAATAATGTCGAGTCAACGTGGTGAGTTGTTTATGCGTGGATTTCACCTGGTGAAGGGTTGTTACAAGATTTCTTTTGCGTGAAGGAATCTTGGAGTGGTTGGGTGGTTGAATGACAGTTAAGAGGGCCAACGAATGGACAATTTTGATCAATGATCAGAGCAAGCACTTGCGTGAACAACTATTGCAAGCTTTTATTGAGGAAAACAACCGACCTCTAATGACGTTTTTGGATCTGAGGGGTATCTCTTCAAGTAGTAGCTTGTAGATGGTTTAGATGGGTCACATGAAGCTTGTGGGTCCCACAGATCAGAGCTTTATACAGGTTTCATTGAAGGGTTTGGGTCTCAAATGCTTTCGTAGTTTTGCCACACTTAGCCATTGAATCGGCGTAAAACATAGACACAGTTCGTGTTTCCGATTCCTTGCGTGGTAAGAAACACTATGGGCAGTTTGGATTAATTTAGAATCCAAAATTTTGAAGGAAACGATCTCTAAGATCTTCTCCTACAAAAACGCGGTTTCTATGTTGTAGGCTGACTTGAAATCGAGTTGGGTTGAGTTGCACCCATTATGTAAGATGGGGTCCACCGTAGTGTTTTGAGATATCCACATCCTCCATCAGCTTCTACGTTTTTTGTTTGGAGGCCTCCAAAATAGGGCAAATCTGAGGTTTCAAGTGGGCATGTAAGTGTGGTTCGGGAATGCCTACCATTGAAAACATCCCTGGTGTCGGCTTTTGATATAAATGCTTTGAATTATCTCCTTGGATGTGGAGTTGAGGAGAAAAGGAGGAGACCATTGATTTGACAATGTCACAAGCTTTGTCTATTTCCCTTGCATACCTCCATGGAAATTAGTGATTCAACTTACCATTTTTTACGTTGCACATGTAAAAGAGGTGCAATAATTGAGTCAACGCAGTCACAAGCTTCCTCTATTTCATTTACGAACGTACATGGAAATTGTCAATCCTTGATTCATTTGATCGCATTCTACGAATTTCTTTCGACGTTAATTAGGATGTTGTAGTGGATAGTGGCATGCTTAACCCCATGAAGCAAATTAACAGAATTAGCGGCACTAGAGTCACATTCCTCACTGGACTTGGAACTCTAGGATAGTGAACCCTTGACTATTATTTGATAGATTGTCTATGCCTTCCAGCCACAGGTCCCTAGGGAAAAACGATTAAAATTCTATTTGAAGCTTCTCATATGGGGATAGCGCCACCTTTCAAGAAACTTGTTAAGCAATCCATTGCTTTATAAAACCTCCCTAGTTGGAAGGGATAATGGCACCAGGAATTCATTCTGAGAACTTATTCTACTTGCTGCGTTGCACGATCAATTGAAGGATTTTCTCCAAACTAATCCCCTCTTAGCTATTCTTTCCTTTGAAAATCCTTTTATTCCTTTCGAACCAAATGCTCCAAAGAGTGGTGTTGATGACAAATTTCCATAAGTGACCCAAAGTAGAAAACAACCAACCATGCAGTCGCCTCAGTACATCTGAAATAATCTATAGGATTCCAAGCTTGTACAAATTTAAGGATCAAATTCTTAGAGAAAACCGACAATCGAGCAAATGTGTAACATTGTTTTGTTGCTAAAAACATAATGCACCAATAGGGAAAGTAGATTCTGATGCGTTGGCCATGTGCAATGAAGATAAGTAACTGCACGCTTTGAAAGAGGTTGCACGTTTCAAGTTGAATGCTCTAGAAAGTATCAAGGTAACTATTGATGGTTTGATTGAAAATGCAAAGCTTAGATTAGTTGGGATAACGCTTAAATAATGATTAATGATATACATACATACATATATCATCATCCTTATCTCAATCTCATCATCATCATCAAAGCATTGTACTAATTGATTGTGATCAACCACATGAATCCTGTTATGTCACTTTATGCCGTTCACATACCATATCTTCAAACTATAAGTCCATTAGTCATTTCCTTGTAGATCCACCATTGTCCTTTTGAGCGTTTACCTCAGCCATTTTAGAGATTTTCAACTAAAACCGATTAACTCCTTTGGACTAGTGTAATTCCTTATCTCCATCGCATGTGGCCAAATCATTTAAGTCTACTTTCTTTCTTTGTCCTCATTTCAACCACGTTCATCGTATGAATGTGTTGTTCGTCTTCTCACACATTCTTCTCAATCACTTCATCCTGGTCGGGCTTATAAAATAAGTGGCGTGGAACATCCAATATTGTAGACCTGATGAAACTTTTGAGATAATTTTTTTTTTGGTTTAGCTACCCATTCCAATTGTTCTTTATGATGTGGCCTACATGAGTTTCTATTTGGATTGATTATTAGTTCCAAGGGTCTTTAAAAATGCTATTACCATTTGTGGATGTATATAAACATCAATACAACCAAGAGGAACAATGTTGGTTTGAGTAGGAGGTATTAGGAAATGACTTTAGAAATTATGATTTAGGAGTGTGTTAGTACAAGTTAAAGGTTTTAAACGAGCAAGCGATTGTCTTAAAAAGACATGGATGGAGCGAAGGATATTGCTTATAAGATTTAGCGCATGATGAATAAAGTGGAGATGTGTGCCTCTAGAATTTTATAAAATTGCCTCCAGTACCTTTCTAAGCCACTCATCGGATAAATCCAACTTGGATGAAGTGATTGAGAAAAATGTTGCTTGTATATTTAAAGCAAGATGAATAAAGTGTATGTGTCACTCCGTAACTTTGTAAAATTGCCTTATACTAATAAAATTGAAAGAGAAATTCTGTATGATATGGGTAGAAGGCCGGTCATGACACATGAAGCAAAATGTTGGACAATTGAGGAATAACAAATTCATAAGATGAGCAACGTTGTTAAATTAAATAAAATCATATAAGTTATAACCTTGGGTTGATCACATAAGCAATCGCTCGAGTTGATAGTTTTTTTTTTTTTTTAAATAAAAATTGAAAAAATGGTTAATAAAAAGAAGAAGAAAAAAGAAAAGTTAAAAAAAAATAAAATCTCTAACTTTTTGAAAAGTGTCTAATTACTATGTATAAGAACATTAATGATACATGGGTTAAAATTTTGGACAGTCACCAAACAACATATTTATACGATGAGCATCACAAATGAGAAACTGAAGATAAATGTGTGGGAAGATAAGGGCCGACAAAATTAGAAATGAATGGTTTAAGTGAAAGTTAGGAGTAACGCCAAAGATAATAAGATTGAGATGATTTGGCCACGTGCAATGAAGATATGGAAGTAAACGGGTTTTAAGAAGTTAATTGGTAAGTTTAAAGATTAAATTAGTGGATGTACTAATAGAATATTTAAATACTAACAGTTTAGTTGAGAATATAACCTGAATCGATTGGAGGGACATAACAGAATTATAAAACTTAGATTAGTTGGGATAGTGCTTTGATGAGGATGAGCCATATATATATATATATATATATATATATATATATACACACGTTATCCTCATCCTCATTATCATCATCAAAGCATTTAGTCCATACTGATTGGGTCAACCACATGAATCCTATTATGCCATGCCAATTCGCCAAAGAATATATCTTCAATTAAATTATTGGCTTTCAAATCATTTCTTTTTTACCTCCACGCTCACATGTTAATAGTTTTTGTAAAAGTCCCATAGAACTAAAAATTTATGTTGATTAATTAGAATGGACCACACCACAGAAAACAATTGAGAGGGGGAACACATCCAAAAAATAGCTAAGGAGTTTTGTCAAAGCCCACCAAGTTGAATGTAGCCAAATTAAGCAATCGAGAATGATACTACGTATAAATTTAGAGATATGTGATTGTATTAGAGTTGTATACCTCTATAATTGGGGAACACATCCAAAAACTAGCTAAGGAGTTTTGTTAAGCCCACCAAGTTGAATGTAGCCAAATTAAGCAATCGAGAATGATATTACGTATAAATTTAGAGATGTATGATTGTATTAGAGTTGTATACCTCTATAGTTTTGTGAAATTTATGTCCAACAAGACAATGAATGACATAATTAAAAATAAATGCATTCAACGAAAGTCATGAGTAACACCAATGAGTAATAATATGAGGTAAAGTCAACCGTGATGATTTTCAAGTGTAAAAAGAAAAAAGGAAATAAAGGGCAAAAGTGCAAATCAACAAAAGATTTATGCTTTAATACAATAAGTCGACAAGTTTAAGTTGAAGGTCGTAAAAGGGAAAATAAAAGGCCTAATGGGACAAGGGTGGAGGTAGTAACAACAGATTTAAGAACATATATGGCTCAACTGAGGATACAATTTATGAGCATATTAGTACAAGTAAAAGGTTTTAAACGAGCAAATGATAGTCTTAAAAGGACATGAATGGATCGAAAAATATTGCTTGTAAGATTTAGAGCATGGTGAATAAAGTGGAGAAGTGTGCCTCTGGAATTTTGTAAAATTGCCTTATGTACCTTTCTAAGCCACTCATCAGATAAACCCGACTAGGATGAAGTGATTGAGAAAGATGTTGCTTGTATATTTAAAGCATGACGAATAAAGTGTGTATGTGTCACTCTGAAATTTTGTAAAATTGTCGTATACTAATAAAACTGAAAGAGAAATTCTATATGATGGTTAGAAGACTGGTCATGACACATGGGGCAAAATGTTGGATAGTCGAGGGATAACAAATTCATAGGATGAGCAAGGTTGATCGCATATGCAATTGTTTTTTTTTTTAAAAAAAAAAATTAAAAATTGAAAAAATGGTTAATAAAAGAAAAACAAAAGTTAAAAAAAATCTACAACTTTTAGAAAATTGTCTAATTATTATGTATAAGAAGAGTCATGATACATGGGTTAAAATTTTAGATAGTCACCAAATGACATTCTTACGACAAGGCTCGCAAAAATGATTAATTAGAAATGAATGTGTGAGAAGACAAGGAATGACAAAAATAGGAATGAATGCTTTAAATGAAAGTCATGAATAACTCCAAGGTGTAATGAAGATAAGGAACTAAACGGTTTTGAAGGAATTAATTGGTAAGTTGAAGGCTGAAAATGGTAGATGTTCTAACAGAAGATTTAAGCACTAACAGTTTAGTTGATGATAAAACCTAGATGAATTGGAGGGACATAACATAATTGTAAAGCTTAGATTAGCTGGGATAGTGCTTAGATTGATGATGATGATATACATACATACATCATCCTCATCCTCATTATCATCATCAAAGCATTTTGTCCCAACTAATCTGGTCAACTACGTGAACCCTACTATGCCATGCCACTCCTCCAAGGACCATATCTTCAGTTAAACTATCGGCGTTTAAGTCATTTCTTTTTACCTCCACACTCACATGGTAATATATATATATATATATATATATATATATATATATATATATGTTAAAAATTTTAAATACCCATAGAATTAAAAATTAATCCAAATGGAAACTCAAATGGATGAGACTACAGAGAACAATTGAGAGGGGGAGCACAACCAAAAAAGTTAAATGTAGACAAATTAAGCGATCGAGAAATATATTACGTATAAATTTATAGCTAAGTGAATGTAGTAGAGTTGTATACCTTTATAGTTTTGTGAAATTTCTGTCCAAGAAGATAAAGAATGACATAACTAAAAACTAATAATTCAACGAAAGTCATGAGTAACACCAATGAATAACAATATGAGGTAAAGTCAACCGGGATGATTTTCAAATGTAAAAACAAAAAAGAAAAGAAAATAAAGGGCAAAAGTGCACATAAAAGGCCTTTAGGTATATGGAGGTAGTAACAAAAGATTTAAGCTTTGATAGTGTTAGTTGGTTTAAGTTGAAGGTCATAAAAGGGCAAATAAAAGGCCTAATGGGACTTGGGTGGTGGTAGTAACAAAAGATTTAAGAACATATATAGCTTAAAGGAGAATACAGTTTAGTAGTGAGTTAGTACAAGTAAAAAAATTTAAATGAGCAAGCGATAGTCTTAAAAGGACATGCATGGAGCGAAGGATATTGCTTGTAAGATTTAAAACATGGTGAATAAAGTGGAGATGTGTTCCTCTAGAATTTTGTTCATTTACCTTGAACGATGATTATATACATACATACGTCATCCTTATACTCATTATCATCATCAAAACATTTTGTCTCAACTGATTTGGTCAACTACATGAATCCTATTATGTCACACCACTTCGCCAAGGACCATATCTTCAGTTAAACTATCGGCTTTCAAGTCATTTTTTTCTACCTCCGCGCTCACATGGTAATAGTTGTTTTTAAAGACCCGTTTAACTAAAAATTAATCCAAGCAGAAACTCAAATGGACCACACCACAAAGAACAATTGAGATCCTAAAACAATCTTAGAGATTTTGTCGAGTCACTTGGGTGGTGGTAGTAACAAAAGATTTAAGAACATATATAGCTTAAAGGAGAATACAGTTTAGTAGTGAGTTAGTACAAGTAAAAAAATTTAAATGAGCAAGCGATAGTCTTAAAAGGACATGCATGGAGCGAAGGATATTGCTTGTAAGATTTAAAACATGGTGAATAAAGTGGAGATGTGTTCCTCTAGAATTTTGTTCATTTACCTTGAACGATGATTATATACATACATATGTCATCCTCATCCTCGTTATCATCATCAAAGCATTTTGTCCCAACTGATTTGGTCAACTACATGAATCCTATTATGTCACACCACTTCGCCAAGGACCATATCTTCAGTTAAACTATCGGCTTTCAAGTCATTTTTTTCTACCTCCACGCTCACATGGTAATAGTTGTTTTTAAAGACCTGTATAACTAAAAATTAATCCAAGTAGAAACTCAAATGCACCACACCATAAAGAACAATTGAGATCCTAAAACAATCTTAGAGATTTTGTCGAGTCACTTGGGTGGTGGTAGTAACAAAAGATTTAAGAACATATATAGCTTAAAGGAGAATACAGTTTAGTAGTGAGTTAGTACAAGTAAAAAAATTTAAATGAGCAAGCGATAGTCTTAAAAGGACATGCATGGAGCGAAGGATATTGCTTGTAAGATTTAAAACATGGTGAATAAAGTGGAGATGTGTTCCTCTAGAATTTTGTTCATTTACCTTGAACGATGATTATATACATACATACGTTATCCTCATCCTCGTTATCATCATCAAAGCATTTTGTCCCAACTGATTTGGTCAACTACATGAATCCTATTATGTCACACCACTTCGCCAAGGACCATATCTTCAGTTAAACTATCGGCTTTCAAGTCATTTTTTTCTACCTCCACACTCACATGGTAATAGTTGTTTTTAAAGACCTGTATAACTAAAAATTAATCCAAGTAGAAACTCAAATGCACCACACCACAAAGAACAATTGAGATCCTAAAACAATCTTAGAGATTTTGTCGAGTCCGCCAAGTTGAATGTAGCCAAATTAAGTGATCGAAAAAAATATTACGTATAACTTTAGACATGTGAATTTAGTAGAGTTGTATACCTCTATAGTTTTGTGAAATTTCTGTCTATAAAGACAAGGAATGATATAACTAAAAACAAATAGATCCGACGAAAGTCATGAGTAACACCAATGAGTAAGAACATGAGGTAAAGACGATCGAGATGATATTCAAGTGTAAAAACAAAAAAGAAAAAAGAAAATAAAGGGCAAAGTGCAAATCAAAGCCCTAAAGGGACATGGGTGGAGGTAGTAACAAAAGATTTATGCTTTAATACAATAAGTCAATAGGTTTAAGTTGAAGGTCGTAAAAGGGCAAATAAAAGGCCTAATGGGACAAGGGTGGAGGTAGTAACAACAGATTTAAGAACATATATGGCTCAACTGAGGATACAATTTATGAGCATGTTAGTACAAGTAAAAGGTTTTAAACGAGCAAATGATAGTCTTAAAAGGATATGGATGGAGCGAAGGATATTTCTTTTAAGATATAGAGCATGGTGAATAAAGTGTAGATGTGTGCTTTTAAAATTTTGTGAAATTGCCTTAAGTACATTTCTAAGCCACTCATCGAAAAACCCGACTAGGATGAAGTGATTGAGAAAGATGTTGCTTGTAGATTTAAAGCATGACGAATGAAGTGTAAATGTTTTATTCTGAAATTTTGTAAAATTGCCTTATACTAATAAAAATGAAAGTGAAATTCTATATGATGGGTAAAAGATGACACACGGGGTAAATTGTTGGACAGTTGAGGAATAACAAATTCATAAGATGAGCAAGATTGTTAAATCAAATAAAATCATATAAGACATAACCCTAGGTTAATAAGGGAAATAAAAAGTTCAAAAAAAAAAAATCTGAATCTTTTTGAAAATTGTTTAATTACTATGTATAAGAATAGTCATGATACATGGGTAAAATTTTTAGATAGTCACTAAACGACATATTCATACGATGTACATCGTAAAGATGAGGAACCAGAGATAAATGTGTGAGAAGACAGAATAACAAAATTAGGAATGAATCCTTTAAATGAAAGTTAAGAGTAACTCCAAAGGTAATAAGATTAAGATGATTTGGCCACGTGCAATGAAGATAAGGAATTAAACGGGTTTGAAGGAGTTGATTGGTAAGTTGAAGGCTAAAAATTGTATATGTACTAACAGAAGATTTAAGCATTAACAGCTCAGTCAAGGATACTACCCGATGGATTGGAGGGACAAAACGAAATTGTAAAGCTTGGATTAGCTGGGATAGTTCTTAGATGATGATAATGATATACATACATACGTCATCCTCATCCTCATTATCATTATTAAAGCATTTTGTCTCAACCGATTGGGTCAACTACTTGAATCCTATTATGCTACGCTACTCTGCCAAGAACCATATATTTAGTTAAACTATGTGTTCAAGTCATTTCTTTCTACCTCCACGCTCACATGATAATATTTTTTTAAAGACCCATAACACTAAAAATTAATTCAAATAGAAACTCAAATGGACCACGCCATATATAACAATTGAGACGGGGAGTACAATAAAAAATCTTATTAAAGGTTTTAATGAGTCCAACAAGTTAAATATATCCAAATTAAGCTATCGAGAAATATATTACGTATAAATTTAGAGTTAGGTGAATGTAGTAGAGTTGTATACCTCTATAGTTTTATGATATTTCTGTTCAAGAAGATAATGAATGACATAACTTAAAACAAATACATTCAACGAAAATCATGAGTAACACTAATGAGTAGTAATATAGGGTAAAGTCGACCAGGAAGATTTTTAAGTATAAAAGAAAATAAAGGGATAAGCCATAACCCTGGGTTGATCGCTTATGTGATCACTAAAGTTGATGATTTTTTTTAATTAAAATTAGAAAAAATGGTTAATAAAGGGAAAAAAAAGAAAAAGAAAAAAATCTAAAACTTTTTGAAAATTGTCTAATTACTATGTATTAGAATAGTCATGATACATGGGTTAAAATTTTTTTACAGTCACCAAACGACATATCCATACGATGAGCATCACAAAAATGAGAAACTAGAGATGAATGTGTGAGAAGACAAGGAATGACAAAATTGGGAATGAATGCTTTAAATAAAAGTTAAGAGTAACACTAAAGGAATAAGATTAAGATGATTTGGCCAAGTGCAATGAAAATAAGGAGCTAAACAGGTTTGAAGGAATTGATTGGTAAGTTGAAGGCTAAAATGGGTGGATGTACTAACAGAAGATTTAAGCACTAACAGTTTAGTTGAGGATACAACCTAGATGAATTAGATGGATAGAACGGAATTGTAAAGCTTGGATTAGCTGAGATAGTGTTTAGGTGATGATAATGATATATATATATATATATATATATATATATATATATATATATATATATATATATATATATATATATATATACACACACACACACACATATATCATCCTCATCCTCATTATCATCATCAAAGCATTTTGTCCCAACTGATTGGGTCAAATAAACGAATCCTATTATGCCATGCAACTCCTTCGGGGATCGTATCTTCAACTTGGTGGACTCGACAAAACTTCTAAGATGGTTTTTGGTTGTGCTCCCCCTCTCAATTGTTCTTCATGGTAGGGTCCATTTGAGTTTCCATTTGAATTAATTTTTAGTTTTATGAGTCGTAAAAAAAAGCTAGTATCATGTGAGCGTGGAAGTAGAAAGAAATGATTTTGAAAGCTAATAATTTAATTGAAACTATGTTCCTTGACGTGGTGGTGTGGCATAATAGGATTGATGTAGTTGACCCAATCAGTTGGGACTAAATGCTTTGATGATGATAATGAGGATGATGATGACGTATGTATATATATCATTATCATCATTGAAGTACTATCCCAGCTAATCTAAGCTTTATAATTCTGTTATGTCCCTCCAATCCATTCAAGTTGTATTCTCAATTAAACTATTCTTATTTAAATCTTTTGTTAGTACATCCACCTTTTTTACCCTTTAACTTACCAATCAACACCTTGAAATCCGTTTAGTTCCTTATCTTCATTGCACGTGGTCAAATCATCTCAATCTTATTACCTTTAATGTTTATTCAAACCTTCATTTAGAGTATTCATTCCTAATTTTGTTATTCTTTGTCTTCTCACACATTCATATTCAGTTCCTCATTTTTGCAATGCTCATTGTATGAATATGTCGCTTGGTAAGTCCAAAATTTTAACTCATGTATCATGACTATTTTTATGCATGGTAATTAGACAGTTTTTAAAAAGTTTTAGATTTCTTTTTTACTTTTTTTCACCTATTAACCATTTTTTCATTTTTTTTAATTAGAAAAAAAAAACCATCAGCATGAACGATCGCATAAGCGATCAATCAATGCCATAAGTGATCAACCTATGGTTATGACTTATATGATTTTATTTGATTTAACAACCTTTCCCATCTTATGAATTTGTTATTCTTCAACTGTCCAACATTTTGCCCCATATGTCATGACCAATCTACTACCTATCATATAGAATTTCTCTTTTAGTTTTATTAGTGTGAGGCAATTTTATAAAATTTCAGAGGAACACATCTACAGTTCACTCGCCATAATCTAAATCTATAAGCAACATCTTTCTCAATCACTTCATCGTAGTCGGGTTTATCTGATGAGTGGCTTAGAAATGTACTCAAGGTAATTTCTCAAAATTCCAGAGGCTCACATCTCGAATTTATTCACCATGCTCTAAATCTTACAAGCAATATCCATGTACTTTCAAGACTAATGCTTGCTTGTTTAAAACCTTTTAACTTTTACCAACTCACTTTTAAATTGCATCTTCAGTTAAGCCATATATGTGATTAAATCTTTTGTTTCAACTTCCACCCATGTCCCATTAGGCCTTTTATTTGTCATTTTACAACTTTCAAATTAAACCAACTAACACTATCAAAAATTAAAGCTTTTGTTACTAACTCCACCAATCTCCCTTTAGGCCTTTTATTTGCAGTTTTGCCCTTTATTATTATTTCTTTTTACACTTGAAAATCACTTGAAAATAATCCTAGTCGACTTTACCTCTCATTAGTGTTACTCATGACTTTCGTTGAATGTATTTGTTCGTAGTTATGTCATTCTTTGTCTTCTTGATTAAAAATTTCACAAAACTATCGAGGTATACAACTCTACTGTAATCACCTTACTCTAAATTTATACATAATACTTTTCTCGATCGCTTAATTTGGCTACAACTTCGTGGACTCGACAAAACGTCTAAGGTGGTTTTTAGCTATGCTTCTCCTCTCAATTGTTCTGTGGTGTGGTCCATTTGAGTTTCCATATGGATTAATTTTTAGTTATGAGTCTTTAAAAAAAGCTAATTACCAAGTGATCGTGTAGGTAGAAAGAAATGACTTTAATGTCGATAGTTTAACTAAAGCTATTACCCTTTGCGGAGTGGCGTGGCATAATAAGATTCATGTAGTTGACCCAATTATTTGAAAAAAAATGCTTTGATAATGATAATGAGGATGAGGATGACGTATGTATGTATATCATCATTGTCATCTAAGCACTATTTCAACTAATCTAAGCTTTACAATTCTGTTTTGTCCCTCAAATCCATCAAGGTTGTATTCTCAACTAAACTGTTTTTTCTTAAATCTTATATTAGTACATCCACCCTTTTTTGCCTTCGACCTACCAATCAACTCCTTCAAACCCATTTAGTTTCTTATATTTTATTGCATGTGGCTAAATCATCTCAATCTTATTACCTTTGGTGTTACTCCTAACTTTCATTTAAAGAATTCATTCCTCGCCTTCCCACAAATTCATCTTCAGTTCCTCATTTTTGCAATTTTCATCGTACGAATATGTAAATTGGTGACTGTCCAAAATTTTAATCCATGTAACATTACTGTTCTTATACATAATAATTAAAAAGTTAAAAAAAAACAAATATTAGATTTTTTCTTTTCCTTATTTTCCCTATTTACCATTTTTTCAATTATTATTTTTTATTTTTAAAAACATTAGCTTGAGCGATCACGTGATGGCATAAGCAATCAACCCAGGGTTATGGCTTATGTTGGTCTATTTGATTTAAAAACCTTACTCATTTTACGAATTTGTTATTCCTCAACTGTCCAACATTTTGCCCCATATGTCATGACCAGTCTTCTACCCATCATATAACATTTCTCTTTCAGTTTTATTAGTATAAGGTAAATTTACAAAATTTCATAAGAACACATCTACACTTTACTCGCCATGCCCTAAATCTCCAAGTAGCATCTTTCTTAATCACTTCATCCTAGTTGGGTTTATTCGATGAGTGGCTTAATTTCACAAAATTCCAGAGGCACACATCTCAAATTTATTTACCATGACCTAAATCTTACAAGCAATATCCTTCGCTCCATCCATGTACTTTCAAGACTATCGCTTGCTCGTTAAAAACCTTTAACTTGTACTAACTCACTCCTAAACTATATCTTCAGTTAGCCTTCAACCTATCAATCAACTCCTTCAAACCCGTTTTGTTCCTTATATTCATTACACATGGCTAAATCATCTCAATCTTATTACCTTTGGTGTTAATCTTAACTTTACCTTTGGTGTTAATCTTAACTTTCATTTAAAACATTCATTCCTAATTTTGTTATTCTTCGTCTTCCCACACATTCATTTCTGGTTCCTCATTTTTGCGATTCTCAGCGTATGAATACGTCATTTGGTGACTGTCCAAAATTTTAACCCATGTATCATGACTATTCTTATACATAATAATTAGACAGTTTTTTTTTTTTTTTTAAATAGATTTTTTTCAAGTTTTTAATAATAATAAAAAAACCATCAGTTTGAGCGATCGCACAAGCAATCATGTGATGGCATAAGCAATCAACCCAGGGTTATGGCTTATGTGGGTTTATTTGATTTAACAACCTTGCTCATTCTATGAATTTGTTATTCCTCAACTGTCTAATATTTTGTCCCTATGTCATGACCAGTCTTCTACCCATCAAATAAAATTTATCTTTCAGTTTTATTAGTATAAGGTAATTTTACAAAATTTCATAAGGACACCTACACTTTATTCACTATGTTCTAAATCTACAAGCAATATCTTTCTTAATCACTTCATCCTAGTCGGGTTTATCCGATGAGTGACTTAGTAAGGTACTTAAGGCGATTTCACAAAATTATAGAGGCACACGTCTACAAGCAATATCTTTCCTCAACTGTCCAACATTTTGCCTCATATGTCATGACCAGTCTACCACCCATCATATAAAAATTCTTTTTCAGTTTTATTAGTATAAGGCAATTTTATAAAATTTCAGAGGAACACATCTATAATTTACTCGCCATGCTCTAAATCTACAAACAACATCTTTCTAAATCACTTCATCCTTATTGGGTTTATTTGATGTGTGGCTTAGAAAGGTACTTAAGGTAATTTCACAAAATTCTAGAGGTACACATCTTTACTTTATTCACCATGCTCTAAATCTTACAAGCAATATCCTTCTTTCCATCCATGTTCTTTCAAAACTATCGCTTGCTCGTTTAAAACATTTAACTTGTACTAAATCACTCTTAAACTGTATCTTCAGTTAAGCCATATATGGGCTTAAATCTTTTGTTACAACTTCCATCCATGTCTTATTAGGCATTTTATTTGCTCTTTTACAACCTTCAAATTAAACCAACTAACACTATCAAAGATTAAATCTTTTGTTACTACCTCTACCATTGTCCTTTTAAGCCTTTTATTTGCACCTTTGTCATTTATGTATTTTCATTGAATGTATTTGTTCTTAGTTATGTCATTCCTTGTCTTCTTGGACAGAAATTTCACAAAACTATCTAGGTATACAACTTTACTGTATTCACCTTACTCTAAATTTATACGAACCTTTCACGATCGCTTAATTTGGCTACATTCAACTTGGTGGACTCGACAAAACATCTAATATGGTTTTAGGCTGTTCTCCCCCTCTCAACTGTTCTTTGTGGTGTGGTTTATTTGAGTTTCCATTTGGATTAATTTTTAGTTCTAAGGGTCTATAAAAAAATAATAAATAAATAATAAATAAAATAATATAAAATAAAATAAACTTACCTTGTGAGCGTGGAGGTAGAAAGAAATGACTTAAAGTCCGATAGTTTAACTGAAGATATGGTCCTTAGCGGAGTGGCGTGGCATAATAGGATTCATGTAGTTGACCAAATCAGTTGGGACAAAATGCTTTGATGATGATAATGAGGATGAGGATGACGTATGTATGTATATCATCATCGTCATCTAAGCACTATCCCAGCTAATCTAAGCTTTACAATTCTATTATGTCCCTCCAATCCATCCAGGTTTTATTCTCAACTAAATTGTTCTTCCTTAAATCTTCTGTTAGTATATCCCCCCTTTTTAGCCTTCAACTTACTAGTCAACTCCTTCAAACCCGCTTAGTTCCTTATCTTCATTGCACATTGCCAAATAATCTCAATGTTATGACCTTTGGTGTTACTCCTATCTTTCATTCAAAGCATTCATTTCCAATTTTGTAATTCATTGTCTTCTCACACATTTATCTCCTGTTCCTCATTTTTGTAATGCTTATTGTATGAATATGTCGTTTGGTGACTGTTCGAAATTTTAATCTATGTATAATGACTATTCTCATACATTGTAATTAGACAATTTTCAAAAAGTTTTAGATTTTTTTCCTTTATTAACCCTTTTTTCAATTTTTAATAATAATAATAAAAAACTATCAGCTTAAGTGATAACATATCATGCGATGGCATAAGCGATCAACCCAAGGTTATGGCTTATGTGATTTTGTTTGATTTAAAAACCTTGCTCATCTTATTATTTTTTTATTCCTTAACTGTCCAACATTTTGCCATATATGTCATGATTAGTCTTTCATCCATCATCTAGAAATTTTTTTTTTCAGTTTGATTAGTATAAGGCAATTTTACAAAATTTCAGAGGGACACATCTATACTTTATTCACTATGCTCTAAATTTGCAAGCAACATCTTTCTCAATCACTTTATCCTTGTCACGCCCCGAACTCAGAAACCGGGCTGACAAAATTCCTGGTCACCGAACCTGGTGCTAACGGCCTCCATAGTATCCCATTCTCGGCTCTCAGCGCTCATACACCAGATTCCGATCCTGGGATCCTTCAAGGATCACAACATCACCACATATCCACTATAACAAAAAGTTTGAGTACAATGCATAAAGGAAAATACAATATATATCAAATCTCCAGATATCACCACAAGCTCAGCCACACGCTCCTACCTCCGCTCGACCGCGTCCTATCAACACCTGCACGCATCTATCGTGCATAAGCTTATAGAAAGCTTAGAGGGTGGTGTAAGTATATGCACAATATAAGCGTGCCTAGGGTGTAATACCAAAGTAATAGGGGAGCATACTGGTAAGTCCATAAATACTATGTAATGTAGAATCATAACAACCTAAGTGTCATATACCGAGAGTGTAATGCAATATGCAATGCAAAGGAATAATGATGCTAGAGTGTGTAGTCGGGATGATAGTACGTGGTATCGCAAGCTGTGGGGTTCATCACAAGGGACTTCTATCCAAACCAGTCCCATACCTAAATTTGGATAGTTAGACTCAATGTGGTAAACTCCTGATCTCAGGTTGGTCGCGCGCCCCAACAGAAATCCCGGCCATTGCGAAGGTATGCATAATGATTTGGTTGCGTACCACCAGCCCGAGTGGATAGTGGATGAATGAATGATGAGTCAAATGCTGAGTATGTAAACCCCTACGCAGTAGCTTGCCAGCATAGTAGCCTGTCAACCATTGGTAGCTCTCCTAGGCCCTTAGGCCTCGCCCACATTAGCGTCTGCCCACGTGTGCCCGCCCATGTGTGCAACAGTGACGGGGTGTCATAATACTAGTACCGAACATCTCTGGGATCATCATCGGGATTTAGTACAATGCTGTCAGTCATACCAAGGCTATGTGATGCAAGACAAATGCTATCAGTTGTACCAAGGCTATGATGCGATGCAAGGCATGGATACTATCAGCCATACCAGGACTGCGATGTGGGGCCTATATAGCCAAATACCATATGCAATATGGAATGCGATCGTGCCAGTCCTCATATTAAGTCCACATATCAGTACAGTTCCTTTCTGGGAAATCACCGGAGTCAAATACACTCCACACAGACTGCCGCTCTCCTAGCCACATAGCCCAACGAGCGGAAGAGACCTCACTACCCGCATGTCTAGTAGTCAGCCAATCTACCCGGCATGTTGATAGCGGACCCATTTGATAGCTGGTCAAACTCAGCCTAGCTTATAGCCCTCTCACTCAGGCAGGCAAGGCCACACCCCCTTCCAACCGACCACGACACAGTGGGAGACACGACCTCATGGTATAGGCATCGACGCTCATATTTCCACTCGGTATAGACGTTGAAGCATCTCCTAGTACCAAGGAGGTTCTGAGACTTTCACCCAAGGACATCCTACGTGCCTACAGTGCTATAACCATGCATTTCCAGTGTCCCAATCTGGCCATCCACAGGCCCATAGTGCTAGAACCAAGCATTTCCAGTGTCTTAATCTGGCAATCCACGATGTGCCTGTGGAGGCTACGACCCTGATGACGCTAGGGCAAATAATATCCGTGCCATGCAAATACGAGATGCATGAATCATATCAATCAACCATGCATCAGTCCTACGCTTACAACGCGCTCATGTGGGACATTCCCGCCTATCAGGGAGTCCCATAAACATTCAGTCCAATGACACATGATATGCTTAATCACTCCTCATAACAAACATGAGGATGATGCGTATGGGCATGTATCATGAAGTGTACCAAGCATGATTATAATCACATACATCATGGTGTGCCTGTATAAGGCAGCCCATGACCCGTAATAATGAATGGGTGGTGTGCACATAATCACACATATGATGGGCACCATGTGTCACAATTGTGCCTTACCCATACAATGGGCCTCACGCATATAATGGGTCTTACACAAGGGTCTCATACATCACAAGAGGCCTAATCACATAGGCCTCATACAACCAAGATGGTCCTCATACAATCCCAATGGGCCTCATACAATCACAATAGGCCACATATAATCACAATGGGCCTCATACAATCACAATGGGCCACATAATCACAACGAGCCTCATATAATCGCAATGAGCCTCATACAATCCCACAATGGGTCCTATACAATCACAATGAGCCCTCATACACAATAGGCCTCATATAGTCACAATAGGCCTCATACCATCACAATGGGCCTCATATAATTACGATAGATCTCATATAATCACAATGGGCCTCACATAATCACAATGGGCCTCATATAATCACAATGGGCCTCTCATGGTTACAATGGGCCTCATATAATCACAATGGGCCTCTCATGGTCACAATGGGCCTCATATAATCACAATGGACCTCACATGGTCACAATGGGCCTCATATAATCACAATGGGCCTCACATGGTTACAATCAATGTTCGAGTTGTCGGTATCGCTACAAGTTTCGTTAGCCAGAGATAAAGATATAATATTGTTATCGCCGATAATATCGCTGATAACCGGAAATGCAGGAAAAAATGGGGAAAGATGGAGAAAATGGTGGAACTTTTCAGTGAAACTTCATTTCATGCCTAAATACACATATTTACATATTTAGGAATGAAAAAATTGCAAAAAGAATGCATTAAATAAGAAGTTTCCATTTAATGGGGGCCAAAAGGCATGCTAGGTTGTAAGAAATCATTCAAATCGTAACCAAAATGACTTTATATAATATAAATGCAAGCTTATAACAATTAAGACATGCAAAAGTAAATGGATTAAAAAAAAATACACATTTCTAGCCACATTTCATCCCCACATAGAATGATGAGGTGGCTCGTAATCATTGTCCAAATCTCGTGGCAGTTGAGAGTAGTACTGTTGCCCAACATGTTGGGCCTACCATGAATGGGCGTGGGTTATCCACGCAGTCCATCTGTTTTTTCAGCTCATTTTAATGGTTGTTTCAAAATTTGAAGCATGTCCAAAGCTCAAGTGGACCACACCACGTGAAACAATGGTAATAATGATTTTCACAGTTGAAACCTTGGTAGGGCCTACAGTGATGCTTATTTGTCATCCAACCTGTTCATAAGATCACAAAGACATGGATGAAGGAAAAACACAAATAACAGATTGATCCAGATTTTCTTTGGCCTCATGGAATTTTAGACGGAATAATTATTATTCACACTATTTCCTGTGGTGAGGTCCACTTGAGATTTGGATATACTTGGTTTTTGGGCTAAAGCTCTCAAATTATCTGTTAAAATGGAAGGACAGTGGATAAAATATGTAAATCACGGTGGACCCCACATAATTTACTCAGTACGCAACACATATGTACTCGGTATGGACGCAGCTTAGCTACGACGGGTTGAGCAACGAGACTTGCCACCGAAGTGACGTGGAGCAGTTATCTGGCCCCACCATGGTTTATGTTTGGTATCCACACCGTCCAACCATTTGAAGATATCATTTTAGTGTACAGTACAGGGAATGAGTCAAATCCAAATGTCTAATGAACCACACCACATGAAAACAATAATGATTGGATATCCACCGTTAAAATCCTCCTAAGGCCCACAGTACTGTTTATTTGATATCCAATCTGTATGATTAGGTCATACAGACCTAGATGAGGGGAAAAATCAAATATTAGCTTGAACTAATACTTTTATAGGTCCCAAAAAGTTTTTAATGGTCTACGTTCATTCAACACTGTTTCCTGTAATGTGGTCCACTTGAGATTGGGATATACCTCATTTTTGGTCTCATACTCTAAAATGGTCTCGAAAAATAGATGGACGGTGAGGATACAACACATACATCATGGTGAGCCCTACAGAACGTTATGGTGGCCCAATGAATTGTTTAACGGTGAAAATCATTATCTCCGCTACTATCTGTGGTGTGGTCCAGATGATCTTTGGATATGATTCATTTTCTGGATAATGCCCTAAAATAATCTCTAAAAATAGATGAACGGTGTAGATATAATAAATACATCACTGTGGGGCCATGCAACTTTAATCTCCTTTGAACCGTTCGTACAACTGGGAGCTCGAGGAGCGTCAGTGCTCGTCTGCGCACGACACGTACCTACAACAGCTATATAGCTACTATGTGGGACACCAGCCAATCCACTTCCCTTTTTTTTGAAAAACCGGCACCGACAATGGCGATTTCCCCAATTTTTCGTTAAAACTCCCAAAAATCTCTCCCCAAATTCAGATTTTTTTCAAATCCCAAATCAAATCCCCATAAACCTAGGCAGAAATCTAGTTTCCTTTCAAAGCTATTTTAAGGGGGTTTTAGGTTTTTCGTTCTTGTGAAAGATCCGGCGCTGTTGACCGTGATTGGCCAACCAAATCCAGCCGAAGGCCACTCCTTGAGGTAGATCTTGAGTAAAAAGGTAAGAGAGCTTCTTCTTCTTCTTCTTCTTCTTCTTCTTCTTTTCTATATATTTTTTTCCGAATGAGAGGGTCGTCGCCTAATGTCGCCGAAAACACGGCATTTGTTTTGCCTATTTTATTGAAATCTACAGGGTAGTTGGCTGCTTTAGCCAGTGATCCGAAAATCTCGCCGATAATATCGAAAATATCGGCGACATCTAGAAGAGAAACGAAATACTGGGGTTTCGGTATCGCAAGTCTGGCGACACCAATAATATCGGCGATATTATCGATTTCTTGCCGATAACTCAAACACTGGTTACAATTGGCCTCGTATAATCACAATGGACCTCACATGGTCACAATGGGCCTCATAATCACAATGGACCTCACATGGTCACAATGGGCCTCATATAATCACAATGGGCTTCTCATGATTACAATGGGCCTCATATAATCACAATGGGCTTCTCATGATTACAATGGGCCTCATATAATCACAATGGGCCTCATATGGTCACAATGGGCCTCATATAATCACAATGGGCCTCTCATGGTTATAATGGGCCTCATACAATCACAATGGGCCTGTATCATGATGTTATGTTAGTACATACTCAGTGAGTCTTACTAGATAAAGTATACTAGCATGGCTACAAATAATCGGCCTATATACATGGCGGGTCCATAGAAGGATAGTGGATCTAATCCATAACATCAACAGTGGATATGCCTAATCTGATACCACATATTCTTCCATTTATTATTATTATTATTATTATTATTTTTTTTGGGGGGGGGGGGGGGGGGGGGGGGGGGTGATGATGCACTCTCCTCATATCAAGGATGGGCCTAGATGACCTACTCATATCAAGAGTGGGCCTAAGAACAAGGAATGAGCTTCCTCACTCATTGCATCACATAGCAAACCGAGCTTCCTATGGGGCCCAATAAGCACAAGGTGGGCTCTATGACTTGGACAAGTCTACAAGGCATGGAGGAAGTATAATCAATAGTGGGCCCAACGGTTTGGGTTAACCCACTAAGGCTAGATAAGTAACACTATGGGGACCCAAATCGATAAGAATGGGCCTAACAATGGGCCCTAGGGAGGATTACAATGTGGACATTTAACCATCATTGCTCTCAAGGTGATGGTCCTAACAACGGGCCCAAGAGAAGCTTATGATGTGGACATTTAACTACCATTGCCCCCAAGGTGTGGCCCATTTAGAAACTATCCTATAATGGGGTCCATTGTCCTTATACTAACTAGGGGATAGATGGGCATCATAAACATTATCACACTCATCATGGTGGACTCACACATCACAACTGAGCCTCATATATACAATGCAATGGGCCATACTTCACAATGGGCCTCACACAGGGCCTCATAGGCATCACAATGGGCCTCATAAGGCAGCCCGTGGCCCTAGGAAAATGGATGAACATCATACCTATAACACACATGGCAAGGTGGGCCTCATAAGGCAACCCACGGCTTTCTATAGAACTGGAAAAGGGGATGGATAGCATGTATATAGCACATACAACAAGGTGGGCCTCATAAACAGCCCATGGTCCACATGCATCAAGGTGGGCTACTTGGGATAACCCATAGCCCAACAATAAAATGGCCAAGGGAACATACAATACATGCATCATGGCGGACCTCATGGGCAGCCCATATACAACTAATGGGCAGCATGGGGCAGCCCATATAATCCAACAAAATAAATGGGCAGCATGTGCAACACATACATCATAACAGGCCCTCATGGGGCAGCCCATGGCCCAGAAAAATAGATGGGTGGGATACATACAACACATACATCATGGTGGGCCTCATAGGTCAGCCCATGTGCTCCAGAAAATGGATGGACAACACATATAACACATGCATCATAGTGGGCCTCATAGATAGCCCCATGGTGGGCGCCCCAAGCCCTACCATTTGTTAGTGGGCGTCCACTTGAAATTTGGATCTGCTTCATTAAATCTGGGCCCTTCCTGTAGAGTGGGTCGGGGGAAATATTGTTGGAGGGTGTGGGAGCCCAACACATCACTTACAGGCCCCACAATGGAAAGACAACATGAATATAGAGCACATATAGGAAGGTGGGCCTTTGGCGGATGGTTAGCCCACCAGTGCTACTGGCCCATGATGGGGCATCCAAACAGATGGACAACCTGGATAAATACATATACATGGTGTGAGAAAGGGGGGGGGGGGGGGGGGGGGGCATCACTAATGGGCCCCACTTAAATGGTCAGCGTAGATATAAAACATACAACAAAGTGGGCCAGCTAATGGACGGTTAGTCCAACAACGCCCCTGGCCCTGCTGAGTGTCAAACAGATGGACGGCCTGGATGAAACAAATATATATATGGTGGGCCCCACGAATGAGTAGTGTGGAGGTACCACACATGCTGCAGATGGGCCACAGTTGGACGGTCAGCCCAGCTACGCATGCTGACCCCGCTAGGCAGTTAGGCTCATGGACGGCCTGGATGGACAGATACATCAGTGGGTGCCACGTCGGGCCTTTTGACGGCGTGGAACAAAACACATCCATCAAGGTGGTCCCACGTGGCAGGTGGGCCTTACACACATGGGCAGTGTGGATGTAGAATACATACCTCAGGTGGGTCACACGTCCCTTGGACGTTGTGGATAAAATAATACATCATGAAGGGTCCCCACCGTCCCAACCTGATGGACGGTGTGGAATACAACACATATCGTGGCAGGCCCCACCACCTACACGTGCAACACTTGCAGGGTGGGTCCCACCGTCCAGGGGCTGATGGCGTGGAGATGAAACACATACACCACATGGGTCCCATCCTACGGATGGTGAGGATGCAAAAAAGCATGCGTCAGGTGAGTCCCATGGATGGACGGTGTGGGAATAACACAAAGCAAGGTGGGTCCACGTGGTGGCCCACCAGTGTTGGGTCAAGCAGATATTTGTATTTTCCTTTTCATCAAGGTCTGCCCAAACGAAAATACGGGGTAGGCTGGCTGGATGTGGTAGTACGGTGGGCCCCATTCCCTGGACGGATGGCGTGGATGGCACGCATGCATGGTGGGGTCCACAGAAGGGTGGGCCACCCCACGGATCAAGCTGATTTTTGGTGTTTTCCCCAGCCAGCAAGATGGCCTGGAGGTGTAGGAGCACGGCTGCGTCCCTGCTGCTGCTAAGGTGCAGTCCACAGAGGTGCTGGATTTGCACTTGCTACATGTGGACAGCAAGGACGCAACTCACATCAAGGTGGGGTCCACGTTAGTGTGGGCCACCCGTTTGAATCAAAGCCGAGATTTGCCTTTTACCTGTCATCAACGCGTGCTGCTGGACAGCAGCAAGTGCAGCAAATCCCGGCCTATCTGGCCCGCTGGATCATGATCCTGATGATCTGAGGATGGGCAATGGGGATCAAACACATACATTTCTATGGGGTCCACACTAATGGGCCCCACTTAAATGGTCGGCGTAGATATAAAACGTACAACAAAGTGGGCCAACTAATGGACGGTCAGTCCAGCAACGCCCCTGGCCCTGCTGAGTGTCAAGCAGATGGACGGCCTGGATGAAACAAATATATATATGGTGGGCCCCACTAATGAGTAGTGTGGAGGTACCACACATGCTGCAGATGGGCCACAGTTGGACGGTCAGCCCAGCTACGCATGCTGACCCTGCTAGGCAGTTAGGCTCATGGACGGCCTGGATGGACAGATACATCAGTGGGTGCCACGTCGGGCCTTTTGACGGCGTGGAACAAAACACATCCATCAAGGTGGTCCCACGTGGCAGGTGGGCCTTACACACATGGGCAGTGTGGATGTAGAATACATACCTCAGGTGGGTCACACGTCCCTTGGACGTTGTGGATAAAATAATACATCATGAAGGGTCCCCACCGTCCCAACCTGATGGACGGTGTGGAATACAACACATATCGTGGCAGGCCCCACCACCTGCACGTGCAACACTTGCAGGGTGGGTCCCACCGTCCAGGGGCTGATGGCGTGGAGATGAAACACATACACCACATGGGTCCCATCCTACGGATGGTGAGGATGCAAAAAAGCATGCGTCAGGTGAGTCCCATGGATGGACGGTGTGGGAATAACACAAAGCAAGGTGGGTCCACGTGGTGGCCCACCAGTGTTGGGTCAAGCAGATATTTGTATTTTCCTTTTCATCAAGGTCTGCCCAAACGAAAATACGGGGTAGGCCGGCTGGATGTGGTAGTACGGTGGGCCCCATTCCCTGGACGGATGGCGTGGATGGCACGCATGCATGGTGGGGTCCACAGAAGGGTGGGCCACCCCACGGATCAAGCTGATTTTTGGTGTTTTCCCCAGCCAGCAAGATGGCCTGGAGGTGTAGGAGCACGGCTGCGTCTCTGCTGCTGCTAAGGTGCAGTCCACAGAGGTGCTGGATTTGCACTTGCTACATGTGGACAGCAAGGACGCAACTCACATCAAGGTGGGGTCCACGTCAGTGTGGGCCACCCGTTTGAATCAAAGCCGAGATTTGCCTTTTACCTGTCATCAACGCGTGCTGCTGGACAGCAGCAAGTGCAGCAGATCCCGGCCTATCTGGCCCGCTGGATCATGATCCTGATGATCTGAGGATGGGCGATGGGGATCAAACACATACATTTCTATGGGGTCCACACGGTGGCTGCAAAGCTGGAGATCTAGCTGATTTTTTTTGTACTTTCCCACCACCCATTTGGTCCAACTGGACGGTCAGTCCAGCAGGGTGGACAACAAGATCGTTCCACCTGTTGGACGGTCTGGATCTTCCATACATGTATTCAATAGGTGGGTCGTCATGCAAGGAAAGGAGAGAGAAGCGAAGAGAGAGAGAAGCACCCACCTAACTTTCTTCTTCTTTCCTTATGTCCAATGCTCCTACGAAGCTCCCTCAACGGTGGAGATGACGATCTAAAGGTTAGATTGGTGAGGATCTAAGGTGGAAGAGGGTTGGATTGGAGGGGCTGCCATGGACGTCCAAGCTCCTCTCTTGCTAGGGGAGAATTGAAGAAGAAGAGAGAGAGGGAGGGAAGTGATGGGTTGTAGGAAACTCATTATAGCAATGTAAGGTAATCATTGCTTTTTGGGAAGAAAGCTCATGATGGCTTGTAAGAGAGAGTTGACTAGATAGCCATAGGTAATGATGGGGATACAGTGATGATGTCATGCATTGGAGGTTGTGTAAAGATCTCTCTCCACCTAGAATCGTACAGCCCAACAACGCGCAGTCTATGGCCAAGATTATGCGCGGGTCATATCTCTTGATCTACACCTCGGATTGGCGCGCGAGACGCGGTGTTGGAACTGCGGCGACGATGCGGTCGCAATGGCATAGGTTTCAGGTTAAATCGGTTCGAGTTTGTAGGATGTGACTCAAGGGCGCGCGCAAATGCTATCTACGCATTAAGAGGTCACTAAAATTCTACCGGGAGGACCGCGGGATCCTCCGGTACAGGATGGTCACTAGGACACAGGTCTGTCAATCCTTATCGAGTTTATCCAATGAGTAGCTTAGAAAGGTACTTAAGGCAATTTCACAAAATTCCAGAGGCACACATCTCAACTTTATTCACCATGCTCTAAATCTTACAAGCAATATCCTTCACTCTATCCATGTACTTTTACGACTATCGCTTTCTCGTTTAAAACACTTATGCTAACTCACTCCTAAATTGTATCTTCAGTTAAGCCATATATGTGCTTAAATCTTTTATTACAACTTCCACCCATGTCCCATTAGGCCTTTTATTTGCCCTTTTACAACCTTCAAATTAAACTAACTAACACTATCAAAGATTAAATCTTTTGTTATTACCTAATCTAATGTCCCTTTAGGCCTTTTATTTAAAGTTTTGCTCTTTATATTTTTTTTCACACTTAAAAATCATCCCGGTCAACTTTTCCACATATTATTGTTTATTGGTGTTACTCATGACTTTCGTTAAATGTATTTGTTCTTATTTATGTCATTCATTGTCTTGTTGGACAGAAATTTCAAAAAACTATAGAGGTATACAACTCTAATACATTCAACTAACTCTAAATTTATACGCAATATCTTTCTCGATCACTTAATTTGCATAAATTCAACTTGGTGGACTCAACAAAACCTCTAATATGGTTTTTGGTTCTGCTCCCCCTCTCAATTGTTCTCTGTGGTGTAGTCCATTTCAGTTTTCATTTGGATTAATTTTTAGTTTTGTAGGTCTTTAAAAATAACCATTACCATGTGAGAGTGGAGGTAAAAAGAAATGACATGAATGCCGATAATTTAACTAAAGATATGGTCCTTGGTAGGGTGGCCTGACATTATAGGATTCATGTAGTTAACCCAATTAGTTGGGACAAAATGTTTTGATGATGATAATGAGGATGAGGGTGACGTATGTATGTACATCATCATCGTTATTTAAGCACTATCCCAAATAGTCTAAGCTTTACAATCATGTTATGTCCCTCCAATCCATCCATGTTGAAACTATTCTTGCTTAAATCTTCTGTTATTTCATCCACCTTTTTTAGCCTTCAACTTATCAATTAACTCCTTCAAACTCGTTTAATTCCTTATCTTCATTGCACGTGGCCAAATAATCTCAATCTTATTACCTTTACTGTTACTTCTAACATTCATTTAAAGCATTCATTCCTAATTTTGTCATTCATTGTCTTCTCACACATTCATCTTCGGTTCCTCATGTTTGCGATTCTCATCGTATAAATATGTCATTTGGTGACTATTTAAAATTTTAACCCATGTATAATGATTGTTCCTATACATAGTAATTAGACAATTTTGAAAAAGTTTTAGATTTGTTTTTTATTTTTTTCATTTATTAACCATTTTTTAATTTTTAATTAAAAAAAAATTATCAGCTTGAGCGATAGCATAAGCAATCATGCGATGGCATAAGCGATCAACCAAATGATAATCGTCTGTGTTTTTATTATCGTACGCATGAAAACGTGAACGCAACTGTATGCAATCCACTTATCCCATTGTTATAAGTCTGTACTTGTAATATTTTTCATCGATTGAGGTCACTATGGTGGCTAACATAACCAAATCCAAAACTACAAATATAAACTTTAAGATTGCTATTATAATCATGCCTCTCTATGGATTATATCTTAATTATTCTGATGTGGCCCACAAGATTGTCAGTTTTGATCATGGGAAAGTAGATGATCTACAGAGAGAAACTGCCAGATATGTTTCTCTTTCTATGATCCAATGGTTTATATAAGACTATTAAGGATGGGTAATGGACCTAAATAGGGGCTTCATCAGAATTCAATCTGTATGATCTATACATCATCCTTAAGGCACTCATAATTACATTAGAATTGTCATAAGATGGATGATAATTATCAGTAGTCCGTTTAATTTAATTCTAGTGTATACACACTCTTATCCCACCTAGTGATTATTCTATATGAGATGCCTACGGAATACATCATGGATGGTTTAAATCAATCAATGAATGTATTTGTTATGACAGGCACAAAACAAAATACCTAAGATTTCATAAACATTTGGGATTTAATGGGCCTAGAACTGATGTCAGGCCCATAATAAGTATCAGGTAGATCTAAAACACGAGAATGGGCCCCGGAATAAGCATCAGGCCCAGCTGAAAATCCCACATATATCGAATCGGGTTTAGAGAGCGGATCCGATTAAACTGAAAATCGGGTCGGAAAACCCGTCCTCTAATAAGGTCGGTTGTCGACCTAATCCCAGTCGCAACGAACGCAGGTCGTTTTCGACCTGATGTCTGTGGCGAGGAAGGAGCTGGTCGATCTCGACCCACCGTATTCAGCCTCGGAAAAAAGGAAGAAAGAGAGATGAATCTCAGCCGTTTCTCCTCTGTCCGCTCGATCAGATGAGGAGAAGGTCCTCTGTCCGCCCGACCAGATGGGAGAAGGTCGACGATGGCATCTCCCTCGCTTCTAGCGGAGAAACAAATTCCTCCAAATTCGTTGGACACGGTCGTGGTTGAACGATGTAGCTAGCACAAAGCTTCAACAGCCATGAATGAAGATGGATCTAGATGAGATCGAAGTTTCTCAGTCAACTCCAGTGGGAGAATCAATCGTTCATGGCTGCCTCCATCGATAACACAGGTAAGGGTATATAAAATCCCCAATTTTGGGATTATCGGTTTCGAATCTGGGCTTTGAAATCAGGAATCTGGAATCCCTAATTGAATGTCTGCATTTAGGGGTTCGAATCCCGAATCCCTAATTAAACTGGATTTAGGGATTTTGAATCCGAAATCCCCAATTAATCAGGATTTGGGGATCTGGATTCCGAAAATCCCTAATATCTGATTTCTAAAGTCAGGATTCGAAAATCCCTGATTGACTTGATTGATTTAGGGTTTCAAATAATCCCAAATTTGCGATTTTGGAGATTTTGAATCCGAAATCCTTGATTTCACAATTTGGGGATTTCGAATTGAAAATTCCCAATCCACATCTTGATTTGGGGATTCGAATTTGAAATCCCTAATTCTGGATGTTCGAATTGAAATTCCCAATTTAAATAACTGTTTTTAGGGTTTTCGAAATTTAAATCCCTAATCTGAATATCTCTGGATATAGGGATTTCTATTTCAGGAATTCGAAAATCCCTGATGTGATCAGATGTAGCTGGATGTGATCATCCATACCTATGCACAGATAAGCTCTGATACCAACTATGGGACTAATCTATATGCGGAATAGGCCCATGGATCTCTCTGTGCATGGGACATGGGGATCAAGGGCTCAGATAGCGTACCTAGATGAGATGCCGCCATGGAAGTCGGATAAGAATACCAAAATATAGATAGAACTTAGGATCTTCCTCTCCTTCGCACCCTTTCTGCAAATCAGTAGATGGGACTCGAATTTCTACTGTTGGTGTAGGATCGGGGACCCAGCTCTCTTTTATAAAGTCTGTGGAGAGAGAGTTTGAAACCTATCACAACTCTCTCCCTCCCACGCTCCACATTGTAGTATCCCAGTTCAACTCAAACTGCTGTCTGCGTAAGACAGCTATAGCATTCCAGCCCTAGTACGCAGAGCTGCGTAGATAGACTGCGCAACGCATCACCTGAATAGGGGCCCACTGGTCTACTCAGTCATCCAGTCCAACTGTATGACAATCTAGACCGTTGATCAGTGAGGCCCACTAAATAGAGTTCTTACATCATCTTGATCTCAAACTTCCGTGTACCCCAAGAACTTTTCAACAATAGATGTTCAATTTACATTGTCTCCGGTGGTGTGGTACACTTTGGATATAGTTTGTTTTTAGAAAAAAGCATTGAAACTTTTATTCTAAAAGGGATGGAAGGAGTGGATAAAATGTATGACTGACGGTGGGGCCCACAGAGTTTACTCAGCACGCAGTCTGCTTCCAAGGGTAACACCCACGATGCTAACAGCCTCTCTGGTATATCAAGTGTCATCCCTTGGTAAGGGATTGCATGTTGAGTAACTCGTACTGAGTACCTGTGGGGCCCACCGTGATTTATGTATTTTATCCACTATAACCATCAATGTGGGCCATAGGAAGGTTTCAACGGTGGAAATCATTATTCCCATTGTTCCTTATGGTATGGTCCACTTGAGCTCTGGATATACTTCAATTTTGGGCTAACCATTAAATTGATCTGCAAAAACGGATGGACGGCGTGGATAAAGCAAATACATTCAGGCCAACTGAATTTACTCCGTACGATAAGAGCCTACTAAATAACACAGTACGCAATCCGATTTCCATCCCCTGCCCGTGTAAAAGATGCTTGCTTCATGCAAAAGCAAACCGATTCAAATTCAAATCTCCGTCTCACAACGTGTCCACGGTATTTCCATCTCCTTCACTCTCTCTCGCCCAAGAATCTTCGTCTCTCTCTGGCCCTCTCACTCTCCTTCTCGCCCTCTCATCCCAGAATCTCTGCAATGGGAAAGGTAGTACTCGGGCAATGGAGAAAGGCGTCCTATCTCTCCCCCAATCCTTGTGAAAATAGTCATCAACAGTTCAGAAGTTGGCGACAAAATTATCAGGCGGAAAGGACAGCCGGAATCCATGGCTACTGGATTGAGACTGGCATCCGAACGCAGGTCGACACCGAGTTTTTGGGTCTTCATTACTCAAGTAGGGGTACTGAATCTCAAGCCAAAGATGAAAGATGAGGGAGAGATCCAACCGGATCTCATGCTATTGACGATGGCCCAGTTCTCTTCCCGGCTATGATGGTAATCCAAATCCAACCGTGTCTTGATGGAAGAGGACCACGTTGAAGGTTGACACGAGTTCCAATCAGGGATAGGCTGCAATCAACAGATTCCTCTACTGAAAATCTTATTAGAAGCTGATTGTTGGCCATCAATGGCTGCTGTAATCAACAACAACGACAGAGGATGAGGACTCGTCCAGCTGCCTGCGGTAGGGAATCTATGAATTTCGGTAGCGCAGTCCATCTCTAGTTGAGATGCAGGTAAGAGATCTCAGCCTTACTCTAATTAGAGCTCTGTCAATGGGTTTTGAAATCCCTAATAGTCTGATTTGAGAATTCAAAAAAATCCCTAATTCCTGATTTGGGAATCGAAAACACCAATTCTTGGATTTGGGATTGAAATCCCTAATATCTGGATTTGGGATTCAAATCCTTAATTCCTGGATTTGGATTTGAATCTGAAATCCCCAATTCCTTCTGATTTAGGAATTCGAAAACCCCGCCACACCTGTCCCACGTGATGATACCAAGCACACATAAAACTGCCCTGGCTAGCCTATCAGCCTCAAAGTTAGCTAAATCAAATGTACTACTAACAATAGAAAAGACACTGAGAACAATTGGCATGGCTCAACTGCTTCCTTAGTCAAGCCCACTTATCTCCAACAAGGTCTGCTATTGGTCATCCAGTGGAGACCTTTCCTTGAGCCCCCTTTACATCTTCCAAGAAAAGAGAAGTGATCAATTACTGATTTGACACCTACCTTAATGAAGTTGCATCACGAATTCCAATTGGCCTAGAGATCTCTGGCATAGTTACACCTCTGCCATCTTTGATAAATCCTCTGATGCTATTTGGGCTTAAGATTTTATGTAGAACACCCACTGAGGTTCAATTTGAAAGACCCATTGCGAGGAGGCTGCCAATTTTGTATCCTTCTAGGTAGTGGTTAACCACATGACATGGACTTCAGGAAGATTTGCAAGAGTGGGGTCTTGAGCAGCATAAAACGCCCACCAAATGGAGATGATTATTAGAATACTAAAAATTATAAATTCAAGCCTTCTAGAGAAATGGCTTTGGAGTCTCTCCATGGATAATAATAACATATGGAAGCAAGTCTTTTCTCTGAGTATGGGTTAGAAATGGTTGGGAAATTAGAATTAGGCCCAACAATAGACTCTTTGTTGCATGGAGGTATATTCAAAAGTTGGTGCACTTGTTTAGAGGATGTATCAGATATAAAGTGGGCAATGGAGTGTAGGGTGCTAGCTTGTCATAATATCTATATTTTTTAGGTTATAGTGGTATGTTTATAATTAGATCCTAGGACAATGCACTTTGTTTCCTAAGGAATCCTTTTTCTAGGCATGTTCCCAATGACTTTTGTTTCTTTTTCATCTAGTTTTGATAGGCACTGGCTTATGACACATGTTCTTTTATGCTTAATATATCTCCAAAAGAACTCAATTAGGCATTTCTTTTGTCTCATGCCTCATCTATTGTTTTAACCACACCTTCTTTTTTTTTTTTTTGTGTGTGTGTGTGTGTGTTTTCAGCTTCTTTGCATTCAAGCGTTTTGTCAGACTTACTAAAGAATGTTGAAGCTTGTTGGTTTCCATCGGATCCATCTGGGTTTTAATTCTTCTACGAGTGAGAATTTTCTTAACACCTTTCTAGTTATTAACTGATCATGAAATTATTGTTTTGAATTTTAGGATGTTTTTTTTAAAAAAAAATTATATTGGGGGTTGATATGTGGAAACTCTATTATTACCTTTTACTTATAATACCACGTAGTTACCATTTCTGATGGTGCAATATATGTATTTACTGTTTCTTGATACTTGCCCATCATGTATTTTATCTCTGCTTGTTTTGATGATTTACTAGTTTTAGTCAACTACTTTGAAGATAGATTAGTTGAATTACATGAATAGATTTTCATTTCTATGGAGGAAAATAGTTTCTATGATAATTTTAGATTTGATTATCTAGCTATTAGTGGAACTTGTACATTAGAAGTCAATTTTTGAAGTTGCACTAGATTAAATCAGCCAATTAGTTGACGTGATTCGGTGGCCTTTGGGGGATGTAGATGGTAACTTCTCTTTTTAGTGACTTTAGTACAATAGTCGGCTACATTGGTTTAATTTTTGTGATCTAATCTATCAAATATCATGTGGACCATTAATAATGATGCAAACTATTTACATAATTTGGTCCAATTTGAATGGTCAATCTTTGGCACATAATTTGGTCCAATTTGAATGGTCAATCTTTGGCATGAGCGGGTTCGTTTTATCAAATTCAAACCATTCTTGTGGTTGGCCTATATTTAACGATCCAAATTGTCAATATGGTTGCGTTCTTTTATAATAATCGAAATAATTTATAGGATTTATCGTGGTTCTACTGATCCAAGCCTCTAATATGCTTTGGCAATTTAAGTGGATTGAAACTTTTGCCATGCTTTGGCCATTTTAGTCAATTCAAGCCATTCATATGCTTGGCTCATTTTGTGATCCAAATGCTTCATTTGTTTGTATATTCTTTTAATGATCTAGACTCTTCAAATGATTAAGGCCGTTTTTAATGACCCAAACCAATAGATATGTTAAGTTGATCCTTAATTGCAGGATCCTTCTATATGCCACTCTTATTTCAAAACCTTGTTTTTATATCTCTCACTCTCCCACTTCTTGCCTATTTATACTTGTTTACATTTTGAAAGAGATGCTTCCTTGCCCTCACACCTGAATTTTTGTTCCACTCTACTTCATAACGGATGGACGGGGTGGATTTCTTACAAAAATCACAGTGGGCTCACATAATCTTGCTTAATACGCAAGCAAGAGGCTTCTAACGGTCAAGTTTCCTTCTCATTTCTTACTCCACGTGTCACACAGTTATTGGCTGAAGAGAGTATGTGGCTAATACTATTGTGCGTTTCCCACCTGTTAACGTTTCACTCTCCTTTTTCTTTCTCCCGTTTAAATTCATCCCATGCGAATCGTCTTAAGAAAGCAGTGACCCTCCTCTCTCTCTCTTTAGACCCTCTGTCCATGTGCTCTCTGCCACGCCCCCTCTCCCTCTCCCTCTCTCTGTCTTCTCTCTTTGTTTTCTCTCTCTAACCCTCCCTCCCTCGTCTAAGGAACCTATCCTTCCAGATGGGCCCCTCGAATGGGAATGCCCCTAGAGAACCTCATTGAAGACGCTTACCAAAATTAGCATTCTAGATTTATAGGGCATCTTCACAACAAAAGAAAAACCAAATGACATACCTGGATCTTGGGATATCTCAGCAATGTTTCCCAGTCTTTGCCTTCAAATCTCGATCACTGAGTTTTGGATTAGAGCATTTGAGTAGAAATGGGATTTGCAAAACCGATGGCATCTCCATCATTGATGTCTATTGATCATCTCAAGATGTTGTCGGCAATCTTTGATAGTGTTAGTTAGTATCTTCAGTTAAGCCATATATGTGCTTAAATCTTTTGTTACAACTTCCACCCATGTCCCACCTTTTACGACCTTCAAATTAAACCAACTAACACTATCAAAGATTGAATCTTTTGTTACTACCTCCACCCATGCTCATTTATGCATTTTATTTGCCTTTTTGCCATTTATTTTTATCTTTTATACTTTAAACTCATCCTGGTCGACTTTACCTCATATTATTACTCATTGGTGTTACTCATGACTTACGTTGAATGTATTTGTTCTTAGTTATATCATTCATAGTCTTCTTAGACAAAAATTTTACAAAACTATAAAGCTATACAACTCCACTAAATTCACCATCTCTAAATTTTTGTAATATCCTTCTCGATCGCTTAATTTGGCTACATTCAACTTGGTGGACTCGAAACTTCTAAGATGGTTTTTGACTGTGCTCCCCCTCTCAATTGTTCTCCATGGTAGGGTCCATTTGAGTTTCCATTTGAATTAATTTTTAGTTTTATGAGTCTTAAAGAAAAGCTATTACCATGTGAGTGTGGAGGTAGAAAGAAATGATTTGAAAGCTAATAATTTAACTGAAGATATGTTCCTTGGCATAGTGGCGTGGCATAATAGGATTGATTTAGCCGACCTAATCAGTTGGGACTAAATGCTTTGATGATGATAATGAGGATGAGGATGACGTATGTATATATATCATCATCATCATCGAAGCACTATCCCAGCTAATCTAAGCTTTATAATTCTGTTATGTCCCTCCAATCCATTCAAGTTGCATTCTCAACTAAACTGTTCTTATTTAAATCTTTTGTTAATACATCCACCTTTTTTACCCTTTAACTTACCAATAAACACCTTGAAATCCGTTTAGTTCTTAATCTTCATTGCACATGGCCAAATCATCTCAATCTTATTACCTTTAATGTTTATTCAAACCTTCATTTAGAGCATTCATACCTAATATTGTCATTCTGTCTTCTCACACATTCATATCCAGTTCCTCATTTTTGCAATGCTCATCGTATGAATATGTCGCTTGGTGAGTCCAAAATTTTAACTCATGTATCATGACTGTTCTTGTACATGGTAATTAGACAGTTTTTAAAAAGTTTTAGATTTCTTTTTTACTTTCTTCCACCTATTAACCATTTTTTCCTTTTTGAACCATCAGCATGAATGATCGCATAAGCGATCAATAAATGCCATAAGTGATCAACCTACGGTTATGGCTTATATGATTTTATTTGATTTAACAACCTTGCCCATCTTATGAATTTGTTATTCCTCAACTGTCCAACATTTTGCCCCATATGTCATGACCAGTCTATTACCCATCATATAGAATTTCTCTTTCAGTTTTATTAGTGTAAGGCAATTTTACAAAATTTCAGAGGAACATATCTACAGTTCACTCGCCATACTCTAAATTTACAATCAACATCTTTCTCAATCACTTCATCCTAGTCGGGTTTATCCGATGAGTGGCTTAGAAATGTACTCAAGGTAATTTCACAAAATTCTAGAGGCTCACATCTCGAATTTATTCACCATGCTCTAACTCTTACAAGCAATATCCATGTCCTTTCAAGACTATCGATTGCTCGTTTAAAACTTTTTAACTTTTACCAACTCAATTCTAAACTGTATCTTTAGTTCAGCCATATATATGATTAAATCTTTTGTTTCAACTTCCACCCATATCCCATTAGGTCTTTTATTTATCATTTTACAACCTTCAAATTAAACCAACTAACACTATCAAAATTAAATCTTTTGTTACTAACTCCACCAATCTCCCTTTAGGCCTTTTATTTGCAGTTTTGTCCTTTTTTTTACACTTGAAAATCACTTGAAAATCATCCTGGTCGACTTTACCTCTCATTAGTGTTGCTCATGACTTTCGTTGAATGTATTTGTTCTTAGTTATGTCATTCTTTGCCTTCTTGAACAAAAATTTCACAAAACTATCGAGGTATACAACTCTACTATAATCACCTTACTCTAAATTTATACATAATACTTTTCTCGATCGCTTAATTTGGCTACATTCAACTTGGTGGACTCGACAAAACGTTTTTTTTTTCCTTTATTAACCCTTTTTTCAATTTTTAATAATAATTTAAAAAAACTATCAGCTTAAGTGATAGCATATCATGCGATGGCATAAGTGATCACCCCAAGGTTATGGCTTATGTGATTTTGTTTGATTTAAAAACCTTACTCATCCTATTAATTTGTTATTCCTTAACTGTCCAACATTTTGCCATATATGTCATGACCAGTCTTTTATCCATCATCTAGAATTTCTTTTTCAGTTTTATTAGTATAAGGCAATTTTACAAAATTTCAGAGGGACACATCCGCACTTTATTCACCATGCTCTAAATCTGCAAGCAACATCTTTCTCAATCACTTCATCCTTGTCATGCCACGAACTCAGAAACCGGACTGACAAAATTTTTGGTCGCCGAACTCGGTGCCAACAGCCTCCATAGTATCCCATTTTCGGCTCTCAGCGCCTATACACCAGATTCCGATCCTGAGATCTTACAAGGATCACAACATCCCACATATCCACTATAACAAAAATTTTAAGTACAATGCATAAAGGGAAATACAATATATATATATATATATATATATATATATATATATATATATATATATATATATATATATATATATATATATATATATCAAATCTCTAGATATCACCACAAGCTCAGCCACACGCTCCTACCTTCGCTCGACCGCATCCTATCAACCCCTGCACGCATCTATCGTGCATAAGCTTATAGAAAGCTTAGAGGGTGGTGTAAGTATGTGCACAATATAAGCGTGCCCAGGGTGTAATATCAAAGTAATACGGGAGCATACTGGTAAGTCCATAAATACCATGTAATGTAGAATCATAACAACCCAAGTGTCATATACCGAGAGTGTAATGCAATATGCAATGCAAAGGAATAACGATGCTGGAGTGTATAGTCGGGATGATAGTACGTGGTATCGCAAGCTATGGGATTCATCACAAGGGACTTCTATCCAAACCAGTCCCATACTTAAATTTGGATAGCTAGACTCAATGTGGTAAACTCTTGATCTCAGGTTGGTCGCGAGCCCCAACTGAAATGTCTTCCCACACATCTTCGGTTCCTCATGTTTGCGATTCTCATCGTATAAATATGTCATTCGGTGACTGTCTAAAATTTTAACCCATGTATAATGATTGTTCCTATACATAGTGATTAGACAGTTTTGAAAAAGTTTTAGATTTGTTTTTAATTTTTTTTATTTATTAGCCATTTTTAATTTTTAATTAAAGAAACTATTAGCTTGAGCGATAGCATAAGCAATCATGTGATGGCATAAGCGATCAACCCAGGGTTATATGACGTGTGATTTTGTTTGATTTAACTATCTTGCTCATCCTATGAATTTGTTATTACCTAACTGTCCAACATTTTGCCTCATATGTCATGATCAGTCTTCTACCCATCTTATAGAATTTCTCCTTCAGTTTTATTAGTATAAGGCAATTTTACAAAATTTCAGAGGGACACATCTACACTTTATTCATCATGCTCAAAATTTACAAGCAACATCTTTCTCAATCACTTCATCCTAGTCGGGTTTATCTAATGAGTGGCTTAGAAAAGTACTTAAGACAATTTCACAAAATTTCAGATGCACACATCATGCTCTAATTCTTACAAGCAATAGCCTTCGCTCCATCCATGTACTTTCAATACTATCGCTTGTTCATTTGAAACCTTTAACTTGTATTAACTCACTCCTAAATTGTATCTATGTGCTTAAATATTTTGTCACAACTTCCATCTATGTCCCATTAGGCCTTTTATTTGCCCTTTTATGACCTTAAATTTAAACTAACACTATCAAATATTAAATCTTTTGTTACTACCTCCACCTACGTCCCTTTAGGTCTTTTATTTTGCGCTTTTGCCCTTTATTTTCTTCTATACTTGAAAATCATCTTGGTCGATTTTACCACATATTACTCATTGGTGTTACTCATATCTTTCGTTGAATGTATTTGTTCTTAGTTATGTTATTCATTGTCTTCTTTGACAGAAATTTCACAAAAATATAGAGGTATACAACTCTAATATATTCACCTAGCTCTAAATTTATACGTGAGATCTTTCTCGATCGCTTAATTTGACTACATTTAACCTGGTAGACTCGAGAAAATATCTAAGATGGTTTTTGGTTGTGCTCTCCCTTTCAATTGTTCTCTGTGGTGTGGTCCATTTGAGTTTCCATTTAGATTAATTTTCAGTTTTATGAGTCTTTAAAAAAAACTATTACCATGTTAGTGTAGAGGTAGAAAGAAATGACTTAAACGCTTGTAGTTTAATTGAAGATATGATCCTTGCAAGAGTGGCGTGGTATAATAGGATTCATGTTTTCGACTCAATCAGTTGAGACTAAATGCTTTGATGATGATAATGAGGATGGCATATATATGTATATCATCATCTTCATCTAAGTACTATCCCATCTAATCTAAGCTTTACAATTCTGTTATGTTACTCCAATCCATTCAGGTTGTATTCTCAACTAAATTGTTCCTTCCGTTAGTATATCCACCCTTTTTAGCCTTCTACCTACCAATCTAATCCTTCAAACCCGTTTAGTTCCTTATCTTCATCGCATGTGACCAAATCATCTCAATCTTATTACCTTTGGTGTTATTCTTAACTTTCATTTAAAGCATTCATTCATAATTTTGACATTCCTTATCTTCCCACACATTCATCTCTGGTTCCTCATTTTTGCGATGCTAGTATGAATATGTCGTTTGGTGACTGTTTAAAATTTTAACATATGTATAATGACTGTTCTTATACACAGTGTTCAAAATATCGGTATCGCACTATGTATCGCACCCTTGGGATACAGATACGTATCGGTTTTCGCATGAGATATATCGTTTGTATCGCATAATTTATCACACTTTTTGGGAAACATGGGGAAACATTGGGAAAATGGTTGAATTTTTTAATGAAACTTTGGGGATTGTTAAAAAAGCCCTTAATATACACTTTTAAATAATAACATCTCAAAAAAAAGATGTATATAATAAGTTTCCTTTGTATAGGGTCCTAAGCTATGCGATGTTTAATTGAACTAATGCAACTATATTTAAATTGGATGCATGATATTTATAAATATATCATAGTCATGTATGAAAACACAACCAATTCATTGAAAAACAAAAGAAGAACTAAAGAAGTAAAATTTGAGAAATATACATATCAATGATGGGGACTAGATGTGGTCTAGACGTGGTCTAGACCCACATAGAGTTGCGTGGTGGCTCGTAATCATCATCTCTATCTCGACGGGGTTGGGCATAGTACTGCTGCTCCATAAATCAACAATATTATGCCCAGGTCATAGTAGAGTGGTACCAGTTAAGATACTCCATGACATAACGCTGATACTCATCCTCTCCGAACTGAATCAATACGCCCATCCGTGGGTACTACGTAATCGTTATAATCTGTAACTGATATGGATCTGGGAAAGGCACATATGAAGTTCCTTAGTATCCATATTATTGGCTATATCCATACTGTTGCTTATATCCCTACCCATATGCAGAAGTGAACTCTTGACCATGGTTGAAAAATGATGTGCTGTAACTGCTGGAGTCACTCGTCGCATATCCACTAGGTTCATATCCATGCCCATACTATGGCACGGAACTCTATCTACTCCTGTGTTTGTGATCCAGATTCATGTTGTGGCCTGTAACTCAAGCTCCCCTGCCTCGTCCGTGATCCAAATCTAGAGCCACCTCGCCTGCCACGAACGTTTGTGTCTCTCATGCATTTTGCTAGCAACTCCTCAAAATTTGAAAGTTTATGAGTTTTCTTTTTTTACAGTAGCTTTTGACGCGTGTATGTCTTATTGTAAACAAGACGGGGTCGTGGTTCTCCTGGACAAGAACCATGGTTAGGGTCTTGCGTGAAATGATCGAAATTCTCCTCCTCGGTGAAAGGGCTAAGAGGCCTCTTATCCTGACTCCCACCCGCATCGCCACCATTCTCGTCGCCATCATCATCATCATCCTTACTGTTATTAGAGTCATCGTCACCCTTATTGCCTCCATCATCATCACCGGGACTCATTTCCCGCATCACTCTCTAACTCGATCTCGGTATCAGACAATGTTTCCTCGCCATGTGTCCCGCGTGATAGTGACTGCTGCGGGTTGCCCTCCGGCCTCCTCATCAATGGGTTGAATGCCTCAGCAGGAGACCTTTGCTGCTCCACATGTGCATTAACATCAATCTCTTATGCCTCTGCTTCCGCCGCAACATCTGGCTCTGGTCGCCCATCCGAGGTATACAAGTCATCTGACCTAACCCACTGGTAAACTGGGTATGCATGTTGTCCGACCGTCATCAGGTCCAGTAAGTCTTCCCACGCTTTTCTTCCTTCCGTGCGGAGCAACCTCTCTCGTAACTTCATATTGTAGTGACAATACACTAGCTTCTAAAGCCTCTCATACCCTAGTCTATTATGTTTATTTGTGTGGATGAGGGAGAATGTACTCCAATTCCTTTCACAGGGTGACGAGGACACCGTCTGTGCAAGCACATGGTCAGCTAGTCGTTGTAACGTCTCGCAGTCAGTCTCGTACATGGACCACCATTCACTTGTATATCATAAAATTCTTTCATTATTTTAGATTTTTCAAAATAATATAACAGTTAAGTTTACCGTAGTAACTCACATGCCATCTTGGTGTTCCTTGATTTCACTGCAGGGTGACACCCAAACATTCCAACCGCGTTGTGAAATTTAATAATCTGTTGATGGCGTATAGCAACCAGAATAAGTATTGAATGGTTGAGATGAATATAAGGAGAATGTAAGTGCGGAACATATTTACCTCACTACCAAAGGTGCCTTTTCCCGAACAGTCGGGGAATAAGTGATCGTACACCTCATGTACAACCCTCTTTAATGAATCATCTTCGAAGAGATTCCAGCTGTAGTGGTATTTGGGATTCAGGAAATAAGTTGAAAACCAACATATACATATCAGTACAACCCTCGTTTATTGTTGCATATGGAAAAAAAATCCATATAGGTGCTTACTAGCCTGATGTAGTGGGTGAGAAAGCGTTTTTTCCCAACGGCTGTCTATTATCGCATGCACCCACTTATATGCATTGGGAGCTTTAACTATGATGACCGCTTTCATCAGCTGTATGGATGGATATAGTGACCCCATCGACGGATTTGTCTTTTTGTCCACTATCCTTAACACCACATAAATGGGCTCTAGAATACCTACAACACCATGCACGCGATCCCAAAATGAATTTCTCAGCACCAGTTCCTCGATGTGGTAGGTCACTTTCGTCAACATTTTTTTCCATTCTTCGTAATCATGAGAGGCGAAAAGCTCTCGTAACCCCTGTCTGTGTTTGAGAAGGCTACTTAAGGTGATATAATTTGTGGCAAACCGCGTCGCCCCAAGGTGCACTATATCCCCACACCTTTCGCACATTGTGGTTAATAATCGAGTGTGGTTGTATACGAAGTTTGTGATGAGCCATGCATCGGTAATTACGGTCTTCACCGATGGCCTATCTCCAATCACTTCCAGCATGAGATCGATGCAATGGGCTGTGCAGGCGGTCCAGTACATATGATACTTACTCTGAATATCCTTCCCCACCTTGATAAATGCACTCCCATTATCTGTAACAAACTGCACAATATTTTTCCTCCCAACATCTTGCATGACGTCATGCATTAGTTTGTAAATGTAGTTAGAATCTTTAATCTTACTACTCACATCTGTACACTTTAGGAACACCGCCCGTCCCCTAGAATAGACGATAAAATTTATGACTGACATCTTCGTCGATCTATCCAACTGTCACACATGACAGTGCAGTTATACATCTTCCATGACTGCTTATACGAATCGACGTATGTCTTCATCTCTGCATGTTCATCATCCAAGTACTTCCCCATGATCTGTGCGGGTGTGGGTGGCTACATACCCTCATCCCCACGCTACACTTCTCTTATCATATTTTTAAAGTGTGGGCTTGCTGCGGCATTCGCGGGGATTTGATCATATATAAAAAACTTCGCTATTAATTTTTCAACTTTTTTCCTCACATCCCTTCTACCAAATATCTCCTTTATTTTCTTTTGTGTCCATCCTGCCTCTTTGTACATCTTCGGATTTGAAGGTATATTTGGCACTCGCATGCTAGTATTCCTGCCCATGCCCCATATTCCTCCCCGCTTACTACCCTCCCCTGATCCACCCCTAACACTCCCCTCTACTCCACTCCCCCCACCATGCTCATGGATAGACCCCTCAAATCTAGGCCTACTCGTGTCCTACCTTCTATCCTGATCCCTCTCCCACTGTCCCGCATGGACTCTTGAACTGCGCGTCTGTATTCGGGATCATCATCACCATCGAGATCCACTACATCCTCCTCACCTACATATGGTGGCCACCCCAACTCCTCCCTAACCTCCCTCACCCGTGCATGTCGTTTATCTTTTGACTTCACATTTTTTTCCAATATGGTCCTCATCTCTTCTCGCACATCCTATGGGCACTTACGGAAATCCACAACATTGCAATACCCTCCTACTAAATGCTCCTTTAAGCGGGTTACCCCACCACTCCTCAATACATGGCCACATAAATTACAAATACTCCCGAATCGATTATCGGAAATGGACCGACCGTACGTCTACCCTATATCAGGTTGTCTCCCTCCTCGTCCTCCCAACATATTTTATCTGTAAAATAATCTTTTATCTATCTGTCGAGATTGGATAGAGCCAAAATCAGATAGACCCACCACTCAGATGGGCCACATCACATGAAACAATGGGAATTGATGCCAACAATAGGTTAGTAATTAGGGGCCACCATGATGTGGACCTTCAATCAAAGATGTTAATCAAGTGTAACTCACTAAAATAAAGAGAAGGTACAAAATTCATCCTGATAAAAGAAACTTAGGTGGGCCTCACAGCATGAATTTATCAATTTGGAAGAAGTTTTACATTCCTCCCATTGGTGTGGCCCACAATAGTTTTTTAATCAGGCAGCTTTTGTATGTACGAATCACTGGATGAATAGTGGATTTTACATTTACAGCATGTTTTGCTCTACACAGTTGTGATTGTTTTATTCCCATCATATTTTCACTTTATACAGGTGTATAAGAACACATCAACAGGTAGGATGGAAAATAAATGACATGGTGGACCCTGAAGTGACGTCGCCAAGTTCTGTAGGGCCCACTATGATGTATGTGTTGTATCCAAACCATCCATCCCTTTGGAGATATCATTTTTGGCCTTGAGAAAAAGAATGAGTCAGATCCAAAGCTCGAGTGGACCCCACCACAAAAAACAGTGGAGAGAGTGATGCCCACCATTAAAAATTTCTAAGGACCACAAAAGTTTTAAATCAAGTTGAAATTTGTTTTTTCCCTTCTTTCGTCTCTGTCTTAACTTATAAACAGGTTGGATCTTAGATAAACATCATAGTGGACCTTAGAAAGGTTTCAACGGTGGGCATCCCTCTCCTCACTGTTTTCTGTGGTGGGGTCCACTCCAAATTTGGATTTGACTTATTTTTTGTCTCATGCCTTAAAATGATCTAGCCAAATGGATGGACGGTGTAGATGCAACACATACATCATGGTGGGCCCCACAGAACTTGGGGACATCACTTCAATAGCTAGTCTAGCTACGCAACCTGTCAGTATCTAATCCACGTCCTACAAATCCGCGCGGGGAGACGAATTGGCTACTCTGCTGACACCACTCCATGGCTGGTGGTCGGTGCTCTGTGGGCCCCACCATAATGTATTTGTTTCATCCATTCCGTTCATCCATTTTTACGGATCATTTTAGGGATTGATACAAAAAAATATAGGTGGACCACACCATAGGAAAACAATAATGATTGGATACATCATGGGACGAATTGGCTACTCTGCTGACACCACTCCATGGCTGGTGGTCGGTGCTCTGTGGGCCCCACCATAATGTATTTGTTTCATCCATTCCGTTCATCCATTTTTACGGATCATTTTAGGGATTGATACAAAAAAATATAGGTGGACCACACCGTAGGAAAACAATAATGATTGGATATCCACCATTAAAATCCTCTTAAGGCCCACTGTACTGTTTATTTGACATCCAATCTGTTGATTGGGTCATAAAGACCCAGATGAAGGGAAAAAATAAATATCATCTTGATCCAAAGCTTTTATGGCTCCCAAAACGTTTTTAATGGTCAACGTTCATTCAACACTATTTCCTGTAATGTGGTCCACTTCATATTTTGATATACCTCATTTTTTCTCTCATAACATTAAATGATCTATAAAAATAGATGGACAGCATGGATGAAATACATACATCATGGTGGGGCCCATAGAGCACCAACCACCAGCCACTGGCTAGTGGCAGCGGAGTAGCCGATCCGTTTCCTCCACGCGGAAGCTGATTGCGCACTAAGTAAACTATGTGGGGCTGACCCTCATTCATGCATGTTATCCACTCCATCCATCCATTTTAACAGATAATTTTAGGGCTTTTGCCCAAAAATTAAGTTTATCAAAATCTCAAGTGGACCACACCAACTGAAACAGTGTGAATTGAATTTCTACAGTTGAAAGATTCTTGGGGGCCACAAAAGTTTTAGATCAAGATGATATTTGTGTTTTCCATTCATCCATGTCTGATTGATCTTATTAACCGGTTGGATGACAAATAAACATCATCACTATGGGCCTTAGAAAGGTCTCAATGGTGGAAATTAATAGTTCCACTGTTTCCTGTGGTATGGTCTAGTTGAGTTGTGGATATGGTTCAATTTTGGGCTCAACACCTAAAATGATTAGTAAAAATGAATGGATAGCGTGGATAAACCACGTGCAATCACAGTGGGCCCAACAGAGTTTACTCAGTATGATAAGAGCATATTGAGTAACTCAGTACGTAATCCGATCTGTATGATCGGCCCGTCATTGACGGGGCACAAGTGACGTCACCAAGTTATGTGGGTCCCACCATGATGTATTTTTTGTATCCACACCGTCCATACATTTGAAGAGATCATTTTATGGCATGAGCCAAAAATGGGTCAGATCCAGAGCTCGAGTGGACCCCACCACAGAAAACAGTGGAGAGAGTGACGCCCACCATTACAAACTTATTGAGGGCCACGAGTTTTTTTTTCAAGATGATATTTGCCTAAATGTTTGTGTCATGCCCTAAGATAATATTTCCAAATGAATGGACGGTGTGGATACGACACATACATTACCGTGGGACGCACAGAACTTGGTGATGTCACTTAAGTACATAAGTAAGCAACTCACTACGCTTACCGTACCGATTAAGCTCTGTGAGGTCCACCATGATTTATGTATTTTATCCAATCCGTCCATTCATTTTACCAAATAATTTCACGGCTTTAGCCCAAAAATAAAGCGTTGAATTGAACATCTACCGTTGAAAATTTCTTGAGGGCCGATGATTGGATCAAACTTATATTTGTATTTTCCCTTCATCCATGTCTGTGTGATCTTATTAATTGTTTGGATGACCAATAAACATCACTGCAGGGCTAAGAAAGGTTTCAATGGTGGAAATCAGTATCACCACTGTTTCCTGTGGTATGATCTTAGATATTCCTAAATTTTGGGATCAACCCCTTAAATTAGATGGGAAAACAGATGGACAGCGTGGATAGACCACATACATTAAAGGTGGGCTCAAGTGAGTTTTTTGAGTACAATAAGAGCGTATAGAGTAATGCACCATGCAATCCGATCCCATTTTCACCCCATCCACGCCCTTCTCCTTCACTTTCCCTCTCCTTCACGGACGCAAGGGTTCCGAAGCTTATTGTGGCGATGATTCTCATTCTGGAGGAAGGGGGTTCCTCAATCCGGCCTGATTTCTCGTTGAAATCTCTTAGAAATCCCCACAGATACTCTCTAATCAGCAAAGAAAGAGGGATTTTGAAGAAAATTGCGAGAAAAATCATTGAAAGAGGAAATCATACTTACCTGTCGAATGGCCCACCTCTAATCAGCAATCTTTGCGGGTACTCTCCGATTTCTCCTTTTTTTTTTTTTCTAATTCATTTTTTTTTTTAAAAAATTCTCCACATATACGCATCGACTTTTTATGGTCGAATTTGGGTTGTTGGTTACAGTGGGACCCGTGAGTCCCCTACAATTAACCCGTGAGCATCCAATATCGACGACATCGTGCAATATCGACGATATATCGTGCTATATCGACGATATATCGTGCGATATATTGTGCGATATCGACGATATATCGTGTGATATCTAGATTTTGGGATTTTTTTCCATCTTCCGGGGGTTATCGCGCGAGTTTCGTCTTGCTGGCCGGCGATAACGATAATATCGGCCGATAGTATTGATATTTCAAACACTGTTTATACATAGTAATTTTTTTCCTTTATTAACCATTTTTTAATTTTTTAATTAAAAAAATTTATTAGCTTGAGTGATCAAATAAGCGATCAAGCAATGGCATAAGCAGAATGCAGGGTTATGGCTTGTGTGATTTTGTTTGATTTAACAACCTTGCTCATCCTATGAATTTGTTATTCCCCAATCGTCCAACATTTTGCCCCATATGTCATGACCAGTCTTCTAACTTATCATATAGAATTTCTCTTTCAAAATTTCAAAGGGACACATCTCTACTTTATTCGTCATGCTCTAAATCTACAAGCAACATCTTTTTAAATCACTTCATCCTTGTTAGGTTTATCCGATGTGTGACTTAGAAAGGTACTTAAGGCAATTTTATAAAATTCCAGAAAGGTACTTGAGGCAATTTCACAAAATTCCAGAGGCACTCATCTCTACACCATGCTCTAAGTCTTACGAGCAATATCCTTCTTTCCTTTCATGTCCTTTCAAGACTATCGCTCTCTCGTTTAAAACCTTTAACTTGTACTAAATCACTCATAAACTGTATCTTTAGTTAAGCCATATGTGTGCTTAAATCTTTTGTTACAACTTCCATCCATGTCCTATTAGGCCTTTTGTTTGCCCTTTTACGACCTTCAACTTAAACCAACTAACACTATCAAAGATTAAATATTTTGTTACTACCTCCACCCATGCCCCTTTAGGCCTTTTATTTGCGCTTTTGCCCTTTATTTATTTGTTTATTTTTATACTTGAAAATCATCCTGGTACGACATATTAGTACTCATTGGTGTTACTCATGAATTTCGTTGAATGTATTTGTTCTTAGTTATGATGATGTATGTCATCGTCTTCATCTAAACATTATCCCTACTAATTCAAGCTTTACAATTGTATTCCGTTATTGTAATTTATTACAAACTATATCTTCAATTATACCATGTGTGCTTAATCTCTCTACCTCCGCCCTTGTTATTTACCTTGCCTTTTTGGAGCCCTTAACTTGAGCCAACTAACTCTTTTAAAGTGTGTAGTTCCTTATAGCCGTAGGCCAAAGCATCAAATACAATTTTTGCTCGTCTTTACTACCTTTCGTGTTACTCTTGGATTTCCTTAAATGCATTTATTTCTAATTCTATAATTCCTTCCTTCCACACATGCTTGTTAACATCCTCATTTCATTATACTCATCTTGTGAATTTGTTAATTTCTTGATTGTACAACATTTTGCCCCATGCGTCATGGTCGGTCTTATACCCATCATATATAATTTCTCCTTTTGTTTCATTGTTATAGGACAATTCACAATATTCCTTAGCCACACATCTCCACATTATTCATTTAGCTCTAATTCTGTAGGCAGCATCTTTCTCAAACACTTCATCTTATTCGGCTGTATAAAATGAGTTGCTTGAAAGATTCAAATAAACATGGGCAAACTAAACCCTAGACCCTAACCCCTAAAGCACCGTTTCTATAACATACTTTCTAAACCCTCGAGACAACAATTAGAAAACCCAAATCAGAAATGTTACTATGGCAATGTTACTGTAGCTGAGGTACTGCAGACATGTTACTGTAGCATGGTTATTGTAGCATAACCGAAGTATTGACAAACAAAATGAAAATACTAAGCTGTTTTATGAAACATAGACAAAAATAATAACAAAGCATGATAAGGAAAATAAAACTAAAACCTACTACAGCTATGATGGATGGCGGATACATGAGAGAGATGGGAGTTGATGTGGGCATAGATAAACAGAGCGGGAAAGTGGAGTAACAAAAATAATATCGGTGATTAACAAAAAATGGGAAATCACTAGTATCATTTAAGTGTATATAGATGCATCGACTCGGACAAGTTCTAGGTTAGTTTGAGTTGTAGGCTTTTATTAGGGTGAGGTGGAGTGTCAAATATGGGCAAAGGAATTAAGAAATGACATGATGACCTATATGAGTTTGTAACGTCTCGAAAAAATTCGTACAAAGACCTGAGTACCACCTCAGGCAGAAATCACTAAGGACCAAATCCTTAGAAATTAAATGAGAATTAACTAGTGCTAAACTAGATTACTTGTGAAATTAGCCCTAATCATTTTAAATACGAACTGCAAGACCCAAACCGGGTAGAACCATTAACGTTACATTACTTAAAAACTTAAGATCCATCTCAAAACCCAGTTGCTCTCGGGAGCATCATGAAACTCCATATCGGACCTGGACCGCGCGTCGAAAGTCTGATTACCCCAAAACTATACGGTTATGACCGCCTTGCTAGACTTGGCAACCATCTCGAAAATTAAGTCCTAAAGGTACCCAGAAACGCACAACTTGAGCCCAGAGTGGTGTGTGAAAAATGCGAATATCTCTAGGAAATGAACTAAAACTTAAGTGAATTGAGTCGTTCGCTTGCAAGCTAAATCTAAGGATTCAGACCGTCGGAATCTTACCCAATTACACCCTCGGATCAGGGAAAATTTCCAACACAGGTCAGTGCACTTGTGGCCCTGATCGAGTACTGGTGACCGTTGAACTGAAATAGGTCTCTCGCAGCCGACCCACTGATCTGATCGGACCGAGATCTTAACCTGACCTAGATCTAATTTCAGGAAACTTAAGTCCGACTACATGTAGAAAAGGGGCCTCCAGAACAGCTCCGTTGGATCGAAACAGCCAACCTTTGGCTATAACCTAAGTATACCGTGGCCCTGGGGCCATTCCCATCAGTTTTGGGCCTATGTAAGGGCCTTGAACCCTGTCTCCCTCATTCCAAACGAATTACAAACCCTAGGAGAGAGAAGAGAGAAGAAAGAGAAGGAAAGAGAGAAAGTGAGTGTGAGAGTTGGAGTTTGTTCATGGGATTCTTCCCTGCCGCTCCACGTGCTTAGCCTCCCCATCTGTATTGCTATACTGGCCATTCCGACCCCGTACTTGGGTAAGAAATCCTAACCCTAATATATTTAAGATATTCAAATAGAGTAAAGGGTGAAATAGTTAACCTATTCCATGTTATAAGTTGTCGTTGTGCTGTAGACGAGGACTTATCATTTAAACTGAGTTCGTTATGAGTCTACCAGCGAAAGGTGCGGACTATAGATGTTTAGGTTATGGTTATCAAGGCTTTCAATGTCAGTAATGATTTATGACTGACTTGATTGCTGTCACATGTGCGTAGATGCTACGTTTTCCATACATTACGTATATATGTAGATTATGTTGATTTTAACGCATTCCACGTATTTGTTGAAACGTTTGAATGACTATGGAATTATGATTTATGCTTGCCATGTTTATTGACTAACAATACATGATTGTTGTACGTATGGTGAACCCCTTGTGAAAGGGATTTGTTATAATACCTGTTATAATTTTTTTATTACATATATATGATGTGTAGCCTAAGTGTTTGTTAAAATGCCTGAATGTGAAAATGCTTGTAATGAGGGTGTTGAGATAAGATCCTCAATTGCTTTATCTATGGTTATAGTATCCTTTATGTAACCTATCTTACTACTATGTGATTTATGGATGAACTGCCTATGTATGGTAACATGTGTAGTATGCGTGGGTCGAATTGCTTAAGTAAGATTTATATTTGATTCAATTATCACATGCTGGCTTTGGCTACTACATGCGTTTGCTATTGATTGGAATGTGTTTGGGGCTACGGCGTAGTCTAGGCAATCGGTAACAGGTCTTGGTTTGGTGGCTGAGGTCGTTTCGCCACACAGGACTTGTTCGATGAATCCGAGTCGTACTTTGGATGTCGATGGTGGTTAGGCCACACGGAGTGCTTACGCACTTCATGTCGATCATCTCGATGTGCGCCCGTACCAGTCGGGCTCGTTAAGTAACCCGATTAACCCGATGTATGTTCACCATGTATAGACGCTATTGCTTGAACCTAAGGTACCAAACTCACCAGTGGAAACCCCGTTAACCTTGGTACCTCGATCCGCTAAGACTCATGAGCCTGACATGGTAGAATGGGACATCGTGGTCGAGTTGTCGGCCTACGCCGGGGTGATGAGCCCATCCATAGTGACCAGTGAGCAACCTAAGCTCGTGAGCCAAATACGGTGGTATGTGACACTGTATTCGAGCTATCGGCTTATGACTAGGTGACGAGCCATTCGTAGTGACCTCGAGTATACTCTGAGATTGCGCTGAGGCGATGAGCCTTTCCATAGCAACTAGAGTATAAGCCAGACCTACATTGAGGTGACAAGCCCTTTGTAGCAACCTAGAACCACAACATCGTATGAGACTAGCTAGGACTGACGACCCTAGAATGGATCATTGTTTGGAAAATGATATAAGCGAGGTAACTTAGCTTCCTAATCCTGCTGTATGAAAAGGTCGAATAAGAACTCGGTAATCATGCTCATGCACCGCATTGCATATGCCTTTGGCGTTGTTGTTGAGCACAGTGGGAGTGTTGCATGCCTCGATCGTAAGATGATGTCGCAAAGGGAGTGCAGGCGAGGGCATGCATCATTAATACATATCATGTTTGCATTAACCAGTCCTTAGGGATGCTTGATTGTATTGCTTTATCATTACTGCTTGATTGAATTGATAACATGTTAACCTTTGCCTTATAGCTCCACTGAGTTGATCACTCACTCCCACGTTCTGGGACGGTGTTTTAAACACCAACCAGACTGTCTTAGCTGCAGGTGATGGCGATGTTTATGAGGTAGAGTCGGACTATTACGATACCGAGGAGGAGTTCTCCTATATGCAACTCTCTGGCGGGTCTATGTAGACCTGGAGTTGCGCTAACGGGGCTACAGGGTTTTGGATAGAGAACATTACACTTTCTTATTTTGTATATTTTGGAACTAAACTTGTAATTATTTAACCTAGTGACAATCATACTCTGGGGGCTTGTTATCACTTTTATACAGTTATATACATATCACAGACTTTCGCTTGCGTAATTTACCGTCTCTGGAGTATGATATGCTATTTTGGTATAATCATACTCATGTTTAAGGCATTAATACAGACACCATTTAATCATCGTTATCTATGTTGCATAAGTGATGTGTTGGAACTTGGGAGTTGGGCTCCTGCTCGACCCCCGATTTTCAGGGCGTTACAGAGTTGGTAGAGAGTACAAGTCAAAGCATTTAAAGGAGCAAGAGAAGGGCCAAGAGCACAGTGGTGGAGGTTCTAGGAAATGACTTAAGGGCCCATAATTTAACAGAGAATATAGTACATGACGTAGTGGAGTGGAATAACAGGATCTTTGTAGCTGACCCCAATCAGTTTGGACAATGCTTTAATGATGAGGATGGGGATGGGGTACATTGTCATCATCATATGCATTATCCCAACTATTGTAAGCTTTACAGTTATGTTCTGTCATTCTAATATATTGTAAATTGTATCCTCAGTTAAACCATATTTGTGCTTAAAGCTTTTGTTACTACGTCCACCCATATTCCTTTAGGCCTTTTATTTGATCTTTTACATATTTCAACTTAAACCAATTAATACTTTTAAAGTGTGTAGCTCTTTATCTTCTTTGTACTTGGCCAAACCATCCGGGTCAACTTTACTTTATCTTACTCATTGGTGATACTCCTAACTTTTGTTGAATGTATTTGGTTCTAATTTTGTCATTCATTATCTTCTTGCATATTATTATAAGGAAATTTCACAAAACACTAGAGGTAAACATGTATACTTCATTCACCTAGTTCTAAATTTATAAGAAATAGCCTTCTCAATCACTTAATTTGGCTACATTCAATTTGGTGGAGTCAACAAAACTTCCAAGATGGTTTTGTGCTACCCCTTTCAATTGTTCATTGTGGTGTTGTCCATTTGAGTTTTCATTTGGATTAATTGTTTGTTTCATGAGTCTCAAAAAATCTATTACCATATGAGCGTGGAGGTAGTGAGAAATAATTTAAGGGCCTATAGTTTAGCTAATCATATGGTCCGTGGCGGAGTGGCATGGCATAACATGATTCATGTAGTTGATCCAATAAGTTGGGACTTGGGACAAATTGCTTTGATGATGATAATGAGGATGGAGATGAGGACGACGTATGTACGAGGCATTAACAAATCACTTGAGGACTTATAGTACCTTTATTTTATGGGACTAGCATAGTCAACAGATTGGATATCCTTAAAACATCACAGTGGGAATGCCTCGTCAATGTTTCTTTCAAAGTTGCATGCCTGAGTTAAGTATTGGGGTTGAAGAGGGCAAGGTTGTTAACAGATGGGTTCAATTATATGAATCCTATTCTACCATTTAACTCTCTCCCGGGCCATACTTTCAATTAGGCCATAGGTGTTCAAGTCTTTTTCTTTCTAGCTCCATCCATGCCCTTTTAGCCTTACTAAGTCCTTTTAATTAACTTGTACTAACTTATTCATAAATCATAGTTCCTTAAGTGATTTCTTAATACATCTATCCATGTTGTTTGCCCTTCACATGCCTTAATGAAAGCCTTCGACTCAAACCAACATTTTCCTTATTGCTGATATTGGTCTATATATATACACCCTCAGATGGTATTACTATTTTTTAGGACCCATGGAACTAATAATCAATTTAAATAAAAACTTAAGTGGGCCACACCATAACGGACAATTGGAAGCGGTAGCCAAACCAAAAAACCATCTCAAAGGTTTGGTTTGTGTTCACCATATTGAATGTTGCAAGCCACTCATTGGATAAGCTCGACCAGGATGAAGCGATTGAAAAGATTGTGTGGGAAGACAAGGAGCAATAATTCATAGGATGAACACAGTAGAAATGAGGATGTTGAGAAGAATGTTCAAGAATGTAAGGAAGGACAAAATTATGAGTAAATGCATTTAATGTTAGTTATAAAAAAGACTAAAAGGTAATAAGATGAAGAAAAGTAGACTTGCATGGTTTTGCCTCGTGCAACTGAAATAAATTGCACTAGTCTGAAGGAGTTAGTCAATTATAGTTGAAAAGCTCTAAGAGGTCAAGGGTAACACCCAAAAGGACAATGAGCCTTTTGGAATCTTCAACGATTATAAATAATAATAAAAAACTAGAGAAGAAGAAAAAACAAAGTGTAAGAGCTTGCTGGCTGTAATATAGGGCAATGGCATTGCCCATGTCGTTACCGTTGCGGTTCAGTGCTTTAGTGCAAGTGAGCCTTTTGGAATTTTTAGCTATTGGCAAAAAGGATTATATAATAAAGGAGGGAGTATAAAGAAATGAAAAGAATGATATAAAAGTTTACAGATATTAAAAAGCCTTAAGAGTATCTAAGAAAGTTTGATATCCTTACACCTCAAGACTCGAAATCTTAACCTTCAGTTTGTCATCTCTCCTCACTAATGGTGCGGTAAAATCCCATCAAGAAATATTTTCAATTATAAGGTTGAATCAAAACCATGACCAATCTAACTTCGATAGTATTACCTTACTGCATAAACTTCTTATACACATGTTGGCACTCCAACTCTTCCTAAGCAAATTACTCATTTTTTGAATTGAGGTAATTTTCTCTTGAGCTTAAATTATTTTGTCCTTGCCCTTTTGTGCTCATAATGTCTGTGAAACTAACATGTGATCTTCAGCAATTGCTCCTAATACAATTTTTCACTAAGAAATTGCTCCAATATTGTCTATGAATCTATATCTTCCTTGCTTGTCAAATGCAAATTGAGAGAAGAAACAACACTGTCGGGGCCTCTGATACTACTAGAGTGTTTGCGAATGTTGTATTTTACATAGAGCTTAACTTTCAAGAGTGCTTAGAAATTATCTTACTTTTGAAACTATGGAAAACTCCAATGGTATTTTGGTTATTCCACATCGTAATGATGTTTTTTAAACCAATTAACCTAAAGGATGTCAGATGTAGAGCGGGTCGCGGACAGTTTCATGGCCAAGATGGATCAGAAAAGGCTCGGCAGACGACAGAAGTGATCTGGACCGTCGGACCTTAGATTGGGCGTATCTCGCAATCCAGAATGAGTTATCTGACGTAAAATATATGATTTTGGGGTAGAACGATTCCCTGTTTTATTTTCGTTTTTACTATAAATAGTAAGTTTTAGTTTGATTATAACTCTTCATCCGTTGGGCTTTAGGAGTTGTGTACAACATGAAAAGTGCTTAGAATAATTAGGAGAATGGTTTGGTGAAGCCAAATAGGACACTTACTATTTTTGGCCGAAAACCTTGCACACTAGTAGACATCACGACCGTCTATAAATAGTAAGTTTACTATTTATAGTAAGTCGCGGATTCTAGGAGTTTTAGTTGTAGTTTGATTCTGATTTCTTTCTTGTTGCTTGGTACCCTTGTTTAAAGGGTTGTGAACTCGTTTTTATTCATTCATTAATTAATTTCGAATATTATTAGAATTTATTTCTATTTTCCTGCTTTCTTTCCTCGTGGATTCGAGAAGTCTCTGTGAGGAGTCTAGAGAAGCTCCGTGGATTTGGAGTAGTTATCCTTGAGGAAGATGGTGATCGACCTCATCACGTTCATCCCTGCATCAAAATGTGGGATCATTTCTTGGGTTTGCTTCAAAATGATTGGGTCATGCTGAAGAAAGTGGATGATCTTCTTTGGGCTTGGCATGAGGAAGGGGTGGGGAAGAGTGGAAAAGCTTATTGGAGGTTGATTATTATGGCTATGTTTTGGGTCATTTGGGGGATTAGGTATGGGTGGTGTTTTAGGAATGAATGTGGTGAATCCTTGTGGCTATTAGGAAAGTTAAAGGCCTTGTGAAGGATTCAACAGTTTATGTCAAGGCCACTTCAGCTGATAACCCTTTTTGAGTTTTCTTTGGGTTATTTTCTTGTTTTTCTTTTGTGAGATAGCTCACCTCGTATCTTGTGCTGGAGAAGTTGACTATGGAAAAGTGTAATGATTGTTATGTGGAAGCTACTACTGTTTTTGCTATTCAAACATAGTGAAACATCCCATCATGGGAAAAGTGTTTCATTTTTCTTTCTTCTTCTTCTTTTTTTCTTCTCTCTTTTCCCTCAATCCAAATGGGCCCTAAAGACATTAGTTATATGAAATTAATAGTGAATCATACTGATTGGGCTACAAACGGAACTTGGGATATTTTTAGGAAAATATTGAGGATGGTCAGTGTTTTCGGCATCATGCGATATCATCGTTATATCAATTATCACAATTGGGCGATACGAAACCCAGTGTTAATATCCAATTAGTCATTTATCTATATCCTGAATGGGAAGCAAGTCTGCAACAACACCAACACATTAAGATGAAAGCAAATAAACACAGACTAAATAGATCAAATGACCTGGTTTACTAATGGACTGTAAGTTTTTTTGTGAAGAGTTTCATATCCTTATGTGTGTGATCTATGCATGTCTCCCCTTAGTGTTATTGTTATTTAAAAAATCTCTCTATGTGTGTGTGTGTGTGATTCCATGCTGGAACCCACTGATTGTTTAAATATTCTGTAGTGTCATTTTTTGTGCATGATCGTCAGTTCTTAATTTGAGTTCCATTTCATCACATTTGTGTATAGCATATGGAGACATGTTATATGAACTCAGGTTTTGTTATTTACTTATTTCAAATGTTGATGCTTTTAATGCAATCTGCCGCAAATAACTGAGATCCCAAAGCTCACATATGGTTGCATTGAGTTTATTGACTGTGCAGAACAGATTCTAGAGAAGCAGAAGTCAAATCGGACATTACTAGCCAATCGTATTATTGTGCTTCAGTTGCTTGAAATTCCACAACTTATGGACACGTATGTGTTTTTCGAAGTAGAAATTTATTATTTGCTATCTTGGATGGATGGATGGATTATATATATTCAAGTTCCCAAAAGGCCTTGGTGCTGGTGCGTTGGAAATCTGTATGTGTTGTAATTAAGAGATTCTTGATGCTACTCATTTTCTATTTCTGGTGTTTACTCTAGACAAAAATTAATGACGGCCAATCATATAATTCTGTGGTACGCTTAATCTCTTCTGATGTTTGTTGTGAATTTTGTCATTTCGCATTCTTCTTGTTCTTTGTTTTTGTCTTATGGTTCACTTTTTCTCAATCTTGCATAAATGGTTTTTGGGCAAAGTCATTTGTTGGCTCCTAGCTCTTGCACGCATATCTTACTTCCATTGTGACTTCGTATGAGTTTTGCATGTGTTGCCTAAGTAGCCTGGCTATAGTTGCACAAAGCATGAAGTGAAACAGAACAACATCGCTGAGCCTTGTATTTTATCTCATACCTCATGTCCTCGAACCCCTTGACAGAACAACATTGCTAAGCAAAAGAACTATCATCTTCTTGATGTCACCCACACTCTCTTACTTGGTATGAATCTTCTGAAGAGGGTGGACTAATCTACTAAACAGTAAGAAGAGTCCACAACACCCAAGGAGAAGATTTCAGTTACCAAGCTATGCCATCAATGATCTGCATCAGTCATCACACTTGTATAAGAAGAATCCACAACACCCAAGGACATTGAAATTGGGTACCTACCTCATTGTGAAATACCTTAAACATATCAAACACCTCATGCTTAGATTTTTGAAGGTAAACCCACGTCATTCGAGTACAATCGTCAATGATTGTAATAAAGTATTTGTATCCAAAAAGAGAGATAACAAGAGCAGGGTTCCAAATATTAGAGTGGACTAACTCAAATGGTTTAGGTTTCCTCTCAAATGAACTTGGAGGAAATGCAGTTCAATGATGTTTGGAGAGCTCACAAGTTTCACAACACAAAGGAGTAGATGCAAAAATTGAAGAAAATAAGAGTTTTAAATGAGACAAGGAGGGGTGCCCTAGGCAGTAATGTCATCTAGACACTGACTCTTTTCCTAAGGAGAAGGCACTGGACGCCAACTCTAAGTGTATCATTCAAGATATAAATGCCATCACATTACGGCCCCCACCAATCGTCTGCTTCATCTGGAGATCCTGAAAACACAATGAGAAGGGAAGAATGTTACTGAACAATTCCATGATTTCGTGAGTGAACTAACAGATAATAGATTAAGAGGAGGGCTTGGAACGTGTAGAATTGATGACAAATGCATAAAGGAAGAGAGGTTGATGGAACCCATTCCTGATACAGGAGTTTGGCTTCCATCAGCAATAGTGACAAATTGTGATTGGCTAGTAGGAAGGTAAGAACGAAGCAGATGAGACTTACCAGTCATGTGAGAGGTGGCATCGGAGTCAATGACACGAGGAGCAGAAGAAGAGGACACACTGAAAGCAGTACATGACTGGGTTATCGTGGCTTTGGATGTGTCAAGAATATCACGAACATCAAGTCACATCAACGGATCATAGGTCTCACAGGATAGAACTGAATCATTTGAGGAAGGTTTCTTTACGTCAGGCAGCAATGAAGTCTTTATAGAGCTAGTGAAGGCACTATTGGTGACAAATACCCCAGATACAATAGAAGTTTTGTCCTCCATTGGCTTCTAGCAACAAAAAAAAGGACCACAACAGCTACAAGGGAGCTTATAGATGCTGAGGCACTCTCATATTTGTACTAATATAGCAGCGACACTCATAATGAAGTCCGAATTAGACATGGAAGTCACCCACTACACTGGATCAAATCCATAAACATACACCAAGGGTTTTGGTGTATAGCTGCAGTCCCCAAGCCCCAAAGTGATCCAACCGGAACATTGTTCAGCTCATTGCTCTCTCAAATCTTCTCATCCAATGATAAAGGCCTCATGGATCATCAAGGACAAGAATCCAACCCAAGATATGGAGGAAAAATCAAGGAAACATCCCTCGATTTGAGATGAATCATCAAAGCTCAAAGATTTGGGGAATTTTCGTCGAAATGTGAAAAATAGTCTAAACATACCTCAAATGGCCTAGAAAAATTCTGCAAAAACCACCACAAATCTTCTAAACTCAAGCTGCTTCAAACCATGTTCTTGTTGAAAGAGGAGTTGTACGGAATGTACAGAGCTAACGTTAGCAAGTTCTAGTAGTGCCAATCAAGTTGCACAAACATCGCTCTGATACCAAGTTGGTTTGAATGGATTTAGAGAGAGAATGGGAGGAGAAAGGAAAAGGAAATGGGAAGAAGGAAGTGAGAGAAGAAAGCTTATGGTTGTGTAATCTACCTCCCTACACAACCCTCATATTATATATAAACATGTATATATGGTGCTCTAGCAAAGCATAGAAAACCTTGTGCGCACACATACACAAACAAATAAAGACACTACATGTGTGTGTATATATATATATATATATATATATACAATGTCCAAAATATCGGTATTGCGTTACGTATCGGTTATCGCACAAGATATATCGTTTATATCGGGTAATTTATCGCACTTTCTAGGAAATATGGTGAAACATTGGGGAAATGGTTGAGTTTTTAAATCAAACTTCAAGGATTGTCAAAAAAGACCTTAATACATACTTTTAAATCATAACATCTCAAAAAATAAGTGCACATAATAGGTTTCCTTTGTATAGGATCTTAAGCTATGCGTTGTCTGACTGAACTATTGTAACTATATTAAAAATGAATGCATAACATTTAAAGTGCATGTGATGATTACTTCATCAAACAATCCTAAATACTTTGAAATTAGTCTCAATTGACAGCTGGTTGAAGGGAAATTTTGAAAGAAAAAAAAAATATTTTAATAAAATTTTAAATAATTTTTAATTAAAAATCAATTTTGTTTTTCTAAATTTGACAAGGACTTGACAAATCAGTAGATCAGCCCTCATACATTCTTGATTTCATGTTTGGAGTACAACATTACAAGCAATTTGGGAGAAATTAGGGAAATTTTGATTTTTCTCCAATTTTCCTTTTTTATTTTTATGGATTAGCTTGTTAGTACACACCCCCATTGTCAGTACACACTTCAGTGTTAGCCACCTCCACTAGGGAATCGATACCAAGACCTCAGTGTTGAAACGAGGTATCTTCACTTAGTCTACCACTTGAGCTATGGATCTCCAATTTTCCTCTAGGGCTTATTTGTTTTTGCAAATACAACTATGAGTAATTATTACTTTTTATAGCTGCTTGAAAAAGAGGGAACGCAACTATAATTTCACCTCGAAAACTGTGGCGCAAAACAGTGTCATCTTACTGAAATTATCTTGGTAAAATTTGTTGGGCCCATCGCTATACATGTGTTTGATCCACACCGACCATATGTTTTACGTGCGCATTTTAGGGCATGAGCCAAAAAATGAGGCAGATACGAAGCTCAAGTGGTCCACACCACAAAAAACATGAGGAATTGAACGTCTACTGTTGAAATTTGAAATGAGCCTAGGGCCCACAGAGATGTATACCTTCCATTCAACCTATTCATAACGTCACACATACATGGATGAAGGGAAAACAAAAATGATAATCTTGATCTAAAACTTCTATGGCCCCAAAGAAAAATTGAGCGGTAAGCGTTCATTTCCCCCTATTTCTTCTAGTGTGGTCCACTTGAGCTTTGGATCTGTCTCATTTTTGGGCTCATGCCCTAAAATGAGAGGGTGTGGATTAAGATCATACATAACAGTGGACCCCACGTATTTTAGTGGAACAAATCTTCACCCTCTCTATTATATTGCAAGAGCTTATCAAAGAAGCTTCCTGTCAACATCAGGTTATTGTCAAGAGGTGGCTACTAGGGTGTAAATACATGGGTAAATAATAATTACTCATTTACATTGCATTTACCATGGGATTTGAAAAACAATCAGGCCCTAAATTGAACCACCTACACTCAAATTTTGAAATTAGTGTATGTGATGATCATTTCATTGAATACTCCTAAATACTTCAAAATTAGTCTCAATTGAGAGCTGGTTGAAGGAAAAATTCAAATAAAAATAAAAATGGAGAACATGAAGAACCAATGGATTTGTAGCCATTTGACATTGATTTAATATAATTTCAATAAAAAAGATCAGAAATTGAAAATGCTCACTGGATCGAACATGTGGGATGTATCGGCCGATATCGTCGATATATATATATATATATATATATATATATATATATATATATATATATATATATATATATATATCATGGTATTCAAAATTGCTTATGTAACGGCTGTTACGTAATGGTAATGGTTATAACCGTTACACGTTACGGGGTTGAAACGGCTGTTATAGAAAAATGGGCCCTAACAGTCCCGTAACGGACCTGTAAAGGTCTGGTAACAACAATTTTCACAAAAATAAAAAACGGCCGTAACGGCCGATATGGGGCTGTAATGGCGTATCATAACAGTAACGGTGGTGGCCGTTACGGCCACCCTTACCGTTTTGGAATATATATATATATATATATATATATATATATATATATATATATATATATATATATATATATATATATATATATATATGGTGGCCCCATTTTGCTTGTTTGTTTTGGGTTGTATTTTGTTCCCATGTGTGGTCTTCATCATGTTTGGTAATGATGAAAACTTTGAAGAATGGAATGGAATCCATTTCAGTTTCTGAGGTTTCACTTTAAAAAAGCGGTTCCTATTTCTTTAAATGTACCTGTTAAATGCAGATTTGCAAGGTTACAATAGACATCCCTCCTTTAACTGTTGACATTTGAACATTTCCATGGAAAACTGCAGTCCAAACCAAAAAATGGAATTAGTGCTGGAATCATTTTTCCATATCAGTTTTCCATTTTCTTGAGGAATCAATAGAGGTTTTCCATGTCCATAGTTTAAACTCTCTATCCAAACAGATCCTCATTTCGAGAACTATGATCAAACAATTTCAAGTATTTTCTTCATGTTCCAAAGGGCAAAGGAGATTGTTGATAACTCATTGGTTCTTTGTGAAATGACAAGAAAACGTTGGGAGTATTTTTAGAACTTTGTAATATAGAAAAAAAAATATTTGAAAATTTGGAAGTTGGTTGGGGGTTACGTTGTGAACAAGGGCGAATTCCCTGGGTCTAGACTACGGCTTGCCACTAATTTTGGCAACTCATCCACTGGAGATGTGGCATGCATACATGTCAATATGCTGTCCACAATGCATCGTGGATGGAACACTAGTCAGATGTCATATGCATCATCGATTTTGCCCTTTGAATTTTTATCGTTGGCCATTTTCTTCCTAATGATATAGTTGATGACCACCAGTTCGATGGTTAGGGCTTGTATGCTCAGTATGTTCTTTTACGCCCTTTATCTGCTCAGTATTATCTTTTAGTGCAGTGTACTCTTTGGATGGCTTGACTTCTATATTTACCTTTTCCAGAGTTTAATAAATTGTGGCAAATACCCAGTGTTCAATTGCATACCTGATATTAGTATCCATAAAGGTCTGGAGGTTGTGGATAGGCAAATTTTCCCTTGAATTTTTATTTTTTAAAAAAGATTTAACACAAATGTCTTAATTAGCATTATCACTTTGAATCATTATTGCTTGCTTCTTTTATAGATGTGTGCCTAATGGAAATTATGATGAAGCCCTTGATTTAGAAGCTTATGTTTGCAAACTGTCTACAATGCATCCAAAGTGAGTTTTACCTTTTCTATCATTGGGAATAACTAACGTTTTTTTTTTTTTTTTTTCTTTTTCTTTTTCTTTTTTCCTTTTCTTTTTCACATGAATCTCGAGTTGTCAGCTAACTTGTGCTCTGTTGGAGCAAAGGTTGCCAGTCATTCAATCTCCAGCAGAAGTCAGGCAGACTACCCAGTCTTTGCTTTCTCAGCTTCTTCAGAGACTTCGATCAAATATTCAGGTTGGCCGAGAAAAAGATGGTGGAAAATGAATTTTGAAAAGTCTTCCATTCTAGTTATAGGTGTTGTGAGCTTATACAGCTGTTGCCATCGGTTAACTCAAAGTAGCATGTGTTGATTTTCCAATTGTTTATCTTATAATCATATATGCAATTTCCTACATGTATTATTTATTTATCTCAATGGGGTGCAGTTGCCAGAGTGTCTAAGGATTATTGGGTACTTAAGGCGCATAGGAGTATTCAGTGAATCAGAAATGCATCTACAGGTATGATTTGTACATGATCTTGTGCTTATTTCAGTTTTGTTATTAGCATTGGAATATTGGCATCAATTGATCTATCATTGCCTCGTTGGAATATCTATGTTGTCCATGTATCTAGTTGTGATGCTAGTTGATGGGAGTTGCATATAATTTTTACTTTTTTAATTGAATTTCTACTCTGATGTTTCTTCTTTTATGTCTTTGTTTAAAACAGTTTTTGAGGTGCAGAGAGGCATGGCTTGCAGGCATTCTTGATGACTTGGACCAGAGAAATGTTTATGAGTACTTAAAAGGAATGGTGAATTGTCATAGGATGCATCTTTTTGATGCTGTTAATCAATACAGAGACATATTTGCTGACGATACATCTGGAAGTGAGGAGAACTATGATGGTGGCCTTCTTTTTAGTTGGTCTATGCATCAAATTACTTCTCACCTGAACACTCTTAAGACCATGCTCCCCAAGATTACTGAAGGTGGATCACTTTCAAATATCCTTGATCAGTGCATGGTGAGTTCTCGTTTTTTTAGTCTACATGGTTTTTATGTTGCCATGCACCTTGAAGTACTCTTTAGCAGTTGTCTTTTTATTTATTTATTCTAATTGATTTATCTGGGGTTTTTCTGTGATGCTTTATTCTATGGTTGAGGAAATTCATGTTTGGCGTGAATACTCTGGTCATTCTGTCTATCTCTTCCATTGTGTATGGTTGTCTAAGAACTCAAAGCTAACATCAGATGGTTGAGATGTATGGATCTTTAGTTGGTCGTCTGTCTTAGGATTCTAATCTTTCTCATCATGTTACTGATTAGCCTATTATCCCCTTTTTTTTTATACTTTGTAATTTCATGTATCCTCTTTCAGGACTAGAATCCATCCTAGGAAGCTTTTGGGTAGAGTAGATAATGTGATTTTGCTCCAATTTTTATTGATGAAACTTGAACCTCTATAAGCTTTGTACATGCCCAAAGATTAAGTAAATGATGTCACATTATAAATTTCGCCATGATAATATAGCTGATCAATATATCTTAAAAAAAAAAGCTGATAAATATGTCTGTGTGCTTCAAAGTTTTCGTTATCGCTACATAATTTGCTATCTCCAATCCACCTATCCTCCCAAAATCGAATATTTTTCTCATCTCCCAAAGTGAAACCTATCTCTTCCCACACCCTATTTTAAGGACGTTATTGACTTCCACAAGAAGGAAGCACGGTACAAGGACTTGGTCCACCACCCACTATCTTCTATCCCATACTTCATACCTATCAACTCTCTCCATCTAGATTCCCCTTCTATCCCAAATCGCCATACTCATTTCCCAAGAAGTGCTAAATTCATCTCATCTAACTTCCTAAAACTTGTTCCTCCTTTGTCCCACGATTTACTATTCTTCCCACTTTATAAGATGAAACTTATGCTTTTCTTCTGATCCCTTCCACAAAAAATCCCTCCTAAGCTTTTCCAGAACATTTAAAACCGACTTTGGACATTTGAAAAGTGACATAAAATAGACCAGAAGGTTTGACATTGACGCTTTTATCGTAATCATTCTCCCACCCATTGAAAGGCACCTTGATTTCCACTTGGACATCTTGCTCTCACACTTCTCAATGACTTTGTCCCACGTATGCCTCGCTAGTCTTCTGTTATGTGTCAGAAGACCAAGATAAGTGGGTGGAAAGGATCCCTCCCTATAGTCGAAAATCCGTGAAAAATACCGAATTTCTTCATTTGAAAGACGAACCCCTAAAATCTCACTTTTAGTGATGTTCATCTTCAAACTCAAAACTGCTTCAAAACCAACAATTATTGAACGAAGATTGTGTACTTTGAACTTGTCCGCCTTACAAAAAAGCAATGTGTCGTCAGCATAATAAAGATGAGAAATTTTTAATTTTGTATTATCCACCCCAAAACCTTCCTCTAATCGTAAGTCTTCTCCTTTCTCTAACATTTTGCTAAGAGCCTCCATATCTGAAACAAATAAATATGGAGATAATGGATCACCTTGCTGCAACACTCTAGAACTTGAGAAAAACCCATTAGGTGAGCCATTTACCAAAACTGAGAATTTAGTTGATCTCAAACACATTCGGATCCAAGTGCGCCATTTGGGTCCATACCCTAGCCTACCTGGCATGTAATCTAGGAAAGTCCAATTCACATGATCATATGCCTTTTCAAGATCAAGTTTACAAACAATGCCCTTATCTCCTTTTCTGTTGCATGAGTCAATGCATTCAGTAGCTATCAAAGAACTATCAACACATTTGCCAATATCTTATATTGACTTCCAAGCAAACTGATTGATCAAAAATCCTTCAGACATTCAGCTCATTTTTTGGGAATTAATGCTATAAATGTGGCCCCTAATTCCCAAGTTATGCAACCTTTTTTGTAAAATTCGTTTATAAAATGCATCACATCACCTCTTGCCACATCTCAAAACATGTGATAGAAATCCAAAGAAAAGCCATCTTGTCCTAGAGCTTTGTCACCACCCAAAATTTCCATTGCTTTCTTGATTTCTTCCTCCAAGAAAGGTTTTTCCAACGAGGCCGCCACTTGTGATGGTATAGAATCAAAGAATATATTATCAAGACCAACCGAAGCTAGGAATCTTTAGACGAGATTTTTGTAGAAATCAACTATAGGAGCACAAATCTTGGGTTTCCCCTCTATCCTTTGACCCTCCACCAATAATGATTTGATCTTATTAGTGTGCGTTTTAGCGATAGCATGAAAGAACTTTATATTTTTATCTCCTTCTTTCAACCTCATAGCCCTCAACCGTCGTCTCAATTTTGTCTCTTCCTCTCTCATTTTAGCGTTATATCTCGCACTATAAAATTCTTTCCAAGCCCTATCCTCTTCTGACAATTCCCGTGCCTCTTCTTTTTTAGTCCAACCTTTGGATTTCTTGAAGGAAGTTGGATGCTTCCTCTTCCCGACCTTTTAGGCGCTCTTTACTCCATTCACAAATCTTCTTTTTCAATGACTTTAGTTTTTGAAACAGAGAAAAGCCTGCACCCCCTTGAAATGAAAAGGATGACCACCACTCAACAACCTTCTCGACAAATCCTTCAACTTCTTACCATGCAAGCTCAATTTTGAAAGGCCTAGGTCCCTATTTCTCCTCATCTACCTCGAGCAGAACTAGACAATGATCGGAAAACGGTCTAGGCAAAGTAGAGTGATAAATCATCGGAAACTTATCCGCCCATTCTATAGATGTAAGAAATTTGTCCAACCTAGACTTGGTTGGCGATGCTCGCCCATTCGACCACGTATATTTAATTCCTCCCGTTGATAGGTCCATTTACTCATTTTTTTGTGATCCATTCAGAGAAATCTTTCACGCTTCTGGATATTCGGCCCCCATTTGATTTCTCATGAAGGAATCTAACAACATTGAAATGGCTGCCCAAAACCCATGGTAAATCCCATCTGTTACGACAACTATCCGACTTTGCCCATAAGTCAGCATAAAATTTTGGTTTACGCGGCCCATAGACTGATGAAAGCAACCATGTAAAACCGGATTTGACGTCTTCTAGCACCACTAACAATGAATAATCTCCCTTCCACCCATCCTCCCTCTAAATAGTTGAATTCCAAATAAGTAAAATGCCACTTGCCGCATCTGCAACTACTTAATCTTTTTATTGACCCATAATGAATTCACTACCTTCTGATCAATTTCCTTCAATTTAGTCTCCTGAAAAGCTTCTATCTGAATTTTATATCTTTTACTAATATCTTTGATATACCCTCGTTTTTTAGTACACCCCATTCCCTTGACGTTCCAAGTCATAATCTTCATTGACCACTAAATTGATCCCATCTGGCCTCGTTGGTACTGCAATCTTCTGTTTCCTCCTATTGGGTTACTATCTACCATTGTCACCGCTTCTCCGTTAGAAGTTTAAATATGCCTTGGAATTAACCGTCTTCCTCTTGCTTCAACAAACTCGAAATAGACGACATAATCCTCGGGCCTATCCCCAAAACTGATCCCCACTAGGCGAGCTACCTCCATTGTCTCCATTTTAATTCTTTTCATACCTTGGGCCATCGAAATCCCACTGCTTTGTAGTTTATGCAGCTCTAGAATCTTAGAAACTCGAAACTATTCCTCCAACCTCCTATTCGATATGATCATAGCTCCTGAATGACTATCAATAGTTAAAGGGGACATGGTTATAGATTTTAAAAGTCTTCTACCTTCGAAGGCACCTCAACTAACGCATTTTGAGAGCCTATTGCCTCAGAGGATGGGATCCCTGCCACATTCGTTACCTGATATTCGTACGTGATGGACCCACCAAACTTAGGGAGAGTTCTCCACCGCCAAAACTGGGACCAATCGGAGTCTTCCAACATCCGCAAGAATCCCCAACAACTATGTCCTCTCAGGTTGCGACATGATCATATGTTTTGATGCATCCCCATCTCTACCTTCGCAACTCTTTGAACAAAGCACTTTGTCAAACCCCGAATTCACAAATTTTATGGCATTTCTTTGTGATTTCTCTTCGCATAGAATCATATGTTTTGACGCATCCCCATCTCTACCTTCGAAAGCAGTGGCAAAAACTTAGTTGAGACCTGTACACACCCTACCTCTTTCACAATGGAGCTCTCCTGACAGTTTCCTTCAAAAAAATTCCCTCAAGTAGAGTCGTGAACTAATTTTAAAGGAATGGGATCATCTCACGTGACAAGCCTTAAATCGATGCCCTCACACACGAAAAAAGTGCCATGCACCGCACATGAGCACTCTGACTCTAAGGCCCGAGTAACATTACCAATATTCGGCCTAGTTCTTAACGTATCCAATAATATCTCCTCATTAATTGCTTCCAACTCTATTGTTTGGCATGTCACAAGAGGAGCAAGAAACATAGTTGCTTTTGCAACATCTCCCATCAGGCTCTCAACACGTCTCAATGGTCATTGTTGTAGCTATTGAAGTTCCACGTGTCATCATTTGGGGAATTTTAGCTGAAAAAACTTTATTAGAACCAATCAACATTTGACAACTCTTCTTTCCTACATCTAGAGTTACATGGGGCACGAAATCAGTAGTCTTTCGTTGAAGTTCAGAGACTACATCGACCATCCTCTTTCTTCTTCTCCAACATCAACAACTTGAACCCTTGGCTCCTGAAACACTGTTGTAACGATTTTTGCATTGTCAACCCTTAAAGTTACATGATTTGGGAACGAAATTTACTTCTTCTTCTTCTTCTTCTTTTTTTAACGCGTAAACTACAGTTCTTCATTGTTGTCCATTCGCTTATCTGTCTTTGTGATTACCTCGATGCAAGCTCTTATCTCTTTGAAAAGGTCGTTGATCCATAACTCGAGCGCTATATTCCAAATCTGGTACCATTGTTATTCCCAACTGAAAACTGACCATGTTTCCCATTTTTGAATATCTATCATCAATTTTTTTCAATTCATCTTGCAAGCTGAAAATATAGCTTCTGCATGATCTGTAGTTCCTAGCAAGATGAGCATCGTGTTCAGATGAATACTTTTGACCACAATATCTTCTTCATACAATCCCATGCATTTTCCTATTAACCATTCCACCACCATTGATTATGCCACCCTAGACTAAATGAGTACCACATTGCAAAACTCAAATATCTTGAGCAAGTCCTCTAGTACTTTGTTGTGGATTCTCACAACTAGGCCTTCAGTCGTCCATTCCCTCCATACCCACCTCCCTCTCGGATTACGCATAGCCTCTGACCTTTCGATTTCTCCTTCATTTATTTTTGAAACTGCCTCCTTATAGGATTTCCGTTCCCTAATTGGATGCATTTCTCCCATTTTCGAGACCCCTGCCCGACTTTCTCTCTCTATTCACCAAACTGTCTAACCTCTTTTCCGTTAAAGTTCCTTTTTTATCTCTGTCAATTTCTTCTTTGTTCTTCCTTTTTGGACCATACCACTCTCTCTGCACCTTAAGCTTGATGCCCCTGAAACTCTCACCATTCAAAAGTTGCACCGCCTTCTTAACCTTGTCCTCTGATCTCATGCGTAAGAAAGCTAAACCTCGCAAGTTATTAGAGTTCCTCTCTCTCAGAATCACAATCTCCATGACAATCCTACCACTTCGAAAAATCCTTTCGAAGTTGATGGGCAACCACTCATCTAGGAAACTTTCCACGAAAAAGGGTTGGGAATTCTGGCAATGGAGTTGTGTTCCTTCGCCCTGATTCCCGAAATGCCAGCTTCTTCCTTGATACAGTGTGCCAACCACCCCGTTCTTCCCCAGCATTTGCTTCTAGCTTCTCTTTTCCTTTTCCATTATTTTCTGCTTCGAGATAGCCATTCTCTCTTGGTTGTTCAAACCATTGCCTAAATTGGCTATTGACAATTTGTCATTTTTTTAACATGTTCAATGGTATATCGACCATTCTTTGATAACAATGTTGTTTGTTGGCTTGACTTGAATAGGCCCTAATCGAACATAAATCAAGCATGATCGATAGATTAGGGCCATTATATTCAAATATGACAAAAATATGGAAAAAGAAAAGAATTCATAATTTTCCCAAAATGGTTCATTCCGCTTCTTCATCGAAGCCTCCTCTGTGGTTGAAATGAAGAAAGGGGTGGAAAAACTATAGAAAAAAAGGATGAAAAAGTTAAAATTGATTCTTCATGGTCGTATCTACCTGCATTGGCATATATATATATAGCTCTCTCACTCTCTCTCAAATCGACTGGTTTATCCCCATATTGCATAATGGAGGCCGCAAATACAGCTGTATCCTAACCATATTCCAAAGCCATGGTGTGCATCAGATTGGATTCTTGGTGGCCTTATTGCCTCCTTTTTTTTTAGTACACATACAAGGGCAATTTTCAGTAACATTTGCTTTACCTATCAGATCTTGCCAATAAACTCAGTTGTAGCTTGTTCATACTGATACATATGACCCTGATCCTGTTTGTTATGAGTTGGTTTTAGTGTTGTTACAATGATAGCCTAGTTACCTCAAGTTATTCTGGGTGCTTTCAGTATTGTGCCATGGGTCTTGGATGGGTCGGACTGGACTTCAGAGGCTTGCTTCCACCTCTTTTTGAAGAGTAAGCATATCTTTTCTCTGTAAGTAAACTGCAAATACCGCTGATGTATTCAACTTTTCGTCTAACTTTATTTGATCACTTCTCAGCTCAGTACTTGTTCTCTAAGAATATGAATACAGCAGTTGAGAATTTTCAGGTATGCAGGCAAGTGGCATTAGTTTTGCTTTGGATTGTGACACTGCTTATGAACTTGGTTGCCAGTTCATTATCATTGAGATTTCTTTGGAGACCACATTACTTTGCATGAAAATTTCAGTACTTCTTACATTCCGTAGTCTCCATTTTGAGAGAAAACTTGTTCACTTCATTGTTAACTATTGAATGATGTATATATATTGTTGCCATTTGTCAGCTTGTCTTGGATTCACATTGTTGGGTTCCATAACCAGCAGTTGGCTTCACTTCAAATGGTACAACTGATGAAAGTCAGGATGATGTGACCCCACCTTATTTGATGGAGCATCCACCTATTGCTGTATTTTTTAATGGTAAGTTGGTGACTGAATATGTTTTCTTGTTTTGGGTTGCTTTACAAGTGTTTCTGGGTAGGGCTAGCAATGGGCCGCATTGACCTGAGGGCCTACCAACCTGATCCGCTTAAAAGATTGGCTTGGGTTCAATTTATTGGGTTTTGGGTTGGGCTTATGTCAGAAAGCATGGCCCATTTGGGTAAATTGGTATGGCCCACCACTTGTCTATATATATATATATATATATATATATATATATATATATATATATATATATATATATATATATATATATATATATCCGAATGCTCAGTAGCGCACCAGTTCGCATGGTACTTGTGCAAACTTTTTTGAGAACTCATCATACGTGATGTGACTCCAAAATCTGAACGGTCCACGTGAAGCAGCACCTCATGAAACCCCCCCAGGCCTAATTTTTACCTTGATCCAAAACTTTGGTGGGCCATGAAAAATAAAAGCAGTTTCCTCCCTTGATTTGCATCTCTTTGCTATGGCCCACCAGAATTTTAGATCAGGGTGAAAATTTGTCCCTTGGGGTTTCATGGGATTCCGCATCACATGGACTGTTTGGATTAGACGCCCATGACACGTGTGCAAAGGTGCGCACGTGAGCATGACTCTCTCTCTCTCTCAGTGTGTGTCTGTGTCTGCGTGCGTGCGTGTGTGTGTGTGTGTGTGTGTGTGTGTGTGTGTGTGAGAGAGAGAGAGAGAGAGAGAGAGAGAGAGAGAGAGAGAGAGAGAGAGAGAGAGAGAGAGAGAGACTATTAGCCTATTTAGTAAATGGCTCAAGTTGGGCTGACCCCAGCACCAAAGCCTACTCATCACCACTCCCACTCCCGTGTTGTTTCATTTGCTTGTATTTTCTTTGTTTTGATGGAAGGTCTTTACATGCACGGTCTCTACTCATTTTAGTTTTGATTGGGTGGAAGTATATTCTACAGGATAAAGGAAGTATATTCATTTGGTGGCATGGAAGGATCCACTTAAGACATGGATCATGGATGTCCATGTCCTTGGGAGCTCTCAAGGGTTTGGATGCAGCATTCACTTAAGACAGACCTGTCTATTGAAATGGCTGCCCACAAAATTCGAATATTGTGGTGTCCATTTTTCTGAGTATTGGTGATATTGTTGACAATATCACCAATATTATCAGTATTGTCGGCTCAACAATACTGATAACACTGGTAGCATCAGAAATTCTAGGTATTGGTGATATATAACTGATATATGATATATCACAAAGTATCACCAATGTATCGACGATATTATTGATAATATTGCCAATGTATGAACATCGCAAAAACTCATATATATATATATATATATATATATATAAAATCCATTTCAATGTTTTGAATGGGTGCATGGTTGTTTGACGAAATGCATGTGTATTGGATCATGGATGGATGGATGGATGTGAGTATGTTTGTATGTATGTATGCATGGATGGATGGATGGTTGGATATACGTACGTGTGCATGTGTGTGTGTGTATGCATGCATGGATGGGTTATAATGCATGTGTATATGTATGTTCGTATGCATGCATGCATGGTTGGGTGGATGGATCATTCTTTTATGTTTTGTATGTATGCATATGCATGTATGGATGGTTTGTTGGATGGATGGATGGATCCACCATTTTCCTCACGTTTCTCCAATGTTTTCCTGAGTCAATGATACATGCTTGTAGGCCCCCATTGCAGGGAAACTTATCGTGTATGCATCTTTTTTGCTATTATTTTATTCCTAAATATGCAAATGTGTAATTTTAGCATTTGTTAAAGTTTCATTAAGAAATTCCACCATTTTCCCCATGTTTCCCCAATTTTTCTATGAGTCAGTGTTACATGCTTTTAGGACCCCAATAAAGGAAAAGTTATCATGTATGCTTCTTTTTTGCAATTTTTTTTTAGAGGTAACAACTACTTTATTAGAAGCCTACAAAAAGCAAGAAAAGAATAAGAGCTAGAGAACAAAAAAGACCAAAAGAAACCGCCAACAATAGCCTATGCATGAACAACTCAAATTGAAACAGGCCCTATGATTTTACTAATAGTCTTCTCTAAACTTTCGTTGGCATTCCTGAAGCATCGTCTATTCCTCGCTCCCCAAATGGCCCCAAAAACCACCATGATAATCAGCCTCCAGGTAACTCTCCCCACTTTGCTGCTCCCAACTCCATGCCAAGCCCAAAGAAGGTCCTCTACCAACTTAGGCATTACCCATCCAGAACAGAATAATACGGTGAAGTGGTTCCAAATCGTGTAGGCGAAAGGACAATGAATAAACAAGTGATCAATTGACTCCTCATCAATCATACACATGAGACATATTGGGGAGGATGAGGGCTCTCTGTAACGCACTGAAAATCGGGGGTCGAGTAGAAGCTCAGCTCCCGAGTTTCAACGCATCACTTATGCAACATAGATAGTGATGATTGAATATTGTTCGTATTAGTGCATTAAACATGAGTGAGATTATACCAAAATAACATATCATACTTCAGAGACAGTTAAATTTCGCAAGCAGAAGACTGTGATAGATATATAAAATATATAAATTGTTGTAAGTCTCCTGAGTGTGAACATGTTACCAGGTTAAATATATCCATGTATACTCCACAAATGAACAAAAAGAATATGCATGGGTGTTCCACATTCACTGACCTGTGTTCATTTCTTAATGTGTAGAATAGCTTAGGGATACTATCTGGACTTGATTTCCGAGATGGTTGTCAAGTCCAGGAAGGTGGACATAAATGTCTAGCTTTGGGGTAATCAGACTTTCGACGCGCGGTCCAGGTCTGATACGGAGTTCCAGCGTGCTCCCAGAGCAACCGGGTTTTGAGATGGGTCCTAAGTTTCAGGGTAATGTTGCGTCAACAATTCTACACGTTTTGGGTCTTACAGATCGTATTTAAAGGGGTTCGAACTAATTCTATTGATTGTTCAGTTTAACACTTATGTAAATCGTGCCCTAATTATGACAGAATAAGGTCCTAGGGTAGTTCTACGTCCTTTTCTGACACTTTTAGTTGGTATATTATTTTAATTATTTTTCTAGTAGTTCGTCATCAAGCCCACTTCATCCCTACCAAATTTCATTAAATTTCGTATGGTAAAAAAATTCTAAAAATTATAGAAGCAGCAGCTGTCCAAACTAATGATTTTTGGACAGTTGTCACAACGACCTATATTTAACTATATTAAATATTTTATTATATTTTTCACTTATTTTTATATGAAACTAGACTTATTAAGCTTCAATCTGGCTTTTGAATCACCTAAATCGGAGTTATAACGAGGGAGATATGACTTTTTGAAGTCAGACAAAAATTGAAGGAAATGGGTAAAAAGGAGATTTAAGACTTTGAGATTGAGTTCCGAGAAGTTAATTAAGGTGTTATGATCGACTCATTGCCTAAGGACGTCTATTTTTAAGTTGGCAAAAATCCGGGATGTTACAATCCTTTGTAGATTATCTATTGTAAGAACTCTCCTCTAACCCACAAGCCAAACGAAAGCCGTCACTTGGGGAGGAGCACCACAAAACCATTGGTGAAATGGAATAGGACTAGCATGTCGAGGAATGTCCGAAATCAACCTAAGCTATCGGAGGATGAAAAATTAGAGAGGTCTAAGCTAACTCAATAACATTGTAATCGTCTAAGAGAGGAATATAAGAGTTTTGGAAATTACGATATTCAAAAAAGAGGTGGGGACACCCTATGTCTTTAAATAAATTTAAAAAAAAAAAAAAAAAAAAAAAAAAAAAAAAAAAAAAACTCTCCTAGGGAAGTGGTGACGGCGGTTTGGGACGGAGGAAGGCTCTCTTTGGAGAAAATCCATTGCCTCCAAATATGGGTGTGAAGAGAGGGTTAGCGGATAAAAGATGCTTCTAGTATAGAGCATCTGGAGTGTGGAGAGGAATCTTCAGCGTGAAAGCAAAATTCATGGAAGGGATAGGCTTCTCAATAGAGAATGTAGAGCAAGTTTGATTTTGGAAGGATGTTTGGGTGTCGGAATCCTCCTTGATGAACAAGTTTCCACACCTTGCCCAGGTAACGGTGGATGAGGACATATCGGTGGTGAACTATTTGTCGGGTGGTGGATCCTCAGGGGTGTGGTCACCCCTGTGTCACTTGATAATAAATTATAGATTTTGTTTTACTCAAAAAATTTTGTTGGTTAGTCCCCCCACCGGGAAGCTTGATAGTTTGGAGTGGTGAATGGAAAGTTTGAGTCACTTCTTGGTTGGTTCTTTCCATAAGATGGTTGTGTTCCAATTGCTCATCTGTTGTGCCCCGACGGCAATGTTATGACGTCACGGGGCTCCTTTGAAAGTGGTGGCTTTTGTATGGTTGGTGGTGAGGAAGAGAATTTGGCTAGCAACAACCTACGCAAAAGAGGCATGGTGACCCCGAACATGTGCACTTTATGTACAAGCAATGCTGAGACAATTGGTCATCTGATCATTCACCTTTACTCAAGGGATTTGGAATTCTATTTTTTCTTCTTTCAAGGTGAAATGGTCAATGCTTGCTTTGGTGGAGGTTTTTTTTTATTTAAAGGTAGGCCATGGGGTTTATCTTCCAAAGCAAGCATGGGCGAAGTGGCGGTTGGAGATTCTTGTGGCTCTTTGGTTAGTGTGGGGGAAAAGGAATGGGAGATGCTTCAACAATTGTCATATGTAGGGTGAGATCTTATCTAGCTGAATGGGCTTCTTGTACTGCATCTTTGAAAGATAGTAATTTGCTTTCTTTGCTTGAAAGGGTGGTAAGCTTTTGCACACCATCTCGGCAACTCTTCAATAATACTTTTTTCTTTCCAAAAAAAAAAGAAAAAAAAGAAGAAGATTCAGTGATACTCTAACAATTTTCTTGTTGAAGCCTTGCCAAAAGAAAGGCTTTGAAGAAATGCTCTCTAAGACTCATGTGCCCCCTTTAATCATGCCCTAATATTTAAATGAGCCCATGCAAAAGCTCGCCTTATCATCTTCTGGAGTTGTGCCAATGTTTCTGGTTAGAGGAGCCATTGTGGTCTTGTGATGGAAGTCAATGCTCCTCCTGTGTTTCCAAAGGCCTAAAATGCTACTATAAAAAATATCTTATTCAGACAATCTTTTAACTGCTTTTGTTGCATATTTCTATTAATAAAATTCTGAAGTGACTAAAATATGCCATCCCAGATCAAGGAACTTGGATTGTGGTTTGCTTTGGTATGTGGTACTAGAACAGGTATCCAATGTGCCACTTCCTCTAATACATGATATGCTAGGGGTAGAATGAGCCACTCCAATGCATATGCCGTATACGCAATATAGTTTACATATGAACTTATATATATAGCGTGTAGCGCAAGTAGCGTGCACTACATTGCACCTTTTTTTAACTTTCCTTTGTTAATAATGGTGGTAAACTCGTATTTTAAAAAACCTTATATTGCAAAACCGGCAACAAATATTATATTGATTTTATTCTTAAAGAGTGATGTTTATGTGATATAATGTGTGTTGATCTCACGCTAAAGGAACTCATAAAGTTAATTTAGAAGAGAAATCGAAATAGGGTTTTCGAAAACCCTTTTAAAAGCCCTAGCCGACGCAAGTTCATCTCTGCCTCTTCGAACCATTCATCCAAAAAGCCATCAATGGGACTTCTTTGGACGATTGTTGGAGCCTATAAGGTGGTCCATTTGATGCATTTTCACAATCATTGGAGATGAAATGAAGGAGAAATCAGATTTCCACCTTTCCAGTTCCGGATGGTTATGAAGCTTCAATTTTCATAGATTTCATTGATTGAATCTCCTCTTGAGCCTGTAATAGGTACGTTTATGCCCCTTAATGAGTTTCTTTTTCATGTACAATGAAATTTGATTAGTTATTTTGAGCTTCTTTTTTTTTTCATTTTTTTAAAATCCCAGTTATTGTGCATTTTTTGTTGTTTATCATTTTTCTTTATTTCTTTTTCAATATATGTGTGTGGCTATGCATTGTTTTCTATGGTGTGGCCCACATGGGGCCCACTAAGGTGTGTGCATGTGTAGATGTGCATTGTTTGAATGCTTTCTATGGTGTGGGCCGTGTGGCCTACATGGGACCATTGTAGTGTGCGAATTTGAGACTATTAATTGAGAATTGTGACATTTGTATTGGACTTAATGCTCTTACTTGTGGGATTTTTATTTTGAAGAATGTGACATTTATATATATATATATATATATATATATATATATATATATATATATATATATATATATATTGCTTTTTCTTACTATTTATCATATTTTTCTTTTTTCTTTTTTCTTTTTTCTTTTTAATTTTAAAAATAGAAGTATACAGCTTACGCTACATGCTACCGAGGGTTGAATGTTGCGCAACATGCTACCGCTATTTAACAAACACACACACACACACACACACACACACATATATATATAGAGAGAGAGAGAGGGAAATGGTACTATGAGGTTGACCTGTGTGGGGCCCACCATGATGTATGTCATTCATCAATACTGTGCATTTGATGGGTCCCCTTTTGGTTACATGATATCCCAAAAATCAGCCATATACGGAACTTAGGTGGGCCATACCATCTAAAACCATGTGAAGACATGCTTAAAATATATAATGGCACTTGGTGGGGCCCACCTGAGTTTTGGATGCAGCTGAAAGTTGGTCTGACCCTTCATCCAAGTGGGACACACACAATGATTATGAATGTTTTAATGGGAGGGTAACCCCTCTCCACTGTTGTATGTGGTGTGGCCCACCTAAGTCATAGATTGACTTGATTTTTAAGCCTGTGGTCCACCGTGGAATGTTGCATCTGACTGATGAGGTAGATGTTTGACATACATCACGGTGGGGCGGGGCCCACACAGCTCGACCTCATAGAACCATTTCTCATATATATATATCACCCACATGATGGTATGCTAAGAAGCTATTTGATATTCATATATAAATTCCTATTTCACGTGGTGGGCCACATGAAATACATTTCTAAATTCATTATGTAGTGGACCCCACATGCTTAGTCTGATATGATAACTAAATAAATAAAAGAATAAATCTGTACATCGTAAATTTGCATTAACTTAATCAGTAATAAGAATATAGAAACATAGTTTTGGGTCCCTAAGGATGCATTCAGTAACACCACCGGAAGCTACTTCTAGTTCTGGCGGCTTCTCTTACAAAATACAAGCTATTTTAAAGTGTAGAATGGCTTCTATTTTGAAAGAGAAGCTGCTACCAAACACATCCTAAATCTAGCAATCTGGATCGCACAGTGGAATGGGGTTTTCTTATGTAACATCCCCAGATTTCGAGTTGGCAAAATGAAGCATCCATCAGAAATGACTTTGGGAAGTTCATTGCACAGTACTGTAGTTGATTTAAGAAACATCAGTGTATACTCAACTGCAGCATATTGCACTATGTTTGTCCCTGAAAAGACATGTATCCCAAGCTATGCATATTTTTTGTATGGTAAAGATGAGTATTGAAGTTGGCTATGCCCTGATTTTTTGCCTGTTTCCTTCCCCATTTTTCTCTCCCATTTGCAGGTGTATCGGCAGCTATGAATGAACTAAGGCCCTGTGCACCTGTAAGCTTAAAGCACATTCTGGCTCAAGAAGTTGTCAAGGGATTGCGAGCTGTGTCGGAGACTCTGATGAGGTACAATTCGACTAGGGTGCTCCGAGAGAACGAGTCTAAACTTTTTATCTGAGTCTGTCGAGCATTCATTGAGGTGAGGATGGATGATTTTCCTTGACAGTATGTATGCCTAGGCCTAGACTACAGCAATAGTTTACCACCATTTTCAAAATATCCATGGCTCATCCACCTTCCATTTGACACATGTACATATATTATGGACCATCCAAATTCTGCTTATAGCAGTATAGGACCATCTTCACATTTGATTCGCTCATTGAATCTGGACTGTTGAACATCTTCACATGTTTTTATTTGATTGCCATCAATTGAATGGTTACAATCATTCAGTCAGTGTCATTTTTGGGCTATGCTCTGTACATGATGGGTTTATTTGAAATTGTCCAGATTTCCTTGCATCTATGCCACTTGTATGGTGGCTGAGTTGCTGCCTTTTGAAAATGGTGATGAGTTATCCCCTTCGTCTAGACCCATCTATTATATGAGTTTATGTAAGAAAGATCGTCATTATCACGGATAACACTGCCTGTAGGTTGCTTTTCCTCATTGTGCGACTTGCTTTAGACGTCATCCTGGTGGGGCTGCGTTGATTACCGAATGGAAGAATATATTTGATGGTCTTAGCAGGCTATTAGCGGTCACTCTGGTAAGAGGAGTTCCAAAACCAACAATTGATAATACTGAAGGGATGCATATTACAGAAAATGGTGGTGAGTTGGCCGTTGATAACAATGATGAAAGGATGGACCACACTGATGTTGAAGAAATGGTGGTTGCCAATGGTCAGGCAACTATGCAGGCTGAGACCCAGGGGGATGTATAATAAAAGTCCTTGTCCTTTGTTTTGTAAAACTTTTGAGGAAGACCTGATGTTAGTAAGTTTTCTGGAATCTATTCCAATAAATTTTAAATTTGTTCTTACAGTCTACCCAAAAGGATGTTTCTGGGTTTGAAAATGAAATCATCACAGTTTGGGAAAATTTTATAAAATTGTAGGTTAGAAAGGTTAACCACATAAAATATCTTCCTCAGTTTCTACGTGCAGGCCCAATTGTTTAGTGATCCAGCGTTGCATATCACTGTTCCATTGGACCCCACTATGGATTGGACCATGTGCTAAAATCACCCAGATTGCAAACCTTGGCACTGATCTTGGGCCTCTTTGCAATCGAATTATGTTTGCAGGCTGCAAATTGAAAGGTTAGGCTTCGCTTGTAGGAATTTTTGGGGCATGGTCCATCCATGCAGTGTGAGGTCTGGATGAGTGGTAATGTTTGGACATTTTGGAATAGTGGGCAAGGAATTAGTTTTCAATCAAGACCATCAGAGAAAACTTAGTTCTATCGTCAGCTTAGGTCGAATCTGCTCTCATTGCATGGGTGCTTCTAATGATGATGTGGTCTACTTGTGGATGGCATAAAGTGAAATATAAAATTTGTGATTTATTGAATTATGGATGAATTGTAAATGCTATGATGATCAGGACTGCCCGACATAGATCCCCACGCCCCAGTTACCAGGATTTACCACACCTGATTCAATGAGCGATCGTGTTCTCATTCTAGGATAAAATTATTACAGGGCCTGGACCCTGCACACGTGCATGTTGTTTGGCAGTATATGTTTCTGCAGTACACTCGTTGGAACAAGGGACTTCTAAAGGATGCCATCCAAACACAGAATTTGACCATCCATGGATCCTTATATCCATGCATCGAAACACAATGTCTCAGCACGCATTGAAGTCCATGTATAGTATTTAAAGCATGGACATGGGCATCTCTGTCTTGAGTGAGCTTTTCTGGCATTCAAATGCCCCCTCAAAGAAAAGAAATTAAAAGGCAAGTGTTGTACAGAGAATCCATAACCTTTTACAGATGGGGCATTGGGTGTTACAGCCAATACTTGCCACTGAAGGTTTTTGCAATAATACCCTCCTCCAATCCCTTGGAATACCTGTGTTGGGTATGACTCAACATGGTTTTCTGTTGATTCTTGTTCGAATATGGCTCATCTGTGCTCAAATATCATGTTTAAAAAATGATAATAATAACTATTTATACTAAAAAAATTTTGTTTACAAATAATAGAAATTCCTAAGAAATATTTTTATAGTAAAATATACTAAAATATTCCATGTGCAGTCGTGTCAAACATTACTTGGATTGTGGGTCTCCATTTTCTGGTATGGGAATGGGTACACAATAAACAGCTTCCTACAAACCAAAATATCAAGTGATTCATAATCAGGATCACGTGATTCAAAATGAAAAACATAGGGGGTTTTGCAATTTAGGTGACTTAGTTTATCTGTGTTGTGAAACTCATGGGGTCAAGCGGAGTCTGATAACTACATTAATGAACCAAAACCCATAATTGTATCCGAGCCAAATAGGATTTATCAGCCAAAAAGGTTGGTATCTCAATGGATATTGGGAAATTTGACCAATTAAAACTGAGAGGTGCCCCATCTCTTTACAGCTGGATGAATGAAAATACTCCTTTCAAATTTCTCTATGGTATTTAGGGATCGCATATTGTATTGCGAAGCAGTTTGATCCCTTCCATAACGCCACCATTTTGACCTTGTCTTAAGTTTCTTGTTCTTTTTTAGTGAAAATTTTAATTGACATCAACCATATATAGAGGCGGAATATGATGATTATAAATGGATGTGCGGATGTGCGTAGAATCAGTAACTCAATCGTTTTATCCAGTGGAACTTTGCATCTTCAATTTTGTACAATTTCTTAGCTTTATTTTGTTATTAGGTGGGTCATGTCGGGATGCTTGGTAAAATTGTTTTAGTTTTGGAAATGGGAGGCTGAGGAAAAAGGAAGAAGATATTGTGGGGCCTGCAGCTGGTGACTATGTTATGGTCAATCTGGAGAGAGCCCAATAATAGGGTGTTTAATATTAGGGTTGAATCCTCAGAGGCCATCTCCAAGGGCAAATGGTAGAGTAATTTCTAGGGCTCAACACTCCCTCAGTTTAAGGGTAGTAATTCAGGGTATTTTATCAAGGAAGAATGTTATATACTATCGGAGGATGAAAAAAGTAAGCTAACTCAAGAATATCTTAATCATCCAAGAGGAAGAAATTAAATGGCCCCAACAGTCCATTTAATTGTGTATGCTCAAAAGTAAAATCAATAGCGGAAGAAAGTGGTGTTGGGGAGTAGGGAGATGGAAATGGGAAGCATTTAGGAATTAGATATCAAAGAAGAAAGTTCTTAGCTATAGGAGGATGAAAAAAGACTAACTCAAGAATATCGTAATTGTCAAGAGAGGAAGAATGTAAGAGTTTTGAAAATTATGATCTTAACTCTCCTAGGGAAGTGGCGATGGCAGTTTGGGATAGAGGAAGGTTCTCTTTGGAGAAAATCCATTGCCTCCAAATATGGGTGTGAAGAGAGGGGTTAGCGGATAAGAAATGCTTCTAGTATAGAGCATCTAGAGTGTGGAGAGGAATCTTTAGCGTGAAAGCAAAATTCATGGAAAGAATAGGCTTCTCATTAGAGAATGTAGAGCGAGTTAAATTTTGGAAGGATGTTTGGGTGTTGGAGTCCTCCTTGATGAACAAGTTTCCACATCCTGCCTAGGTAATAGTGGATGAGGACATATTGGTTGTTAGGTGGTGGATCCTTAGGGCTGTGGTCGCCCGTGTGTTGCCTAATAAGAAATTAAAGATTTGGTTTTACTCAAAGAATTTAGTTGGTTAGTTTGCCCATCGGGAAGCTTGATAGTTTGGTGTGATGAATGGAAAGTTTGAGTCACTTCTTGGTTGGTTCCTTCCATAAGATGGTTGTGTTCCAATTGCTCATCTATTGTGCCTCGACAGCAATGTTGTGATGTCACGGGGCTCCTCTGAAAGTGGCGGCTTTTGTATGGCTGGTGGAGAGGAAGAGAGTTTGACCATTAACAACCTACGCAAAACAGGCATGGTGAACCTGAACATGTGCACTTTATGTATAATGATGAGACAATTGGTCATCTGCTCATTTCCCTTCATTTCCCTTTACTCAAAGGATTTGGGATTCTATTTTTTCTTCTTTCAAGGTGAAATGATCAATGCCTACTTTGTTGGAGGTGTTTTTTATTTTTTTTAGAGGTAGGCCATGGAGTTTATGTAACGTCTCGAAAAAAAATCCGTACAGAGACCCGAGTACCACCTTAGGCAGAAATCACTAAAGACCAAATCCTTTAGAAATTAGACTTGAATTAACTAAGTATTAAACTAGATTATCTTTGAAATTAGCACCAATTACTTTAAATACGATCTGTAAGACCCAAAACAGGTAGAACCATTAACGCTATATTACCCCAAAACTTAGGATCCATCTCAAAACCCAGTTGCTCTCGAGAGCATCATGAAATTCCGTATCGGACCTGGACCGTGCGTCGAAAGTCCGATTACCCCGAAACTATACAATTATGACATCCTTGCTAGACTTGACAACCATTTCGAAAATCAAATCCTAAAGGTATCTAACAACGCACAACTTGAGCCCGGAGCGAAGTGTGTGAGAAACGTGAATATCTTTAATAAACGAACTGAAATTTAAGTTAATTGAGTCGTTTGCTTGCAGGACAAATCTAAGGATTCAGACCGTTAGATTCTAACCCAATTATACCCTTGGATTAGGAAAAATTTTCAACAAAGGTAAGTGCACTTGTGACCCTGATCGAGTATCGGTGACCGTTGAACTGAAATTGGTCCCTCGCGGCCAATCCATTGATTCGATCGGGCCGAGATCTTAACATGACCTAGATCTAATGTTAGGAAGCTTAAGTCTGACTGCATACAGAAAAGGGGCCTCTAGATCAACTCCGTTGGATCAAAACAGCTAGTCTTTGGCTATAACCTAAGTATACCATGGCCTTGGGGCCATTCTCATCAGTTCTGGGCCTATATAAAGGCCTTAAACCCTCTCTCTGCCTTCACATACGAATTTGCAACCCTAAGAGAGAGAAGAGAGCAAAGAGGGAAGGAAATAGAGAAAAAGTGAGAGAGAAAGTAGGGGACTGTTCCTGAGATCTTTCCCTGCCACTCTACGTACTTAACCACCGCTTCCGTATCACTATACCGGCGATTCCGATCCCGTTGTTGGGTAAGAAATTCTAACCCTAATCTATTTTAGATATTCAAATAGAGTAAATGTTGAAGTAACTAACTTATTTCATACTATAGGTTGTCGTCATGCTGTAGACAAAAACTTAGTGTTTAAATTGAGTTCGTTACGCGTTTACCGGCGAAAGGTGCAGACTATAAATATTTAAGTTATGGTTTTCAAGGCTTTCAATGTCAGTAATGATTTATAACTGACTTGATTATTATCATATGTGTGTAGATACGACGTTTTACATATATATGTAGACTATGTTGATTTTAATGTATTTCATGTGTTTGTTGAAATGTTTGAATGAGTATGAAAATATGATTTATGCTTGTCATGTTCATTGCCTGAGAATACATGATTGTTATACATATGGAGAATTCTTTGTATAGGGATTTGCTACAATACCTGTTATAACTACTTTATTACATGCATATGATATGTGTAATGCAAGTGTTTGATAAAATGCCTGAATGAGAAGATACTTGTTTAAGTATATGTAATGAGGGTGTTGAGATAAGATTCTCAATCCCCTTATCTATGGTTACAGGTTTCTTCATGTAACCTATTTCATTACTGTGTGATTTATAGATGAAATGTCTAAGTATGGTAATATGTGTAGTATGTGTTTTGTCGAATTGCTCAAGTAAGATTTATATTTTATTTTAGTTGTCACATGCTGTCTTTGGCTACTACATGCGTATACTATTACTTGGAGTGTGTTTGGGGCTATGACGTAGTCCAGGCGATCGGTAATGATTTTTGAGTTAGTGGTCGAGGTCGTTTCGCCACGCCAAAGATGTTCGAGGAATCCAAGTCATACGCTACTAGTCGACAGTGGTTAGGCCCCGCGGAGTGCTTACGTGCTCCATGTCAATCAACTCGACGTACGTTCGTATCAATTGAGCTTGTTAAGCAACCCGATTGGCCTAATGTATGTTCACCATGTATGGACACTACTACTTGAATCTAAGGTACCAACTTACTAGTGCAAAGCCCGTTTAACCTTGGTACCACGATCCGTTAAGAATCATGAGTCGAGCATGGTGGTATGGGACACTGTGGTCATACTGTCAGCCTACGCTGGGGTGACGAGCCTCCCCGTAGTGTCCAGTGAGCAACCCAGACTCATGAACCTAATACGGTGGTATGAGATACTGTATTCGAGTTGTCGGCCTACGATCAGGTGACGAGCCTGTAGTGACCTCGAGTATACACTAAGTCTACGTGAGGTGACGAGCCTTTTCATAGTGAACTAGAGTATAAACTAGGCCTGCGCTAAGGTGACGAGCCTCTCTGTAGCGACTTGGAAACTATCTATCGTATGTGAATACTAGGAGTGACGACCCTAGATGGATCAATGTTGGGAAAATGATATAAATGGAGGTACCTTAGCTTCCTAATCCTGCTGCATGAATATGTTTAAATAAAAACTTGGCTAACACAACCATGCATCGCATTGCACAGTGCTTTGGCGAGGAAGTGCATAGAGGAAGGAGTGCATGCCGCGATCGTAAGATGATGTTGCAGAGGGAGTGTAGGCGAGTGCATGCATCATTATTACATATCATCCTTTCATTAATAAGAGTTCTTGGGACCTGATTGTTGTATTGTTTTATCATTACTGTTTGACTGAATTGATAACATGTTAACCTTTACTTCATAGCTCCACTGAGTTGATCACTCACTCCCACGTTCTGGGACGGTGCTTTAAACACCAACCAGACTCTGTTTTAGTTGCAAATGAGAGCAATGCTTACGAAGCGGAGCTGGATTTTTATTATGATGAGTAGTTTTCCTACATACAACTTTCTGGCGGATCTATAGTAACGCCCTGAAAATTGGGGGGCGTGCATACGCTCGACTCCCGAGTTTCCGAGTGTCACTTATCATCAATTTTATAGTTTTATGATTAATCAAGTTTAAACGCGCAGCCTGGAATTACTTGGAGCATGAAATGCAACCACAACTAGTCTAATGAAGTGAAAGAAATATATATATGAACAAGTTCAAAAGAATAAAAAGGGGTCGCCCAAGGCATTGCCCAACAAAATTTACAAGAGAATCCTATGTCCAAAAGAATGGTGCGTTGAGCCCACGACTCAACACCCCAGAAACCCGTCTCCTAAGCCAATGGATAACCGCTCATCAACTGGTAGTAGGAGAACTCGTCCTCCTCCTCGATGCTCGTGTCACCAGTGCCCTCGCACCCTATGTCACCTGCAAATACTGAAGAGTCTAGTTGGTGTTTTAAAACACCATCCCAGAGTGTGAGTGAGTGATCAACTCAGTGAGTGCTATTAGTCTTAGGTTACAACAGGCATCAGTTATAATATGAATTTAATGAAATACAATCATTCATCAATTCCTAGAAACTCTTAATTAAATGCATGGATGCGAGATGTTATGATGCATGCCCTCGCCACAACGTTCCCTCGAGCGACTCCATCTAACGATCGCGTATGTCAACACTCCCTCATTGCGACCTCGACTTCCGAGTCGCCACCCTATCTAATGCGATTCAGTGCGATTGTGTTAGCCGAGTTATTAGTTAAGTCCATTCATCCAGCAGATTTGAAAATCTGATACACCCCACGTATCAATACCCTAAGCCGGTTGCGAGGCCAATGCCCCCCAATGCATGAGGCCGAGACCTCACGGTTCGTGATCCCGTCGGATTTCTCATCCTCGACTTCAAGCACATGAGGAGTGCTAAGAGAAAGGGATCGCTCGCGGTCACTACGAGGAGGCGCGACACCCCAGCGTAGGCCGACAGCTCGGATATAGTATCTCATTCCACCATGCCCGGCTCATAAGGCTGTGGACCAGTTTCAAATAGGTTATTGATGGGCTACAACAGTTGCAAGGTGGTTCAGGTTCTAAACATATGTGAGCGATCAGGGTTAACAATTAAGGTTGGTCAGACAGTAAACTAAACCGCAAGAGTCAGGCGAGCGTGAGACGAGTGACATCGGGCACAAGAGACCCATGTAGTCGAACTACAGCCACCCGAATACACCCGCCCAAATACATAGGTTTAGTTTCGAGGCGGTCCTACCAACGGGACCACCTTCGCTCTCCTCATGATTTTGGCCAACCCAAGAGTACGAATAGTGATTCATAGCATGCCGATAACCAATGCATTACTAGAATAAACAACATCATGTTCTCACACTTCACAACACACAATTCAGATTCTAATAGCACGCAAGACTAACCATATCAAGAAACAAGTGCATGTGAGTGTGTGGGTGTGAGGAAGTTAAGCACTTCCTCCACCATAAGAAATCATATGTATAAGAGTATTGAAATCATACGTATTATGAAGCAAGAATACATGAAAATGAATCAACAAGGCATGAGCATAGAATCATCCATACACAATATCATGCAAGAACTAAAAATAACCTCATGAGATCCAAACACACAATTCCATACAATTTCAACAAACATGCAATTCCTAGGGATTCTCTAGTTTCTCCAAATATGGCATTCAAACAATCAAAATCATTAATTTCATTATTAAAATTGGTGCTAGGCTACCTAAGAGTAATAGTCCGCACCTTCGGATTCGTTGGAGGCTTGGAAACGACCTAGAGATGAGGGTTTTGGAGGTTGGTCGGCCGAAATCCCTAAAACAACTCAAGCATGAGAGAAATCCATGTCATTTCTTCTTCAATGCAAAGGTTTCAAGAGAAAAAGATTGAGAGATCTTACCTAGATGGCCCACGGACGATTTTGGGGTGGCGGTGGAGAGTTTCCTTCGGAGAAAGGGGGTAAGAAATTGCAAGGTTGAGCTTCCTTGGGCCCCACCACCACCAACACCCTCCTTCACTCTCTTCTTCCTCTCTCTTTCCTTTCTTTTTTCTTCCTTTTTTCTCTTCTCTCTTTTCTTCTCTAGGGAAAAATCGTATGGGGAGAGGGAGTGTCCAAATGAGATCCTTTTATAATTCCAGATTTAGTGGAAATGGTCTCAAGTATTGGGTTTTTACTATACTAGACCTATGAGAGGATCTTTCTAAGCTCTAGGGCCCACTATGGGGTGTACATATCGATATACACCACAGGATAAGTGTTCCATGGCCCGATGAAGGGCCTCACAAAATTTGAAAACGATCGGATATGGGGTTTGATCATATGGTCTCGATCCTTAAGTGGCCCTGTGGGGTCTATTCCAGTGATTGGAGAGGTTTTGGTGGTCTCCTAGAAATGAAACTTATAAGATAGGTGGTTCATGGCCCGATGAAGGGCCATGCAAATTTTGGAGACGATCAGATATTTGGTTTGATCGTACGGGTCTGATTTGCAATCAACGGTTATCGTGCCATGATCGGGTTCCAGATTTTGTGGACGGGTGTAGGACACTACATTAGACCTTCACCATAAATTTTGAAGAAATTCGACGGCTGAAAAGTCTTATATCTCAATTTTATTGACACATGCCATATTTCCATCCTGGCTTTGGGTGGGTTGCATTTGGCAAGTGCCGCTGGAATGGTGTGGATAATTAATTTCTGGATGTCCACTGAGTACATGGTGCGCGATGGACCACAAGCCCAGTGAGACAAACATTACTCTATAATTTTGTAACTAATGGCCCACCAATGAGCGGTCTAGAACTTGATCGGAAAATCGAAGCATTTCAGAAATGAATTAGGTAATGAGATTTTTCGTGGGCACTGATTAGGGTTTGGATTAACTATGTTTATAGTATGACCTATTTATAACTAGTGAAAGTGGAGATTTGATCATGACTACTTTAAGCCGTTAGTTTTAGGCTAAAAGAGTACCGGGGTTCGTTTGGTCTATTAACCAAGATTCGGGTCTTGTCTGACCTGGCTTTAGTTGGATATTTAACTTAGTTATGACTGCCTTGATTTATTAGTGATGGATCGGTTAGACTTGGGTCCTATGTGAGTAAATCATGGGGCTACACCTGATGTTCAAGTGATCAGGCGGATTCGTTAACTTCCTACGGTTGATTAATCGGACTTGTGCGGTTCTTTACTGGTACCACCCCCTATATAAACTAATATTGAGTGCTAATGGTCATTAAGTGATGTTATAAGTTAATTAATAAAAAATAATTTAAGGATTTTTTTAGAAATCCAAAATAGTGAAAAATCCGGGATGTTACATCTATGTAGATCTGGAGTTGCACCACCGGGGCTATAGGGATATGATTAAATGACATTACATTTTACCATTTTGTATATTTTGAAATTTTACATGTAAATATTTAACCTGGCGACATTCATACTCTGGGAACTTACAATTACTCATATGCTTTATATATTTATCACAGTCTTCCGCTTGCGTAATTTAATTATCTCTGGAGTATGATATGCTGATTTAGTGTAATTATATTCATGTTTAATATGCTAACACAAACAACATTTAATCATCATTAGCTATGTTGCATAAGTGATGCATTGAAACTCGGGAGTTGAGCTCCTGCTCGACTCCCGAATTTCAGGGCGTTACTGTTTATCTTCCAAATCAAGTGTGAGCGAAGTGGCAGTTGGTGATTCTTGCCACTCTTTGGATAGTGTGGGGGAAAAGTAGTGGGAGATGCTCAACAATATTGGGAATGATGTTTGTTTTGTCATATGTAAGGTGAGATCTTATGTAGCCGAATGAGCTTCTTGTAATGCATATTTGAAAGATTGTATCTTGCTTTTTTGCTTGAAAGGGTGGTAAGCTTTTGCACACCATCTAGGCGCCTCTTTAATAATTCTTTCATCTTTCAAAAAAAAAAAAAAAAAAGATCCGGTGTTACTCTAACAATTTTCTTGTTGAAGACTTGCCAAAAGAAAGACTCAGGTGGTCCCTTTAATCATGCCCTAATATTTAAATGAGCCCCTACAAAAGCTCACCTTATCATCTTCTGGAGTTGCACCAATGTTTCAAATTAAAGGAACTATTGTGGTCTTGTGATGGAAGTCAATGCTCCTCATGTGTTTCCAAAGGCATAAAATGCTATTATCACTTCCTCCAATACATGGCATGCTAGAGGTAGAATCATGTGAGCCACTCCAATGGATATGTCGTATATGCAATATAGTTTTACATATGAGCTATATATATATATATATATATATATATATATATATATATATATATATATATATAGTGGACCACATCCATACAACAGTTGAGAGGGGTTACCCTCCCATTAAAACATTCACAATCATTTATTGGGCCCACCGAGACGTGGTTCACACATTTGGACCATCCATTGTGTGTGTCCCACTTGGATGAGAGGTCAGACCACATTTCAACCGCATGCAAACTCGGGTGGGCCCACCAAGTGCTTTTATATCTTTTAGGCATGTCTTCATATGCTTTTAAATGGTCTGGCTCACCGGAGTTCCTTTTAGATGGTCTGGCCCACCTGAGTTCCGTATACGACTGATTTTTGTGATATCCCATAACCTAAAGGGGACCATCAAAGGCACGGTGTTGATGTTCAACAAACATCACGGTGGGGCTCACATTAGTTTGGATGCACTCCGGTCATTAGTTTTAGCCGATCATGATGGGCAGTTTTAGTGAAAATGAGGAAGATTTGAAGTTTTAGGTGGGTTGTAAGATGACAAATAATGGGGTTGTACGTCGACCATTGAAACTTCCATGAGTTGATGATGGTGGGTTTGGTATTAAGGGTTAGGGTTGACAATGATGATTTACCTAAGAGATAGTTTGGACAGGCGAAGGGATAGTTATAAGTTGTTATTTTAGAATGAAAGATTAAAAATAATTTATTCTGCAACGAATGGTTAGATGGTCTTCAGAATGCAACATGAGTGGTTCAAGGGACTCTTCGAGGTATTATGGAGTTGATGTATATTTGACTTTTTAAATGAATGGTCAGATTGAGATCCATGGTGGAATAGTTTAACTTGGTACGAAAAAAGGATTCGATGGATGAAGTGGGTAAGCATGAGAGGAATAAAATGGTACATATGTGTATGTATATGAGAACCGGTTTATTACACGGGAGTCTAGATAGATAATTTTATACATAAATAGAAGATAATATGGATATGTTAGATTTATAAGTGGGCAAGTACATGAGCGGATATTATCCAATAGTTGGTTTACTATGATCAGGTGACCTGATGGTGAAGTGAATGGTCAGATGTATTTCACAAGATGATGAATAGTTGTTTCAATGTTTGGATTGGCAAGCGACCAAGTATACAAATGTATATAAGGTCTTGAAAAGTTTTAGTGTGTATATGAGGAAAAAGCAAAAGTGTTGAGATATATATATATATATATATATATATATATATATATATATATATATATATATATATATATATATATATATATATATATGATTTCAAATTAAGATGTACATATGTTTAACCACCTATGTATATATACAAGAGCGCAAATTTTTTAGAATATTACTTCTAAACGAGCTACTGATGCCCAATCCATGTGTCTTGGGACTAATTATGATTTGCAGCATTGTCTCCATTGTCGTATGAGTCCAGCTGCAAACGTCTACAAGTACATGTTTTCTTGCAATGGTAGGTGAAGACAAGGGGACCAGAAAGATAAATTTTCTAACACACCTTCCACTACAAGAAAACAGGTATTTTCTAACACATCTTCACCAGAAAGAATTAGTGGGTGTAGTCTAGGAGTTCCAATTACGTTGAAACAACGCACCTATATTTATTCATGTATAGATTGATACATTGGAGAAATAATATAAGACACCCGCATCATATTGTATGACATGTAATAACAATTAAAATGCATGTGAAGTATATGATGCGCTAACCTAGAGGATCTGAATCCTCAAATAACAAGTTAATGACACATAATACTCCAACAACAATGTAAAACAAACCTACATAATGGCTATGCACCACTAGGCTTAGTATGTAAAATAACAAAACAAAGGAACATGAAATTTGTCCAGTAGGTGGCCAAAAGTGAAATATAGCATAGGAAAAAAGAAAAGAAAAGTAACACTTGGTAACAAATAATTTAAGTTTGTTACATCCCCTCAAAAAAATCTTCTGTTGTAACGTAGGTGTTGTGATTCATTTTACATCCAAGTGGCTATCTCATCCCTTAACCAAGCCCACACATTCCTGTTTTTTTGCATAATGTTCACTACCAACCTTCCCCCACCAACCATAATTACCTCGGCCGATCGATGATGGTGTAATATCTATTAACGTACCACCACAACTATCTCCGAATGGATAGTTGCAGCAATTCAAATTTTAAATATCTATATTATCCAATTGACCCTTTATTATAACTACATTTTATGTTAACTGTCCGTGGCTATCCACTTGCATATATCAATTTATAATAATGTATTAATCTTGATATAATTCCCTCAATATTTAATATGCAGATTATTGAATAATTTGAGTTAATTTTCATATTGTTGAAAAATCTATTTTGAAAACTAATTCATGTCCATATGTTAGGGTAATGAACTTTCAGATCCTCTTTCCTAATGTTTTTACAGAGTCTAGCCGACTGTGGAAGCAAAGTAAGTGGCTAGTGGTGACTCCAGTCAAATATATTCCCCTATACTCTAACAAGAGCACACACACCACTAAAAAGACACACGTGAGCCCGATCCACCCACGATCTACCATCCTCACCTTTGGATAAAGGATGTATGGAGTTTCTTCTTTCTTAGGTTTTGTGCTTTTACAAGGACTCTTAAAGTTCTTGGTAACAAAAACATTAAAGCTATAGCCATTATCATACCAAATGCACTCATTATCAAGTACCCTTTACATATGGCTCTTCAAGTCATTCTATAGACACATCCGCCTAGGGTTAATAAGTTGATTTGAGCCTAGTCGAAGGCCAAAAATCAAGCTAAAACCCAAGCCCAAGTTCAAGCCCAATGCAAGGCCTAAATCAAGCCCAAATCCATTTAACTCAAGGACAACAATAAAGTAGAAAGAAGGGGACCAGAGAGGAATTGACACCTCATCTGGGGTCCCAGTTTAGATTGAGACCCATTCACATGGAAGGCGTTGCATGATGTACCACTCGCCACGTAGAATCCTGCAATTTTTTCACAGGTTAAGTGGAGACAGTAAAAAGTAACTTATGTCTTGGAAGCCTACTTGGGGTAAAATGATCCCTATACCCCTAGTTTTGCCCAAAATTATGCTTCCTACTATCCGATCCAACCAATCATATTATGCAGCATAACACACCTATGTCCTTAACTAATCATAACCCTTAGATGCTTATTTAGTTCCTAAACTTTCTAAAAATACTAAAATGCCACTCAAAACAACTATAAATATCCCTCATATAATCATTTATAATCAATCTCTTACCCGTCCGTTACTTAACCATTACCAAGAAGATTTAAGGAAGAGAATATTTTGGATGCATCTTCTTATTTTGGTGCTTAGGGTCAAAGTTAATCAGCTTATATTGAGCCGTTATATCGATTTTGACACATGCATAATTGAAAACAAACTAAGTAGCCAACATATACTAATAGTATGCTTTAAACTATTCAAATGTTGGCCATATAAATGGATGGTTAAAAAATGGTGGCAAGTCATTCATTTGTGATTCTCACATTTATAGCTTATCAGAGGGAATTTCCTCACTTCTGGCCAAAGAATATATTCCTATAGGCTTATTATAGCAATTTAAGCTACTAAATACAAATTTATATTTTTTTTAAAAAATAAAATTCGTATGCATTTTAATTATAATTTACCAAATATAATTAAAGATTTCGATTTCTATCAATTTTATGATAATTGATTTTGGCACGCCTGCATAATTAAAAACAAATAAAGTAACTAACATATACTAATAGTATGCTTTAAACTATTCAAATGTTGGCCTTATAAGTGGATGGTTAAAAAAGGGTGGCGAGTCATTCATCTGTCATTCTCACGTTTATAGATCACCAAGGGAATTTCCTCACTTTTGGCCAAAATATATATTCCTATAGGCTTATTACAGCAATTTAAGCTACTATATATATATATATATATATATATATATATATATATATAAAGAAATTTCCAGTGCATTTTAATTATAATCTACCAAATACAATTGAAGATTTCAATTTGTATTAATTTGATGATAGTTGTGATTTAAATTCAATTCATATAAATGTAAGCCCCTAGCTTCTTAATCATGAGATAACACCATAGCTGCAGCTGCCGGCTTTAATTTAGCTAGGGAGGAGGATGGTGGGGTGTTACAGTCCCGGGTTTGCCTGAAACTTTATCCCATTGGTCAGGGACCAACGGCTTTGTAGCTATCTCCCTACTGAGGTGACGTCATCAAGTTCGGTGGGCCCCACCATGCGCATGTGTTATATCCACGCTGTCCATCCATTTTGAGATATCATTTTAGTTCATGAGGAAAATAATGAGGCAGACCCAAAGCTCAGCTAGAGATTGAACGCCTACCATTAAAAACTCACCTAGGGTCACATAAGTTTTCAATAAAGCTGATTTTTGTATTTTAACTTGGTCCATGTCTGTGTGAACCTATTGACAGATTGGATTTCAAATAAGCATCTTGGTGGACCTTAGGAAGTTTTCAACGGTGGACGTTACACTGTTTCATGTAATGGGTCCACTTGCGCTTTAGATTTGCTTTATTATTATATTTTTTTTGGACTCATGCCTTAAAATAATCTCACAAAATAGATGGACCGTGTGGATACAAGTCATACATCATGATGGGCTCACATAACGTGGTTACGTCACTTCAGCGGGGAGATAGCTGCTGAAGCCGTGAGTAGTTAGTCTGCGTCCCATTGGTTAGGCACTGAAACCAACCGATGTAAGTGTTTTATCAACGCCGTTCAACGCGATTTTCAGATAATTTTAATATGTGAACCGAAAAATGAGGCTGGTCCAAAGCTTAAGTGGACCACGAAGTAGGGATTGAAGGTCCACCATTAAAAACTTATTGGGAGCTGGAGAAGTCATCGGATGAAGCTGATATTTGTGTTTTCACTTCATCTACGTCTACATGACCTTATGAATAAGTTTCATGGCAAAAAAACATCACATTGGCCCTAAGAAAGGTTTCAACGGTGGCTGTCATTATCAGGGTAGGTTCCTTTAGTGTGGTCCACTTAAGCTTTGGACCTGCCTAATTTTTTACTTCGTACACTAAAATTATCTGAAAAAAACGTTGAGCGGCGTGGATAAAACACTTACATCACGGTGGGCCCCACAGAGCCCTGCCCGGATAGGACACAATCCGCGTCCCCTTTAGCTACAGCAGCAGCAGGTAGAAAACGAGCAAACAAGCTCAATGCAGCGGCAGGAAAATAAAATGCATTTCCTCTTCTTCTCGTCTCTGAAAAATGCCGTATCTAACCTCTATCATTTCCCAACAAAACCCAAAAGTAATAGAATTCCTAGAAATATGCAACTCTCTCAATCAAATCAAGCAAATCCACACCCAAATGCTCATAACTGGCCTTCTCAACAATCCTCTGTTTCTTGGGAAATTCATTGCTTCTATTTCCATAAAACCCCCTCAAAACCTTAACTATTCCCATCAACTCCTCATCCATCATTCCCAAACCCCACCTAACCTTTTCACCTTAAATACCATGATCAGGGCCCACTCCAAGGGCCCCACTCCCCACCACAGCTTTCATTTCTACCGCCAAATCCTCCAATCAAACCTCCCCCCTGACAACTACACCTTCACCTTCCTCGTCCGCACGTGCGCCACGGTCTCCTCACGTGGTGCCGGCCCTGCGGTACATGGTGCTGTTATGCGTCGTGGCTTCGGGGCCGATGCGCATGTCCAGAGTGGGCTGATTCACATGTATGCCGAATTGGGTTCCTTCGGCCCTGCCCGACGGCTCTTTTTGGAGATCACCCGTCCAGATTTGGTGACCCAGACGGCGATGGTGGGTGCCTGTGCAAGCTCTGGGGATATTGATTTTGCAAGGGAGCTGTTTGATGAAATGCCGCATAGAGACCCCATTGCGTGGAACGCAATGATCACAGGGTATGCTCACCGCGGGAAATCAAAGGAGGCCCTGCATTTGTTCAATTTGATGCAATTGGAGGGCGTGAAGGTCAACGAGGCAACAATGGTTTCGGTCCTTTCGGCATGTGCACACTTAGGGGCATTGGATCAGGGCAGGTGGGCTCACGTCTACATAGAGAGAAATAGACTCCAAATGACAGTGACTCTGGGCACTGCACTCATAGACATGTACTCAAAGTGTGGCCACATGACTAGAGCTATGGAAGTCTTTTGGGGGATGAGAGATAGGAATGTCTATACGTGGAGCAGTGTCATGAGTGGATTAGCCATGAATGGTGCTGGCGAGAGATGCCTTGAGATATTCTCTCTAATGCAAGAAGAAGGAATTTCACCAAACGAAATCACTTTCATCTCTATTCTTCGCGGCTGCAGTGTGGCTGGACTGGTCGACAAGGGCTGTGAACACTTTGACTCGATGAGCCACATGTACGGACTTGAACCCAGGCTTGAGCACTACGGGTGCATGGTTGACTTGTACGGTCGAGCTGGACAGTTAACGGAAGCGGTCGACTTCATCAACAACATGCCTGTCAAGCCTCATGTGGGTGCATGGGGGGCTTTGCTCAATGCTTGCAGAATTCATAGGAATCTTGAACTGGGTGAATTTGCATTGAATAAGATTGTTGAGTTAGAGCGTGGAAATGACGGGGCGTATGTACTTTTGTCGAATTTGTATGCCGATACTGGGAACTGGGATGGAGTCAGCAATGTGAGGAACCTGATGAAGGTGAATGGGGTGAGGAAAGAGCCTGGCTGTAGTGTTATAGAGGCTGGTGGTGAGATTCACGAGTTCTTTGTGGGGAGTAAAACGCACCCAAGATATGGAGAGATTGAGATGATGTTGAGAGAGATGTATAGGAAGTTGAGGTTGGCTGGGTATGTGGCCAATACAGAGCAAGTCCTGTTTGATATAGAAGAAGAGGAGAAGGAAGATGCTTTGTATCGGCATAGTGAGAAGGTAGCCATTGCATTTGGGTTGGTTAGTTTGCATGAAGGTGTGCCCATAAGGATTGTGAAGAACCTTCGGGTGTGCAGGGATTGCCATGATGCAACAAAGATGATTTCAAAGGTTTTCAATAGGGAGATTGTTGTGAGGGATAGGAATAGGTTTCACCATTTTAAGGATGGGGAGTGTTCTTGTATGGATTATTGGTGATAGGGTGTTCAATTTTATTATAATACCATTTTTAACCATTTATTCTTTGAAGGGGAGTTTGCATCTGATGCATTGTCAATGCTATTGCTGCATGTGATTTTGTAGGCATCATATAACAATGCCAGTCATTAGTACCAAGGCCAGGCTCTGCAGGCTGAGCTAGGCAGAATGCATTGTCAGGTGGGGAGTTTGGCTGGGGCGGGCATGTCTATTAAAAGATAGGTGTCTTTAGGATGGGGAGTTTGGCTGGGGCAGCACCATTTAAAAATTCATTACTTAATCTGCAGATTGTTGAATAATCTGTTCTGGAAATGTGGATGTGTTTTAATACACGAGTTTGGAATGTTTTCTTGTGATTGTTGAATAATCTGAAATGAGGATGGATGATGAACACACTACTGCTGCACAACAGCAGTTTGAATCCACACATTCTCTATTAGCACTTGCTTTGAGGGCACAATGTTAAATTCCCTCTCTCAATGCTTAGCATGGGCTTTTTTATTTTATAAATGCAGGTTAAAAACTGGAGCTCGGTGCTTTTGTCTTTGATGTGATATATATTTTCTGCACGAGGCTGGATCAACTACAGATGTTAATATGATAAGCTTAACCTGCAATTCAACGTTTGGGGCTCAGCAGGATGTTTCACATGACATCCGTGCTCCCTGATTTTGTCCTTTGTCGTATGCTTGTATATGGGCAAATACAAGAGGCTCTTTGCTCGTTTTGTTCTGTCTATTGTTCACATGCATGCATGTACGCATACATCTTCACCCACCTTTTATCATTCACCATGCTTTCAAATTGCAGGATGCAACGATGTCTGCATCATCCATCACCCAAACCTTTAACTGGTGAACTAGCCGACAATACTATGAGTAGCCCTTGAGTGGGAGAATGTTAGAAATAATGGGTCGCAGATGGCATCGCTCATTCAAGTAATGAGATGGACGCTTGGATCTCCTCAATACACATCAGCCAGGGCCAACAAATGTGAGGTTTATAAAATTCGAATTTAAAGGCTGAATGTTGGTTTTATGAATATGAATGCAGTTACAATTGGCATATAAAAGTAAATAAAGAAAAGAAGTTACCGATAACTATTCAAGTTGAGTGAGATGGCTGTGGACTGGACAATCTTCCAAACCTGGATAGTCATGACATGGTCTTGGAAAAATGCTGTTGGTCATGAGATGGTCGTAGTTTTGGTCAATAGGATGTGACCAAGAAATCATCAAATAATGACTAAGGGATTTGTTGAGGATCCAACGAAGGGGTCGTGGATATTTATTTAACTAAACTAACTTGTTGCAGTGATGTGCTAGACAAAAGTAGATACTAAGCTAAATTAAGCTAATCGATTCAGACTTGCTATAGTATGGTGCTAGACAGAAGTAGAGAGGTTAAACTACATTATGTTAAGATAAAGTATTCATAAGGGACGAAAGATTGATAGGCAATGTTGAGCTTAAAAGAGTTGTGTTTGATTGGATTAGCGAGGGCTTGGTGCTATTCTTTCTGTGTTACTTTTATAGACTTGGAGAGGAAGTCTTGTGCATGATTCGGTAGCATGATTCAACAGCATGAAAGATTCAAATGGCTAGCCATATGAAATATGATTTCCTGCAAATTTCCTCAATCCTCCACATAAGTGTAGCTTATCGCATTTGACTACATGCATAAGAGATATCATGTTTTCAACAAGTACATGATTATCCAACAAGTACATGATTATGTATGCTCTTCTTTTGTAAAACTTGCATTTAATGCTTTTCAACATAAACATGCTTCTAGCTTCTTGACTTTGAAGTTCATCTTCACCGAGTGTGGTACGTGGCTGCTATGTGGCATTCTTTGGGTTGTCTCATCAGATAGGTACAAATGGATCCAAACATAAGGCTGGTAGGTGTAGGAAATAGTTGGGATGGCTATGACCATTGTCAGTTGTGTAGGGACCACAATGTTGTTTTCATGCCCTCCAAATTCAGCAAAAACTTATTTGGATTAAATAGTTAGCCAAAGTTCACATTGTTCCAAAATCAGCCTCAAATGAAACTTAGGTGGGCCACATATAAGAAACAATTGAGATGGGATGCCCAACCAATGAACCATTGTCGTCTTCCCCCCCACCAAATGCAATGGTTACCTTCTCACTATGCTCATACAAAGCATCCTCCTCCTCTTCTTCTATTTCAAACAGGACTTGCTCTGTATTGGCTACATACCCAGCCAACCTCAACTTCCTATACATCTCTCTCACATCATCTCAATCTCTTCATATCTTAGGTGTGTTTTATTCCCCACAAAGAACTCATGAATCTCACCACCAACCTCTATAACACTACTGCCATGCTCTTTCCTCACCCTATTCACCTTCATCGGCTTCCTTACATTGCTGACTCCATCCCAGTTCCTAGTGTCAGCACATAAATTCGACAGAAATACATGCGCTCCGTCATTTCCACGCTCTAACTCAACAATCTTACTCAATGTAAATTCACCTAATTCAAGATTCCTATGGATTTTGCAAGCACTGAGGAAAGCCCCCCATGCACCCACATGAGACTTGACAGGCATGTTGTTGATGAAGTCAACTGCTTCGGTTACCTGGCCAGCTCGACCGTACAAGTCAACCATGCACCCGTAGTGCTCAAGCCTGGGTTCGAGTCCGTACATGCGGCTCATCGAGTCAAAGTGTTCACAGCCCTTGCCAACCAGTTCAGCCACATTGTAGCCGTGAAGAATAGAGATGAAAGTGATTTCGTTTGGCGAAATTCCTTCTTCTTGCATTAGAGAGAATATCTCAAGGCATCTCTCGCCAGCACCATTCATGACTAATCCACTTATGACACTGCTCCACGTATAGACATTCCTATCTCTCATCCCCCAAAAGACTTCCATAGCTCTGGTCACGTGGCCACACTTTGAGTATATGTCTATGAGTGCAGTACCCAGAGTCATTGTCATTTGGAGTCTATTTCTCTCTATTTAGACGTGAGCCCACTTGCCCTGATCTACCGCCCTTAAGTGTACGCACGCTGAAAGGACCAAAACCATTGTTGCCTTGTTGACCTTCACGCCCTCCAATTGCATCAAATTGAACAAATGCAGGGCCTCCCTCGACTTCCCTCGATGAGCATACCTTGTGATCATTGCATTCCACGCGATGGGGTCTCTGTGCGGCATTTTATCAAACAGCTCCCTTGCGAATTCAATATCCCCAAAGCTTGCACAGGCACCCACCATCGTCGTCTGGGTCACCAAATTTGGATGGGCGATCTCCAAAAAGAGCTGTTGGGCAGGGCCGAAGGAACCCAAATTGGCATACATGTGAATCAGCCCGCTCTGGACATGTGCATCGGCCTCGAAGCCATGACGCATAATAGCGCCATGTACCGCGGGGCCGGCACCACGTGAGGAGTCCGTGGCGCACGTGCGGACGAGGAAGGTGGTGTACTTGTTAGGGGGGAGGTTTGATTGGAGGATTTGGTTGTAGAAATGGAAGCTGTGGTGGGGAGTGGGCTTTGATCATGGTGTTTAAGGTGAAAAGGTTAGGTGGGGTTTGGGAAATATGGATGAGGAGTTGATGGGAATAGTTAAGGTTTTGAGGGGGTTTTAGGGAAATAGAAGCAATGAATCTCTCAAGGAACAGAGGATTGTTGATAAGGCCGGTTATGAGCATTTGGGTGTGGATTCGCTTGATTTGATTGAGAGAGTTGCATATTTCTAGGAATTCTATCACTTTTGGGTTTTGTCGGGAAATGATAGATGTTAGAGATGGCATTTTTCAAAGACGAGAAGAAGAGGAAATGCATTTTATTTTCCTGCCCTTGCATTGAGCTTGTTTGCTCGTTTTCTACTTGCTGCTGTAGCTAATGGGAGTGAGTTGATAGTCTGGCTGTCTAAAGGTTGATACTCTTGGTTCTTCAGAGCCTGACCAATGGGATGCAGATTAGCTATCTCGCCGTTGAAGTGACGTAACCAAGTTATGTGGGCCCATCATGATGTATGAATTGTATCCACACCATCCATCCATCTTGTGAGATTATTTCAAGGCATGAGCAAAAAAAAAAAAAAAAAAGAAAAAAAAAGAAAAAGAAAAAGTAAAAAGAAGCAAATCTAAAGCTCAAGTGGACCCATTACATAAAACAGTGTGATGTCCACCGTTGAAACCTTCCTAAGGTCCACCATGATGCTTATTTGAAATCCAATCTGTTCATAGGTTCACACAGACATGGACGAAGGGAACACACAAAAATCAGCTTTATCGAAAACTTATGTGACCCTCGATAAGTTTTTAATGGTAGGCATTCAATCTCTACCTGAGCTTCGGATCTGCCTCATTATTTACCTCATAACCTAAAATGATATCTCAAAATGGATGGACAGTGAGGATGCAACACATGCATCATGGTAGGGCCCATCGAACTTGATGACGTCACCTCAGTAGGGAGATAGCTATGAGGCTGTTGGTCCCTAACCAATGGGCCGTAAGCTAGGATTGATGGAACGTTTTAGGCAGTCCCCGAACTGTAACACCCCACCATCCTCCGTAGCCAAATTGAGCCTGACAGCTGCATTCTTTTGATTGATATGGTGTTATCTCATGATTAAGAAGCTAAGGGCTTACATTTAATACGAATTGAATCTAAATCACAATTATCATCAAATTGATACAAATTGAAATCTTTAATTGTATTTGGTAGATTATAATTAAAATGCACTGGAAATTTCTTTCTTTTTTTTTTTTAAAAATAATTGTATTTAGTAGCTTGAATTGCTGTAATAAGCCTATAGGAATATATTCTTGGGCCAAAAGTGAGGAAATTCCCTCTGATGAGCTACAAATGTGAGAATCACAAATGAATGACTTGCCACCATTTTTTAACCATCCATTTATATGGCCAACATTTGAATACTTTAAAGCATACTTTTAGTATGTGTTAGTTGCTTGGTTTGTTTTTAATTATGCAAGTGTGCCAAAATCAATATAACGGCTCGATACAAAACAATTAACTTTGACCCTAAGCGCCAAAATAAGAAGATGCGTCCAAAATATTCTCTTCCTTAAAGCTTCTTCATAATGGTGAGTAATGGAAGGGTAAGAGATTGATTAGAAATGATTATATGGAGGATATTTATAGTTGTTTTGAGTGGCATTTTGGTATTTTTAGAAAGTTTAGGGGTTAAATCAGTGTCTAAGGGTTGTAATTAGTTAAGGACATAGGTGTGTTATGTTGCATAATATGGTTGGTTGGATTGGATAGTAGGAAGCATAATTTTGGGCAAAACTAGGGGCATAGGGATCATTTTACCCCGAGTAGGCTTCCAAGACATACATAAGTTACTTTTTACCCTCTCCACTTAACCTGTGAAAGAATTGCAGGATTCCATGTGGCGAGTGGTACATCATGCAACGCCTTCCATGTGAATGGGTCTCAATCAAAACTGGGACCCCGGATGAGGTGTCAATTCCTCTCTAGTCTCCTTCTTTCTACTTTATTGTGGTCCTCGAGTTAAATGGATTTGGGCTTGATTTAGGCCTTGCATTGGGCATGAACTTGGGCTTGGGTTTTGGCTTGATTTTAGGCCTTTGACTGGACTCAAATCAACTTATCAACCCTAAGCGGATGTGTTTATAGAATGACTTGAAGAGCCATAGGTAAAGGGTACTTAGTGATAATGAGTGCATTTGGTATGATAATGGCTATAGCTGTAATGTTTCTGTTACCAAGAACTTTAAGAGTCCTTGTAAAAGCACAAAACCTAAGAAAGAAGAAACTCCATACATCCTTTATCCAAAGGTGAGGATGGTAGATCGTGGGTGGATCGCGCTCACGTGTGCCTTTTTAGTGGTGTGTGTACTCTTGTTAAAGTATAGGGGAATATATTTGACTAGACTCACCACTAGCCGGTTACTCTGCTTCCACAGTCGGCTAGACTCTGTAAAAACATTAGCAAAGAGGATCTGAAAGTTCTCTACCCTAACATATGTACATGAATTAGTTTTCAAAATAGATTATTCAACAATCTGCAAATTAACTCAGATTATTCAATAATCTGCATATTAAATATTGAGGGAATTATATCAAGATTAATACATTATTATAAATTGATATATGCAAGTGGATAGCCATGGACAGTTACCATAGAATGTAGTTATAATAAAGGGTCGATTGGATAATATAGATATTTAAAATTTGAATTGCTGCAACTATCCATTCGGAGATAGTTGTGGTGGTACGTTAATAGATATTACACCATCATCAATCGGCAGAGGTAACTGTGGCTGGTGGGGGAAGGTTGGTAGTGAACATTATGCAAAGGCACAGGAATGTGTGGGCTCGATTAAGGGATGAGATAGCCACTTGGATGTAAAATGAATCACGACACTTATCTTACAACAAAAGATTTTTTTTGAGGGGATGTAACAAATTTAAATAATTTGTTACCAAGTGTTACTTTTCTTTTCTTTTTTTTTTTCTATGCTATATTTCACTTTCAGCTACCTACCGGACGGATTTCATGTTCCTTTGTTTTGTTATTTTAGATACTAAGCCTAGTGGTACATAGCCATTATGTAGGTTTGTTTTACATTGTTGAAGGAGTATTATGTGTCATTAACTTGTTATTTGAGGATTCAAATCCTCTAGGTCAAAGCATCATATACTTCACATGCATTTTAATTGTTATTACATGTCATACAATATGATGGTTGTGTCTTATATTATTTCTCCAATGTATCAATCTATACATGAATAAATATAGGTGCGATGTTTCAGCGTAATTGGAACTCCTAGACTGCACCTACTAATTCTTTCTGGTGAAGATGTGTTAGAAAATACCTGTTTTCTTGTAGTGGAAGGTGTGTTAGAAAATTTATCTTTCTGGTCCCCTTGTCTTCACCTTCCATTGCAAGAAAACAAGTATTTGCCGATGTTTGCAGCTGGACTCATACGACAATGGGGACTGTGCTGCAACTCATAATTAGTCCCAAGACACTTGGATTGGGCATCAATTGCTCGTTTAGATGTAATATTCTAAAAAATTTGTGCTCCTGTATATACATAGGTGGTTAAACATATGTACATCTTAATTTGAAATCATAATTATATATATATATATATATATATATATATATATATATTTATTTATATATAAAATCGACACTTTGGCTTTTTCCTCATATACACACAAAAACTTTCAAGACCCTATATACATTTGTATACTTGGTCACTCGCCAATCCAACCATTGAAACAACTATTCATCATCGTGTGAAATACATCCGACTGTTCACTTCACCATTGGGCCTCCTGATCATAGTAAACCAACTATTGGATAATATCCGCTCATGTACTTGCCCACTTAATAAATCTAACATGTCCATCTTATCTTCTACTCATGTATAAAATTATCTATCTCAACTCCCTTGTAATAAACCGGTTCTCATATACATACACATACATACCATTTTATTCATCTCGTGCTTACCCACTTCATCCATCGAATGCTTTTTTGGTACCAAGTTAAACTATTCCCCCATGGATCTCAATCTGACCATTCATTTAAAAATCCAAATATACATCAACTCCTTAATACCTCGAAGAGTCCCTTGAACCACTCATGTTGCATTCTGAAGACCATCTAACTGTTCGTTGCGGAATAAATTATTTTTAATCTTTCATTCTAAAATAACAACTTATAACTGTCCCTTCGCCTGTCCAAACTATCTCTTAGGTAAATCATCATTGTCAGCCCTAACCCTTACTTAATACTAGACCCACCATCATCAACCCATGGAAGTTTCAATGGTTGACGTTCAACCCCACTATTTCTCATCTTACAGACCACCTAAAACTTCAAATCTTCCTCATTTTCAATACCGCAGCCCATCATGATCGGCTAAAACTAATGATCGGAGTGCATCCAAACTAATGTGGGCCCCACCGTGATGTTTTTTGAACATCAACACTGTGCATTTGATGGTTCCCTTTACATTATGGGATATCACAAAAATTAGTCGTATACGGAACTCAGGTGGGCCAGACCATCTAAAAGCATAGGAAGACATGCCTAAAAGATATAAAAGCATCTGGTGGGCCCACCCGAGTTTGGATGCGGTTGAAACGTGGTCTGACCTCTCATCCAAGTGGGACACACACAATGGATGGTCTAAATTTGTGAACCATGTCTCTGTTGGGGATTTGTACTGCTGAATCATACAGATCTAGATCTAGGATAGCAATCTAATAATGTCAAGCAATCACAAGAGAACATAAAGATTTAACATGGAAAACCCTTACGAGAAAAAACCATGGCATAAAGCGACAGAAATCCACTATGAAATAGAAATTATAAGTGAGAAGACTTGCTCGATTTGAACAACCTCGAATCCACCCTTGCTACACCCTTTGATAACCCTAGAACCCTTGGAAAACTTATAGAAAGCTTTAGAATACTGTAGAATAGCCCTAGGGACCCTTATTTATAGTTTAGGAAACTCCACTTACCCACCTCCTTTGGAAAAATCCGGAAACCGCCTCAAATTTACGCAGTCCGCGCAGGATCTGCGTAACCTCAACTGGTCGAGCCGAGGCCTCGACTGGTTGAGGAACCTCCTCAATCGGTCGAGCCATCCCTTCGACCGGTCGAGCGTCCCGGACACCAAAAATCATAGGTTGCTGGACTTTGAGTCGAGCAGGCCTCGACTAGTCGAGCAGCCTACTCGATCAGTCGAGCAGCGCATAAATAGACAGATTTAAGGCATCAATCAACAATCTCCACCATGCCTTCAATCTCCAATCGTGTATCTTGCTGCCCTCTTCTCTTATCTCTGCATCATATCATAGCTTCAATCACCGCTTCTCATGCATACTCCGTATTTCTTTTACGCCATTGCCAAGTCCAAAGAAGTTGTATAGAACTTGAACTTCTCTGTAGGAATGACCTTGGTGAACATGTCTACTGGATTCATGCTGGTATGAATCTTTTCCAGTGTTACGCCTCCTTCCTCAAGCACCTGTTGGATAAAGTGGTGACGAACATCAATGTGTTTAGTACGTAAGTGATAAACAAAATTTTTAGCCAAATTGATAGCACTCTCGCTATCACAGTTAACCGGCACGGCCTCCTGCTGAACTCCCAACTGATTTATCATGCCTCTGAGCCAAACACCTTCTTTAAATGCTTTCGTCACTGCCATATATTCTGCTTTGTTCATGGAAAGAGCCACCACAGACTGAAGCTTCGACATCCAACTGATTACTCTACCCGATAGTACAAACAAGTATCCTGAAGTAGACTTTCTGGAATCTATACTGCCTGCGTAGTCGGAATCCACATACCCTACCAACTTTGTCCCTGTTTTCTCAAAAGTTAAGACGTAGTCTTTCGTACATCGAATGTATCGAAGTAGCCATTTCACCGCCTCCCAATGTTGTTTGCCGAGGTTTGACATGTGTCTGCTTACAACACCGACTGCTTGTGAAATATCTGGTCTTGTACAGATCATGACATACATTAAACTGTCATACATTAAACTGTCAACCGCATTCGAATAAGGCACATAAGACATAACTTGCTTTTCCTCATTTGATTTAGGACATTATTCTGAGGAAAGCTTAAAGTGAGTTATGTGGGGAACGCTCACCGGCTTCGCTTGGTCCATCCCATACTCGATCAACACCTTTTCAAGGTAATCTGCTTGTGATAACCAAAGCCCGCTCTTCTTCCTGTCTCTATGAATATCTATGCCGATAACCCTCTTTACAGCCCCCAGATCTTTTATCTCGAATGTCCCTGATAACTGAGTCTTCAGTACATTGATTTCAGACATATCATGATAGGCGATCAACATATCATCAACATACAGTACTACGATGATGAATTTTCCATCATTCAGGGTCTTGTAATAGACACAATGATCGTATTCACTCCGAGTAAATTTCTGACTCACCATGAAAGAATCAAATTTTTTATACCACTGCCTAGGCGACTGTTTTAAGCCGTATAACAACCTCGTTAACCTGCAAACTTTTTTCTGTCCCTTTAACTTCGTAGCCCTCTGGTTGTTTCATGTAGATCCGCTCTTCTAACTCCCCATGTAGGAATGCAGTCTTGACATCCATTTGTTCCAGCTCGAGATCGTATTGAGCAACCAGTGCCAACACGAATCTGATAGACACCTGCTTAACCACCGGCGCGAATATCTCTGTGAAGTCGATTCCTTCTCTCTGAGCATAACCCTTTGCTACCAATCTAGTTTTGTATCTATCCTGTTACCTTTTGAATAACTACTTACATCTGATCGCTTTTTGGCCCACAGGAAGCTCCACTAGCTCCCATGTGTGATTTTTGTGCAATGAGTCCATCTCATCGTCCATAGCCGCCTTCCGCTTTTCTGTATCAGGCTCATCAAGAGCCTCCTGAATAGTAGATGGGTCCTCCTCATCTGTAATGAGGGCATATGTAATATTATAGTCGTCCCTGTATCTTGCCAGTAACCTACGATCACGCGGTGGATTCCTTCTCACAGGTGGCTGCTCCACCTGATCCTGTACCTCTGTCTTCGTATCTGTCTCTGACTGAGTATCATTTGAGTCAATATGGACGTCTATGATCAACCTTTCAAGTTCTTTTTGCTCCTCTTGATCATTCTTGCGGAATAGAGAGCTTTCATCAAATCTGATGTCATGGCTAATGATGACCTTGCATGTGATCTTGTCGAATAACCTATAACCTTTCACACCAATGCCATAGCCAACAAAGAAGTACTTTTTAGCTCTATGGTCTGCTTATCTCTCTCAACTAACGGTACATGAGAGTAAGCTTCACAACCAAATATGCATAGATCTGAGTAGTCGATTTTCTAACCACTCCATACTTTCTTTGGGATTTTACATTCAATTGTCGTTGAAGGAGATCGGTTCACCAAATAACAAGCCGTATTAACGACCTCTGTCCATAAGTCATTGCCCAACGCAACATTACTTAATATGCATCTGGCCCCCTCTAGGAGGGTCCGAATCATTCGCTCAGCCACACCGTTTTGCTTGGGCGTGTGGCGCACTGTGTTGTGCCTGATGATCCTTTCATCCTTACAATACTCATTAAACCCAGTGAAAGTAAATTCTTCACCATTGTCAGTCCTTAAAACCTTTATTTTTCGCTCTGACTGTTTTTCCATAATTACCTTCCATTGTTTGAATGTGGTAAAAACTTCGGATTTACGCTTCATAAAGTAAACCCAAACTTTCCTGGAGTAGTCGTCAATGAATGAAACAAACCATGACGACCCCCCAATGGAAACTTCTGGCGATGGCCCCCATACGTCAGAGTGCACATAATCAAGTACTCCCTTACAAACATGTTTTCCAGATTTAAAAGACAATGTAGATTGTTTACCATATATACAATGCTTGCATATATCTAAATCAGAATTTTTAAAAGTTGGAATCAAACATCGATCAGAAAGTACCTTCATGCCTCGCTCGCTCATGTGGCTCAGACGAGCATGCCACATACGTAAAGACGTGGAGTCTGCAATATCTGCTGCCGCTCCACCTGATGAAGTGCTCCCAATCAACCTGTAAAGGTTTCCGTGCCTCTGCACTCTCATAACCACGAGTGCCCCTTTTGAAACTTTAAGGACACCATCAATACTAGTGAACTCGAGTGCATCGAGAGAAATCAGACTTTTCTTCATATCAGGAACATGCCTCACATCAGTCAAGGTACGCTCCATCCCATCAAACATCTTGATGCTCACCGTGCTAATAGCCACAACATTACAGGCATTGTCATTGCCCATAAAAACTTGTCCACCATCACATTCCTTGTAACTGGCGAACCAACTCCGATGAGGAGTCATGTAATATGACGCTCCTGTGTCTAGGATCCACTCATCTGCATGATTGTCGTGAACATGTCTGATCATGGACACAGACAGAACTTCACCACCATTTGTCTCTTCATCAGATGTGACAATATTGGCCTCCTTGGAAGAAGCCGTTGAATTTTCTTTCTTCGCTTTAGGATTTCTACAATCATTTTCATGTGTCCAGACAACCCACAATTCCAACCCTTTAATTTTCCTTTGCCCTTGCTCTTGGATTTGGATCTAGGCCTTAAGGATCCTATACCTCGCTCAGAATCTCTACCCCTCATAATCAGTGAATCGGAAGATGCCCCCATGGCGCCGTTTTGCTTTCTTATAGCCTTCCCTTGAAGGGTTGAGATAACGTTGTCAACACTAAGGGTTTTATTTATGGTGCGCATCGTGTCCCTGAAAGACTCATATGATGCAGGAAGAGAATTCAACAATATACATGCTTGTTCCTCATCTTTGACCACTTCCTCCATATCCAGCAATTTGCACATCAATTTATTAAAGTTGCTGATATGGGCTTCTAGATCTCCACCCTCTGCCATCTTGAAGGTATAACATTGTAGCTGGAATGTGAGAGGCTGCGAGTGAGTGTATAGGAGTACTGCTCAAGACATGTTGAACTAACATGGCCCTACCAGCTTGTGATAGGCACCTCGCCTGCCAACCTCCGATATGGCAGTCCACCTTATCAATCAGCGGCTGAAAATCAGAGCTCTTCATTCTCCCTGCGGCGACAGGAACACCAAGGTGGGACAGTCTAGCGGAAGCCTTGGTCATCCCCAAGTTTCTCTGGATAGTTGAGGACTTGGACACGGGAAGACTATCCGAGGCAAAAAAATTACGCTTCTGAAGATTCACTTTCGGGCCAGAAACTCGCTGGTAGGACTCTAGAAAGAGTTTTGTCGCACGGATGGACTTTAAGCTTCCGTTAAGGAACAACAAAGTGTCATCTGCATATAAGAGGTGAGAGACCCTAGGGCATTCCCTACCCAGCTGATAGGGAAGACTGAAACCCTTGTTCAGATGGTCCTTAAAACCTCTGCTAAGCACCTCAGAGGCCAGGATGAACAGGCTAGGCAAAATCGGGTCGCCCTGACGAAGGCCTCGGGTCGATTTGAAAAATCCCCCTGCCTCTCCATTAATTAGAACTGAAAACCAGCAATTGCTCCAACACCGTTCCACTAGCTTCACCCACGAATTAGAGAAGCCAAACCGAATCAAAACATTCTTAAGGAAGGACCACTCATTTCTGTCGTACGCTTTTTCCATGTCTAGCTTGATAACTACATTACCTCCTCAGACTTTCCTGTTTATGTCCCTCAACAATTCCTGGGAAAGAGCGATATTTTCTGAGATGGATCTCCCTTGGACGAATGCTCCTTGTTCGAGAGATATCAACTTCGGGAGCAGATTATTAAGCCTATTAGAGATGATTTTGGCGAAGATTTTATAGATACAGTTGCATAGACTAGTAGGCCTGTAATCTACTAATCTCTTGGGAGTAATCCCTTTAGGGACAAGGCAGATAAGGCAAGCCGTGAGTGCTCTTGGCAGCGAGCCCCCATTAAACAAGGATTTTGCTGCCAGCAATAGGTCATTACTCACTATATCCCAGCAACCCGAGAAGAAAACGGCGGAGAAGCCATCTGGGCTTGGAGCGCCATCTTTTGGGAGGGCCATGACCGCCTATTTAACTTCCAAGAGGGACGGCTGGGCCATTAAATTGTTGTTGTCTTCAACTGAGACCAAATCTGGAATGACTGAGAATAGGTCCCCTTCCAAGTCCGCCTCCCATGCCGAAAAGAGGATGTGGAAGAATCTAACCGCTGCTGTTTTAATATCGTCCTTCGATTCCACTATCTGCCCCGAGTCCAGCTCGATGGACCTGATCACCATTCTTCTATTTTTATCTGACACCGAGGCATGAAAGAACTTGGTGTTCCTGTCCCTTTCCTCAAGCCAGTTATTTTTGGCCTTTTTCTTACCAAAAAATCTCTTCCAACAACTCCAGCCAACTGAGGTTGGCCCTGGCTTCATTGAGAGCTTGTTGCTCCCTGCTAACAATCTCCTCAGAGATGTGCAGCTGCTGCAACTTTCCTTCAATATCTTTAAAGGGGCTTTCCGCCGCCTTAATTTGCATGAAAATGTCCCCCAAAACTGTCTTGTTCTAGTCCACTAAGGATTTTTTTACATTCTTGAGCTTGGTAAGGAGATTACGCATAGGCTCAATCGAGCTATTAGACTCCCAGGCAGATTTAACCACTTCCATGAATGATTCGTGGTGGAGCCACATCCATTGGAAACAGAAAGGCTTGGGGGCAGCGAAGATCTGTCTAGACAGGACCCATAGCAGGGGCACATGGTCTGAATTTGAGCGTGGGATATGTTCCACTTGGAAGCTCGGGAAAGAGGTGTTCCATGGCCTGTTAATTAGTACTCAATCCAGCCTAGCCCACACCCTGTTAGGGCCCTGCTGATTGTTGCTCCAAGTGAAACCATTCCCAATAAAACCAGCGTCTAACAGACCTGCGTTGTTGATTGCATCAGTGAACTCCCTGGAGCTCCCACTATCTTGGTTTCTACGGCTCCTTCTTTCTGATGCTTCAACCACTGCATTGAAATCGCCACCCATAGCCCAAGGACCATTTACCAATCTGGACAGAGAAGCCATTTCCTCCCACAGAGACCTACGCTGAATTCTAGTACACCAGGCATACACAAACAACTGAGGAATCGGGTTCCAGTACTGATGGAAACTATACTGAAGAGCATGATGACTTGACTAGATTTTGACAAAATGGAGATCCTTGGCAGATTCTTGCTGAAAACCCTGACCTTACCTCCCTCTTCCCCATTAGAAAAAGAGGAATGGTAACCCAATTTGAGACCTGTCACCACCCTTCTAGATTCCCTAATCTTTGGTCCCAGGATTGCCAAAATCCTTGGATTATGCGAAGCAATCAGTCTCTTGAGGGTCCTGATTGTGGGAAGATTTCCCACACCTCGAGCATTCTAAACTAGGATCTTATCCATCATGGGAAACTTCTGATGTTGCAGCCCTTCTATGCGGTCTTCTCAGTCGGGATAGCCATTCTACCTTGGCTGAGTTGTTGATGACCTTTTCCTGATTTTTCTTCATACCTTTCTTCCTTGTGTAGCACTTCTTTGGGCAGCTGCCAACTGGGATAAGTGCATTAGACTTGCTTTTGTGGTTATGCCAATTCCCTGTCAGAGCCCACCTGATGGACTGTGTGGATTTCGTGTGCGTGTGGATCAAATAGGATCCAGGATGCTAATGTGCCTCAGCATGGCTCCTTGGGCTGATGAAGTATCCTTGAACGAATGGGGGTATATCTTTTGTCGATTCAATCGAACTCCATCAAAATGTTGTCGTGTTGAAGAACTCTTTTAAGGACTCTTGGATTCATGATTCAACGAGGGGACCTCATGTGAGGAGTGGAACACGTGTCAGTGATATGTGTGGATGTCGCGCGTGTGATATGTTTGGACTATTCATGACGTCATCAAGTTAGCCACAAATGTTGAATTTGGACTGTTAGACATCTTTTTTCTACCTGTCAATATTTCTCATACTAGTTTGAACTGCCTGGTAATTAGACCAACATTGTTTTTTATCCATGGCATGGCATGTTTGTTGAATCACAACCCAACTTTTAGTGACAACATGAGTATGTCCATGTATGGCTGTGATGATCACTAACCAATCAAAATCACACTCTCAATATCTACTCAAAGAAAATTCATAAAGAATACAATCTCATATATATTCTCCCTTTTCAAACAAATAGCTGTAATGCAATCAAGAGCTTTATAGCTACCAATTAGAAGTTCTTTTCTACAGGAATGAGAATCCTCTCACTTACAAAGCTGCTTCTCTTACCTAATAAAGAAGAGTAAGGTCCTCTCGAAGCCTTCTTTGATATGGTCCTTACACAACATCTCTGTGTATATGACTTCTAGCAATCTAGCCCACCTCCGTTCCTCTTAGATGATTTCATCTTCCTCCTTGATAGAATCTCTCTCTTGGCAAGATCCTCTATGCTTCTCACATTGGATAGAGATTTGAAGGACTGTGATTTGCCCTGGAAGTGTTTGGAAAGCCCTCTCCTGCAACACCCCAATCTATTAAATCAATATGGCAAGCTTTTATGATTTTGGGTTGAAAAACAAAATCCAAAATAAATTTTCAAACTTCTGAAATGTTGTATTTGGAATGGGGTTGATATTAGGAGTGTCAATGGCTGTGCAGCCATGGTGACCCGAACATGTGAGGCCATAGATACATCTAAGACGATTATCATGCACTGATACAATCATCACAAATTTTATTTTTTTTTTCAATTAGTTAGCATAATAAGATCAAAATCATCCTTTTTCATCTACTCACTTGATAGGGAGGTGGGCCATCAATGCAGACAATTCATACAATGGCCCATTTGAAGTAAGTGGTAATGGCGGCAGTGATGACGATGATTCATATGAAGTGGAAGAACTTGCATCGATTGAAGAACTGGAAACATCGAAGGCAACCAAATCATGCAGACGGTCATCACTGTCGCAGTCCATGATCCCATGACCATGCTGCATTGTCGACAACTCATGTCGTGTCGTTGAGGTTGGGCCATCTTCCATGTGTATGTCCACCTTAGGAGGAGAGAGTGAAGCTGGGGACTATGAAGTTATGGAGTAGCTCCTGTTTTGAAACCAAGAGAGAATAACTAATGGGGTCTTATTACAATCCTAAGGGTGAACTTGTCAATGTGATGTGTGGATGGGATGCTCCAGTAGAGTGTGATGGATGATACACAGGCTCTTAGAAATGGCACCACGGCATACAAGTAATTCAAATTTAACTGTCCAAATAATGGGTCCTGGTTTAGATGTAGAATGAACTGAAATTTTCGCTTATTTGATTATAGAACTATCAGATTGTTGGTCATGTATTGGATGGTTAAAAATGAAGAATTACTTATGCTCATATTTCAACAAACAAGTGTCCACAAATCACTACAACAAAACCAAGAAAACCTGGCGGATGGCGCTATCCTTTTCCGGCGGCGTGGCAAAGGGGCTGTATAAGGAAAAAAAAACTACCTATTTCACTTCAGCCCTCCCTGCCCCCGACTTTCTCTCTCTCCCTCGATCTCTCCCTGCCTCTCCCTCTCCGCGCGCTTACTCTCCCTCTCCCTCCCTCTCTCGATCTCTCTCTGCGTCTCCCTCTCCCCCTCCGCTCGCCCTCTCTCTCTCTCTCTCTCTCTCTCTCTCTCTCTCTCTCTGCTTCTCCCTCTCCCTCTCCGCTCGCTTTCCCTCTCTCTCTCCCTGATCTCCGCTCGCTCTCTCTTTCCCTCCCTCCCTCCCTCCGTCAAAACCCTAGCCCTCTCTCTCTATCTCCTCGGCCCTCTGTTGCAGTTCGGCCTTCTGCTGCTCGTAAATCTCGGATTCTCAAGTATGATGTAAGATTTTTCCCTTCTCGTTGTTGCTTTCTGCAATTTATAATACCTGATTAGGGATTTGTACAAGAAATCCTTAATTAGGGATGGGTATTGTCGAATCCCTAGTTGGGGATTTGCATTGTCGAATCCCTTTCTAGGGATTTGTATTGTCGAATTCCTCATTAGGGATTTGTCTTGTCTGATCCCTAACTAGTTGGGGATTTCTTTATGTTTTTGTTTTTAAATGTTGAATTTAATGTATTCGAAGATATATCTGACCAAGATGAATGGACACTAAAAAAACCATGCCCTTCCAAAACTCATGTTAGACACAAGATTTTACCCATGATTTTATACAATGTAGGCCATCTGATTTTTGGGAGGCAAGGAAAATAGGAAAGGATTCACATGGTAGGTATAAGCAAGGAATCAGGAATCATTTGCAAGCTAGACCTGGAAAGGCCCATGAAATTGTTGATTGGAACTTCTCCAATAAATGCTTAGAAGATTGGGGTTCGGTTCAATGGACTCCACGTTCCACATACACATGATGCGCACATTCAGAATGACCATGTGCCTTTTGTGTGAGTTCTCCACAGGGAGAACCCTACTCCTTCCTACTAACTAAGTAAACAAAATCACCCTTGGAGGCTCGCCATACCAAGAAGATTTATCTTCTTTTCCTTTTATTTTTTTATTTTTATAATAAAAGGCATCAAATTGCAGCTAGGTGGCTTGGCATTAGTATTTATAGAGGAGTAAGTAAATTTCTGTTAAAACCAGAAAGTTGAGACAAGTATTTTGCTGCTCATGCAAATTATACTGCATGTGTGGATAATTCTGTTTATGTTTTATCTCATCATCTTTGTGGTTCAGTACAATATTTTGGTTTGTATCTCAACTTTTTTTTAAAATAAAATAAAATTTGAAGACTGTTTATTTTCCTAATAATCCATTTAGGGTTTCATACCATCAACCTTCATTGGAATGTTCATCAAATACATTTGTACCTTTAGAAATGATCATGGTATTCGATGAGAGAGACTTAAAATGTCCAATGCCCTTCTCTTCTTTATGAAGATTTCTCTGTTTCCTTTTTCTTTAATCAAGAGCATCAAGTTATGCCTAGGCGACTTGACATTAGATGCATTTGGGTTTTAAGTTCTGAACCCAGTAATATGTTTAGTTGTCATACTTTGTAATGAGACATCCCCTGTTTTTAAAGAAAATGTATGATTCTCTGCAGATAAACACTCTAATTCTGCAGAATTGCATTCCTTGGAAACAGAAGACGTAGAGAAAAGACAGAGAAATTGAAAAAAAAAAGAAGAAGAAGAAAAAAAAAAGATAATGCTGATGGTACTTGGTAACATTTGTGAAATTGTATCTCCTTTCAGTTTTTGTTGAGAAACTGATGGTGTTCATGGGAGAAATTGAAGCATTCTGTTTCCATGGTTGCAGCAGTCAATCCAAGGAATAATATCAGAAGAGTTGATTAATCGCCTCATGAGTATTCTTGGTCACGTAATGCAGCTCAAAACATTGAAGGTAGGGAAACAAATGAACATGCAGCTCGTTGTTGCATCATAGTAAGAAGGAACTATGATTGCAATAAAACCTAGCTAGTAATGCCAACGCTTGCATTCTAAGCTGTCTAATCGAGAAGTGCACTATTTTTTTTAGGATTCATATTACCTGCTGTGGAGCACAGGTTTCTTCATTTGATTTTACTGTTATTTGGCTCAAACTGTAATTACCTAGGAGTTAGTGAAGTTAAATGATATGATGATGCAACCACAAAGGAGAATGTAAATAGATCAAAGAAAAGAAAAAGATTGTGGGAAAGAACCCAACAATCTTCTAGTCAAGACTAGAGAAACAAAAACTAATTGATGACATTACCTTCTCAATTAGGCATAAATCTATGTTTGTGTGTAGGTCAAGGGCATTGAGTATAGAGTATTACTCTCTCCCAAACGAATCTTCCCAAGCATTTGACTGTGATTGAGATGAATTTGTGTAAGCTATCACTCCTGATATCTCTTTCCCTTTGTTCCATTTTAACATGATTCTCTGATTCATATGTAGTTTTTCTCATAGATGACATTGCTGATAACGGGAAGAGGTTAAAACCTCTTAAAATCCCTCATTGAGTTGATTTTATCTAGTTTTCTTAATCATAAGAAGCATATGATTGATTAATATCTTTGGTTTCATAGCATGGTCTCAAGAGCTGATGTGAATCCTACGCGATTGAGGAATTCATGATTTCGACGTGATTGATGACAAGCGATGAGTACATAGTCCACTTCAGCTTATGGGCTATTTCAAAGGTATTATAGAGGTTTCCATATCATGCACCACCATGTGGGTATGTTTGTAGTTTGGCTGACGTGTAGTTGTGTAGAAGACTAGAGGCTGGATGTTTGGGCTCACAAGGTTGGTGTTTGCTGTATGTATGGATTTATGGGTGGTTGTCTTATTGCTGTATGTTGTGTGCTATAGGGCTGTTAGGAGGGTGGATTGAAAAGTCAGGGGTGTGCCGGGGGACGTATGTCTATAGAGTAGGGGTTCGGGCCCCCCTTCTATTTTATATCTAGGTGTGGCTTCACGCAATGGCTGTTGTAGGCCTTCTACAGTTTGTTGTTATCTTGCGATCTAGCATGAAATCAGCACTCAAGGAAGACCTTTACTGGTGTGCTGCAACCCTTTCCTTTTTCAACAAACAGGTGATGAGTTCTCAAATAGAACAAACACGTGCACACACATACCAATAATAAAACAATACATGCATAAAGAATGTCAAAAGCATGCTTGATATAGGGAATGACACTCTCTATCTGAGTTTTTCTCGTAGGCAAATAAATAGCTTTGTAAATAATCCACTGTCTCATGAGTTGCTTCCACTGTTCCACATGAAAATCTTCCATTGAAACTCTCAAGATCTTTTTTGATAGAATGCTGAAATTTTTATTGAAAATTAATTTAAAGAAGGAAAGCTATCCATTAAGATAATGGACAACAATTGCCAATTAGAAGAGAGTCCCTTACTTTCAGACAGCTATCAGATCATTAAATAACCTTTTTGAGTTCAGGAGTTTTTCAGATAGCTCTTCTTGATCTTGATAAAGCTCTTTTCTTCTGATTGTTTAAGTTATTTAGAAACTGAAATGCTTGCAATGGCTCTTGTTTTAGTGGTATGTTGGGAATGGGATTCTTTTGAATATCTAATCTGAATCCTTATTTTATCATTGACAGTCAACAGATGTATTTGCATGTGTTATGACAGATTTCTTTTTTGGAAAGTAAAATTACCAGGGATTGAACCCTGGATCACTCACACACACTTCTTAATCTTATTATGACAGATAAAAATTTTCCTGGTTCACTGACTTCCTTTTACCTAAATAGTTCGCTATCATCTTGATGAGGACCCAAAGACTTTGAAGGTGTTTCCCATTCCACTTCATGATGCCAGTGGCTCAACTCTGCATTATGACCGGCTTAGCATTTCACCTGATGGAAAGATATTGGCAGCAACCCATGGTTCCACATTGCAATGGTCATGTGCTGAAACTGGAAAGGTTTTAGATACAGCTGAAAAATCACATGTAGGTATAAGCGTTTTCCATTCTGTTCTTGCTTTTTTCCAATCTGATTCACCGATTAGTGTATCCGTGGTTAGAATTGATGTTGCAAAACTTGTTGGTAGATATCGAACTTGGCCCAGTCGAGTAGTTTGGGAATTGATTTTGAATTTAAAGGTCTTGTTTTTTGTTCGGATTTTACGTGTCCATGCTGAAACGCAATTCTTGGTGCAGGTGTATTTGGGTGGACAATACGTAAACAATCCTACACTGTCAGATGTTATGTTTCTAGTTGAAGGTTGTAAATCATTCTTGACTGAATCAATTTGGCAGTCTATATGCTCTCATTCTTTGGGGCTTTAGATAGAAATGTTGGGAGTCATAAGTTTTCTTCTTGTTGTTGGTTTTTTTTTTTTTTTTTTTTTTTTTTTTTTTTTTTTTTTTTTATAAATAAAAAATAAAAATAAAAAAATAGAATTTTAAATTTTAGCATATATCACATGTTCTGTGAAGTTGCTTCTTGGAGGTTTATGGTAGACAGCCTATGGTGCACTGAGTCTCTTTTTCCTTCTTTGGATTGCCTTAACTGCCAAATGGGTTTTTGTTGACCATTAAGGAAAACAGTAGTTTCAGGAGAATCCATGCTCAAGGATCTGTTGGATGATACAATCAGTGGTATTTTTGGTCATGTTTATGAGTTGTGTGAGCTTATCTTTGAACCAATGATTCCTAACCAGTCTCTTGGCCTCATTTCAAAGTTATATGTTCTATTTTCCTTATATTGCTTAATATATTGTTTATTGTGCAAGTCCTATTCATCAATAGTTCAGGTTTGATAACAAGCATCACAAAAATCCATGCTTGTTGCATCTGTCCAGGGATTTGAGTGAGAATGAGTTAGTCAGGACAATTCCACCAATACTAGGCAATCTGTCCTATACTGGCAAGCTGTGAGTTGGAGACTACCACATCTGGTTTATGATCTTAGCAATGCGTATATGCCATGATTGGTCATTGTGTTTTCTGTTTATTCTTCCCAGGTACCTACACAGTAACAAGCTCACTGGCCAATTCCACCCGAATTGGGGAACCTGTCCAAGCTAAGCTATCTGTGAGGGTTCCTTCTTTAAAATAAAATTTCCACTTCGGGGGTATTTGTGTAAAATATTTCTGATCCTTTACTTCTGCAGGCAATTGAACAACAATGAACTGGTAGGTAGCATTCCGGCCGAGCTTGGACAGCTGGAGGAGTGTTTGAATTGTGAGTTTTTATTTATTTATTTTTAAAACTGTCTCCTTTATTTCTATCATCTTATTTTAACCTTTGTGGGCATATTTTAATTTATCATGCCAGGAATCTTGCCAAGAACAACCTTGAAGGACCGATTCCTTGGAACATCAGTTCTTGCACTGCACTGAATCAATTGTGAGTCTTTTGATTTCAGATTTGTTTACAAGAAATTTTTGTTCATTTCTAATCCCATGATATCTTGTTTCAGTAATGTGCACGGCAACCGATTGAATGGTTCCATTCCATCTGAATTCCAGAAGCTGGAGAGTCTAACATATCTGTAAGTCTTAACCAGAAGATACATATGGCTTATGCTTTTCTTTTCCCTTCATCTGTTCTGCCACTGCCATTCGAAACTGACTGATTTGCCTACAACTATGTAAGTAGGGCCCCATGGTTCAATGATCCAGACCATTGAATTGAGCTCATCCGACCCATCGTGGATGGACTTCCCAAAAGATCTCCCAGATTGGAAGATTGTAGCCCAAATGTTGGCTTTTCGAGTTGATGTTGAAATGGTAATGTGTCTTTCTTAATAATGTAAAGTTGTCCTATCATTTTGAGGATGGTCCATCCATGGTGGGCGCTTAAGAGCCCATCAATAGTATTGGGCGCCTAAGCCCCTCGTGACCTTCCTCTTGCACAACTTTGTATCAAGGTTTGATTCATCGTCCTGAGCTGTTTATAGTTTTGTTGAAAACTTAAATGTCTAAACATGTTTGTTGCATCAGGACACGAGTACTCTAAATTTTTAAGTTTATGACTTCCTGGCTGTTTATATGAGATATTACCTTTCTTGGCCAGGTTGTGGACTCTATGGGGACAACAGAATAATCATTGTAGTAGGAACCTACACGGTCAGCTTTGAAGACTTTTAGGAGGGAAAAATCAAAGATATTGGAGTGGGCTTATGGATTGTTAGGGTGTTGTTGTTGTTGTTGTTGTTGTTTTTTGGTATTTTCCTTGGCTTGTAAATCAAAACTGTTTTTGCCTAAATCACTATTTTGCTGGTTTATTCAAATTAATGATGCCAGCTCAGTGGCTGTTGTTTCCCAACACTCAAATTAAAGAGGGTACTACATGAAGTGCGCCTAAAAAAAAAACAACCATTCATAAATGCAACAGGAAGTAGAATGAAAAGAGGTTCAATGGCCCTGCATGCATTTTTACATGGGGGTGGACGTGTATGTACCATTGAGATGGCCATAACAAGATCTTTTAAAATATGACACTGTAGCAATGAATTCTGGTGTCCATACTGTAATTGCAACTCAAGTTTGATGCAAGGAAGGGTCAATGACAATTTCATATACCGATACAATAAAAAGAAATTAGGCCAAAATGTTCAATCCAACAATGCAGTAGTTTGGATGGTAGATTTCATATAATATTCACTATTATTCATGTTCTATGGCTACGGATCAAATCCAGAAAAGTGCCTCTATGGCTACGAATTTTATCAGTAGCCTTTTCCAGTTTTCCTCTCAAATTTATGATTTAGGGACGGCCCGAAAAACCGCCGGTAAAACCGTTACCGACCGAGCCTTTGCCGGCGATAAAGGTTAAGATTGTCAATTTTTGGACCTTTTGCCGGCGATTTTGACCTCCGGTAAAGGCCCATTTTGTTGTAGTGAGATCTAAACCATGTGGTGCACCTGATGGAAAGCTTTCCCTCAGATCTCAGCATGCGTTCACATTTGCACATCTGCCTGCTTGTGGTTGGGCAGGGCTCCACATGTGTGTGGGCTTGGGAAACTTCACAGCTTTTGGTATTATTGGGTAATCTCATCTCATAAATGTGTTTATTGGGTTGTTGGTATCATGTGGGTCCCATCTCTTAATGTTTGTATGGCTTGATGGTTACATGTGCTTCTATTTTTCCAAGCAGATGCAGAGAGAAGACTGGTTCAGAAGCTAAAAAATCTTGGCTACCTCAGACCAAAATCTGGAGGTTATACACCTGCTTAACCATCCACTATAATCATGAGATTGAAAAAATTATCATTCAGAAAAAAAAAAAAAAAAAACCAGAGTTAATAATCACAAGATTGAAATAGAATGATATAAATGTAGGTGAAAGCATTTCCTTGGCTGATTGTCCAAGAGCTCAATAAAAAATTCATATATTCTGTAGAATTAGCCTTTTGGATTTCTTATGTATGATATTTATAACTAATTACTATGTTATGTTGCTATCTCATGCTGGCTTTGTGAAGGTACTTGGCTGTATAGGTAGGGTGTGCAAATATATTCTGCTAAAGATCAAGGCGCATGTGGATAGTACCCCAATTTACTGTCTGTGGGTAATTGGAGGCAAGAATCCTGATTGAATCATGGCCAATATATTTGTTTTCGGCAAGGAAATCAGAAACTATGCAGGTGGACTTCCATTATTCTGCCTTTTTCCATGTTAAATCACTTCAAGTGTTGTTTTTTAAAGTCCCTACATGAAACAACGACACTTGAGGTCCGAAGCAACTGCAAGAGAGCCATTGTGTGTATCTGATATCATGACATAACTGCCAAACACACCAAAATCTCGTTGATCACTTTCATCAAACATTCCAACAGCTACAACCATATCAGGGTTCGAATCCAAGACTAGATCCACACGCAGACAACACTAAGAACCATAAGAACTTAACAAACAAACCATAAACCACAAGCCTTTCAACTAGAAGAAAAGCCATTCAGTAAGCCTAAGACACACCACCTAGACGAAGAACCACACCAGCCAGCCTTTTGATCATGGATGGCCACCTCCAACCTTGCCACCCAGCACAACAGGTACGGAAAGGGGCTTAATAGGTTTGAGATGGTGCCCAACGTCCAAAGTGGGGGATCAAACCAAACCCCGGATGTCCAAACCCATGTCCAAGTGGTCCCTTGAAACCTCCTTTGGGATGGGAGAACTTTGGCTTGTCGGCAATGATTCTCCCTTCATTACTCACAATGAAGGGGACAACAAGGAAGCGGTGATCAACAACATCTTGCTAAGCTTCTCCATATTAGCTTTCTACTCTGCATGATGGACTGTTTTCCTTCCTCATGTCTTACAAAAAAAAAAATCTCCACATGGCGCTGGAGTTGTCTTCCATGTTTGGGATCGTGTTTATAGTGGTGAATATGGATTTTAAGGATCCCCCACTAGAAGAAAGTTGGGCATATCCGACGCTTTTTTAGCGGCGGCCCATCACCAACCGTTGGATGCTCGGTTGGCTTTATAAAAAAAAGCCCTATCTCTCTCTTTACCTATCACTATCTCTCTCTCCCTCTCCATCTCCACCATCTCGTCTCTCCCTCTCCCGTCCTCGATCTCTCCCCCTCAAACTCTCTCGATCTCTCTCCCTCATACTCTCTCGATCTCTCTCCCTTCCTCTCCCTCCGCCTCTCGATCTCCCTCTCCTCCCTCGCTCTCGATCTCTCTTTCCCTCGTTTTCTTCGACGTGTTGTTCCTTCTTCTCTCTCTCCAACAATCGAAGAAAGTAGAAGAAAGAAGAGAAAATTGAAGGTACTCTCTCTCGATCTCTCTCCCTTCATCTCTGTCTCTCTCACTTCCCATTTTGATTATCAAAATTTGGGCAGCAGCCATCGCAGCAGCAGCCATATCCGCCGCTTTCCATGGCCACTGACATCTGCATGTTGGTTGTTTGAAGAAATGCTTCAACCAATAACATGTACCACTATTGTACATTTAATCTCTCTGTTTCTTTCATACTTTTTTGGCCTATCCATGAATGGACTAGCCTGATATATGGGAGGGGAACAATCAACATAGATCCACCGTATTAGAGACAGTGATCCCACACATATACCACTTTAGACCATGTATTAAAATGGAATTTCTCACTCCGTTTTTAGTGTATGATTGATTTTGTTAGTTTTTTAGCGCAAATCAATTCTAAGGGAAGGATTTGCTATGGATAAAGAGCCGTTTGGAAGGAGAAATTTCACTTTGCATTCCTTTCCTCAGTTGTGAAACTCACTGAATGGAGAGTTGTTGAAAAACTCAAACTGAGTTAAAAAGAATTGAAACCTTGTACTCTGTTGCAGGGAAGAACTTAAACTAACCATTGATTAGTTTGATGACATTATTTGTATTTTATATTACTCATCTAAGCAATATTAAATATTTGATAATCCTAATGTAATTATTAAATATCGAGTCAGGTTGAGTCTTTGAGTCAACATGAACCTTCTTAACATGGTGTTGAGTTTTCCAACCCTCAATCCTGCAGTGAATCAGTGGCTCCCATGGCAGATGACTAGTTTCCTCTTCACAACATTCATGTGAATGCATGTCTGTTTGGGTTGGCTGTGGAGCAGAGAACATGCCCAAGAATGCCTAGCCCCACTGATTCAATTGAAAATGACATAGTTTGCCTACTGATTCTTAATACCTATTAGAACTAATTTCCTCCTAATTTTAATTAACAAGGCCCACTGTTAGTTGTTAATACTTGTAAGTTGGCATAAGTTGGCAACTTACAAGTATTAATTTCCTTTCCTAATTTTGTTGTATGAATTACTTTGGATTAATTGGGATTATCTTGCATTGTGAAAATCTTAATGAGATACTTGCCTTGACCTGTATTGTGAACTTGATGAATTCTTGATTATACTTGCCTGAAAGTGTTTTTTTTTTTTTTTTAAAGGTAATGTCTTTCTGAATGTCCATCATTGGGTGCATGTTATGTTCCCTATAACTTCATAAGACCAGAGCATAGACATGGCAAGTTATATGGGAAGAGGAGACCCTTTAAATGGTTCTGTGTATGTCTGTAACTTACCTCCTGGAACTGCTGAGAGCATGCTGGCTGATTTTTTTGGCACCATAGGGTTGCTAAAGGTAGGGAATTCCACCAGGATCATTTTGGAACTATACTTGGTCCTAGTTTTGCTTATCTTTTCATATGCATAAATCGTGAGCTTTGGTAAGCCCACATGTGTACAGGTCAGCTAATGCACACACCACCACATATGCCAGTGTGGCAGACAGGTGAAATATCCAAACCATCATCAGAAGGGTACCAATGCATAGATTCCCTATTCCAAGAATCAGGTTGGTCCGCTAGTCAGTTGGTCAGAATTAAATGAATAAACGTACAGTTATGAAAAAAGCAGCCAAGGTTTTCTAATCTGCCAACTTATGCCTAGCCCCACTGTTAGTTGTTAATACTTGTAAAACCATGTTGTTGTTGTTGGTTTTTTTTTTTTTTTTTTTTGCTCGTAGAATTATACATACGAATGTTGACCCTTTCAGCGGTTAGTTGCTTTCTGTTCCGCATACAAAACTGTTTCCTATCACTTCTAATGTTGTTAGTCTCCGTATATATTGTTACATATACAATTTGTTATTGGTAGACTCTCATGTCTTATCTAATGGCACAATACACGCTAATAATTAGCCATTTGCATTGATTAGTTGTTACACGATATTTCTAACAGCTTAACTTGAGTTATTTGCATGCCAAGTTTGCAATTCATAGGTAATTTTTAATGCCTGCGTATCATCCATCACGCTCAGCCAGGGTATAAATCTTTTCTCGTTCTTATGACCGAGCAGGTGATGACTTGACTTGTAGCTGATTCTACAGGATATTAATCTTAAACCCAGATGACTAGAGCATGTGAATCAATGTGCATGGGTCTCACACTACAAGAAAATGAAGCTTTACTGGCCCATTTTTTACCGGTAAATGTGAAGAAAAAGAAAAACTGGAATTTAATTGAAATGATAGCATAAGATTGTGTTTCTGGGGTATATTTGAAGCAAAGAAGAGCTAGAATGATAAGTACTATTTTATGTAGTTTTGAATTTGCCGAGATTTTGGTTTTTTGTTTGTAGAATTTGCTTTGTTGGGTTCTTTGGCTTCCCTTTTTTTTTTTTTTTCTCGATAGCAGGCGCATTTTTTAAAGAAAGCTCAGGGTCTTTGTCTTCTCTCTCCTAAAGGTTCTCTGATGGGTAGGTGAATTTGAATTTCCTTGGAGTTTTATTCTCTCTGTCATTTTGGGGCAGGCGATTTTGATTTGTGCAAAATGTGGTTATTATAAGTGTCTTTCATGCAAGCAATGGATAATCTAGTGGAAATTATTTGCATCGATTTGGAGGTGGTTTGGCAGCTTGGATTTTGGCAATTTTGGTGCTTTTGGATTTTGAATCCAAATCCATGCCAAAATCCTGTGTTTGGCACCTTGGAATTTGGTGGATTAGGATTTGAAATTGTCAAAAAGGGCACTTTTCATTTCCTGTTTAAAAGCTGGGTTGCAAGATCTGAGGATTTTCATTCTTCTGCAACAGTCATATTTCATATTCCATTCATAATCATCACAAGTCCAACATCCGGTCCCATCTGGGTGTAGGACCAAGCTCATGAACTGTGTGAATCGGTCAAGATTCCACATTTTGTGCTATCCAATTTTTTTTTCCTCTCAGAACTATCACGAGATCAAATGTGAGCTCCTTGTTAAGACTACAATCACGAGTGTTTCTGTCTACGGATGATAAGCATTATGTTTTGTTCACAGCGGTACATAGATGTTATCTGATAGCATTTTGATTTTGTTTTGTTCTGCATTTGGATGCATAATTGAATTGAATTGCAAAAGTTCATTTCGATAGGAAGGAAAATGGCCAGATTTGGTTCTGTTTCCCTCATATTGCAGCTAAGTTCTTTCAAGTCTAGCTTGAAGATAGCATTCTTGCAATTTGAAGACTGTCCAAGGAAATTTGAATTTGGTTACCCATTCATTACACTAGTAATCGTATTTAAATTCGATCCAAACATGCCCTTAAATTGTCTTTTAAGATGTCATGTTGCAATAACAATGTACTCAAAACAATGGATTTCACTAGCCAATGAATAATTATAAGCCACCTTCTTAATGACACCTGTTCTCTAAACTCATTGCTTTAAGAACTTTGGTTGATTTCATTTAGGATGTTTATCTGGAGTAAGGCTGCTTGTTGGCATCTTTATGATTTCTCATCATAGAATGTAAATGGACAAGGTGCTTACTAAAATATCACATGATATTCTTCTTTTACTGCAGTGTGGTGAATGGGGCTCTGGAATACCTTTCTAAGGATCTTGCGATTGCTGAGAACACCGTGCTACAAGGAAAGTGCAGCAATGATGCGTTTGTTTGATCATGATGCAAATCAGCATTTATTATTCATATCAGTCCAATTAAACTAAGTGTCATGGCATGCTACAATTAACCTATGTTAACCTTCTGACCTTACAATTTCATTCAATCCACACTTGTTCATGCCTTGTAAGTTGTAACAGAGTTTCATATGATCTCCATTGTTTATCTTTCAAGTGTTCAACATTACAATTTCTCATAACATTCAAATTTTTGGACAAGATGGGTTGTTAGCACAACCCTTGCAGGTGCCACTGTTGGTTTGTTCACTGGGGGAGCATTAGCTGATAAATTTGGTAGAAGAAGGACTTTTCAACTAGATGCAATCCCACTTGCAGTTGGAGCATTTCTCTGGTCTGTGACATTTCCTTTGACTGTAAGTTTGTAAAATTGGATTTAGTAGTAGCAAGGAATTTTGTGTAATGTGCTTAGCATACTATTTTACTATGTTAAAGTGAATGTACTAGTACGCACTATTCGTACTCTTGTATTATTGTTCCAAGTGTGTATATTTACTCTTTTTTTCTCTTTTTTTGATAGGTAACTTTAATTTTTTCATTTGAGCAACTTCTACTTCTTTTCCTGCAGCATTGGTATGCACATGGTATTGCTGAAGCCATATTACGCACAGCTGACCTTTCAGTTCCTCTGAAAGTAAGGTCTCTCTCTCTCTCTCTCTCTCTCTCTCTCTCTCTCTACTCTCTCTCTCTCTCTCTCTAAAGGTTGGCTGACACATTCCATTAGTTCCGGGCAATCTGGACCCATTTTTGTGGGCAGTTTGGTCAAACTGGTCCAACCAATGAAGTCGACATGGTGTCATATTTGAATGAACTATAAATACAAAAATGGGGAAAAAAGATCCTAGATAGAAAAAGATCCTTACTCTTTAACAGGTGGCCTTGCAAACAGACGGTTAAGAAAGAAAATTCAGCTTTGGTTACATTCAACAGAAAGATAGAGGCTGAAAATTTTATAGCTCAGATATTCCAGTCTGGCGGATTTATACTGCATGGGCCATCTAGGGTGAGGTCCATCATGTCAATGGTTTTGACTTTGGATTGTTGAACCATCACTTAAATAGATGCATTCATTACAGGGACTAAACAGGAAGATTAGTACACCACCATGTTCATCGATGAGAACCCAAATGCATGTTCTATCATGTAGATGATGCCATTGCAGGAATGTTTTCTCTGATGATGGTTCTGGGATGCCAAATACTGCTGCACTCAGTGCAGTCCAGGCATGTTCTTTTCATCCTCTTTATTCTTTACTTAAATAAGGCCATGTATTCTAATTGTGGTTTGATTGCTTTTGTGGCATCTTATGCATGTTAAATGTCCCTTTATGGTAACTCCATACTTCATTTCTCTAATCTTTTACCTTCCCATAGTGTAATTAGTCAATTTGATACTCTTCTAAACCATCTTTTACTTTTTCAGTTTACCAACCTTCCATTGCAATAGCTATTCGTTCTCTTGTAGCGCAAGTAGAAAAACCAAATATTGAGTGGCCAAAGTCATTTCAAAGGTACCTTTCTTATTGAACCTGCACTCCCCAATTATTGTTAGTCAATAACATCTTTCAATACAAACTTCTAGATATATACCAGACTCTGTTTCTCATGTTTGACGAAATTCCTCAACCAGACTCTGTTTATCACCAATGAATTGTACCAGCTCCAAGTTGATATCTCGACAACTCTAGAACCTGTAGCATTATTGTCAAGCTCATCTGAAATACAACTCTGAAGAATAGCTCTAGAAAATACTGCATCATTACCAAGTTGTTCTTTGCAGTCAGCTATTGGGCACAAATTATCATCACCTATTAAATGTTCAGATACACTCAATACCAAATGTCCTCGTTTACAAAAAAGAATAAACAAAGGCATTTTCAGAACTACAAAAGAAAATTAAAAAGAAAGAAAGAAAGTTTACTGGAGTCAGAGATTGCTTACGTTGAGACTGATTCTCTCTTTCTCTCTCTCTCTCTCTCTCTCTCTCTCTCTCTTTCTTTTTGGGGACTCAAAAACCACTCGTGTGGGTGGACAGAGAGTTTTTCTCTCTCCTTTGTACGAGTTGCTGCAGCTTGAAATGCTAACCTGTCTCTCTACCTCTTGACAAAAGAAAACCAGAATTGCTTGTCAGTTTCTACACCCATTAGCTTTTCTACCTCACATTTCACACCCACTCCTATTGATAGACACACCCCTTTTTCCTACTTATGGGAATGAAAGAATGTGATTTGAGAAGTGAAGATATGTGGCCACATGCAACTCATTCTTTCTTTCCAACAATTGCTCACAGACAGCTAACTTTTTCCATGTGATCACCAATGAGTCATGTTAAACCAGAAGATTACATATATGTATGTTTATTCCACTAACAATGGGGAAATTGTACATAGAGAGATGGGATGTCTAGGGAGAAATTTATGGAGATCAGTTAAGAGATACAATTTTAATTTTAATTTTTTTTTTAAAAAAAAAAGAAAAAGAAAAAGAAATGTCTTAATCTAAAAGATTTCTTTATTCACTGACCATAACCAGTCAAAAATATAACTTTGGGTCCATATCATAAATAGTTAACATGAAAGATATGTGTATATATATGTATGTGTGTGTTATATGTGATTTTTCTTCATTTTGGTTATTATTCCTTTGAATTTTTGAGCTTTGTGATGATTTTGTGGTTTTTAGAGTGATGAATGTTTTTTCTAACACATCTCAGGTACCTTCATAATCAGGTTATGGTTTTTTTCCCAGTTTCTTATTTTTACGTGGGCATTTTTTGATCTTTTGGGCTCCCCCAATCCTAGAAATTTTCAGCAGTTACATTTATCACATGGCTATATGTGGATAAATTCTTCACATGATCTTTTCATGTTTTACATGATTTTATTCTCTCAAGTGGGAAATTGATTTCCTGTCGTCCATCCAATGGTTCGCCTTGTATCTTTGGCAGGTCTATCTGTTTTCCTGTCATTCATCCAATTGATTGTGCATGGGCCAACAAGGAAGTTTATTAAGTGCGCCGAACTCAGGACTCATTTAAGAGCTCCCATTAGCCCAGACTGTTCAGGTCTCCATTGACCTGAAGTCAGGTTTGGGTCAACCAAGCTTTAGGATGCAGCTCTAGTAGGCACCACAACAAGCCGTGGGTTGACCATTGGCTCAAAATAGTTTTTTAAGTGGGTTGAACTCAGGACTCATTTTCATGCATTCTTTGATTAGAAGCAAAATAGTTTTTTTTTTTTTTTTCTTTCAATTGTGGGACTGTTTTAAACTGATTTTTGGTGTATCTGATTGGAAATTCAAAAGATTTTATTTTTGGGATTTTTATTTTATTTTATTTTAAAGTTTGAGTACTGTTTCTGTGATGGGTTTGGCTGAATTCGTATGTTGTTGGATTTTTAGTAACAAAGTCTGATTGAGTGTACTTTGATTCTGTTTTTTCCAATTCGGTTTTGAAATTTTGAATGTTAGAGAAGTGCTACTGTGATTTGTCTGGATGTATTTAAGTGAATATTTTGTGTTCTCTACACCATAATGATGTCTTTTAGTTTACCTTTGCTAATCTACTGCTCTGCTTTTCTGGGCGGGGCAGACTCCTATGATAGCTCACTACCATTTTGAAAATGGTGGTGTCTCTACATCCTCAAATGTGGCACTCATGTATGTCTATCCTATCCAGATCATCGTGACTGTGGGCACTGTTAGAGTAATAAAGTCCCTTGATATACATTGATACACCACACTCTGACAGCTTGAGCTTTTGGAGTGAATGGTTGTTTGACATGGTATCAGAGCGGAAGGTCCTATGTTCGAATCTCGAGAGCAGCAAATATGCCTCGCTAATATATTATTCTCCCACGGGGGGGTCAGGAAAATCAGGTCCGGCCCAGGGACCAGGAAATCAAGCCCGGCCTATTTATGGTGTGAGTGTCCCTCCACCTTTGTCAATATGTTCTCGTGCGGAGTTCCCACCTCGCAAGTGCTGGGGGGTGTTAGAGTAATAAAGTCCCTTGATATACATTGATACACCACACTCTGACAGCTTGAGCTTTTGGAGTGAATGATTGTTTGACAACAATCTCCACGTGCATGGTTCGAAAAATTTAGTCAGGCTCTCTTGGAGTTTGGCTTTGTTCGTAGTCATGCCAATCATTCTCTCTTTATATGTCGTCGATCGACGGGCATCATGGTTCTCATTGTTTATGTGGATGATATAGTTTTGTCTGGTAGTGATTCTGCTGGAATGAGGAAGGTCAAAGATTTTTTGAAGACCAAGTTTGAGATCAAGGATCTTGGTCTTCTTTGCTACTTCCTCGGAATTGAAGTTGCTCGCTCATTATCTAAATTGGTCTTGTCACAACGAAAATATGCGCTTGATCTTCTCATGGAGACCGGAATGTTAGGGTGCAAGCCTGCTACTACTCCCATGGATATTTCACAGAAGCTTCGACCAGATGATGGTGCTCTCCTTATTGATCCCGATATGTATCGACGACTTGTAGGCCGGCTTATTTACCTGACTATTACTCGCCCAGATCTCTCATTTGCTGTAACACCCTGGATTTTTTCAACCTGGAGTTAGACGTCCTTAGGCAATGGGTCAACCATAACACTCTCAAAGCTCAATCCCAAAGCCAAAGAAATCACTTTTCAACCCATTTCCTTCAAAACTCACTTTTCACCACCTCATTCTTCAAATTTCTCCAAGTACTTTCATATTAAACACGACTCCTCAAGTTTAAATAGTAAAGAACACCAATCCTAGGGTATTAACGATGAAGAACAATACCGAAGCTAAAAATTACCGTGAATAGTAAATAAATGGGTAAAATGGGTTTTGACCCTTAACCTCTTGGAATCTAACAAAATAGATAGGTTAGTTGGATAGATTAGCGTCTCCTGCCCCAAAATCATATGCTATACGCCACAGAAATTCATTCTGGTCAGAAAACTGGCCCCAAAACGCCTCGAACGGAGTCGTGGGCTCACCCACGCTAATCCACAATGATCCAAGGTGGGCCCCACATATATTTGGGACCTCCAGGGCAGGGGGAAACCAGCCCATATGGCCGGCATCGCCGAATTGCGATTTCATCGGCGAGGGCTAGCCCGTCAACGGGCCAGGCTGGGTCCGGGCTTCGGGCTGACGCAGTTTGGGGGGTAGGGTACCTCCCTTAGGTGTGGGCCGTCCCTTAAAACCTCCCCGATCAGGTACTTCCTTCACAAAGTGATCCTCCAAGCTCTCCTTTCTCACCAAAATGTCTGACTTTTGGCAAAAACCACCCCTCCAAACTCTTCCTTCTTCCATTTCCAAACACCCTCGCTCCACCCTTCAAATCTCATCTCAAACAAAAATCAATAAAGGCTACTTCCTTTAGAAATCCAACGAGAATCAACTAGCGCTGCACTAGATGACCTGTGAAATTCTCACCAATCACTTTCAATACGATCTGCTAGAGTCAAAACGTATAGGATAGTTGACGTTACAATACCGTAAAATCTAGGATCAAACTCTATTCCCGATTGCTCTCGGGAGCACCTTAAAACTTTGTATCGGCTCTGGACCGCACGTCGGAAGTCCGATTACCCCGAACTTAAACAATCCTGACCGCCTAGTTGGACTTGACAATCACCTCAAAAATCAAGTCCAGATGATGTCCCACGACGATTTTCTTGAGTCCAGAGTGAAGAGTGTGAGAAATGTTAGAAATTAATATAAATTATGAAATCTGGCACGTGTCGCTTGCCCGACATTTTCTAAGCGTTCTGATCGTCAGAATTCGATCAAATTTTACCCTCGGATTAGGATAGGTGACCCTTACATGTCAACGCACTTGTGGCCCTGATCGAGTACCGGTAGCCGTTGAACTGAAACTGGTCCGCCACGTGCGATCTGGGAACACTACCGGACTGAAAACTTGATGTGAGAAGGATCCAGTACCCATGAGCTTAAGTCCGACCGCATTCGGCCAGGGGACCTCCAGAAATGCTCCGTTGAGACGGAACAGTCCGTATTTGGACATAAAATAAATATACTTTGGCCCCAAGTCTATTTCCATCGCTTTTGGACTTATAAAAAGGGCTTAAACCCTTACTCTTTCATTCCATACGAATTTGGAGAGAGAAGAGAGAAAAGAGAGAGAAAGGGAGGGAGATTTGGGGCTCTCTCCTGGGATTCTTCCCTGCTGCACCATGTTCCATAGCCGCCGCTTCTGCGCCGCCATTCTGGTGTTTTCAGCTCCATTCTTAGGTAAGAAATCCTAACTCTAACCTGATTTGAAGCTTAGAATAGTTGTAGTGTTGGTATTGCTAACCTATTTCATGCCATAGGTCGCCATAACGCTGTTGACGAAGCATTGACGTTCTATTCGAATCGATACACGTCTACGGCAAAAGGTGAGGATTTTAGACGCTTTGATTGACTGATTTCAAAGCTTTCAATGTCGTTTAATAGTAGATTATCGAAGAGAATGCTGTTTGACATGTAAAACATGCTGTCCGTTTTCCATTTCGACTGCGTACGGGAAATATGAGATTTAGGGTATTTTAGGTATTTGTAGGAAATACTATATACGTACATATTTTGCAGACATGATTGCCATGGGTCTTTGCCATGTATTTATACTAGTTATGGATGTATGATCTGTTTGGTGAAGAGATTCGCCCTAATGCACATATTGGCCGACATATGCTATGTAGACTAATGTCTGTAGACTAAGTGTTTGTTGAAATGCCTAAATCAATATGATTTATGCCTGCCATATGTTTTGAATGTAAGAACATGATTGTGTGTACTAGACAACTCCTTGATATAAGGATTTGTCATATTATATGTTGAAATCAACATACGTCAAGTACGTTGGAATTGTGTGGATTAAGTGTTTGTATAAATGTCTGTATTAGTAAGTATTGAGTAAGTGGTGTTGTAGATTAGCGTTGAGAATGGATTCTCAACCAATTTAATGATGCACATGATTTCCTCCATACTTGTTGTATTCGAATTGGTTACCTTATGTGTGAAATACTCGTGTTTGGTTAACTGCTTATGATGTACGTTACAACATGCTGATAACATGCTGGAATTTCTTGTATTTCAATTCTGCCTCTCTCATCTGATTACTGTTTCACATTACATGTGCTTGGGGCTATACTCTAGTCCAGGCAGTCGGTAACAATTTAGAATTCGTGGTTGGATTCTATTCGCCATGAAGGATGTGTATGAAGAACCCGAGTCGTACTAGAGTCGTCGGCAGTGGTCAGGCCACACGAAGTGCTTGTACACTTCATGTCGGTCGATTCAACGTGCGATCGTGCTAGTCGGACTCACCAAGTAACCCGACTGACCATTATATGTTCACCTTGTATTTGTCATAACTGCTTGAACCTTGGGTACTGAACTTACCATTGAAAATCCTGTTAACCATGGTACCTTGATCTATAAAGACTCATGAGCCGGGCATGGTGGTATGGGACACCGTGGTCGAGCTGTCGGCCTACGCTGGGGCCACAAACCTCCCCGTAATGACCAGTGAGTACCCTACTCTGAGCAGATTATGGTGGTATGGGACACTATATTCTTGCTGTCGGCCTACACTGATTGGTGACGAGCCCTTTGTAGTGACCTTGAGTTTATCCTGACACTGCATGAGGGCGACGAGTCCTGATGCAGTCTTAAGGATATAAATAGGCCTGTATTGATAAGGTGATGGGGGAGAGGAGCAACGAGTGCGTACAACAGCCCTGGCAGCCCTTGCAGCGACCTATAAATATAACATCGTATGAGATTACTAGGAGTGACGACTCTAGACAGGATCTGTGTTGGGATTGATATAAGGAAGGTACCCTAGTTTCCCAATCTTGCTGTATGAAAAGGACTAATAACAACTTGATAATCATTATCCATATCGCATTGCATGTGCCTGGAAGATGTGGAGCACTGCGAGAAGAAAGCATGCCGCGGGCGTAAGATGGTGCCGTATGAGGGAGTATGTCGGTGAGGGCATCCATCATGTCATTTCATGCATGCATTGACAATAGTATCTAGGAATGTTTGATTGTTTGCCTTACTATTAACGCGTGATTGATTTAATAACATGCTAATCTTTGCTCTATTATTCCACTGAGTTGATCACTCACTCCCACGTTACAGGACGGTGTTTTCGGACACCCACCAGACCCGGTTGTAGTTACAGATGATGGCGCTGCTTGTGAAGCGGAGCCGGACTTGTATGATGATGAGGAGGACTTCTCCTCCGTGTTCTGATCGACGAGATTACAGGGAGGTTGATTAGATGCCTTGACACTTGTCATTTTATATTTTTGGAGCATTCATGTATATTCTTTTCTTTCCATTTTTGGAGTATACATGTATTTAATTAACCTGGTAACATGTTCACACTCTGGGGACTTACAATCAATTATATATTTTATGTATTTATTACAGTCTTCCGTTTACTGATTTAACTGTCTCTGGAGTATGATATGCTGTTTTGGCTTAGTCTCAATCTTGTTTAATGTCATTCTACAGACAACATGCATTTATCATTATCTATGTTGCATAAGTGACGTTCTGGAACTCGGGAGTTGGGTTTCTACCCGACCCCCGATTTTTGGGATGTTACATTTGCGGTAGGGGTTGTTAGCCAATTCATGCAAGCTCCTCGTACTTCTCATCTCACGACCGTCTACCATATACTGCGGTATTTAAAATCAGCCCCGGGTCTTGGCCTCCGCTTTCAGTTGCATGGTCATCTTCATCTTTCCGGCTATTCAAATGCTGATTGTGCAGGTAGTACTTTTGATCGCTGCTTTACATCCGGCTTCTGTACCTTCCTAGGTGGCAATCTTATAACCTGGAAGAGCAAAAAGCAGCTAGTTGTTGCCCGGTCCTCGGCTAAAGCAGAATATCGTGCTATGGCTCATGCGACGTGTGAACTCGTGTGGCTTTGCAATCTTCTTGAAGAACTTGGCTATCATCCTTCAGATCCTATTCCTCTTCACTGTGACAATCAAACAGCCATCCATATTGCTCGTAACCCAGTTTTCCACGAGCGAACCAAGCATATTGAGGTCGATTGTCAATTCATTCGGGAGAAAGTTGCTTCTAAGGAAATCGTCACTCCTTTTGTTCGATCTGGGGATCAACTTGCCGATGTTCTTACAAAGTCCTTGACTCGAGATGCTCTTCATTGTGTTCGTGACAAGTTCGGCATGATCAACATCTATGCTCCAACTTGAGGGGGAGTATAGAGAATGCTAGTGTATTGTATTGTGTATGGTGTGTGGTTAGTGGGATCTTTTAATGTAAGTGCATGTGCACACCTCCCCATTCACCTGTAGTGTACTGTATGATGTATCATAATAAAACACTATGTGTTAGGGAAAGCAAGCCGAACACATCATTTTCTCCTAAACTCTCCTCCTTCTCCTCTCTCAATATTCTCATCTCCTCTTCACATTATCCTCATAAAATCTCTTTCTACTGGCACACGTTGGATGAAGCATATCTCTAATGCCACACTGATCAAGCAACCCTACTTGTCCAATTGAGGGCGAAATGAGATGGTTTCTATCATATTTTCAGTGTAGTTTTTAGGATTATACTCTGCCAGCAATTCTGGATTGTCATATGGCTGTGCCATGTGCAATGTTGAAGTGTCACCACTCATCACCATTTTAAGTGGTGAACTATATGAATCTACCCTTCTGGGTGGTGATGCATGATGCATCTTTTTGGTTTCACTGGTGCTAATGGTTTAGCAAATCCACATCTTAGTCTCATCCGTTTATACATTGTCAGATTCTATTTTTTTTTTTTTTTTTTCCAAATGTTATTTTTATTTTTCTTTTAATTGTTGTTGTCATTTTGTGGTGGGGCTTTTTCTGTTTTTGAATTGTTGGTAGTGCTTTGAACTCGGATACTTTTTCATTTTCATTTCTCTAATAATGTTTCTTATTACATATGAAAATACTGTGTATTTTCTTTTTAATATAATTGTGCATGTTTCTGAATGGAGTTTGCACTTGTTGGTGTGAGGTGGTTTTAGTTCAGCCTCGAAAAAGGCGGGACTGGGATTTTTTGCTTCTTTTACCAATACATTTTCTTTTGGCAACATGTATCCAATCATCAGTGTAGTATCTAACATGCATTTGAATTTTTGGCTGGAAAATTTTCTTACTGCAGCTTTGCACGCTGAGTAATCGACCTCAGTCCGAGCTCTCCAGTTAGGCAGCAATGTAGCAGTTTGTCCTCCATGCTTGTAAGTTTTACCACTTTTTCAAGGAAGATTAAAAAATTAAGCATTCATAGATAAAATGAGCATTCCTAAAACATGTGTAACGTCTATGTAATCTCTGTGGGGCATGAGGCCCACCCCACCATTTGGGTGGCATCCAATTAACCTATCCAATAGGATTGCTTTATTAGAATTGGGGTTTTCGTCTTTTGATGGTTTTTCAATTGGGTTATTTTTTCTTTTTGATTTGGATGTAGAGATTTCCAGTAAAATCCTTTTTATTTATTTATTTGATTTGGTGTTTTAATACTGATTTTGATCTTCTTCTTCTTATTGTTTTTTAAATATAGCTAACATATGCTCATTTGAATTCTTTATCTGCCATTTTTGCAGGATCAAGAAGCACATCATTTGCAGGTTATTTCTCATTACACAAACTGTATACGCAAGGCAGTAAATTTTGTTAACTTGATATATGAAACTCGATTGCAGCTTATCTTTCAAAAGAATAGAGCGAACCAAAAGACTTCCTGGTGACCCATGGGCTGAGTTATGTCTATTCCTAACAGAGCGAGCCAAAAGACCTCAAGCAGCCCAAAGGCCTAATGAATAGGCACATCCAAGCCTACCATTCTTGTAATATTTTGAACCTTGGTCGCCTCTAAATACGTTATCAAAACCATTGATCTGATGGGCCTCAAATGGGTTTGCTGTACGAACTTCTATATTAAACAATTGCTGAAAATTTTAGTATTTACTGATCTGGTTTTTGGGATTTTCTTCTTTCCAACTCAAAGTAGAAATGTTTATATAATGATTATCAGCTATTCATACAGCAAACACACTCATAAACGGCGAAATCTGGATTGAACTGAATTCTAAACAAAATGAATTGTAATTTTCACTGATTTCTTTAAAACTATAATTTGATTTTGGGTTTTCAGGGATATGTACTTCTCATAATCCAAGGACATTAAAAGAGCCTGCGGCCGGCATTGCCATGCGAGAAGTCGTCCTGTGTGGAAGGTGGCCAAGCTCTATTGTTTTACAGTGCAATCTTCTTAATGGCATTGGGAGTGGGCGGGATTCGAGGGGCACTTCCAGCTCTAGGTGCAGATCAGTTTAACCAGAAGGATTCCAAGGAGCGAAAATACGTAGCGAGCTTCTTCAATTGGTTCTTGCTCAGTATAAAAGTATCCATCAAAGTTATAGCAGCATCTGTCATGAAGTTGGGTTGCCAATTATCTTACTGCATTCTGTTGTTATTAGTCTCCTGTTCTTTCAGGTATGAATTTTCAACCCTGTTGCAGCAAGTATAATACATGTGATGTTGTCTTTAAACTGTTTGAGAAGTGCGAGTTAGATCCTTGCGGAGGCGATTAGAAAAAGTAGGGCATGGGATCACGTCACCTTTTCTCTTTTATTTATTTATTTAATTTTATTATTCTAATGAGAACGATATCTCTATGGCTACGGATTTAACCCGTAGTGTTTTATTATTTTTCTGAAAAACTTATGATTTACGGGCGTCCAGCACAACCGCGGGTAAAGGTCCCTGACCGCCAGTAAAGGATTCACCGACGCTAGTGTTACCTGACCGCCGGGAAAACATTTATGGAATTTTTCCCTTTACCAGCGGTTTTAACCTCCGGTAAAGGCCAGTTTTCTTGTAGTCTTCTAGTGCAAGAATCGGGCCTTCATTCCTCAGGCAAGCCAATATGCACAGGACAAATGGACAGCTAAAAACACTTTTCTAGACATCCATTTGCTTGTACACTAGTCAACCTGAAGAGTGAAACCACCTGATCTTTGCACCAAAAGATCCAAGCATTGTGGCCCAACTGACAGGAAGTTTGGATGTTCCACATCACGGTTTCAAGACTCATTCTAGCACTGCCTGATCCAGCTCGATACCACGAGTCACCTGCTTGAGTCGCCCCGACTCAAGCAAGCCAGGCCAATACCCCCCCAATCAAGCGAGTCGCAACTTGACTCGAGACCGAACGAGTCAATCCAAGTCTCCAAGTCTAAAAACCATCTTCCACATTGGCAAGTGTGGCTGCATGTGGATGTACTGGGTTTGACAATTATGGGCTTAAGCAAACCTCAACAGCCATGCATGCAAAGATAAATAAAATGTACACAAGCATTATAATATCATTATGGTATGATCATCTATCAAGAGACTAACACGATAACATCAGCAATACATGAATACTGAAGGGCAGTGGATGAATAGAACCTCAAGCATGGGCCTGTTCTGAGGAATATTGCATGCCAGAATTATATTGAGGTCACATCAAGACCAGACAGGATTAAGAGTACTTTACCCAAGTCACGAGCCATGCTTGAACCGGCATTACCAGCACCACCACCTAGTATGGAAGTAACACACTCACCATATTGTTCTGTATGGACACATGAAAGAGTAACACAAGCGTCAAAAGAAAGGACAACAAAATTACTCATACATCCATACATATGCATCTATGCACCCTTGACAGTCAAAAGAGTCAACTTACAGGTCGAGTAGTCGCTGCTGCATACAAATGTCCAAATTTTGCAGAGTTGCATCCAATCCATACATAGATCTGCACGCACTCACACGAGAAAGTTGCATGATAAAAGAAAATTCCTCTCCGAGTTTTAAAGTGTAGGAGACATTTGATAAAAAAGAAAAGAAGGATAGAGACTGTTTTGGGTCAAAGAAGAGGGATTTAATGTTGGAAACAAATTGCATCCGTTGCCAAAAAACAAAGGTTGGAACTCAGTCCTCTGCCGGGTAGAAATAAACCATGAGCAACAATTGGGTCTTCAGACAGCATAGATGGATGCATCAAGAGAAATATTACCTGCCGGAAGTGAAACGATCCCCTAAAAGTACCAGATCATGAGTTTTACACAGAATGACAACCGAACTAACAGAGTTACAAATCTATACATCTCCAAAATTTGTAGTTTGCAATTTTTCTCCTTATGGAGACCTCATGCAGACATTTCTTGAGGATTAGTCTTAGAATAAGTCTTGATTAATGAGAGTAATCCCCGTGTGGCTTTAAGATAGAGACTCTCTCTCTCTCTCAGTGGAATTTGGCTTGAGAATCATTGCTGCTTATTTGGCAATGTGATCTGATTTTTTTAGAAGGGATCTTACGGGTGCTTCAGATTTTATGACAGGTTGTTGGTTGTTTGGTTGCTGCTTTTTTAAGTTTTTTTAATCATATTTTAGGAGCATTTTTTCTGCTACTTTTTTTTTTTTTTTTTTCTAAGAAATTGGTTTGCATCAGCTATGCTGGGATTTCCTGTTAAGCTGGAGTTTTTTGGGTTCTTTTCTCCCTAACGTTTCAGCAATCCGGTAATTAGGTTTTTTTTTTTTTTTTTTTGCTTGAAGATTGTCAAGATTTGTGAAGACTATCAAGCTTTTTTAGTGGTAAGATACCTTTTTTTTTTGTGGGGGGGGGGGGGGGGGGGGGGGGGGATGGTGGGAAAAGTAATAGTCTATTACATAGAGCCTGTGGGAATTTTGTGCTCTCATTACAGGTCTTAATCCAAGAGAAAGGAGGGTTGCGTTAGGTTGGCAGCCGCCATGAAACTTATCCATAAATTTCATCATGAATTCATCAATTTTATGTAATGGCCATTCACACACCGAATGAACCCATAATAGACCCTTCGAACCATTGTTTCCAAAACAGGCATTACAACCCTGTAACACATAACGGTTCCCGCAATTACTGTTGGATTTTAATGGAAACACAATAGAATTTAAACCTTTTTTTTTTTCAAAAATCCATGTTCTAATTAACCCTAGGATCTCCCATCTTTGATAACATAGATATTACGAACATAAACCATTAATAAATGGCTTAGATCGTACCTTGATCGCGATGAGTTTTTCCTGATTATGTTGATGTCAATCCATCTCAGGTGAAGGAGAGCAAAGAACCATCGTCAATTCCTCTGATAGGAGCCGAGGTTGACGCATGTTGTCCACTAGGTGGACTACCACATGCAAGTGTGGATGAGAGATGTCATGAGGAAGGGAGAAGGATGCTCCTCTCTACTTTTTCTCTCTTTTCTTCTCTCTTATCAACGCCCCAAAGGAGGGGACGTCCAGGGCTCTCTCTCTCTCTCTCTCTCTCTCTCTCTCTCTCTCTCTCCCTCTCTCTCTCTCTCTAAGCTCTCTCCCTTTTGAGATGAGATATATACATAAGGAGGTTAGAGTTTCAAGGGTATACAATATGGTGCTTCACCACCCTACAGACTTCTATGTATCCTAATTTGAATGATGTCTATGAATCTACCTTATCTATGCATGTACTCATGATCAAATCCCTTCACTGTCATGGCCCTCCACCAAAATATCTATATCCCGTGCCAATCAAATAAAAGACCATCAAATATGGGCCATCATATCATCATCAACTGCAATCAAAACAGTTTAACTATTAAAACAAAACATCAATGGTTAAAAAGTAAAGCCATTTAAAACCTTTTCAAGTGTTGGGCCCAGCAGTAAAAGCACTTGATAAGTCCCAAATCTAATAGATTTGGCCATATGTAATAGTAGAGAAGATTTCGAGCCAGGACTCTTAGAAACTTGCTGACAAGTCCAACTTACTTAGGACTCAATAAGACTTATCTAGTCAGCTCGAAAACTGAGTCGAAGCAGTACAGCTCAATGTGATTCAACTGAGTTTGCCCAATCAACTGTTTCTTTTTTTCTTTTTTCTTGCTCATAAAGTATGGGCGTCCTGTTCACAAAGTGTGAGAATTTGCTTCCAGCATAAGAGCACCATACACCTTTCAAGTGGACTACCTTTTGATTAACTTCTCTTGGGTTGTGGAAGAAATCACTATTAGGCGATCCATCAGGTTTGTGTTTCACTTGATTTGTGTTGGCAAATGCATTGTTTGTTTGGAGCTTTTCTACTTTGAATGTATTAGTTGTATTTCTTGTAGATGCTTGCAGAAAGGTTTGAATATGAAAGACAACATCTGTATTTCTTAGCCATTGGTTAGAGTGAGAGGCTACAGAAGCTATTGATGCCTATTGGTTAAAATTTAAGCTTGTTCAGGTAAGCAAGATTTTCGAGCATGGATTTTCTCGGACTTGAGTCTGTTTCTATGATAAGAGTACTTGTCTATACATAAATGTGGCAAATATTTATTAGTTGAAAAGGGTTTTATACGTGGCCATAGGCATTGCTCAATATAGTTGATATGTGGGCATGGCCAGAAATATTGCTAAACATGGGTATTTCATCAGCATGGTCGTGGAATAAAACCCATTTTGAGAGAATTGATAAAATGTAAATTTATTCTAGTTTCAACCTTTTGCATAATCTTAAACTTCTAATTATTGCAATATTTTCTAGAATTCAAGCATTGCATAGTTCATTCAAATAATGTTGTGAATTTTCTAGAAGATGTGTTGTAGTTTGCATTTTGATGTTTTGTATTGGAGAGACCAATTTTTTTTTCTCTCCAATGAGTACTACTTTGAACTAAGCTCTCATGTATTCAATAGAGTGCGTTACCAATGTGCAGGCTCTTGATATGATAAGGGGCAAAAACATCCTAATGTTAATGGATTCCCATTTAGAGGGCAACTTCTCAACAGAAGAAGCACCTGTACTTGTTGGACTTGTTTCTTGATGTTTGCAATATGAACCAAGGGAGCACCCCAACCCGAAGGACATTGTTGACCCCCTCTCACCATTACAAACCAAATCAGAATTAAGTTCTGTCTTCAGCTTTTATTTTGAGATATCTATTTTTGGATGACTTAATACTTCCTCCAAAATGGAATCTCTGCTTTCAAATTCCCGCACACACACTGAAGGAGAAACTCTAGCATTGCATGCCAATTTTATTGGTGACTTAGAATGAGATGCCTTGGGGTATGACTGCACAACAATTTCTTAAGTTGGGTGTTTGTGTAATGTTTACATTTATACATGTGTGGGTTATTTGGATGGAAATCCCTTTAAATGCATCTAAGAAAGAACAGAAAACACAATTCTTTTTTTTAATTTGCTATAGCCATAATACAAGGTCTGACCTGGACAAAGTTTCTATTTTCAAGTTCCAGTAACTTTGACATATTTTTTGGTCATTCTATTGGAAAACAGAAGGATAAAACTAGATTTTTTAGTGTTTGTGCTTGGAGCTCAGGTAAAATAAGCATGCTAACTCTTGTAAGCATTGTTTCAAAAATTTCATGAATTGTCATTTAAATCTTACGGTTAAAATTGAATGGGAAACTATTTGAATCTTATGATCCTTTCTCCAAAAATGCCAATTGAATCTCAAAATCTTTGGGTGTCTTACTATTCAATACTTGAGTCTCTCTTATGAAATGAAGTACCACAATTGGATCTGTGTTTCTGCCCACACACTTGGATATTTTTATTCAATTTCCTCAGGGTCCATTTCCTGTTCTGCACCCAAAATTTTAGATTTGGTTCACTTGTCATATTTTATAGGTAGGCGAAAGTGAACCATTCGTATCTGATCTTTTATCTGGCCTCCCTACAACAATTATAGATCTTGATCCATGCCAGATTCATTCATTTTATGAGTCGATATGTTGCCATTACATAAGTCTTGTGATCATTGGCATTAGGCATTGTCATTTTCTTTGTGCATGTGTTTGTAGTAAGGCAGCTATCTAGTCATGAGTACTTATTGTTTTGCATGTTTGCAGGTGGGTCATATGATTCAAACAGAAACGGATCCACAGAAGAGGGATGAGTATCTCCAGAGGTTGATGGAACTTCCGAATCAGGTCACTGAATTTTGTTTGGATTAGATTTCGGGATTTGCTTGATGTTAGAACTTCAAAGTTCGTCTTTTCTTTCATTTGTTCTCTTCCCCTGTTTTTCACTAGTGTCAAGTACAATCCTCAATAAGTTGCTACTGATAAGCTTGTTGTCTAATTTGCAGAAATGGGCAGAAATTATTAGACAGGCACGCCAGGAGTTGAACATTCTGAAGGATCCAGATGTAATCAGAACTGTACCTAAACATATTGCAGGTACTCCTTTCTAAGCACAATTCGATGGTAGATTTTGTTAGCTTCCTCATGCTAGGGAACAAAAATTTTAAAGCTTAGAGATCTCATGGCATGTATTGGATGCTGATATGTATGTATGTGTGTGTGTGTGTATAGAGAGAGAGAGAGAGAGAGAGAGAGAGAGAGAGAGAGAGAGAGGAATTTTATTAAAATGTCTGCCTAAAGGCAAGAAACAAAAAAATAATAATAATAAAAGAAAAAAAGAAGAAGACGAAAAAAAGTGAGAGAAAGCAGGGGAGATTAGCAGACTTTGCTGCTTTTATATAAGATGCCCAACCCAAAGCACTACCCTTAACTTTGCTAATAATCTTTTCCACTGAAGAGCTTATGCATGATGAAATTTTCCATCATAAAGTGATGTTAAAATCCGAATTTCAGATTAAATGAGAAATAAACCATAAATTTCAGATTAAATGAGAAATAAACCATCCCAAAAAAGCTATAAACTTCTTAATGTGTATGTTCATCTGACTAATTTGTACTGAACTAATAGCTTTAATATGTATTTGGATGCAATATCGAGTTGAATTCCAATCTCTAACTTTGATACCAATTAATTGCTTTTTGCTATTTTGTTTTGTAGGTTTTAAGTAGGGATGAATGAGAGCTAGGTCGATAGTTTTTTTTTTTTTTTTTTGGAACTATTCAGCTTATTATTGTAAATATTATTTTAATATTCATTCCCATGGTCGCCGCAGCTCTAGTAGAGAAGAAGAGAAGGGAAATGACTACAGCCTGAAACAAAGAAGCAATCTCCATCTTTTGGATTGCACCACAGATCCTCGTATTTGGGCTATTAGATATGTTCACAGCAGTGGGCCTCATTGAGTTCTTCTACAAACAGTTAATGGTTGGGATGGAATCCTTTCTATCAGCCATGACCTGTTGCTCTTACTCATTTGGGTATTCTTGAGCTCTCTTGGTCTCCTTGGTGAATAAAATCACCTCAAAATATTCAACTCATGGTGGGTGGCTAAGTGACAATGACCTTAACTAGGATAGGCTAGATCATTTCTATTGGTTGCTAGCAATCCTCATATCTTAGCATTCTCACATCTTACAAGACATTTTCTCTTTAGATATGAGTTGGGTTTCTCTAGTCTTGGATTTATGTAGAAAAAAAAAATTAAGAAAAAAATTTCTGCAAATTTTGGTATTGAAAAACTCAATCCAAAGCCATTTGGGAGTTGTGTTTCTCGTTTCTTTTATTTCCAAGGACGAGTACATAAAGAAAATTCTGCAGACTCAGGGATAGAAACCCAATAAAAAGCTATTTGGCAGACAACACATCATAGACCCAAGATTTGTTGCTAGACCAAACCTATCCAAATAGGAGTTGTAATCACTCAAGCAACCTTTATCGGCAGTTCGAGAAACCTTTACCGGTGCTTCATAAAAGCGCCAGTAAAAAGCTGTAAACTGCTGGCAAAGCCTACTTTGTAGGGCTCCCAGCACAAATGCCTGCAAAGGTACTCTGACTGCCGGTAAATCTCTTACTGACGGGGTCTTTACCGGCGCTTTTCTGACCATTGTTAAAAGCATTTTTGGCCTTTACCGGCGGTCTGCCCAACACAAATGCCTACAAAGCTACGCTGACCGCTGGTAAATCTTTTGCTGATGGAGCCTTTACCGGCGCTTTTCTGACCATCGGTAAAAGCATTTTTACCTTTACCAACAGTCAAAATTTTGTTATAGTGACTTTAGCTTATTAAGTAGAAATCAAGATAAGATACTTAAGGCATGTGTAGCTTATCTTAGGTAACTTTCAATCCAAACACCCCCCCTAATTGACCTCTGTATAGACAATGGGATATTTGATCAGTGAGATTTATTTATTTATTCATGTGGCCCACTTACAGTGAGACCCTCTAGATAAAAGGTCTAGATCATTTCTTGGTGGGGCATAAGGTGTGAGCAGCTCCAGTATGGGCCACTTAAAGTGAGACACTCTAGATGAAAAGTCTGGATCATTGCTTTGTGGGGCATAACGTGTGAGCAGCTCCAGTATGGCCCACTTACATTGAGGCTAATAAAAAGTCTGGATCATTGCTTGGTGAGGCATAAGGTGTTAGTAGCTCCAGTATGGCCTGCTTACAGTGAGACCCTCTAGATGAAAAGTCTGGATCATAGCTTGGTGGGGATTAAGGTGTGAGCAGCTCTAATATGCGCTCCCCCCCCCCCCCCCCCCCCCCGGAAAAAAAAAAAAAAAAAAAGGTTATTTATTTATTTTAAAATTTTAAAATTTTAATGTTTTTGTGTTTAAGAGGCTTCCATTCTCCTTGAGTGCATCATTGATTTTAATGTAGTTGAATATCCAAATCCTTTTAAAACGGGTTGATCAAGCACAATATCTCTGTCCTTGAATTTCAAATTGAGTCCTTATTTTTAACCTCTGTGGTTCAGTCCCTTTCCATTTGTCATTTATGAGAAGACTGGTACATAGTCATTGCCATCTTTTGAACGGTGGTGGCTCCACTGTACATGTAACATGCATGCTCGACACTCAAATTTGCCATTAAAAATTTTAAAAAATCCAAACTTTTGAAATTGTGGGTTGTCCAATTAGTGGCCATTGAGTGGAAGCTTGAAGTCGGTCCAAATTCAAGGGAGCCAGATCAGATCCAACCAGTGTTTTTTTCTTTTTCATCCATTTCCATCCGCAAGGGGCCCCTATATAATTTGGATGATCTGGATTGTGGTATGTATAGACAACAATTTTTGTGGATGAGCCACTACTTAAGATAAGCTACTTATGCACAAGTAGATTATCTTAGTTTCTACTTATTAAGAAGATAAGTGTGTTGGCTTCTCCTCTCTTTCATCTCTCCCGCTGCCTCTTTTCAACAACTCATGAAAGGTAGAAAAGCTATAAAAAATTAACTGAAGTGATTTAGTACTTTTAAGTGGAAAAATATTTACTTATAACTAATCATAAACCAAACTTATCTGAAATAAGTCACTTATCTACTGCTGCAAGTAGAAAAAGTAACTTATTTGGTGGTATCCAAGCGGGCCCTTAGAAAATTCTCCCTACATAAGTTTGATGGGTACTGCCTTCCTATGTATTTGTAAAGAGAGCCTTGCAAAGTTGTGCCAGAATGACTTTCTCCTATGGTTTAAACTTTTATCCACATTAATCAATATGGAACATCGTTGACAACACGTTAATTCTTTGCAGTTTTTTTCTTGTTTCTTCCTACTTTTCTGTTTATATTTTTTCTTTCCTTTTTTATTTTAAAAAAATATATATAAATGTTGGAATTTTATTAACTAAAAAACTAGAGAAAAAAGAAAATCAACTCAAGAACCAATAAATCTTTATATCCCAGTTAGTAAAAACACAATGAGTATAGAAGCTACATAAATTAATATGGGTGAATTGCATACACTACACACCACCTCATGCCCAACCAGAACACTCCATGGTCCTGCTCTGCCTCCTTTGAGCAGAACTGCATTCCAACTTGAAAGGAATTGGTTCCTTTGGAAACCTCTTAACCAGCTGTCCGAAATGATCCATTCCATTGTCAAACTAATTTCCTGAACACTTCACCAGCTGAACTTTATTTTCTTTTCTTTTCTTTTCATGAAGTACCGAAATTTTAGAAACAAAAGAGCAGAAGTTACTTTAATAGGAACAAAAGCAACAAAACAAAACATTCCAGATCTCTAGTTTAGATACCGGACATTGGTTACATGCACTCGGGTCTAATCCTATTTTGCAACTGTGTCATGACTAACCAAGGAACTCTACCTCATAAGATGGATGGATGTAGAAGCATTCACTTAAGACAGACCTGTACATGGACAGGGCTGTCCACAAAATTTGAATATTGTGGTGTCCAAGTGAGGGGAGCATATTAGGTGTGCCCCAACCTCAGCCAAGATGGTGTGGCTCCTACTGTGTGGCCCACCTTGATGTTTAGATAATTTTAGGGCATGAGCCCAAAAATGAAGCAGATCCAAATCTCAGGTGGACCATACTATAGGAAACAGTAGTGATTGAACGCCCTGCCATTAAAAACTTCCTAGGGCCTAATGTAATGTTTCAATAATGTTTATTTGCCATCCAAACTGGTGGTAAGGTCACACAAACTTGGATAAATGGATACACACACACACACACACTTGAGATTTGTATCTGTTTCATTTTTGGGCTCATGGCCTAAAATAATCTAGCAAAACAGATGGACAGCATGGATATAAAACACGTACGTCAAGGTGGACCCATGATAAGGGCCTCACCTAATCCGCTCCCAAGGGAGAAGCTGGAATACTGATGTCTGTCTACAATATGGACAAAGGCTTTCACGCTCTCTACTCCACATCCCTCTGGCAACTTTACTACGGCAGGTGCAACCCTCAGCCTCAGCCTCAGCCTCGTGTACATGTGCATGTTGCATAGTAGTATATGGATCATGGATCCTTGTGTCCATGCATCGAAACATAATGTGGATTTGATGGCTATTTATTGCTCTTCTTCTTCTGTAACTGTCCAAAGTGTACCATGGATTTGATGGCTAAGATTGATTTTCTATGGTTATTAGACTACTGTCAATGGTCATTAAGTGGCCAGCCAGATCAGTGGTCAACCTTAACCTTAGAGGCCATCCTTATACATAGTAGAGATGTGAAAGATGGAGGAAATGTATGTATACTTAGAGAAAGCAATTAATTGTGTCTACTGTATAATATAATCAGATTTTTTTTCCCAATGGTTTAAACATTGCATTATCTTGTTTGACATCTCTAATATAATGGAATAAGAGCTTTTGAAATAAGAGCTACTCTAATAACTATTAGGAATTTACGTTTGGATACACTGAAAATATAAAAAATAAATCGAAAATAAAATATTTCACTAGACTGAATCACTTATAAAATACGCTGTCCTTAAAGCGTGATTTGCCCCCTTATCAACTACTGATGGGTTACAGGCAAATTTCTTCCAAGATAAGACAAGCCTTATCTGGATCCAACGTGCAACAATCACGATAGGTCCACTATGAAACAGTTTTAACGCAGCAGATTTCTTCTGGCAGACTCAGACAGTGGAGATGTTCAAAGTATTCTAAAATGGAGATACAGATCGTATCTGATTTGATGAGAGAGATGGTGTGTTGAGATGATGAAATCGGACTGGAATGGTCCAGTTTATATAGGCATCAAGTATAGTACCGTTGTTGTGTGGTATTCAATGGTCCAAAACGTTTGAAAAACATTTCTGGCCGTTGTCCATTAATCCTAAATGTTTCTGGTCGTCAGATCAGAAGATCTGACCATTGGATCATCCTGGCCCATCCGTTTTCGGACCGTTGTGGCTTTCAAGGTAGCTATTCGTTTTTAAAAACGGCTGGACGTTTCGGATTTAATATCCGACCATTCTTAGTCACTTATAAAACAAGTGCAAAGTGAGTCATCTAGCGCCACTACAGCCACACTACCCACGCCCTCGCCCTCACCCACGCCCGTGCTCGTGCCCGAGCTCGAGCGCGTGCATGCGTGTATGCGTGTGTTCCAGTGCGTAACTTGAGCATCACCTCCTCCAAAAACTCCAAGTAAGAAAACTCTTCACAATATCTCATATAAACCACACAACCATTCTTTGCATTTCCGATGTGGGAAAAAGCACACATACCGCACTTTTTAATTCAAAAAATTCAAAAAGCATTTTGGCAGGAATTTCCTAAAATTTTGAAATATTCAAATTATTTATTTATTTTTTATTTTTTAAAAACCACTGATTTTCAACAATAACCTCTTTTTGTTCTAGCAGTTGTTTTAAATAAGTTCATTTGGTAAAATTACTTTTTCAAATCTGAAAACAGCTCTTATTTAAAATAAGTTAGTAACATATTGAAATAAGAGCATTTTTAAAGGGTAGTAGATATCAATTTTTTAAAAATTACAACATGGCTATATGTTGATTCATTTGAGAACCTCCTTTTTATTTATTTTTTTGCAGGGTTTAAAGATAGAAAAAATAAAGTTTGAATCATTAACCTTGATCAACCATCATTTAGGCCCCACGTTTGATTGATAATAACTCTTGGGAACTGCTTTGATTGGATGAATACAACCATTTGATCAGTGATCATTGATCAAATGGCTTGCATTTTTGTCGTCAATTATGTGGGTGGAGAAAAACAAGAGAATCACACCCACTTTTCAAATTGAAATTTTAGTTTATTTTTGGTATAGAAATTTGGAAAAAAAAAAAACATTTAAAGAGCACATTCAAACATGGTATTATTTCATCCAAACAACATTAGTGACCACCAAATTGACCGAGAACTTAATGAAATTGATCGAGAATGTAATGAAAATGACCGATAACTGAGTGAAATTGAGTTTTAAGCCGTTGAATTTGACCGAGAACTCGATGAAATTTATCGGGAAATTCACTAAATTGGCCGCGTACTTATGGAAATTGACCGAGAACTTTATGAAAATGACCGAGAACTGAGTGATATTGAGCGAGAACTTCATAAAATTGACTGGAAACTTCGTAAAATTGACCGTGAAACCTCGTGAAATTGACCGCAAACTTCTTGAAATTGATTGAGAAGTGCATGAAATTGACTGAGAACTGGATAAAATTGATCGAGAACTTTATGAATTTGACTGAGAACTTCATGAAATTGACCAAGAACTTATCAAAATTGAGCAACAACTCATTAAAATTGAGCGAGGAATTCACGAAATTGACTGCGAACTAAGTGAAATTGACCGAGAACTTCATGAAAATGATCGATAACTTGGTGAAATTGACCGAGAAGCTGGTAACATGACCGATAACTCGATGAAATTGAACGAGAAATTCATTAAATTGACAAGGAACTCGACAATTTGACTGAGAAATTCATGAGGTTGCTCAAGTTCCGGTGAATTTGAGCAAATATTTCGCTGACTTCTCGGTCAGCTTCATGAATTTCTAGGTGGAATTGCCTGAGATCTCGGTAAATTCTTTAGATTTTAAACATCCCTACCTCTCACAGTCGTCGTATCAGTGAAATCCGTATTGAAAAAGAAGAAGAAGAGTGCGTTGAAGTGAAACACGATTTACGGAGAAAAGCCTTCAAGATTCCACGTTTATCGCTGCATCCAGTTTGAGGGAATGAACGTAACCCTGAGTAAGATGGAAGATGATAGATGTACAATGATAGCATATGGAGATTCAATGGAGATTTAAGGAAGAAAGGGGGTGAAAGAAAGGATATTTTCATACAAATGAGTTAAGACGCTTTTTTGGGTGTGAGTGAAAGGAATACAAATTATATGCAATGGGCATTTTTGTCCGTTAAAACTGCATCTATACAACAGGGTAATAGTTTGGGAAATAAAGTTTGAGACTCGCAGAAAGGACGGTGAGTTAAAAGTGAGGCATACTGTCGGAAAAAACTCAAGTTTTTAATGGTTTGGCAATTGAGCCAAGCATCGAAGGAACAAATTACAAAATACCTAGGTTTCAAAGAACCTAGCTCATGTGATACTTTTAGGTTTCTTCTTCTAAAAAATTTCTTAAAGATTTATGATTTTCACAAAAAAGGGCAATGAATTTTCTAAAGCCCTAAAACAATCCTTTTGATGATAAAAATGACTAAAATGACATTTTCGCATTATAGAACTTGTGTGGTGTGCCCCACCATGATGATCAAACTGTCTAAAATTTAGCTCGATCCAAACATGAAGCTGGTTACACAGATGAGGTTGAGAAGATTCTTAGAATCTTTCTAGATAAGATTTGTCACAGTTAAGTTTCAAAAGTTGAAATACACCACAAGTGCCTTCTTCAATCATCACTGGCAAATAGTTGGACTGAATGCTTGTAAAACTGGCGAGTTCATTCTTTGGAGATCACCACCAGTCATAAAATGGGAAAGCATTCCTCTGAAATAGAAGCAGCACCTCAACATCTTCCAAGACTTGTTATCTTTGGAGAGCAAATTGCAACCGGGGCATTAAGATAAAAACCCCCTCCAAAGACACAAGTGAATCTCCTTCACAATTCTCAATTTGGCTGAAATGAGAAATTACCATAGGTGCTTTCTTCTCTCATATAGTTTTGTCCCTTGGCTTTATGATTTCTTTTATTGCTTTTTTTTAATTAGTCTAATACATTCTAATTTTGGTTTCTTGTAATCTTTGGGCTCTTTGATTGGTATCAATAACATCCCCAATGCAGTCTATTTCTGTTCACTGGATCCAGCAGTTGCTAGATGTGTGCTGTTGCTGCCTGCATTTTAGGCAGCAGCTGCTGTTATTTTGAGGTTCATGTTTGTCCCAGCTGTGGCGATGCCTTTTCTGCAATGGTGTCCTCTAGCTGCTGCTATTTTATTCTTATGCAGAGCTGTGAATTGATGTAGCATTTGGAGTCATGCATATGGATGCTGCTTTCTTCCTCTGCACAACTGGCCAGTTGCATCTCTGTCAGTTGCTGCTATTGCTGAGTTTGAATCCTGCTGATGATTCATGCACCCTGCTTTTATTGGGGCTGATGCTGGTTGCTCTGTTTCAATGTAGATGGTGGCTATAGAAGAGTTTTTTTTTTTTTTTTAAATAATGTTCTGCTGTTGTTCTCTCTCTAATTTTCACAATGGATCCTAAAAATCAAGGCCACGCCATAAGGAATAGTGTCAAATCATACTAAATTTACTATATATGGCCAAGATGAGTCTTGGTATATCCTGATTTTCAGGGAATCCATTCATCCCAGTGTGGCAAATCATATAAGTAGATTGGATGGCATATAAATATCAGGGTGGAACCTGCATGTACTTTGGACGATTGTGGTGGTGGGAATTACTATTTCAACTATTCGCCGGCAGGTGTTGGTTTTGGTTTTGGAAGATTTTGGGTACACCACCCACTCCGCATGGTCCATATAGGCAATTTGGATCATTGCAACATGCCCTGGATCTAGCTGCAGTTAGGGGTGAAACTTGGACAGGTGGATTTGGATTGAAGATCAACCTGAGCCCAAGTAGACTCTCAATCCAACCCAAGCTCAAGAGGACCCAGTTTGAAACCCAACCTGAGTACCAAACCTGGAGTCCTCCTCATACAAGGCAGAGATGTGAAAGATGGAGGAAACGTACGTATACTTAGAGAAAGTGGTTAATTGTGTCTACTGTATAATATAATCAGATTTATTTATTTTTTCCAATGGTTTAAACATTGCATTATCTCGTTTGGCATCTCTACTCTAATGGAATAAGAACTTTTGAAATAAGAGCTATTCTAATAACCTCTTTTTGTTGTAGCAGTTGTTTTAAATAAGCTCATTTGGTAAAATTACTTTTTCAAATCTGAAAACAGCTCTTATTTAAAATATGCATGTTTGGTAACATGTTGAAATAAGAGCATTTTTTAAGGGTAGTGGATATCATTTAAAAATAAAAAATAAAATTACAACATGGCTGTGTTGATTCATTTAAGAACCTCCTTTTTTTTCTTTTCTTTTTTTCTTTTTTCTTTTTTCCTTTTTCTTTTTTTTTTTTCTTTTTTTTTTTTTGCAGGGTTTGAAGATGGGAAAAAAGAAGAAGAAGAAGTGTGAATCATTAACCTTGATCATCAATCATTTAGGCCCCACGTTTGATTGATAATAACTCTTGGGAACTACTTTGATTGGATGAATCCAACCATTTGATCAGTGGCCATTGATCAAATGGCTTGCATTTTTGCTGTCAATTATGTGGGCAGAGAAAAACATGAGAATCACACCCACTTTTCAAATTGAAATTTTAGTTTCTATTTGGAATAGAAATCTGGTAAAAAAAACATTTAAAGGGCACATTCAAACATTGTATTATTCCATCCAAACAACATGTAGGTGAAATGTTATTTAGCTAAATTGCATCACCCTAGGAACTACTCTCTTAGGTATTCTATTTATGACAACATTTTACACAAGCAGAGTGATTATATGTATATGTAGGAAGAAACCAGGTTCATTAAATGATGGCAAGGAATAGGAAAGCAAGGCGGTGTGTAGGCGCAGTGGCCAACTCACAAGAAGCAGAGGGACAATGGATCATATTTTACAAAATATGGCCGTTGCAATAAGTTCTTTGTTATCTTTTCAAGCATTGCCAACTTGCAGGTTTGAAGTTTGCAAGTGCACCTTCTTGAGAGCTGTAAATTTGGCCGCCAAGTCATCGTAGTCAGGGAGTTTCGGATGTACATGGCCACTTAATCGATTGTGCTGCTGAGATTGAAAGGAAGCAGAACGTAGAGTTTGGTCTGTGGCTGTGATCTTGGGCCGTTCTGGTGGCATTGTCATGGCCCTTAGATAAGCTGGTCGTGCGATTGGTACTGGAATCTCCCTTGAGTAGGAGCTACAAGAAGAAGCCCTTCTGCCATGACGGTCTGATGGTCTTTGAGCTTCCTTGATCTGCATTTTAGACCTATGACTTTCAGAGGCTATAATAACACTACATGCTGCATTACTACATCCTTGGCAATCTGTACTAACCTGGATGTCCGTATGCAGCTCCATATCAAAATCCAAATCCGCACCTTGTATCTGATCCACAGCAACCCCAATCAGCTCCTGCTTGCTGTTTCCCTTATTGATAGCTAAACTGCTAGAAGCTTCCTCGCAGCTTATTGCAGCACCATGATTATTCTCCTCTTTCTCTTGTTGAAAATCACAAGAATGCTTGCCTGCCTGCAGTGCAACACCACTACCCTTGGAAGGACTTCCCCAATCATCTTTCTCGTCGCTGGCAAGGAAATAACATGGATGCTCCAAAGAACAGTCATTAACCATATCACGGTTGTTTCCATCCAATCTCCTATTGTATTTGCATCTACGGGACATGTGATTGTTTTCTACTTTCTCAGCCTTTATCTCCTGTGCATAAGAATATGATCGCTGGAATGATTGAGGCTTTTTCCCATGGTGGCCTCTAAATGAATAAGTCCTACTTCCTTCACTTGAAATCTGCCATTGGTGCTTTTTCTTATTGACCATCCTTCCATCTGCATGGGTGATCTCTCCGGTCTTGAACATTCGATTATCAGAATTTGACACAGAATGACAATGGTATCCATGGCTGAGAAGGACACCACTTGGTTTGGTTTTGTCCCACTGAAACCCCAAAGAACTAGTATCAGAACAGCCGCATTCCTCATCATAATACAACGCACATTCCTTATCATTTATGCTCAAGGCCACTGGCATGGAAGAGTCATGCTGTTGGTTGGGGATGTCAGGGAAAAGGCTCTTGTTTGTTCCAAGGAAATCATCCAATTCATGATCACTGTACACACAATTGTTATACCGTTGACTCTGCCCGGATAAGGATCTGTTTTTCAGCCTCCGTCCCACTGACTTCCTCTTCTTGCTAGGATGCCCCATAGTGCTGCTTTTATTGTGCAATCCGCTTAACTTGGTGTGCTTCTTTGATTGATCATAATCTACTACATCTGACAGAATTTCTCTATCAGCTCTGAAGGATTTCTGGCTGCAATTACCATTACTGTTTGCATCTTTTCCGTCTCCATGTGAGACAAAATTTTCAAGTTCAATTCTTGATTGAAATGGCTTTCTTGTGGACGTACATTTACTCTCATGTGGCTTCGGATGCGTGTCTCTCTCGAGACATTTTCCATCCTTGCATTCATTGCCTTCTTGCCTCTTGCAGTGAAAATCATCCAAATCATCAAGATAAACTATAATGCTTTCAAGCAACTGCGTTGAACTTTCCATCACAGTTCCTTCTGTTCTTTCCACCTTATGCTGCGGAGAGGCAGTGGAAGGACTGCTCGGGCTATGCGTTCCTTGATCACTCTCTCCAACAGACCCAGGATCTGATTTCTTAAGCTTCTCCATATCTTGTGCTTTTTTATGGATTGTTAGAGCTACATCTGGGGCATGATTTTTAACTATGGCAGCATAGACAGAGCTACTGTTATTCGTAAAACTCGAGTGATATTGAAAATAAGCCTCTCCTTCCTTGCAATTTGACGATGAATCGTGGGATCTTGCTTCCCCTTGCAGAAGACCAATTTTTCTTTCATTCTTTTTCTGAAAAGAATGGAATATCTCTTTATGATTCGAAGATTGCATGTCAGTTCTTCGAATGTCGCTATAAACAACTTGAATGTCCTTCTCAAGGACTTCCTTTCCTTGCACACAATCAGGATTATTATATACCTGTAATCATAGAACATGGAGAGAAGAACATCAAAAACTTGTTTAAATGGTGTAAAAGAAAAGAGAGTCAGAATTCTGAATATGACACGCACCGATCCTTCGTTAATGTGAACCTTTTGGTGTGGGAGATCGCACCCATGTCCTATCTCTGGATGCCACAGTTGGATGTTGTATTCTATAGCAATTTCTTCTATTATTCTGAGCTTTACATCATTTGATATTGACCTTGTGCACAGCTTCTCAGTTATCTGTATGAAAAAAAAATAAGGTGCCGTAATGAATCCAAAGGATAGCCATGCAAATGGAAGGTCTACATTGAAAAGGGTGTTTCTGAACTTGACAACCTGCCGGTTCACTAGATTCCCAGGAAATAATTCTACAGCGCCCACAGCAAAATCATTCCCGTAACGCTCTCCAAATAGCTTCCGTAGCGTTTGAAGCTCAGGCAAATCTGCACATCTTGCAGCAGCAAATATTAGAGTTGAGACTGCTTCCTTAATGTCATTAGGGCAATCCCTGAAATAACAAATTGGAAAACATACATCAGATGATACAACCTGCTGAGCAAGCCATTCGTAAAACAAAGTGAAACTTGCTAATGGGGGTGGGGGAAGTGATGTTGCTTTCTAAGCGAAGGTTAGTTCTCTGATTATCAGGAAGTGGATCTAAACTTATAAGAATTATACCTATGTCTCCGAATATAAGGAAGGTTTATAATGATGAATTCACAGAAGTGGTCCAATAGATCATATGCGACTAGGATGCTCTGATCCTTAAAGAGCTGCTCTACCTGCAGAGAATGGAGGGTTCAGTGTGCTTTACAAGACAGCAGTAAAGGTTTATATGGTCAAGAGACTTTAAACATAGAGATGAAGAAATAATCAAGTTATAAATAAATAAATATAAAGATAATGAAAAAGATCGGAAAAAAAAAAAAGAAGAAGCCCTGAGCAGATCGAAAGGTTATATACTACATGGAAAGTGATGGAAAATTTAATTATGTAAAAATTAAAATTTAAAGAAAGACTATAACAGGACAGAGAATGTTGCACACAAAACTAGAGTGGCTTTAGCTATTGATTGTAGAAGATCTTTTGTGGCTTTTAGCTGAAGAGGACTGTCTGCACATGTTTGATGGTAACAGAGACATAGTGGCTTCTTAGTCTGAGATGTAAGGTTTTTAATTTTTCTTTTCCTTTTTCTTTTCATTAGATCTCACTGGCCACCTCTGCATAAAAACCATGTTACTGGATCATTGCTGTGATGGTTTTGATCAATGAACATTTCTTGATCGATCGATCCATGCTTCCTTTGCTACCAACACATCCATATATTGTCTAGAGTTTTGATGATCCAAGCGTTCACCAAGAGAAAATCAGACGGTCCATTCACCAAGTGATTCACACGCAATGTTGGAAATCGACTGCTAGATATTTTTTTAGACATTCATATTTTCCTACGCGTGATCCACCTGAATTATGAGCCAGGAAACAAACATCATGGACCTCATTGATGAGCGGCTGGGAAATGGCAGTACTCCTACTCGTAGCTATGTAGCTACAATTAAAACCTACCTTTCTAATTCTGTAATCATATCCAATCCTGAAGTTGAAACGTCAAAATAGAACTGGTGATGAAATAATTAAATTGTAGTGTAGAGAAGCTAATGAAATTATTTCGGTAAAATCTTCTCATTGTCATGTGTAGTAGAAATAGGAAATTTTGGAGTTTTCTAACCAACCCAACAAAAGGCTTGCAGAGAAAGAGGATTGTTTACTATTTTATCAATGATACATACGCGAAAGAAAGCACTCTGCTGCTGGCCAGTGTCGAGGAGCTGAGCAATATCAGATCGTAGGTGTTTGATGATGGCATCCCTCTTGTTCCTCAGCAGCTTGAGACGGCAACGGACACACCTGATCAATTCCTTGCTGCCACAGAGACAGAGGCGAAAAGAATAAAAAGTAAATACAAGGGCAATTTTAGATTGGATTGTTTCATGTTAGTAATTTGGGTGAGTGAGAGTTCCTTGTCATACCATCTGGAGGCCTTTCGCCAGCCAAAAAGAATGTCCAGCATCATTGGATTTTGGGCTTCTTTAACAAGTGTTTGTATTCTAAAACTCTCTACTTAACACTACTACCATGGATCAGTCTTCCTCTGCTGCTACTGCAACTGATTTCATGTTAGATGATGAAAATCATTTCACTTGACGACACGCACCCATCCATCTAGCAGCTATAGAGAGAGAAAGAGAGTGCTCTTAGAAAAGATCTGTAACCATCGAGTTTGATTCATACATAGCGGTCCACCTGAAGAATGAAATTGTCTAAGTTTTCAAGCCATATGGGAAGCTTAGATCTCATGCAAGTGTTTCATATTTGTACGGTTGTGCCCTCTTGTTGAATTAGCAAAGAAAGCTACTTTTTTCTTCTTCCTTTTTTTTTGGTGGGTGGGGGGAAATAAATCCATGAGGCTTGTGTGTTTTTAGATAAATTTAAATATGAAATTTAGAAAACATTTTATTTTGGTAAATTTCCTAAAATGGAAGAACTGTGATAAGAAAAATTAGAAAGGTGAGAAGAGAAGGCTGGCCATGTTGGACTGGAGAGTCATTTACTATATTTATGGACGGTCTAGATCATCCAATCCATCTAAACAACCAAGTGGAAACCGTTTCTCAAAATTAAAGACATGTGATCATCTATAGACAGAGAAGTTTTTAGAAAAAAGAAAGAATTAAAAAATAATAATAATAATAATAATAAAAGTTTTCATGCCTCGATTGGTAGAGCAAGAAGCTGGCACACATGAAGTATTTCTTTCTTTTCTTCAATAATCTTTCTATTGCTTATTGATCTTGGAAAAGAATATTGCTTGACTGAAATTTCCCATCAATCCACAAAGTAACTGAGAGAGAGAGAGAGAGAGAGAGAGAGAGAGAGATGGTTTTTAGTAAGTGAAGAGAGAACTTTCTGAGACAGAGATTGGTAGCTTTTTGTTAGTTACAGGAGGTTGTATGATAGTGGGAGAGTGTACGAGGGACGTGCGTATATGCGTGGGTGGGAGAGGAGGAGCTTGAGATAGAGAGACGTGGCGCGATGATCCATCAAATGCATCACCTCGCCCAAAAGAAAACTCAGGTGGGCCACATCATAGGGAGTGTATACCCACCGTTCATTTGTGTAGGGGAGCCTGTATACGAATTACCATTTATCTTACCATGTATGAACAGTCGCAGCAAAAATCAAGCCCTTCTCCAATCTCAGTCAAGCCCGGCCGGTTGAAAATCAAGGGTAACCTCGTTGCTTGTTTTTCCTGGCCCACCCAAGTTTTGAACCATGTAGGCCCCACTTCTTACCTTTCTCAGGACCGGAATCCTCAGCAGCAACACTTGTCTCATGAGTCGTTTGGCACCGTGGATTGGAGTGGATTCGTAGGCTTTCAAATTCCCTAGTTATTTGGCCCCATAAAGTAAACGGGGGTTTCAAGTTTTAAATTCTTGAAATCTACGGTGAGACCTTGGATTACACCTAAAATCATTTCAATAGTTGTAAGTGTAATATATGTGTCAGTATACACTATTATTCTATTGAGCACGTGGCCTACTAATGATGACCAGCACTATCCAAATATTGTCTATATAAATTAGCACGGTCCTAGCATTGTCCGGCACCATCGAAACATTATCCATGTAAATCAACTATTAAAAATAATTGGTTAGCCACTCAGACATGATCTTGTGATTGTGGCCAATTCGAGATTCAGAAATTTATCATTTTCTGGCAAAACATATATTTCAGGGGGCTTATTGTGTCAAAAATTACATATCTCACTAATTAGAGATATTAAAGTTGATTTTGTAATATCCAAACCCCTATAAGTATATCATGCATATCTACTTTGGATTAAAGTTGATTCACACTCTGAGAACGTGAATATCTTGCAAAAGCCTTTCTTAGGAAGTTCCTGGGCCAGAAACTTAAGTGGGGCCCATTGCGATGTTCGTGAGAAATCCATACCGTCCATACATTTTTTGAAATTATTTTAATAAGTGAGGTGAAAAATGATCCGGATCCAATACTCAAGTGGGCTTAACTAAATAAAAAGGTGGGTAAGGAAATTCCTATTGAAAACTTTATGGGCTCAATAGTTATGTTTAGATGTCATACATACCGTTCTTAATATCATTCTTACTGAGATGAATTGAAAACATAAGTATTGGAATGATTCAATACTTAGTTAGCCCAACAAATGGACGTTGAATCCTCATATTTTTGGCCCACTTTAGTATTAGATCCGTCTCAATTTTTATCCCATGCCTTAAAATGATCTCAAAAAATATATGGATCACAAAAAACACGTTAGCCACACTTGTTTTGGCCTCACTTAGGTTTCTAGCGCAGGAACTTCTTGCAAAGGCTTTTACCAGAAATCCTCGTCCACATTCTGGGGGGACTGGGATTGTGTCCTACCCCTGCCCTTATGGTAATCCGTCCGGGCAGGGCTCTATGGAGCCCACTGTGATGTAAGTGTTTTATCCGTGCAGTTCAATGCTTTTTTTAGATAATTTTAATATATGAACTAAAAAATGAGGCAGGTCCAAAGCTTAAGTGGACCACAAAGTGGGGATTGAATGTCTACCATTAAAAACTTCTTAAGATACGGAGAAGTCTCAGATGAAGCTGATATTTGTGTTTTCACTTCATCCATATCTACATGACCTTATGAATAGGTTGTATAGAAAAAAAAATAAAATATCTCATTGGCCTTTAGAAAGGTTTCAACGGCGAGTGTCATAATCTGTGTAAGTTCCTTTGGCTTAGTCCCTTAAACCTTGAACTTGCCTCATTTCTTGGTTTACATATTAAAATTATCTAAAAAAAGCATTAAACGGGTGGAGGTAGGACGCAATCCGCACCGGGGTGCCAAAACCCTCGGTGAAGGAAACGGATTGGCTACTCCCCTGCTTTGTGGGCCCAACCAGGAGTCTATTTTTTTTAGATCATTTTATGGAATGAGACAAAAAATGAGTTATATCTCAATCTCAAGTGTACGGGAAATAGTTTTGAATGAACTTAGACCATTAGAAACTTTTTGGGGCCATAAAAGTTTTGGATCAAGCTGATCTTTTTTTTTTCCCTTCATCTAGGTCTATATGACCTAATCAACAGATTGGATGTCAGATAAACAATACAGGGGGCTTTAGGAGGATTTTAATGGTGGATTTCCAATCACTATTGTTTTTCTTTGGTGTGGCCCACATGAGATTTATATATCATTAATTTTTGGGATAAAGCCTTAAAATAATCTGTAAAAATGGATGAACGGCATGGATGAAACACATACATCATGGTGGGGCTCACAGAGCACCGACCATCAGCCACCCGGCTAGTGGCAGGGGGATTAGCCAGTCCGTTTACCCCGGTAAAAGCTTAGCAGGTGTCACCCGTACTGCGGCGCCCACCTTGATGATGCGTTTATATACACGCCATCCATCCCTTTCTCCCACCGATTTTAGAATGAGGTACCAAAATTTATCTAGATCCAAATCTGAAGTGGACCACACCACAAGATACAATGATAACTGGGATTTTGATCTTACTATAATTTGGGATTGCGTCCTAAAATTATAATTTGAAATCTGGCAGTGTATGATTCTTGATACACGAATATTAACCCAGTTAAACGGACTAAATTTTGGAACCCGAATTGGCTAATTCACGCTGGGAAAATCAGATTGGTTGAACAATCTTCAACCATGATACAGTATTCCTCAACCACTGTCACTCTCACTCAACCACCTGCCCATTTCTCATTTCTTTCTTTCTTGTTTGTCGGTTAAAGCAATATAGAACTGAAAGTCAGGTGACTGGTTTCAGGTTTTCAAATGATAGGTTATCAACTCTCTCTTTTTCTCTCTAAAGCTGATGTTGGCTGGTGGCCAACTGACTCTATTAAAGGGGTTTTAGGAGAGAAACGAAAGCACGAAAAGGGAAGCCTCATGATAAGGAAGAGGTCCCTCTTCTTCCTCTCCATTATATATATATATATATATATATATATATATATATATATATATATATATATTCTTTTCTTTTGAGTTGAGAAAGAGGGATGAGTGGCATGCTTTTCATTAATAAAGTCGTCCACTTTCAGTAATGATGATGAGCAGCATGCATCTCCACTTTTACAATTACTTTTCCACCACAGCATCTGTACCTTCCATTTCAGTTTTCTGTGCTTACAAGTGGGTCCCTTTAGTTTATTCATCCTAACTATTCATCTATTTTATCCTACAGTGGATGGTATGTATGGCTCACCTAGATGCATGTATTCCATACCCATGTTGCGAATGCATTTTTCTATGTCATTTTAGAACATGAACCTAAAAAATATAGCAAATCTAAATATCAGGTGGTCCATGTCATTGGAAATAAAGGTTATTCACGGTTAAAAACTTTGATTTTGTTTCCCTCATGCGAGTTTATGTGACCTTATCAGCAGGTTGAATGTCAAATAAACAGTATGATGAGCCCTATGAAGTCTTTTAATGGTGAGGAGGCGTTCTTTCCTATGATATACTTTACACGAGATTTGGAACAAAATGGATATAAAATACATACATCAAGGTGTGCCCTACGGTAAGGACCCACTGTATTTGGGTGAGAGGCTCAAGCTCCACCCCATTGTCCTATATTTTAATTTCAGGGTTTCTAGATTCTTAACACATTACCATCCGACGAACCTTTGGTTTACCTTTATCTAAAGCTCAAACGGTGTTCTGGAAATAACCTATACATGGAATCTTGTTTAGACGTACATTATATTATTTTAAAGGCATAGCCCCAAAACTAGGAGTACGTACCATCAATTCTTAATAACTTATCCTTTTATTCAATTGTTTCTTGACCTATGCCTTGACCTTCCTTGAATATTTAAAAATACAATGCAGTTTTTTTTTTTAAAGATTATTTATATATAAGAAATTTTAACCAGGATAGTCATGTGTCATGGCAAAATGTATTACATGGAAGGACTTGGATTGCATCCTACCCATGCTGCTGTGATTTATATGTTTTATTCAAGCTGTTAATCATTTTTATAAGATAATTTAAGATATGTGCCAAAAAATGAGATAGGTACGGGTATTAATTGGACCATAAAGTGAGGATTGAACTTCCACAATTAAAAACTTCTTGGAAGCAGAGAAGTTACTGAATAAGTTGATATTTATATTTTCACTTCATCCACACCTACATGACCTTATGAATATGTTGGATGGTAAAAAAATATTACAGTGGCCTTTAGAAAGGTTTCAATGGTGGGTGTCATTATTGCCACAGCTTCCTTTGGTGTGGTCCACTGGAACTGTGGACCTGCTTAATTTTTAATATCATTTCTTAAAATGATACGAGTTTAGAAAGGTTTCAATGGTGGGTGACATTATTGCCACAGCTCCCTTTGGTGTGGTCCACTGGAGCTGGGGACCTGCTTATTTTTAATATTATTTCTTAAAATGATGCGAGAAAAGTGAGGAACAGCGTGGATAAAACACTTACATCATGGTGGGGCCACAGAGCCCCGCCAGGACGGATCATGCACTCCGCCTACTGCAAGGAAAGTCTTTTTAAAATATTCGTTGTACGGATCTGCATATCTTCTTAAAATTTAAAGGATTGAAAATGTTCCTGCCTTGAGCACCACGCCACTAAAGAAACGAGTTGTAGATTTCCTAGGGCAGAATTCTTATACTGACAACCTAGGTTGGGCCAGCTTGATATTTGTGAGAAATCCACCTGTCCATCTATTTTCTGAACTCATTATAGGACATGAGAAAAAAATGATCTAGATTTAAGGTTTGAGTGCGCCATGTAAGAGGTAAAACTAAGGAAAGAAATGCCTACTATTAAAATTGGGGAAAGAAAGAAGAACGGACAGATAGTGTGGATTTCTCACAAGCATCGTGATGAGCCCCACCTAGGTTGCCATGGGGGCTGGGGTAGGATGCAATCGGCTTCCATTGGAAAGAAGTTAGGGCCTGTTTGGGCGGCCGGATTAGAAGGGATTGAATGGTATTGGAAGGAATTGAAAGTTAAATCTCGGGATTTGCCGGGCGTCCTAAAGAGACTGGGTAACCTGATCCTAGTATATAACAATCCCATCCCATGGATCTTAAGACAATCCACTGACAACACTATCATTACCTTTAAATCCCATCCAATCCATCCTAATCTGTTCAAATTTGTCTGGGACATATTTGGTTTAAGGGATTGGAAGGGATGGGAAGGTTTAATCCCAAGAATGGCCGGGTGAGCCAAACAAACTCAATATAGCAATCCCATGGATACTAAGACAATCCACTGACAACACTATCATTACCTTGAAATCCATGCCATCCACCTTGGTATCATTCAATCCCTTCCAATCCACCCAGAAAACGGGACCTTAGGGGAGCATATTAGGTGAGACCCAACGTAATCTAAGAGGGTGTGGCCCCTACTATGGGGCCCACCTTGATGCATGTATTCTGTATCCACACTATCCATTTGTTTTTTTTCAGATCATTTTAGGGCAATATCCCAAAAATAAATCAAATTCAATAATCAGGTGGACCATATACCATAGGCATCAGTGGTTATGGAACATCCTACTGTTAAAAATTTCTTAGGGGCACCTTAATGTTTCCATAGTGTTTATTTTCCATCCAATCTGTTTATAAGGTCACATAAGCTAGAATGAAGGGAAGAAATAAATATCAACTTGATCCAAAACTTTTGTGGCTTATTAACTATCAATCACCACTATTTCCTATCGTGGGGTCCACCTAATAATTCGATCTACTTCATTTTTAAATAATGCCTTAAAATGAAATGGAAAATTGGATGGACACCGTGGATATAGAATACACACATCAAGGTGGGTCCCATGGGTAATGGCCACACAATAATGGGTGAGGTTGGGTTTCACCTGATCCACTTCCCTTCCCTCTCGGGTGTACGCGATTGCTGGGAGAAGCCTTCTGTGCAATCTTTTGATGGAACTTAGGTGGGGCTACCATGATGTTTATGAGAAATCCACTCCCTTCATCTATTTTGAAAGCTTAATTAACTACATGAGATAACAAATGAGAAGGATCCATGACTCACAAAATGATAATGGTGGCCATTGACTATCAACTATTTTCTTGTGGTGTAGCTCACTCTTCTTGTTATGGCCTTCTATGAAATTCCAACAAGAATGGATGGTGTGAATTCGACCCATACCCAATGGTGGCCCCACATATGGTGTCTAAAGCTTCATAACCCTCAATAATGATAACCTCAAACCTTCACACATAACAACCTAGGCAACATGGATCCTAACAACCTGGACGCTTAACACATGGTAACCACGCCGATGATAACCAAAAGTTGATCTTTAATTTTTTTTTATATTTTGAACTCTTGGTTTTGCAGACATTTTTGTGCAAGGGTCACGTTTGCAATCACTTGATACTATTATATATATTTTTGAATGCTTGATTGCCTTATTTATTGAACCTCTTTAAAAGTTTTTGGCAAGACCATGTTCGGTTAGCCGTACAATTTTTTGAAAATAATCCTAAACTTCATGATACCCTTATACATAGGCTTTGGGGCTGTCTTATCAGCCTTCTTTATTCTTATTTAATTTCTAAGTCTAGACAATGTGGATGGCCAATGCCTTTGGCGTCCACACATTTGGAGGGTTTCTTGATAACCTGCCGTCGAGTCTCTTTTATGGCTTCTTTTATAAGATAATCGGTCGTGCGAGAAAAATGTCATTCTCTTATAGTAGACCTTGGTCAGCTTCTTATCTTTTTCTTTCAACCGCCCTTTTCTTGCATAGGTATCTTGATTTGAACCATTCTATTGTAGGTGAATGTTGTCGGGGTTGGTTGTGAGAATTGTTCGGCAATCCATCCATTGTTGATGATGTCCATTATCTGTTAGACGAACTCAACATATTGCTGGTCCCTATGGACCCCAACCCGCTCTGTTGGTGGTTACTTCTTATTCCCTTTCTTATGGCTACAGGTAGCCACTAGCTAGAACAAATAGGTCAAGGGTGAGCACCTGTTGCGTACGTCTCAAAGACAGTAATTACTCCCTCATGTACTTGATTGGTTGTTGCTACATGTTTGTCCCCAGGAGAACATTATAGGGCCTTTGCTTGAGCTGAACTTCCCAAATAGTAGATGGTTGGTTGGGAGGGAAAGCCTTCCGCTTGTTGGCCTAATATTCGCTGGTCTTGTCATGACGTGAGACAAGTGACCATAGATGATGTCTTCCACGATATGAGAAAAAACTCCTCCCTTGGAATGACATAGTCTTGGGCTAGGGTTGAGACCACTGCGGTGCCTGATGCTCCTTTCAACCTTTCCTTCTTTAGCATTCGCAGCGTATGAAGGTTGGAGAGTTGGGTTTCAGGCTACTTAGATTGCTTGAGGTTTCATAGTCTTGGTAGATCATCAAAGCTTTCCCTTTGTCGTATTTAGAGGGCGGATTGTTACTCCGATCGGATTTAGCCTTTTCAATAGGATTGGCTGAAATGGTAGCCTTTTCGGCCATGTCAGTTGTTAATACTCTGAAAGTGACATATGTGGAAGAAAGTAATTCCTCTGTCTTAGTCTACAGGGTACGGGTGCACTCGACTGGGCTGCCTTGCTTCTATGGGTAATAGAGTGGCTCATATACTTTTTGAACGTGTGGCTTACCTTTGCAACATTTACCTGAATGATGTTGACATCGACCGTTCCCTGATCTGCAGAAGTATTGGATTCCATCACCTATTTCTCCATTTTAAAGAAATTGAGTAATCCCTTTTCGATGTTCTCTTACACTAAGCTTCTAAATACAATATAACTTTTAATCAAGTGTCGCTTAGTACCGTTCCATTTACAACATTCTCCTTTCTTTAGCTCCTCGGTCGAGATAATTTTTTTGTTGGCAAGAAGCTTGATAAACTTGCATGCCAGAAGTTGATCAAATATTTCCTCAACCTGAGAAATGTCAAACGAATAAATTAAGGTTGTTGGCCTCAGGGGTACCCTTCCTCGGGGTTACAATAACTAGTGCTTTATATTATGTCCCTCCCAGGGCCTTGCACTCACACATTGTGTACCGACTATCTCAGCCATAGTCACCTCGAAGCAAACACCATATTCTTCATTCAACTGTGCGGGTATTACATCCTCTATGGCCAAATTATAGTTACGACTCATGTAATAGGCTCCCTTGAATGAACTTATCCGTCATTGTTCTTCTTGGAGAATTCACTCATATTTGGCAGCCCTAATTGACAACTTGAACATGTCTTTGAAGTAGGCTCCTTTGAACTTCTTTTGAAGCTCAAAATGCATGTCTTCTTTAGCCAACCTATCAAACTCAGCGTCGAGCAGGATAACTAGGTAGCGGTTCCTCGAACACTTAAAGTGAACAATAAATTGTTTGGCTGATTCCTCTAGTGATTGCCTTAAACAACAGAGGTCAACCATGGAAACTTCCAACTCAACTCGATGGAATTGCATGTAATTCTTTTCTTCCATCTTGACTTAGGTCCGAACTAAATTCACTAGTAGGTTGATATACCACACGAATGCAATTCCCGTTAGTGAATTTCTAAACAAACGGAGTTTCGGAAAATCATTCCGGGATGCTTCTCCACATTGCATGGTGAACCAACCTATGTGTTCAATGGTAGAGGTCTCGTTGTCCCCTGAAAATAGGGTAAACTTTGAGAATCTGAAATTTATGGGGAATTCATGATATAGGTTGAGGTTGGCTGAGGCAATTGTTGGTCATTTAAGTAAGTTCCATACTCCTGAATGAGTCCTATCACATCTTCTTGGGTGATTGTCCATTAGGAGCCTTTCTACTGTTGTAAGGCCTAGTACCTTTGTGGTTGGCCAGGATCAAAATCTTATACCTCACCTAGTATGGGTATAGGGATTGGTGCTACCAGTGGTTGCCCACCAGGCACCTCAAGCCTTCGGTGACATTTTTGGGGCAAAGGTCGTACATAGGGTTGCCCCCCAAATGCCTCTATCCTACGAGGTCCTAGACATACTGGGACTTCGATCGAGGATTGTCCCCTGAGCGTGGCATTTCGCCATAGTTCATGGTAGACCAGGGCCATGCTCGAGCGTTTCAGTCTTATATGAGCCATTGTATAGTTGGGGCATGGTTGAAGGTTACCCTATGAATCCTTATGCCCTGCTTTGCTCTTGGTAAAAGGTTTGCATATCCTAGGTTGATCCTAGGGGTACGTAGCCCTCTGGGCTCCATTATAGTAGGTTGATCCATTCTAGGGTTGTCCCCGAAGCGGGTCGGCCGTAAGGCCATGCGATAAAGGCACCTCAATTATCTCGTTAACATGGTTGATTGATCCGATTAGGACGTAACTCTTAGAAATGCGGTAACTCTATCAGCCAAGACCTTCTAGCTGGTTAAAGTTGTGGTCGTTCTACTCTTCCTTTACTACCAATGAGGGCGGTATAAGTCAGGCTTTTGGCTCATTTTGGCTGGCTCTATTTGAGGGCTCAACTGATTGTATTGCCAATGAGAGAATATCTTTTAAATGATTCAATTATCTGGAGATGTCTCTCAACATTTCTCTCACTCATTTCTGCTCGTAACTTAGCATCTCTATTGATCGGTTGCATACACTTTGTGATTTTCTCAAGGAATGCATCAAAGTCGAATGGGGTGCGTTGGGAGGATGTTCCTGTGTCAACGTCGACAACGGATTCATGACGTTGAGCCAGATTTTGATGTTCCTCAGCAGCATTATTCATGGAACTAGTTTTTCTTTCTTTTTTTTTTCTTTTTTTTTTTTAAAATTTGTTGGCATCTCATCTTAATTGAGAAATACACACGCTGTTAGGTCCCATTGGGAGTAACAAAAGAGGTGTTGCTCTCGATTCAGCCAATCAAGGCCACTCTTGTGATCAAGGGCATGGATCGGAAGCACGTGTGTGTGTATGATTGCGTGTGTGCTAGAGTCTACTCGACTTAAGGATATTAACTGAATTGGTTGGTACCTCTGCACTGAGATAGACAGATTTGAGATTGGATCTAGACCTAGAGTCTTCTTGACCACCAATTGATTGATTTAATGCATGTCGTTTTTAAGAAATTTGAGTAAGGGAAGGAGTTAGCCCTCACGAATGAGTTCTTTCTTACCTTGTATCATTGATTATGGAATCAATCAGTTTAAGGATATTATATTTCACCAGCCCTTTAATATGGTATTCTTCAATTAAAATAGAAGATTTGCACATAACAAAATAAATGCTAGCATAAGCACGATTGACCTTTATTAATGTATCAACCATGTTACAATTGTCATGTTTTACCCTATTATTAAAGCAAGAAGTAAGTTAAATACTTGATGAGCCTATTAGAATAGACAATCGAGGTAGATGGTCAGCAGGATATGGCCAGGGTATGAACAATTGAATTGGAACTTAGATGGATATAAAGATCTGACAACTTAAAGTTGCAGATATTTAATCTACTCCTAAGATAAACGTACTTCAGTGGGAGCTGTTGGGCAGTAATAAACTAGTTAAAGGAAGGTAAAATAGGCATGAATGTAAAGTATACATGCACATAAATGTGTTTGGCATGGAGTCTCAAGCTTCTTTTTTTTTTTTTTTTGACAGGTTCTTCTTTTATAGCTTTCTCGAGGTGGTGAAAGCCTATCATTGGGCTTCTAGGTCCTTCGAGATTCTTAGTGCAAGTTTTTCGAACACAAGACCTTTTTCGTAGTGAACTAGGGTTTGCTTTGGAAAGAAAGATCTTTAGACTCACTGGCTTCTCAGATCTTCTTTTTGTAGCTAATCCTGTGTAAAGATTTTTGGACCCACTAAAGATCTGGCTTGGTGCTCCCATGTTCTTTTGACGAAGACAATTAGACAAAGGTTCAGGAAACTCAATGGTTGATCTTTATCGAATGTGGCCATTCAACATCTCTTAATTGCTCACCTTTTCAACTTTAAGGTGTTGGTCGATCTAGATCAAACCATCTCCTTCATTCTTAACTATCCTTGAGGTGATGATTTGGAGTGAGATGAGATTTAACACCCGATAATGATATGTTATCGGATCAGGTTGGATCTAGTTTTCCTATTCTCTTAATTTTGAACTGGTCATGGTTACAAACCCAACTCAAATGATATTTTTATTTCTCCTAATCGTGGCCTAATTCAAGGTTGGGTTCACTTAGATATTGGTTCAATATACAGTTCTTCAGTATCTTCTACATTGTTACTAGGTATCTGAACATCTCTAGGGAAATTTTTCATTTTAGAAGGATTGTAAGAGACAACCTCACTGATGTAGAGCGGGTCGCAGACAATTTCATGGCCAAGATGGATTAGAAAAGGCACGGTCGGCAACAGAAGTGATCCGGACCATCGGACCTTAGATCGGGCATATCTCACAATCCGGAATGAGTTATCTGACGTAAAATATATGAATTTGGGGTAGGACAAGCTACTTTAGCCAACCAACCCTGCTATGCTGGGTTGCGCAGCCCGGATTTGCGAGAAATCCCCTGATCAACAGTTGTTTCCCCATTTTAATTTCGTTTTTATTATAAATAGTAAGTTTTAGTTTTATTATAACTCTTCATCCGTTGGGCTTTAGGAGTTGTGTCCAACATGAAAAGTGCTTAGGATAATTAGGAGAACGGTTTGGTGAAGCCAAATAGGACACTTACTATTTTGGGCCGAAAACCTTGTGCACTAGTAGACATCACGACCGTCTATAAATAGTAAGTTTACTATTTATAGTAAGTTGCGAATTATAGGAGTTTTAGTTGTAGTTTGAGTCTGATTTCTTTCCTATTGCTTGGTTCCCTTATTTAAAGGGATGTGAACTCGTTTTATTTCATTCATTAATCAATTTCAAATTTATTAGAAATTATTTTTATTTTCTGCTTTCTTTCCTTGTGGATTCGAGAAGTCTATGTGAGGAGTCCAGAGAAGTTCCGTGGATTCGGAATATTTATCATCTTGAGGAAGATGGTACTCGACCTCACGTCCTTCCCTGCGTCACTCACGGATTAGATCATATCTAGTTGTGAGAAAAGAAAAGATATGCTCACCATCGGATATTTTATAACTATGTCAAGCACATCTCTCATTTAATGGGCATATTAATTGGGGCCACATGGCATGCAAAAATTCATCCCCTTAAAGGGCCTGATTAGAGTTGTACAATTGCAATAATAAGAGAATATGTAATACTAAAGGAAGATTAAAAAAAACATAGGTGTGAGTACGATTCTGGCACAAAATGGATTTAAATATAGGGATACTTCGAACAATGCACCACGCAGTCCACTTTCTCAATTGAACTGTTTCCTTAGCATGATGGCTCATGCGTACATTTTACTATGGCATCAAATGATTAAAGTGGATTTCACATGAACATCATGGTAACCCCCATAAAATTCAAGGGCGTACATCTTTCTTCCAACTTCTTTTTTTTTTTTTTTGATGTGGTCCACATTAATCACAAGTCAACTCTAATTTTTGGCCTGGCTCATACTTGGAATGGAATATGCATCCAATGGTCGGAGTGGCATGATGAGCCTTCCAAAAATCAAGCCCCAACATCGCTTTCCAACAACATAGAGATTATTTAGAACAAAAGAAATTGAAGGTGATGCTGCTATTAATTTTGATGGCCCATGGGCCTCTGTCACCATTTCCAATATCATTTAGTCGACTTAAATAACTGATGGTCGATGGATCTGGTTTTTGAGGCCTTGCCTAACGGGGTGACAAACCAAGTGGTTGTCGTAGATTTAACATAATTAAACATCATGATCGGGCCTCACCTGAGCTACTGATTCATTTGCTCGCACTGCGGCCAAGAGAGTAGTTAGTAGAATGATTATCACATCTGTTTGACAACCTTTCCGGAAAAAAAAAAAAAATACTGAAAATGTAAATTAGGTAGTTGTTTGTAAAACTCCCATTTAAAATGAAAGAAATTCAGTAATCTTATTTGAATAAATAAGTGTCCATGAATCCATGGTTATGATTATTCAAATAATCTGATTCTCTAAATCTCGCTTGTCCTCATTGGATTCCTCAATCTAACCAGTTCAGCTCAATTAATCACGGATAATGTATGCCACATGTGCAATTCCTGAGCGGTTGCACATCAAGCGTCATACGCTGCCAGAGTATGGTATCACTCCCCCTCACAATCACATTCTAGGAATTGGCCTCTTGCCTATGCTACCAGTCATATGTAGCACCCAAATCCTCTACCTTATCATGAATAAGCTATGATCTGTTGATGTAACATGAATAATCATAACCATGGATTGATGGTCCAAACAATAACCAATGCCCAGATCTTTCTAGCATAATCAATATATAACATCCATTTTCTAAGACATTGATAGGCTTGTTAGGAATCCGGTCAAAATGTTTCTTGAGATGGATGGAAATCAAAGGCAGGCCCCACATGATGGATGATCCATTTCATTGATCAGACATTTTCTAGTATAATCAACATGAATCATTGTTCTCCTAGCCATTCATCAGATGATGATTAAGATCATCCTATCAAGGTAGACGCCACACGATAAATGGTTCACATCAAAAGGTTTGACCCTTTCTAATATAATAAACATGGATTCTCCACTTTCTTAATTATTGATTAATGAACCATTGAAAGAATTATTTTTAAGGGATCGGTACGCGAATGTGGGCCCAAATAATAGACAATTAAAAGAGAGCCGACTCACATTGAATTACATGCATTGCCCTCCAATCTCATATATGTAGAAAAGGTTGTGTATGCACACAAACATGTCTAATAAGATGACTGACAAGATTAGGTCATCCAAATATTAAAAAAAAAAAAAAATCAATTTCAACAATAATATAGAAATATCAAATAAACAACAATAACATGACTACCAACTTCTAAGGAAGACCACTTCCTGAGATCCCAACTTACATACACTCAAATGATGCCTGTGCATTAACGGTGTTGACCTGTCGAATATGTAATTTGCCTTGTAGCATGCTGATCAAACCATCTCTTTAAGAAAGTTGGCCATTGCTAAAAGAATCAATATCTCAATAGCCCATTTGAGGTTTGTTTATTATGAAATGCTTGTTAGTTGCAGGAGGACCATTAAGTTTTAGATGCCCCTTTGTTATTAGGTTCTTTTGAGTCCTTGTACTGTCCAAGGGTAGTTGAAAAGCAGGAATTCTCAATCATGTATTGGCGAGTGCTCCTAGATTCCTGTATCATTTTAACGGATGACATTTTAGATTGGCCGATCATGACTGACCCATCCATTGTGGGCAATGAGAAGGTGAATAGTTAAACTTGTTAATGCAGAGATATTTTCACACTGGGCTCAATTGGGATGGCCTATAGAATGAAAAGGCAAAGTCGGGGTGGGCGGCCTCACATAGATAACTCGTGTGAGGCAGGCCTCACCCGTATGAGGCAGGTGGTTCATGTGAGGGGGGGGGGGAGGTTTAACCAAGATCCTAATCCATGAGATGTGAGGCCTACGCTATAAGATAAATGGATTAATTTAACATGCTTTATCAATTCAAACTTTTAGAGCAAGTGGTTAATTGTCTAACATTTGCTTAATTGACAAATAAGTTCAACAAGGTCTAGATTATCCATCTCATAAAAACTCAAGTCTGATATGATGACCTAAACAATAGATCAATGGATAGAAAATGAAGATCCATATTTATTACATTTGACAAGTATACACAGGGATATGGGCCATCTATGATATACTTGTTTTTTTTTTTTTTGGATTATTTTCCTGTCCATGATATACCCATTCAATCAATAGATAGGAAATGAATGTTCTGTATTTATTAATAATGTAAACTGTTATCATGTGAGTCCCAACTTTGATTGCCCATCCATCTTCATTTACTACTTCTGATTCAATGATACTAACCATATGATCATGCCAATAAAAAAAAACAAAGGACATTCTTTGCCGATTATACAACAAAAGGTTCATTCCTTGGTCTAGAAGGTCCATCCTGTGGAGCCCACCTTCCGTCATACATCCCTCTTAAAAATTACTCAAATAATGTGATCCTAATCATCAATGGATGAATCCAAAATGGTTGTTCCAAATTTATTACATTAGCAAATATGTCCCATCAATGACGTGGAGTGTCCGTTTTTTCAATATTAAGAATCAAATCATTTTGGCATGGAAAATGAATTATCCATGTTGATAACAATAGAGAAGGTCCAACCATTGATTATGTGGGGGTAGACCTATGATTTGGGATCCCTCCCAAATATCATTTATGTCCCATGATCCTGACCATCTGATCAACTGCTTAGAGATGGAGAAGATGCTGTACCTTGAAAGGCTGTGAGCATGGCCGGGGGAATGTCAATGTCAAAAGAAGACTATTTCGTTCTGTTCTTGGATCCGCTGTTTGTTTATTGAATAGTGAGGGAAGGTGAAATGCTCGTTTGTTTTCTAGCAGACGCCTATCATGACCTTTTTTTTATTTTATTCTTTCTGTTGTTTTCTTCGAATATATTTCCGGCCGCCCTGAATCTCCTTTTCCTCCAATTTATAAAGCTAATCTTCTCCCTGCCTAACCCCAGGCCAAACCAATCCTAACTTGCCAACATGAAATCAATGGTAAGAACAGCCAGCTTATCTCTCAACCATCAGTTTGATTACTCTCCGCTATTAGACCAAAGGGACCCACGATGGAGCTACTGCAGGGACACTTCCAGGAAAGCACTGAACAAGGTGAGGAGCGAATTCAAGCCATCTCTTCGACATACAAAGAGAATGGATCGAGGGTCTTACTGCTACAGACTAGACCGAGCCAAGAAACGCCAGATTTTTCTTCGTAGCTACAACTTATCATTTCAGACCCGGTCCGAGCCCCTCTCTGTGAAACTTAAGAAGTCATTCCGTAAGGTGAAGTCTGCAGTGTTTTCGATCCTCGCTTCGACACGATGGAATTCCTTGCGGCTTTTTCGCACCTGCAGGCCACCGGTGCTCTGTGCTTCCTCTCCAAGCAGTATTGAGAGGAGTGCCTGACTATGATCGATGGTTGACTTGCACTTCAAAGCAATAATTGCTACATGCTGATACCAATATCTAAAATCATTATCACCCCATCCCAGGGCGTTATATGTTAAAGCAGAATCCTATGTTAGTTTTGGAAGATTTAAAAGAAATGCTAGTGATTCATCATCCTCGAATTTGGCATTCATGTATAAGTAGTATCTGAGTTGGTGCATCCCCTACTTATTCTTCTTTAGTTCATCCAAAACAAGTTGCTTTATATGAGTTAGAATGTTAACTCAATAGTTCATTTCAACATTTCAACATTTTATGAGTTCGAGTGGTAACTCAATAGTTCATTTCAACATTAAGGCCTTGAGTTCGATCCCAGCTTACTTATCCAACTAAAAATAAATTTTTTTTTTTTTTTTAAAAAACATAGAAAAATGAGCTGCATTTGGGCTTTGTGCTACGCAGGTTTCAAATTGTTGAGGAACCGTGGAAGCAAACGAAGACTAATCAAGAAAAGTACTGCCAATTGCACTACCAAGTTCAAATACAAAGAATCTAAATTTTACGTGAAAAAATCCATGGTACAAAGTTTCGAGTAATGCATTATGAAAGCAGAAATTATAAGAGATAGAGATTATCGAATCGAACAAGCCTGAAATCTACTCCATAAGCCCAAACTATGCCCTTGGAACTCTTAAGAACGAATTAGAAAGCCTAGAACTTCTCCGTTACTTTTCAAATTCTGATTACACCCGATATATATAGTATTGCAATCGGAAAAGGGAACAAATCCTACACTTGTGCAATTCTGCATGCGCACTCGATGGCACATTTGATGGGACTTTGATGGCATCGAACACGTTCAATAATATCAAGTAAAACACCAAAACATCATAGCAACAAAACATTAATTTTCTAGATTTTTCAAATGGTATTGATCATCTGTTGATGGCATCGACCACTGCTCGATGGCATTGAATGGTTTGTCGATGGCATCAATAGACCCTCCTATTTACATATTTAAAACATCAACAATATAAATGACCATGTCCATATGTTACAATATGAATTATGTTTGATACGGAGCTTAGATGTATTAGCCTTTCTATATCGTGGAAACAAAATTACCAAAGGAATTTCGTAAGACAGAAAATGTTGAATTCCAATTAAAACAAATTAAAGTAAAAAAGAGAGAGGGATGAATGTAGAAACCAAATGTGGAAGGTGAGATCACTGAAAATTGGGATGATTTAAGCAGAGCTTGTGGATAGAGTTAGCTAGTACTTAGAATTTGATCAGAGCTGGTGGAGGTAGAGAGAAAGGGCATTAGTGTCCTGCAAGGATGCTACTAATTGTCTCGGCAGAGACTTATTGCATGTGATACTCTAAACTGTGGGCCCAGTGACCCATGGTCTGAAATTCACATTGAGATGGTTATACATTAGAAAGAAACAAGCTATGACCACTGATTACACTGTTGCACCCTCGCATGGGAACAAGCGTGCACATCTCTCTCTCTCTCTCTCTCTCTCTCTCTCTCTCTCTCTCTGCACGCGCGGACAAGGGACACAGTAAAACTCATTTCTCTTTGGTAAGCCAATATAGTAGTTTAACTTAAAAGCAGGGCTATCATCACCGTTGATAATCTCTGTGCTTTTGCAAATGCATTATATATGTCTGTGTGTGTGGGAAAAGGTTCTATACGGTCGAGCTCATGGGAACTCTCCGTGAGGTCAAGCTGTGTGGGCCCCACGATGATCTATGTCGAACATCTACCCCATCAGTTAGATACACCATTCCATGGTGGGCCTAGGGCTTAAAAATCAAGTCAATCTGTGACTTGTGTGGGCCACACCACATACAAAAGTTAAGAGGAGTTACTCTTCATTAAAACATTCATAATCATTTTTTGGGCCCACTGAGATGTGGTTCACAAATCCAGCCCATCCATTATGTGTGTCCCACCAAGTACTTTTATATGTTTTAGGCATGTCTTCAAATGATTTTAGATGGTATGGCCCACTTGAGTTCCGTATATGGCTGATTTTTGGAATATCACATAATTTAAAGGGGACGCATCAAATGCACGGTGCTGATGTTCGACATACATCATGGTGGAGCCCACACAACTCAACCTCATGGTGAGTTCGTATGAGCTATATATATATATATATATATATAGTCATGCTCCTTTGTGCACCTATGCACGTGCGCACCTTTACACACGTGCCATGGGTGTCTAATCTGAACGGTTCATGTGATGTGGAATCCCATGCAACCCCATATGACAAATTGTCACCCCAATCTAAAATTCTGGTGGGTCATAGCAAAGAGAAATGCAAATCAAGGAAGGAAACTGTTTTCATTTTTCATGGCCCATCCAGTTTTAGATCAAAGTAAAGCTTGGGCCTAGGGGGTTTCACGAGGTGCTGCTTCACATGAACGGTTCAGATTTTGGATCCACATAACGTATGATGGGTTCTCAAAAAAGTTCGTACGTACGAACTAGTTCGCAGGTATGTGTGTGTGTGTGTGTATATATATATATATATATATCAGAACACTCACCTATGCACCAGTTCGCACAAAATTGGTGTAAACTTTTTTGAGAACCCATCACATGTTATTTGAATCCACCCTGTGAAGCAACACTTCATGAAACATCCTAGCTCAAATTTTTTACTTTGATACAAAACTCTGATAAGTTATGAAAAATGAAAACAATTTTCTCCTTTAATTTTCAATTTTCTTTTCCATGACCCACCCAAATTTTAGATCATGGTGAAAATTTGTCCATTTGAGTTTCATGGGATTTCTCATCACATAGACCATTCTAATTAGACTCCCTTGACACTTGTGAAAAGGTGCGAACATGAGTAGGTGTCCAAGTGAGTATAATATATATATATATATATAAACAAACATAGGAATTCTCATTGCAGCTGTGCATCACCAAAATTTGGGCAGTTCATCATGTGGGACATGAGCAGAATGTGAAATGTGGACGGGAAAATGGGTGTACCAATGTTACTTTTGGGTTGGATGTTGGTTTAGCTGCTTGGGAAGCGGACTGACTATACGTCTCTACTCTCTATCATATACAATGCCACTGGTCTTCAACAATTTTGCCTCTGTAATTAGATTTTTGAACAGATAATTTCATATTAAAATATTTGAAAGAACGTGAAAAAGTATTTTGGAATTTGAATATATAATTGGTGTTCGTATTCACCCACGAAAAGCTTAGTAACTGCTTGTATTTTGCCAGCAAAACGCCTCGACGTTCTCTCCATAATTATTTTTATTTTTAATTTTTTGTATGTAGGACCAGTTCTCGTTACCAATTCTTTTGTACGTTCCTTTCTCTGCGTGCATTAATTGAGAAGTCGGGTACCCGCATCTTCGAACCATTTCGTGTTGTTAATTAGAATCTGGACAGTCGCTCTCTCTCTCTCTCTCTCTCTCTCTCTCTATATTCACTTGAAGGTAAAGATGGTTTGATGACCGTCTGCATCTATTATATCGGCATAAGTGGGCCGGATGAGTGGGTGGTGTTGGTAATTGTATGCAAGTGAAAAGGAGATTAAAAAAAAGAAAAAAAAAAGAAGAAGAAAATAAAAAGGAGGGAATGATAATTATTCCGGTTTCAGCAATGGGGGTAGGGAAGGGAATTGGGACAGGCCATCATGTCAAGGAGAAGAAGGCAGGCCCAGGTCAAGCAAAGGAGAGTCAAGTCAGCAGCAGCAGCAGCAAAAGAAGAAGCTTGGGCTTTGGTGGAAAAGGGAGGAAGGAGGAGAAGTGGGGGTGCGCTCAGGGGTGTGGGGCTTGCTGCAAGCTTGACAAAGGCCCCTCTTTCGCTTCCCCTGAAGAGATTTTTGAACATCCCTCCGATGTCCAGGTCTCTCTCTCTCTCTCTCTCTCTCTCTCTCTCTCTCTCTTTGGGTTTTGGATTTATCAAACGAGAAAGAAAGAGTTCCAATTGGTTTTTCTTTCATCTCATCATCTCACTCGTATTAGCACCATTCATGAATCCCACCCAACTTGGATTTCTCTCTAACTATTAAAAACAAATATTCATTTTCTATCAGCCAAGATGATGTTGGAGCCTACCCCATTCTAATTCACGATGAAAACAAACAAAACAAAATAAAAAGAAAAAGAAAAGATAACTTCTGCTGGATTAGAGGCAGAGAGTGGAGTCTCTACTTTAATTTGAAGAGGATAAGGCCTGCATTGGGTCGAGTCGACCCAGGTGAGTCAGGCTGTGTTGGCCCCAACTACCCATGTAACGAAAGTTATGTGGGACCCACCAAGATCTCCCTGTTATATCCACCCTGTCCATCCATTTCTCCAGCTCATGTTAGGACTTGTGCTAGAAAATCAGGCAGGTTCAAAACTCAACTGGGCCACACCACGAAACAGTGGGATTGAATGGACAGCATTGAAACTTTCTTGGCTCCCACAGAAATCTTGGATCAGGCTGATGTTTGTGTTTTCCTTTCATCCCAGTGGGAATGACCTTATGAATGGGTTAGATGGCATTGAACACCAGTGGGCCCCATGAAGTTTGAATGGTGGGCATTCCATCCCCAATGCTCATCTTTAAGGATTTTATTTTATTTTTATTTTATTGAGACAATAACCAATTTCTTAGAAAGGGCTGAAGCGAAAGAATACAAGAGAGAAAAATAAAATTCCATCCATTAAACCCTCTATAATTCTAATCAGAAGGCATGAAACTGATCAGAGACTAATACATTAGATGCTTGCGCCGATTGCTTAATGTTCAATTTTTCCCTATTGAATACTTCCACTATTGAACCCCTTTGGTTTCTTAAACAATGATTGTTCTTTTCCGACCAACTATTCTGTAAACCTGCTAGAAGACACAAATGCCAAATCCGCTTCCCAACTTTACCTTTGCCCTCTCCATGCCAAACTAGGAAAAACTGTTTAATTGAACTTGGGGATAACCAGTGTGATTCTGAATAGCTTGAAGAAACTTCCCAAATCTTTGTAGCAAAAGAGCAATGGATAAAGAGATGATCAACCAATTCCCCATCTTGAAAGCATAATAATCACACATTTGGGATAATCATATGATGCTTAAAAAAATCGTCAACTGTGAGAACCCTCCCCATTACCCAAGCAATGGCCACCCACCTTTGAAGGAGCACCAAAATGCAAAATATAAGCCGTGTGGTACTTGAACTCCTCTCTTTAACCTCCATCAATCATTATAAAAAGGGATTTTACCGAAAATTTACCAGATTTTTCTTTTAACCACACCATAGAATCTACCTCTAAGATGGATTGGCGAAAATTTGACAGCATGTCTACCAACCTGATAAACTCCTCCACCACTTCATCTTTCAAATTTCTTCTACAAGGGACTGCCCAAATTATATCCTTACCATGAACCGAGAAGCAATAATCAACCAAGATGCTCGTCTCCAAGGAAATGCTTGCTAATCGAAGGAACAAAACATTTTGCTTTTGATCCCATAACCACCATTCCTACCAAAATCGAATCGACTTACCATTGCCTAAAGAAAAACCCACCCGCTCCTACACCTTAATTTTCAATGAATTCACTGATTTTCATAATGATGAAGCGCTATACATAGAAGAAGATTTCGTCCAGCTACTCCCTTCTTCAACCCCATACTTCCTACTCAACACTTCTTTCCATAAACTACCCTCTTTAACCCCAAACCTTTAAACCCAGTTTCCTAACAATACCAAATTCATTGATTCCAAACACCTCAAACTTGCTCCTCCCATTCAGTGGCTTACACACTTCTTCCCACTTTAATAAATGAATTTTGTTATTTCCTTCCACCCCTCACTACAAAGAGTCTCGGCGAATTTTCTTTAACTTGACCATGACTGCTTTTGGACATTTAAAGGTGGACATAAATTAAATTGGAAGATTTGACATTGCCGACTTAATTAAAGAAAGCCTACCTCCCAAAGAAAGATGTCTCCCATAAATGGTTGGCCAGTTTACCTAAACATAAGGGAAGACTTGGGTAAGATGACGGGAAATAACCCTCCTTACATCCAAAGTGACTTGCAAAACCATCAACGTCAATCTTGGAAAGATCCACTCCCAACAATTAACTTTTATTGATGTTAACATTCAACCTTAAAATTGCCTAAAAACATGTAATAATCGACTGAAGATTATCAACTTTAGATTCATCCGCCTCACATAAGAGTAGAGTGTCATATGCATAGTATAGATGTGAAATTTGAAAATTAGAGTTGTCCACCAGGAATCCTTCCACCAAGCCTACTTCTAGCACTTGTTCTAGCATCCTCCCAAGTGCCTCCATCACCATGAAAAACAAATAAGGAGACAATGGATCACCCTGATGCAAACCTCTAGAAGTAGAGAAGTACTCTTTTGGTGTGTCATTGACCAACACCTAATATTTTGCCGATCAAATGCACACTTAAACCCACATTCTCCATTTTTTTCCTGCATCCTCAAATGTCCCAACATATAATCAAGAAAGTCACAATCAACATGATCATAAACCTTCTCGATGTCCAACTTACAAATTATACCTTTCTTACCTTTTCTGTACAAGTATCGATGCATGCATGGGCTATAAGTGCACTATCTGCAATTTGTTTCCCTTTCACGAAGGCCCCTTTGGATTTTGATATCACCTCACTTAGAACTGCACTAAATTTGGATGCCGATATTTTTTTTACAATATCTTATATTTTTTTGATATCACCTCACTTAGAATGGCACTAAATTTGGATGCCAATATTTTTTTGACAAATTCTCTGTTTGATATCACCTCATTTATGAACTTACTCAAATCCTGCTTTATCATATCCCAGAATATTTGAAAGAAAGCTAATGGAAAACTGTCTAGCTAGGGTGCTTTATATTTCCTCAACTCTGAAATTGCCTTCTTAATTTCCTCCTCTGAAAAAGACCCTTCTAGCAATTCCACTGCTGCTCTAGAGAAGGAAACAAAAGAAAGATTATTTAGCCTAGAATGCTCCCATTCCTTCTTCATAAGATTTTCGTACAATTGAACATCCCTAAACACATCTTATCCTTACCTTCGATTCTTTCCTCTTTCACAATTAAGCTTGAAATTTTGTTTACTCTATCCCACGCACTAGCCATAGCATGAAAAAAATTTCGTATTTTTATCACCCTCTTTCAATCAAGTAGCCCAAGATCATTGCTTCTACTTAATTTCCTCATCTCTCAATTTAGCATTGTATTTTGCTCTATAAATTTTCCTCTACACCGTCTTCTTCCAATAGCTCAACCGACTCTTCTTTAATATCATGGGCCGGAATATTTTGAAGAATTTTCAACAATTCCTCTTCAAGATGCTTCCACACTTCTTTTCTCCACAGCGATAACTTCCCTTTTAATAATTTTAATTTTTGAAATAAGTAAAAGCCCGCATATCCGACTAACTTCCCTAATTCACCAAATCATGCTTGATTTTTATTCAATTAGGGCCCATTTAGTTGACTTTCAACAAGTCAAACCGACAAACAACATTCTCATCAAAGAATGGTCTGATACACCATCATTGCATGCTCAAAATACAAAAAAAGAAGAAGAAGAAAATAGATTCTTGAATATCTTAATATTCTCTCTCTCTCTCTCTCTCTGTAACATTTTCCTTTTTTTTTTTGCTTAATTTTTTCTTTTACTGATATAGGCCGATGTGGTCCGATACAAGACGCCTGTATCTTATTATTCTTATGGCCAGGCTGGTACACCCCCCGATATCGATATAATGTCTCAAGAATGGGCATTTTGGTGCCCTTAAAAAATTTTAAGTATGAAAGTGGCAAAATACCTCATAGATAGGCATTTACGTGCCCTCCCCTATATTTTTCTAACTTGAAAATTGGGCACAATTGTAACACCCCGGATTTTTGCCAACCTGGAGTTAGGCGTCCTTAGGCAATGGGTCAACCATAACACCTTGGTAACTTCTCATAACTCAATTCCAAAGCCAGAGAAATCATTTAGAACCTAATTCTTTAGAAATTTAACGTGTATTAGCTAGCGCTAAACTAGATTTCATGTGGAATTAGTACCGATAACTTTAAATACGATCTGTAAGACCCAAAACCTTTAGAATTGTTAACGCTACGTTACCCTGAAATCTACAATCCAACTCTAAGCCCAGTTGCCCTCGAGATCATTTGGAAACTTCATATCAAATCTAGACCGCACGTCGAAAGTCTGATAGCGATGAACTTAGACCATTATGACCGCCTAGTTGGACTTGATTATCACCTCGAAAATCAAGTCCAAACGATGTCCTGAGACCATTTCCTTGAGTTCGGAGTGAAGAGAGTGAGAAAGCGAAGATTTTTAGAAAACTAAATATGATTTTAAGTAATCTAGAATGTGTCGCTTGTGCGCCTTTTCTAAGCGTTCTGACCGTTAGATTTCGACCCAAATTCACCCTCGGATCAGAATAGGTGGCCCATACATGTCATAGTACTTGTAGCTCTGATCGAGTTCCCGTAACCGCTGAACTGAAATTGGTCCGCCAAGGTCGATCTGGAAACCCGACCGGACTGAAAACTTAGCTTGACCTATATCTGATATTAGAGAGCTTAAGTCCGACCGCATTTAGTAATAAGACCTCCAGAAATGATCCGTTGGATCGGAACAGACCCGATTTGGTTATAACCTAAGTATACCTTGGCCCTAGGGCTATTTCCGTCACTTTTGAACTTATAAAAAGGCCTTAAACCCTCATTCCCAAATCCCATACGAATTTCCAAACTCTAGCTAAGAAAGAGAGAGAAAAGAGAGAGAAAGTGAGGGAGAAGTTGGTGATTCTTCCCAGCTTTACTACGTGCCTAATCCACCTATCCGTATCGCTATTCCGGCGTTTCTGACTCCATTCCTAGGTAAGAAATCCTAACCCTAACCTGTTTTAGGGCTTAGTATAGTTTAAGTGATGATGTAGCCAATCTATTTCATGTTCTAGGTTGTCAATCCGCCGTTGACGAAGACTTATCGTCTGAATCATATCCGTTTCGCATTTTCTGGTTTAAGGTGCGGACTATATACGTTTAGGTTATGGTTTTTAAGACTTTCAATGTCAGTTAATGATTTATTACTGACGTGGATGCTATTTCACATGTTTAATGTTTTGTTTGTTTTGCTTTACAAATACGTATGGAAAATGTATAGTATTGCATATTTTATGTATTTGTTGGAATACTTGTATACATATAGAATTTGGATTTGTGTTTAATATGATTATTTGCCGTGAATATATGCTTGTTACATGTGTGACAACTCTTTAGCGAAAGGATTTGCCTTAAATCACGCCACGGCCAATATACGCTATATATGTTAAAGTGTGTAGCCCACGTGTTTGTGAAAATGTCTAAATGAATACGGAACCCGGATTCATGCATGACATGATTATCCATCGTGGGTATATGCAAGTGGTATGTGGGGCAACTCTCTAGTGAAAGGATTTGGCTTAATACGTGTATAATCAATATACACATGTATGATAATGTATGTATTCTAAGTGTTTGTAAAAATGACTGAATGAGTATGGAATTCTCTTTCGTGCTCGCCTTGGCTCACTGTCATGGATATATGATTGTTGTATACGCGATAACCCTTTGATGAAAGGATTTGCCCTAATACGTATGTTAATGAATACATAATATGTATGATGTAATGTGTAGACTACGTGTATGTAAAAGCGTCTGAATGCGTTAGTACTTAGCAAGATGTACTTGTATGCGTGTTGAGATATGCTTCTCAACTACCCTGTCTATGTGTATGATTTTCTTCCATGTATTTGATATTGCATATGTGTAGATTCATGTTTAAGTTGTAATTGAAACAATGCCGCGAAGGGTGATGGGGGAGTGGTGTAACAATTCCGTGCAACAACCCTGGCAGCTGTTCACTCCCCAAGTGTAGGGTTGTGATGTAGTAATAACTCGGTAAGACCGAGGTCGAATCCCAAGGGACTGAAACTTGTACGTTATCTAAAACTAACTAGAACTAGAACTAGACTAAGATGAATTCTAAATCAAGTAGCAATTGTGAAATAATTGTAGGTTAATTAATCTAAAACTTAGGAGATATCAGAGAATGGTAACTAGGGATTCAGAGGATCCACTTGTAGAGATCAGGGAGATCTTACGCCTACTTCAAGAATTATGGAATTAACTGAACTGCCATTGATATAGTTTTTAAAGAGATGAAAGATATATACATTAGAATGGATTCCATCACTAAACCGTGCCCAGGAGACTATGGCAAACAACAGAATTAAACTAATTACCAACCAATCACATGTATGAAGGTTAGGAAGGGTACTGTCATCCGACCATGCCCAGGAGGCTATGGTGAACAACAGGGCTTCCTGACGTCATAAACATAAAAGGGAAGGAAATATTCAAAGGCATTGCAGGCCCATTGTAATTTCAGTCACAACAGACCATTAAAGACTAAAAATATTCCATCAAAACTAATAATCAACATCAATTCATATACTAAAATTAAATTAAAAGCATGGAGTCTCCCATCTCAGTACAAGCTTCACCTCTTAGCCCTAGCTAAGAGGTTTAGCCTGACTTTGGCATGATTAGGCTAATCAGAGAAATTAATTAAAAAAAAAACAGCAAAATAAAATAAATAAAACACCCTCAGCCGGCTGCCTCTATGCTCCACGTCCAAAACCAAGCTTTTTTTTTTTCTCAGATCTTTGTTTTTTTCTTTTTATAGCTGTGAGAGTCAGTGGAGAAGAACCTCCTTTACTGCTAACGTCGGTGCGGACGTGCGTAAGCGAGTCGGTTTACATCACCGACTCTAGTTCGCAGTCGGAAGAAACGCAAGATGGACAGAGCCCGCAGCAAGATAGAGCCTCCCAACTCCCTCTTCCTTTGTTTCGGTCCAAAAGAACAACGTCCCTAGGGTCGTTTTCGACCGACCTACACGATGGACGGTCTGGATCGTTGATCTGAATAGCGATGGTGGCCTACCCGGATCAGCCGCAGCCTCTGCTGCGGAACAGAGCTCGCACCGACCTCTGCTGGGATGTTGGTGGATCCATGACATGCATCAGCGATGCAATCCAGTCCGTCCATTGGATGCACGTCAGAAAATTCAGCAAGATGGACGGTTTTTAGATCGAATTCGATGTGGCCCACGGGATTTCTCAAGGAACCGTCGGTCTTCTGTTTGGACGGTTAAAAACTAATCTCCGTTGTCTTCTTCAATTCTGCCACCTAGGCGAAGGTCACCGGAACCTTTGGAATCTATTGGACGGTCTGGATTGTCCCTATGGACAGTGTGTGGGACCCTCTATGCAAAAACGGACGGGCAGCGAAGGACGCTGTCCGTTTTTGCGTAAAGAGACGGGTCAGTGCTGCTGACCCGATTTCTCTTGGTTCGGTGCAGTGCAAGTGCACGTGCATTGTTTGCACACCCAACCCCATGTGGGGTCCACTATGATGTAGGTGAAAAATCTGCTCCGTCCATTCATCTTTACGTCTAATTTGAGACGTTGAAACATGAATTGAAGCATATCCAGGTATCAAGTGGGCCCCAAACTAATGATTTATGGGCTGATCTGACCGTTTAGCCACTTCAACAGGGATTGAACGGATGAAATTCGATATGTATGGTTAATTTACGATCCTCAGGCCATGTCTGACGTTTCGTGATGAACGGATAATGGAAAGCCTGTGATCCTGCACTCTGGACCAATTTCGGGCCTCTTTAACATGAACAGCTTGATTTCCTCGGATCCCTTGCGTGTAAATCTGTTGATCTCAGTCTTCTGGAGTCCGTCGCTTGCCTTGGAGCATTCTGAGCGTTAAATCCGTGCTTTTAGCACCCTTTTCAGTCCACGTCCGTAAATCCACCTTGCAACACAAACACGATAAAAAAGGGCCATTAAGTGGTATCATGCTCATAAATCTAGGTAATATCTGGGGAGTAATATGCAATATTTGACCCTCAACAGCAGCCCTAAAGTGGATAATGTTGGACCTTTGATTGTACAATTTAAAATATGATCCATTTACTGCTTTGACTATATCATTGGATAACATGTCATAACTGAATGTGATTGGGGCTATTGTATAGTCCATGTAATCGGTAACCGTTCTTCAAGTGGTAGTTGAGGATGTTTTCGCCACACAGGATATGTTCGACGAACCCGAGTCGTACTTGGGATGTTCAGCAGTGGTTAGGCCACACGGAGTGCTTATGCATTCCATGTCGATCATTTCGATGTGCGCTTGGCCTAGTTGGGCTTATCAACTAACTCGATTGACCGATGTTTGTTCACCATGTTTAGACGCTATTGCTTGAACCTAAGGTACCAAACTTCCCAGTGAAAAGCCCCTCTAACCTTGGTACCTCGATCCGCTAAGACTCATGAGCCGTTTATGGTGGTATGGGACACTATATTCTTGCTGTCGGCATACATTGATTTGGTGATGGGGGAGTGGTGTAACGATTGCGTGTAACAGCCCTAGCAGCCCTCTGTAGTGACCTCGAGTATATCTTGACACTGCATCAGGGCGACGAGTTTTGATGTAGTATTGAGGATATAAATAGGCTTGTATTGATTTGGTGATGGGGGAGTGGTGTAATGATTGCGTGTAACAGCCCTGACAGCCCTTGCAGTGACCTAGAACCGTACCATCGTATGAGATTTCCTAGGACTGACGACCCTAGAATGTATCATTGTTGGGTAATGATACAAGGGAGGTACCTTAGCTTCCCAATCTTGCTGTATGAAAAGGACTAATAATAACTCGGTAATCATGTTCATATCGCACTGCATGTGCCTGGAAGATGTGGAGCATTGAGGTATGAAAGCATGCCGCGAACGTAAGATGGTGTCGCATGAGGGAGTACATAGGCAAGGGCATGCATCATGATTATATCTTATCCTTGTATTAACAAGAGTATCTAGGAATGTTTGATTGTACTGCTTTATCATTACTGCTTGATTGAATTGATAACATGTTAACCTTTGCTATATAGATTTCACTGAGTTGATCACTCACTCCCACGTTACGGGACGGTGTTGGCCACACCAACCAGTCTCTGTTTTAGTTTCAGATAATGACGATGCTTGCAAAGCAGAGCCAGACTTTATGACGATGAGGAGGATTTCTCCTATGTGTAGGTTCTGATCGACGGGGTTACAGGGTTACTGATTAGATGTCAATACACTTGGTATTTTGCCTTTTTTTTTTAAACACCCATGTATATTCTTTTCTTTCCATTTTGGAGTATACATGTATTTAGTTAACCTGGTAACATGTTCACACTCTGGAGACTTACAATCAATTATACATTTTATATATTTATCATAGTCTTCCAATTGAGAAATTTAACTGTCTCTGGAGTATGATATGCTGTTTTGGCTTAATCCACCTCATGTTTTATGCACTCATACAGCCGACATTCATCCATCATAAAAAATGCTGCATAAGTGATGTTCTGGAACTCGGGAGCTGAGTTTTTGCTCGACCCCCAATTTTCAGGATGTTACAACAATGCCTCAAGGGGATAGGCATTTAGGTACCTGTACGTATATTTTTTTACACGAAAATAGGAAAAATGCCTCAAGGATTGGCATTTTTGGGGCTTTCATCGAGATTTAAATTTAAAAATTATGCAAAAGGCATTAAGGGTAGGCATTTTGAGCAATGTATTCCGCAACAGTAACGGTGGCCATAATGGCTACGGGTCGTAATGGAGCCGTAACGGCCATTATGGCCTCTTTTTTATTGAAAGGAAAAACCTAGAAAACCTATATATGTCCTGTAATGTTGAAAAAAAAAATCCAAAAAACCTGTATTTACTCTGTAATAGACCATTATGGGGTTGTTATAACCTTTATAGGGGGTGTAACGAGCCGTTAACGACTGTTACAGGTAATTTTTTTTTTCCATAACAACTGTTACTACTGTTATGACCCCATAACGTGTAACGATTGTTGCCGTTACCTTTACGGCTTTGTAACAGCCTTTACAACACACCATGATTTTAAGGCCCTTACTATCTGATTTTTAACTTGAAGAGTTGGCAAAATGTGTAAAAAATGGGCATTTTAGTTCCCTTACCGAGAATTTTTACTAGGAAGATCACAAAATGCCTTAATATATGGCATTTAGGTTGGCCCACCTAGATTTTTAATGTTAAAAGTGTGTGAAATGCCTCAAGGATTAGAACATAGGTGCCTATATCTAGATTTTAACTTGAACATGGGCAAAACTCAATAATTGTCATTTTAGCCCCTTTCTCCAGATTTTAAACTTGAAAAGTGTTCCAAATACCTTAAGGATAGGCATTTTGATGCCTCTATTGGGATTTTTAACTTAGAAAGGGGGGCAAATGCCTCGAGGATGGCATTTTGGTGCCCTTATCATTAATTTTAGCTTTGAAAGTGACAAAATGTTTCATTAATAGGCATTTAGTTGCCATACCAAGACTTATAGCTTGAAAATGGGAAAAATGCCTCTAGGATTGTCATTTTGGTGCCCTCATGTTAAAATTTAACTTAAACATTATACCATATGACTCAAGGATAGGCATTTAGGTGCCAATACGAAGATTTTTAACTTGAAAATGGGTGAAATGCCTTAATAGGCATTTCAATGCCATTACTAAGATTGTTAACTTGACAAGTAGGCAAAATGCCTCACGGATGGGCATTTTAGTGCCCTTGCCCTGAATTTTAAAGTGGCAAAATTCATCAATAATGAGCATTTAGGTATCCTCTCCAAGATTTTGACCTTGAAAATTGGAGAAAGTAACTCAAAGTCAGGCATTTAGGTGCCTGTACCTAGGTTGTTAACTTGGAAATGGGCAAATTGCCTCAAGGATTTGCATTTTGGCACCTTACCCTGAAATTTAACTATGGAAGTGGCAAATGTCTCATTAAGAGGTATTTAGGTGTCCCCATATGGATTTTTAACTTAAAATTGGGCAAAATGCCTCAATGATAGGCATTTAGGTGTATGATATTAAAAAATGGTTACATTATGATCGTAACAGCCATTACGCAATGATAATGGTGGTAGTCATTATGCGACATGGTATTGTAACGCCTATTCTAAAAAATGGCCCATAATGGCCCTATAATGATCGTAACGGCCTTGTAATGGCTATAAAGGCTGTTATAGGCCCATAATGGGCTGATATGAGGCCGTAACGGGCCAAGATGGGGCTATAATGAGCCCGTAACGGGCCAAGATGGGGTTGATACATTTTCTTCCATTATTTTTTTGGGACATCGTATTGTACCAGCCATAAGGTTGGTTGTTATGGCCACCATTACTATTATTGATTATAAGGCTGGTTGTTATGGCCATCGGTAGGGGTGTACATCGAGTCGAGCTAGCCTCAGCTCGACTCGGCTTGGCCACTGGCTGACCTTAGCTCGAACTCGGCTCGGCTCGGTCAGCAGCTTAGGCCAAGTTCGAGCCAAGATCGAGCCAAGTTCGCCATTGAGGCATTTCCACAAACACCTGAACTGCAACTTCAAAATCCCACTGTTTTAAAAACAGAGGCAATAGTTTTACAGGTATTTTATCAAACACCTTCTAAGCAACATAAAAACCAAGAAAAGCGAAGAGAAAAAGGGTATTTGTTTCACGTACATACCTTCCTTGCCACCAACCACATTTCGTTGAGTCATTTTATCAAACAGTTGGTGAGCAACATCAATGACAAACTAACCGAGTCACTGAATTGGTTCGATTCGAGCTGGATTCGATCCGAGTTGAGTCGAGCTAGGGCATGCTCGAACTTGGCTCGAACTCATTTTCGAGCTCAAAAAATCAGCTCGACTCAGCTTGAACTCAGCTTTGAACTGAGTCGAATCGAGCTTTTTCGAGTCGAGTCGAGCCGAGCGAGCTAACCGAGCTAGCTCGGTTCGTGTACACCCCTAGCCACCGGTACTATTATTGAATACCTTGTTTAGGTGATACCTTGATTTTTAATTTGAAAATTGGCAAAATGTCTCAACGATTGGAATGTAGTGCATCTATCCATATTTTTAACTTAAAAGTGTGTAAAATGCCTTCAAGATGGGTATTTTATTGCTCTTACTTAGTGGGTTTATTATTATTATTATTATTATTTATTTTTTATAAACTTGAAAAGCAAGCAAAATGCCTCAAGAACGTTCATTTTGGTGCCCTTACCCTCAATTTTAACTTGCAAAGTGGGAATATGCCTCATTGATAGGCATTTAGGTGCCTTCACCTAAGTTTTTAATTTAGAAATTGGGAAAATGCCTCAAGGGTAGGCATTTAGGTGCTTGTACCTAGATTTTTTAACTTGAGGACCGGAGAAATGCTTCAAGGATAGGCTGCCCTTATTAATCACTTGAAAAGTGGACAAAATACGTATCCTAGAGTTTATGTACCTTTGCCTTGAGTTTTAACTTGAAGCATTTGCTAAATGCCTTAAGAGGTGTCGTTTTATGAGGGTTGACCTTTAGTTTTAACTTGAAATATGTGTTAAATGCCATGTGGATAGTCATTTAGCTGCCTTTACTTTGACTTTTAACTTAAAAGGTTGGTGAAATGCCTTGACGATAGGCATTTGGGCACCTGAATAGTGGGTGAATGCTTTAAGAATAGGCATTTAGGTACCTTTACCTTGAGTTTAATCTCGAAAAGCGAGCTAAATGCCTTAAGTGGGTATTAAGGATGTGCATATAGGTTTATATTGAAAAGTGCAGAAGTTCTTTAAAGTTTGGCATTTAGGTGTGTTTACCTACAGTTTTTACGTGGAAAGTGGAATAAATCCCTTAAGGACAAGCAGTTAGGTGCATTTACCTTACGAGTTTTAACATCAATAGTGGTCCAAATGCTGTAAGGAGAGGCATTTAGGTGCCTTTGTCTAGAGTTTTAACATGAAAAATGGGAGATGTCTTTAGGATAGGCATTTAGGTGCCTTTATATAGAGTTCTGAGATGGAAGTAGGTTGAACGACTTGAGTATAGGCATTTATGTGCCTTTACCTAGAGTTTGAACTTAAAATGCGCACTGAATGCCTTACGAAAAGGAATTTAGGTTGTGCTTACCTAGAGTTTGGTATGAATGGCCTATAATGACTTAAAAGATAGGCATTTAGGTAGTGTTCTTGATATTGTTGATATTATCGATAATATTAGTTGATATTATTATATTGCAGGTTTTTGACACAGATACATGGTGTATACAAAAATCCCATGTACCGATTGATATTATCGATACTATCAATAATATCTACATAAAATATCATCAGATACTAGCCACATTCCTTCACTGCAAATGCTCAATAATGATGATAAATATCAATGTTATCATCGATATCAATACCACGTGTGTAAATACTCGCGAAATTGGCGAGAATAAAAAACCACAAAATTGAAATATCAACGATATGATATGTCCCACGATATATCTTGTATCCCACTTGTGCGACACAAAACGCACTAGTAATGGGATATATCTCACATGTTCAATCCGGTGAGCATTTTCGATTTTCAATCCTTTTTTTTTTGTCTGTAAGTCATGTGAAATCAGTGTCAAATTGTTACAAAACATGAAAAATCATGGATTGGGAACTTCAATTTCAAGATTTGGAGGAGATGGGCCTAGTCACGGAAAATTGAAAAAAAAAAATCAAAATTTCCAAATTTCTCGCAAATCAGTTGCAATCTTTGTGTCCAAACATAAAATCAAACATGTATGTAATCTGATTTAGTGATTCTTCTTTTGCTTTTGAATGCATTGCTTGTGTTTCTACATGTCTTCTTACACTTATAAATTATATGAATACACTTTGAATATACTTGCATCAATTCAGTTAGACAACGCATAGATTAGGACCCCATACAAAGAAAACCTATTATGTGCACTTGTTTTTTTATAACGTTTTGATTTGTAAGTGTGTATTAATGTTATTTTTTTAAAAATTTTATTTATTATTATTACAATCACTGAAGTTTCATTAAAAATTTTTACCAATTTCCTAATGTTTCCCCATATTTCTAACAACCGATATATCCTATGCGATAATCGATTCGTATTTATATCCCAAGGGTGCGATATGTAACATGATACCGATATTTCGAACACTGATTTGAACAACTCTTGAGTTGTTTGAAGCAAAATCTTGATTTGAGGGAGAAATTGCAACTCAAGGGTGGAAATTAAATCTATTTTGATCTCTTCCTATGGCTATAAATATTACTTTCCTGGTATTCCTAGTAGATGATTTGTAGCTATGGGTGTAGTGTTCTTTGAAGACACTGTTTTATTCGTCTGCTGCAAGTTTCTTGTTTATACAACTAAGGGGGAGTTAGCTTTGTCTCATTGTTTTAGCTTCATCTCATTGTCTTTCATTACCATTGCCGGACTCACCTTCTTCTACTATTGGTTCTCAACTTCTCCTTTGGCTCAACTTCTTTACAACAGCCTGCGATCTTGAAGACATATGCTCATCTGAAGAAGAATGATAAGCCTCCTTGACATTATTATATCCCTCAATCTAATGTCCCATAACCAGGTATGTCTCTCAATTCTGCTTCCCCAACCTTTCTATTGCTTGATGCAAAGGGAAGGGATCATGCAATGCTCATCCAATTACCAAATTTGTTTCGTATAGTTCTCTTTCACCTTTATACCAAGCATTTCTTTCCAACCTTCCTATGTTTCTATCCCTTCTAGCGTTAGACAGGCTCTCTATCATTCAGAGTGGAAAGGATACGAGTGCCCTAAAAAAATCAGACATGGGATCTAATCAGTTACCTCCAGCTCCAGGTAAGAAATTAGTAGGGTGTAAATGGGTCTTCACCATCAAGCATAAGCCCAATGGAGGGGTGGATCACTGCGAAGGTCTGGTCGTGGGCCCGTGGCAAAAGGCTTTACTAAACCCATGGCCTTCATTTTCATGAACTCCAGTTGCCAAGTTGAATTCTGTGCAAATCCTACTTTCCTTGGCTGGTAAGTTCTCTTGGCATTTTCATCAGCTCGATGTAAAAAATGTCTTTCTCCATGGAGATCTTCTAGAAGAAACATATGGCTCCTCCTCTGTCTTTCTTTTGTCTATCGGGAAAGAGTACATTATAAACTTCAAAAAACAATCTCCTAGATCATGGTTTGAACGTCTTAGCCATGCCTTGTGAAAGTTTAGATACGTGCACTGTTGATCATACTCTCTTTTTCAAGTGTGTCATTGGTCTTTCCATTGCCATTGTATATCATCGTCGTGGTCATCATCATCGCAATTAATTTGGGATAATCTTGATGATATTATTGTCAGGGGGATGATGTTGATGTCATTTAGTCATTGAAATCACAGCTGGGCAAGGAATATGACATCAAGGATCTTGGGCTTCTTTGATATATATATATATATATATATAAGTTGCTCACTCTCTGAGAGGTATTATTATCTCTCAACAGATGTATACCATTGATAAATCTCCGGGATGGTGGTCTTCTTGCTTCTCGGCCAATGGATACCCCATCTAACAAAATCATCATTTATCACCTGACAGTGGAGAACCTTTGCTAGATGCTGGGTTATATGAATGCTTAGCTGGGAAACTAATATATCCTACTATCACCCATCCTCAAACCTAAGCGGTTAGCATGGTAAGCTAGTTTATGCACGTTCCTCACTCCTGCTACCTTGATGCAGTTTATTTTATCTTAAAGTTCCCAAAAGGCTCACCAGGTCGAGGTCTTCTTTATTCCAAACATGACAACATTCATATTGAGGCCTATACTGACACAAAATGGGTTGGCTCTCTTCCCAACTGTTTTACCTCTGGCTACAGTAATTTTGGTTGACAGTGACTTGGTTACTTGTAAAAGTAAGAAGCAATATGTTGTGGGTTGTTCGCGTGTTGAGGCAAAATACATGATAGGCCATGACACACAATGAATGTGGGATAAATCCCTGATGGGTAGTCTTTTGGGTGCCTTTTCCTAGATTTTAACATCAAAAGTGGGCCACATGATAGGCATTTAAGTGCCTTTACATAGGTTTTTGATATGAAAATGGGAGAGATGCCTTAAGGATGGGCTTTTAGGAGACGCCACACATCAAGTTTTAACATGACAAGTTTGCTAAATGGCTTAAGGATAGGCATTTAGGTGCCTTTGCGAAGAGTTTTAACTTGAGAAATGGCCAAATTACTCAAGGACAGGCATTTAGGTGCCTTTACCAATATTTTAAACTTGTAAAGTGGGAAAATGGGCTTGAAACTAGGCATTTAAGTGTCTTTTACTAGAGTATGAGCTTGAAAAGTGTTCTGAATGCCTTAAGGATAGGCATTTAGGTGCCTTAACCACAAGAGCGTTAACATGAAAAGTGGGTAAAATGCCTTAAGGTTTGCATTTAGGTGACTTTACCTTGAGCTTCAACTTGAAACATGGGTTCTACCACCAAGATTCATGTATATGGCACAAAAAGGATACACCTAGCCCCCCCACCAAGATTCATGTATATGGCCCCCCCCCCCCTCAAAAAAAAAAAAAGATAAAAAAAAGAGAGAACAAAAACAGTACCCAGCCAGCTAGTCACCCTTCTCTTCTTTGGGAGATACCTTCTGGATAAAATAGTCACATTCAGAGTGCCAAAGCTATCTACCTCAGCTAGCACGTATGCAACTTGGTTACTTTCTCCGAACTAAGGGAAAGGAGCGCATTGAGGTCCAGAACCTTGGACAAAATTTCCTTCAACCAATACCATGCTTTCCAATGGGCTAAATTTCTACAACGACGGCAATCTACAATCATTTTCAAGTTGCCTTCCACCTGGATGTTGTTTAGTCCCAAGGTAGCACAATACGACAACCCACTAAAAATTGCATGAACCTCCACCATAGTATTCAAAACCTCTTTGTAGAAGTTGTGAAAAGTAAACAAAAGATATCCAGTTGTGTCCCTACAAATTCCTCCACCCTCTTGACCCAAATTGCTTCTCGAGGATCCATATACATTGCTTTCATGTGTTCCTCATGTGGTTGGGTCCAATTAGTAACCATTCAGTTACTTGATTTTTCTTGAGCCATGTTAATCCTCGTAGCTTTCAGTGCTAAAAGAGTCCATGAATGAGGACTCTCTGATGCTCTTCATCACTTGACATATTTGAATGAGCCATCCTCTTGCGTTTGCAATCATTCTCTTGGCATTCATAGCTTTACTTTCAAATCTGCTACAATGCCTATCCAACCAAATTCCCCAGCATATAACACTGGGGATAAGGCACCAAGGAATAGCCAGCTGAGATGAATCCTTAACCATTTTGAACCATTTTCAGTCTTTGTTTAATGGATTGCCCACTTAACACTACCACATTGAACCCCAGCCACCTTCCCTTCGACAGGCAAGGGATCCTAACTTTTACATTTCAAATTCTGATTCTCAGCACAGCAGTGCCATTTGGAAGGAAGCTGAATACTGCACTTACCTGTCATATCATCTACTTGCACTGCATCATGCCATATTTTCCAGTGGAAAACAGAAATCTTGTGTGGCATACCAGGTGCCAAACTGCCAATTCCATTCATCCCAGCTGACCCACTTGTGATGAACGCAACAAGAATCCCATGCTGGTCTGATAGAGAATTTTTCATGCTGGTCTGATAGAGAATTTTTCCTGAGTTTCCAGCTTCGACATGAACTGATAATCATCATTTGGAAGGCGCTAATCAAGACTAAGAAGATTGGATGGCGTGCTAATGCAGTACATTGTTGAACTTATCAATTGAGCATCTTTTTTTTGCCATATCCATAACACTCTGTTGCCTATTAAGCTGGCCCTGATGTCACACATCCACTTGGCTTCTACTGATCAGCCACTGGGATCTATTCAGCATGCAACTTAAGCACTCCTGCATCTTCTTCTACAGTCTTGAGTCTGCTGAAATTTGGGATTTTTATGTGGATCGCATATATTTCGCCCATAAGTTATTAGTTGAGATGATATTCCATACCCTTTTCATCCACATGCTGAACACATCCCCAGGCTACAAACTCCAAGACCTACCAGATTCCATCTCTTAATTTTTGCTGGCGACATCACAAGGTGAAGGGCTGAATCCATGGCAAAGGCAGGCATCTCCTCCCTTGAATCGAAGGACAGAAGGAAACTCATGAGGGTCATCCTTGCCACTGAGATTCTAGAGAGAGTTTCTGATTGCATAATAGCCTTCACATAAGAAACACCTCCATGAGAGGCTGCCCATACCAGACTCCAATCCAGCTTTATAGATATTCTGTCTACAATGGAGGCACCTTGACCACATAACCATCCATCCTGTCCATAACATATTATTAGCTGTAGCCAATACCTTTTTGAAGAACTGATCATGCCCCTGCCTATAACTTACACATCTAACCTCTTCAGAATAGCTAGGAATGCTTGAATGAACAGAAGACATCCTCACCACCATTCCTGTTTGCGGTGGCCCTTGCTTCTCTCACCTTATTACCCTCCCACTGAACCTCCCTCTATCCATGACTACAAGAAAGCATTGTTCAAAGCATCCCCGATATTATCTAAATATCCCCGATATTAATAGTGATAAAAAGGGTAGCGATACCGATAACACCGGTAGTATCAGAAATTCCAAGTATAATATTTTTTACTGCGTAAATTCTGAGTGTTGCTTGTATTGCCAATGTATCTCCAATATTTTCAACTGTATAAATTCCATTTGTCACATGTATCACCAATGTATTGGCAATATTTTGGCAATATTTTGATAATATTGCCAAAATTTTGCTTATTAAAAAATATTCCATTTCAATTTTTTAAGGTCTCATGGTTGTATGTAGTATTCAATTTGTCGACGATAATATCAATAATATCGCGCTATTATCGTTATTGCAATATGGGAGATATTGAGACTGCAACCTTTCATTTCCTTTTCAATTGTCTACTATTTCTCAACAAAATATTGTGTTGTCAATATTCTAAAATATCAATGGATGTTTGGATGGTAGGTTAGATGGATAGATGGGATGGATGGTTGGATAGATAGATGGGATGGATGGGATGGTTGGATTGATTTCTTACGGCAACACATGCTTTTAGGCCCCCATTAAATGAAAACTTATTATGTATGCATTTTTTTGCAAATTTTTTATTCCTAAATATGCAAATATATGTATTTTAACATCTCCTGAAGTTTCACTAAAAAATTCCACCGTTTTTCCCATGTTTCCCAATGTTTTTCCGCATTTTTGGTTATCGACGATATTGATATTGTTTCTGTATCCCCGGCTAGCGAAAGTTGTAGCGAGACTGATACCTACAAGAAGGTATACTCATCTTTTCCTTGAGATTGATTGCTTCCGAATAAAAATATCAGCAATATCCTCAAACGATCAAACACCACCTGCAAACTGGCCTTAAGATACCCATGAGGGATATTAGCAATGAAGATGCTGTGTGTGCGCGCGCGCGCGCGTGTGCGTGTGTGTGCACGCGCCCATGCGTGTGCGTGTGCATGTCCCATCATGTTGGTGTTTCTTCAGGTGGATGCAGCAACCTCCATAGGAGCTCTGCTTTCAATGTAGTGGTAGTGGAGGTGGTGGTACACCTCTTGCTTAAACATGCATACCTCATTAACAAATAATGATATCTAGCAGTTTTGCACCAAGCATGCCCCATCTCATACATGCATGGGACACGTCGTGCTTGTTGGGGTTGTATTCTAACAAATGTGTTGAAGATTTCCTAGATTGGACAATCCCAACACTTTGATTGTTGGTCTACTGAATGCCAACCACTGTCTTATCTCCTTAATCATCTATTTCCAGGCCATTGTTCCAACAGTTGGGAATTAGGATCTTCCAATCTGGAAGATTGTTGAGGTATCTCCTTTTCATGGTGGGATGCATCATATCAATGGTTTGGATCACCAGGTCATGGCTCCTACAGTTCCTCTCTTTGGCTTATGATCTTATCTTTTTTTTTTTTTGAAGGATTTATTATCATTTAAACTAAACACCAAAACACTTGGAAGTATATCCACATCGTGTCTTATTCGATGTTTCACTGTTTAATTTAAGTGAAAGATCCATACTCATGCAGTACCCATGGGTATCATAACATTTAAGATGTTGGTTTTCAGAAATTTCTCCACTGGAGCATTCATTCCATTGATAAGTTGTTTAAAGCAATTCTAAAGAGAGAAATAAAGAATGAATAAAAGAACTGATTAGTGAGCTAAATCTCCCTTGAAGCACTATGATAAATCTATTGGAAGTGGTAGTAAATTGTTTAGTTCTGTAGTAATCTAAATGAACTGAAAACATTACAAATGGTTAAGGCATTTAGCAGCAGCCTATCTTTGAAATTGAGCCATGTCACCTCCATTCAAGCCCATAGCTCAATGGCAGATGGTGAGTTTCAAGAATGACGTCTCAGCCCACTCCCCCCACGCGCGCGCACACACACACACACTGCAAATCATGTGTCTTTGATAAAATGTTGAATAGAATAGCAAGTTATTTTCTCACCTCCATGTCTTTATATTTTTTTTCCTCCATATGTTCATGAATTGCAGCTTTATAGGAGTTTGGTAGGTCCTGATGGATGGTGCATGCACTATGAGAAAACCACACGTACATGCTCCATTTACCCTGGTGAGAACTCTTCGCTTGTTCTATGTGCCTTGGTTGCATAGTTCTTCAATGTTGACATTGTCTCTAGCTGTTATTGCAGACAGACCATATTTTTGTCGAGTTGAACGAGAAATATTTCAACACTTGTATGGCATTAATGAGAAGAGATTCAACAAGGAAGCATGCAGGTGCGTGATGCTATATCCTCATTCACATGTCACCCTATTGCCTCTTCATAGAGAAAATGCACAATGTCGGATGAGCATCCCCCAGCTCAATAAACTGGAAATATGGGGCCGAGATTTTGTTACCCAAATCATTCATACTTCAAATGGTGAGTCTCATGGTTCAAATGGTGAGTCTCATGGTTGATGGGAGATACCCCAAAAATCTCTGCCATCAAATGATCCGATATCTGTTCGTTTCCTGTTAAATGTGTACCATTGGTTGTAATTGTCCATTTTCCTTGGATGGATAGCCTAATTTGATAGGAAATATATTATGGAATGGCCCATCCCATGATTAGGCCCACAGATTGACAGCATAGGCTGCCACAAAGTGGGCTTACCTGTGCCATTGTTGGGTTAAAAAAAGAAATGTACCATTCTTTTGATTGAGCATCAGATAGTACCTCTTTTCTTAGTTCTTACTCCTTGCAGGCCTTTGTTAACCTCTTATCTTTTATTGCAGCTTTTGCAGGGATACTATCAAAGCAATCTATGGTGCACATTCACAGGAGTTGGATAATTTCAATTGTACTGTAAGGAAGTCAGATGTTTAGAAGATTCTGGTGAGCTGCTAAAATCTCACCTTTCCGTAAGAATGTTTTGAATTAGGCGGAAGATTATTTGGTGTTGGTGGCAGATTGGCTTGGCTATTACCTTTGTATAATTCATGGAGTTGTATGACTAGATATAACTCGAGCCTTGACGTTCAAGCAGAACATCCCCTGCCGAGCACGGACCCAAATAGTTTGTTAATACCCTTCTAAATTGAGCTGGCTATGCATTGTATTTTTTGTTCTTGGAGCTTTGATAGTCATAGATTATTCTGCAGTCATTGTGGAGACACAACTGCAGTTATGGAGAAAATTCTTTAGGTTCAAGCCTATAGGCTTATGCAACGCACATTAGTGGACTAGTTTGCAGTAGAATGTTGAGTAATCCCCAAGGATCTGTTTGGACTGTTGGGGATCACAAAGTGGATGAGGAAAGGAAAATGTCATATCTCAGAAAAACTTTGTAATAGGAAATCTGTGGAAAAGAATCCTCAAACATCCTGTTTGTTTTAGCATACATGATTTTAATGGAAATTTGGAATGGTCATTGGTAAAAAAAAAGTGAGAGTTCTCTCAAAAAGGATGATCTTCATTTCTTAGGTTTTAGAGAGGAAAATGAAATGGCCCTTTTTAAGGAAATCTCGGGAAAAGAAAGCTATGGAACCATCACATCTAAGGAAATCGATTTCTTTTCCTCAATTACTTTTCTATTTCTACCAATCGAAACAAACCCTAAGTGCAAATAAACAAGTGCAAATGTTGTAGGAGTGCTTGGTATCTTGGTCCTGGTGGTGTTAGCAGGCCTCAAGTGAGACCCGATATTCTGCAAGGGCATTCCTCAACGTTAGTTCCATGATAAGTGTAGCTACATGGAATGTTAGAGGGATCAGACATGATCCTTCTATTAGAATAATATTCTCAATATCCCATTATGCCTGCATGCATGTGTGCGTCTCCCTGTCTAGTGTGTGTGTGTGTGTATATATATATATATATATATTTGTGTATTGAGATAAAGGAACAATTGATTAATCAAAGACACCTTCATTGAGCAGTCACCATCGCTTTCACTACGGTTGAAGTGAACGGTTTAAAGAGTGATGAAGCCTTAAATGAGTGTAGCTCTTACTAGTCAAAAGTCCTATGTGTGCATTTTCTTTCTATTGCACCAGAATTGCAACTTTTTTTTTTTTTAGGTCCAGTGAATGTATTATATAATTTGTGGGTACAAGCCTGGTACTGATGCACCAGTAGCGTACAACCTGGGAAAAGTAAGGGTCCATGTTGCGGTATGCAGTTGGTGAATGAATTTTTGCACGGTGAAACCCAAATAGTTATGAGAAAGCAATGATGGTGGTGGTAGTGGTGGTTAATTCTCAGAAAAGTCAATTTTTGATATTTTAATGCTAGAGCAAGATATTGTTGGAAAGGAACTAATTATCCTTTGGAGTACATTGGAGTGATATGAAGCCTATGTTTCTTGTTGTTTGTAATAATTACAAAATGACTGTCCTTGATGAGAACAGCCAGCAGATAGATCGATAAACCATATTGGAATATAATGAGTACAATAGTTTCTTTTGAGTGATTTATGGTTTTTTATTGACCATTGCAATGGATAAAGAAGGAAGTGAAAAGATAAATCACTATTGTCATTGGGGAATTTGGCACCTTATGCGGCCAACACCATGTCACATTTGCACACATTCATAGGTTTGCTCCCTATAGGTGAGGGTTCAATTCCCCTCCTTAGCTTTACCTGATACACATGGTTGTAGGTGATTGCGTGTATCTGTGGGGATTAATCTCGCTTCAAAAATGAGGTGGGGACACCCTGTGTCTTCAAAAAAAAAATAAAAAAAAAATCAGAAATTTGTTGAATCCACTCAAGTTGAGGAGGGAAAGCCCAATTGTGATGGATATCTTTCTTGGTTGTGACTAATCACTTTGATTCTTAATAAAATGATCTCTGTTTCTTGATTACTGAGTCAAGGCAATCAAGTTTTTGGATTTGTGTGATTCCTCTCATTGCTCTCAGATTTTACCCAGGCATAACAAAGGGCATGATATTCACATTTAAAATTGAAGTGTCTGAGACAGGTATAACCCCATTTGGAAGTGTCTGGGTAAGATGGCATCCAAGCAGTGTGTTTCGCAACGTTTGATGTATTTTTCAAATGGAGGAAAGGTTGATGAGGATATTTTCAATAAAAGTAGTGATTGTGTGGATGAAGTGGAAATGTGCTTCTGGAGTGTTGTGCAATCATTGCACCGATGAAACTTATTAAGGGGAAATTTTGCTAGGTATACTTCAACCAGCTATGTTATATGGGTTTTTGTGCCTGCAATTTAGAAAACAACTTTGACCCTTCAACAGAGATTTGAGTGTTGCAAGGACGAGGATGTCGACATGGATTTGTGGCAATACTAGGATGGAAATAATTAGAAATAAGAATGAGGTCATCTGAAGTAGCCTAGGAGTAGTCCCTACAGCAGATATAATGATGGAGAGTTTATTGGGATGGTTGAAGGGATTGGAAAGAGGTGATGAGAAGACCTAGAAGGACTTGGATTAAGGTGGTGATAAGATCTGTGGAGGCCTTTTGATAGGATTTATTGATGAATTAGGATTAGTAAAGCCTGACCCCAAATAGCTGAGACAAGACAATGATAATGCTGATGAACTAAATTGTAATTTCCTTTGCATTAATATCTAGGGTTGGAATCTTTTGGTACTTGTTCCATGGTACGAAATGTTTCATCCAGAAGGAGAATGAAATTTTCACAATGTTCTTCTTTCTTTTCTTTTAATTTAATTTTTTTTTAATTATTTATTTATAAAAAAAACTTACAAATCAAGGGCGTTTGAAACCAGTATAAATTTAGATGTACCAGTTTCGTCCTTGAAAGATATGGATGTGTGGTCTGAAACAGCTCATATATTCAATCTTTGATGCAAATAAATTGATCCTTATAATTACTCCATTTTCTGTAATTTTCTAAATTCAGATTGCAGTTTTCATGTTCTTATATGAAGCTCTATATGGAATGAGGAACTAAGAGAAGCACACGGGAATGCTTCAATATCTGAATCAGAATCCAAACTGGGCATATGTTTGATGAGTCCTCTGCTGCTGATACCTTCTCCTACACAAAACTCAGATGTAGCTATTTCCAATTTTGACACCGACAGCATAATTTGTATAGAAAGAAAAAAAAAAAAACTATGGCATCACAGTGTGTCTTTTATGGCAAATCTTCTTCTCATCGGTACCTTTGTGACCCAGTTGAACCAGTGTTTTAAATATCGACGATATCAGCCGATATATCCCATGATATATCTTGTATTCCACCTGTGCGATACGTAATGTACAGGTAGTGCCGATATATGCCATCCATTTGATCCATGTCTTTGTTGTAAATCACCTTAAACTAGTGTCAAATGGTTACAAATTTCCGATTCTTTGTATTTTTTTATGAAAAATTATGAATTTGGAACTTCGATTTCGAGATTTGAGGGAAATGGGTCAAGTTGTGGAAAATCGAGGAAAAAAAAATAAATTCTCAATTTCTCACAAATCAATTGCAATATTTGTATCCAAACACAAAATTAAAAATGTATGTAACATGATGTAGTGATTTTATTTTTCTTTCTTTCTTTCTTTCTTTTTTTTTTTCTTTTGAATGTATTGCTTGTGTTTTCATATATATCTTTAGAATGAGAACAATATTTTGGGGACTAGAAGAGTGTGTCATTCATCATGTTATTATTATTTTTGTTAGCAGTTTGATCATCCACATTTCTCTTGATGTTTAAAGGTATATTTGATAGTCCATGCATCTTAAAACATGGCAAACAGCTTTCCTCCATGACATGGAAACTTCAAATGATAATGTGTTTCATTGGGCTAGTGAAATGGAGGGCCTGACTATGGGTTGATCCAGGCCATTCATCAAGTAAGGTTCTCAATGAAAATGCTAAGGACCAAAGATAATGTTGCTTTTGCTGATCGGGCAGATCAAAATTTTCTGAGAAAAACAGGTGGTTAGGAAAACAAGTCCGATGGTCCAAATTCAACAATTGTACCCCACTTGGTGAGTGTACTATGATTTTTGGTGTATATCATGTGCATGTTGCCGACTGCCTTATAAATGGCCTGGATTTTGGATATGTATCTGCCCTAGCACATGGACGGGGTTGACCCAAGGCCTGGTCTAGAATGGGCCTAGAACATTGGAGCCAAGCCACAGCATAAAAGTCGGTTGGGGCCAGGTGGGCCATAGATGCAGAAATATTAGAGAAATATATGTAATGGTCTACATCCAAGATGGATGGATTGGAATGACACATTTGTTGGGTCTAACACATGTACGTATGAAATTGGGTTGGGCTAAAATGAGTTGAGCCAAAGGCCATGCCCAAGCCCAGCCCATGGGTCAAGCTAGTATATAGAAGCCTGACCCATTGCCATCTAACCAACCCTCGCTGAATCACGACCCTATCTGTCTGTAAAACTAGGGATGTTCCTGCAAAAGCAATAACATACGTGCCAACATGACACATGTGGCTGAGATGTGGAACACTCTTTAGGTGGGGCCTTGCTAGTTTTAAGGAAATGGATGTTAGAAATTGATTATATTCGATGTAGACATGTGGCCTATTTGATGAAGGGACTAGCATGGCATTTGTGGAAATGAATGGTCACTGAAAGTCCCACAATTTACATGGCCCAAATATCAGATTCGTGCCAACTTGGTAAGTGTGCCGTGATAGACCTCTTCTAGGGTCTTATCACGCCAACTCTAGCTCGAATTTTTCAAATGGTTTGGGTCGGTCCATTCACGTTCTTAGAAATAATGCCTATCTGTCGCCGTCCATCGTTAATGGGTGGGACCCACATTTCATTTAAAGAAAGCGTATTGCAATTCCATCGACCGTCTACGACGCTGATTTGATGTGGCGTTGACATGCGGCACTTTTAGCTTGTTGCCTTTCTCTTTCACGGACGCCGATTCTGTGGACTAGCAATACCGTAATAATCCCTTTCGCCATAATGTATATGTGCTGGAAAAGCTATGTGGGCCCCACAATGATGTATATGTTTTATCCACTCTCGCCAGCCCATAATGAGACATCTAAATCAGAGGGGAATCCCAACACAGGAAAGAGCGTTGAGTGAACGACCACCGTTAAAAACTTCGTGGGGCCACACAAGTTTTGGATCAAGCTGGTATTTGTGTCTTCTCTTCATCCAGGTCTGTATGACCTAATCAATGGGTTGGATGATAACTAAGCATTACAGTAGGTGGTAAGAAGCTTTTAATGATATACTTTCAATTACCATTGCTACATGTGACATGGCCCCATAAGATGTGGATGACTAATGTTTGTATTCATGCCATAAAATGAGCTGAGAAAATGGATAAACGTAATGAATAAAACACATACAGTGGGGTTACTATCGAAATAAGAGTCTATATTGAGTTTTAGCTTGCTTGGGCTGAACTTACTTCGCCCTTTATTTGGTCGTATTTGAATGGAAGACATTGACTGAAGGTGGGCCCATACAGCATATTTGAAAGTTGATTAGTTGAGTAGACATAAATTGAGTATTGCCTTTCTTGAACTAAACTCCTCCTGCTATGAAATGAATGAATTTGATTGGACGGCATACCACCGCAAAAGATGAACCAAAAAGTATATGTTAAATTCCACAAATTTCATACATACATTTTTTGGGCCACATCTCTGCAGCGTAGCGTCTATCATATCCCACCACCATGTTAAAGGTGGAGCTTGTCCAAGTAAGCACAATACCAAATTTGCATCTAGGGCCTCATCTCTCACAATGTCCTGCCATCCTATGAAATCCTACCACGTCATGATCAAAGGGAGCTCAGTCCCAGGCAGTACTTTGGGTTGTACACTGAGTTGAGCTGGCCTTAGCTCAACTCGGCTTGGCCACTAGCTGACCCCAGCTCGAACTTAGCTCGGCTTGGTCCTCGAGTTTGACTGGCCAGCTCAGCTCGGTTCGATCAGTAGCTCGGGCTAATTTGAGTTGAGTTCAAGCCAAGATTGAGCTGAGTTTGCCTGTGCAATATTTTCACAAACACATGGACTGCATCTTCAAAATCTTACTGTATGTAAAACAACAATAGTGGTTTTACAAGTATTTCATCAAGTACCTTCTAAGCAACATAAAAATCAAGAAAAAAATTATTTGTTTCATATACATACCTTCCTTTCCACCGGCCACACTTTGTTGAGTCATTTCATCAAACACTTGGTGAGCAACATCAATATCAAAGTAGCCAAGTCACCGAACTGGTGCAATCCGAGTTTGATTCGAGTTGGGTTCGATTCGAGTTGAGTCAAGTTGGGGCCAGCTCAAACTCAGCTCGAATTCATTTTCAAGCTAAAAAAATCAGCTCGACTCGGCTCGAACTCAACTTCGAACCGAGTCAAATTGAGCTTTTTTGAGTGGAGTCGAGCGAGCTAACCGAGCTAGCTCGATTCGTGTACACCCCAAGTAGTACAGTACTTAATCTATGCCACTTCTTTATTTCTGGTCTACGTGGCATATGTTGGGTTCCATTTTATTTTTTTTTTCAAAATAAAGAAATGAAAAAAAATTGAATTTATTCAAATATAAGAAAAATAAAGAAGAAAATGGAGGGTTTTTGGGTGAATCTTCATGGCTTGTGGATTATGAGTCATTGTGACTCTTAGGTAATGGGTATACCTATTTCTTGACTTTGAATTAAAAAATCATGGTGGAGGAATGCCATTAATTAAAAGATATCATTGAAAAGGATTTATTTTTAATGAAAAATTAAAGACTTAAAGTAACCCTTATGGTTCTATAAAAACTAAATTTTGGGTCATCCTGAATCATAACAATTCCAACAATCTTTTCTCTCATTCTCCAATTTTCAATTTGGGTCATTTTAGAAAAGTTGTAGACATTGCGGATTTTTCATAGGATAAATTGCAAATAGGAAAAAGGTCATAATCTGATAAACTATAATAGTAAAGTTAGTAGTATATTGTAAAAGTGTGTTTGAGGTGTGGTTTTTCAATTTTACGGGCCAAAGCATACATTTCTCCAATTTAGGAGAGATGCTTATTGTATCTTAGAAGCATATTTGCTGTTAACTCTTGCAAACTAGTCTAACCAATACTAAATGTGAATTTCTCCGCATCGCACAGGGTACCTCACTTGAGCCTAGTGTGAAATGAGCATTAATCACCCCTGGTGAGGAGTCTTGAACACGAGACCTCCTCCATGTGCCCCACCCACCCCGAGTGTGCCCCTGCATCCCACAGACGACCCCACTCGAGCCTGGTGTGAAAATGCCCCTGCATTAAAACATCATCCACAATCCCGGTGGGCCATCACATGGAATAATGGTAATGAGATGACAACATAGCTTAATATGTAGGGTCACCATGGTGCATTTTTCATGAAACCCCTTATTCAAGGTGTAACTCATTGGGATGAAGAAATTTCACATTGTTAAGATTATTGTGGTCCAAGGAGTCTTAAAATCCAGACGATCCTTTTATGGATGGTGTAAACAAGGGTTCTCACCGATAAGGGAGGACTTAAGGCCTCCCTTATCACTTGCTTGATGGATGAAGTAGATTTTACATACAGTAATATACAACATGGTTGCACCCATAGAGCTTTGATGTTTTACGCACCAGTACTACTTAAAATAGGTGTTGTGGACATTCCCGATCTCCTGCATAATAGTAGAAATCATGGTATCTATTAGGGAAGTGGATTAGGTGAGACCCCGGCCTCACCTGAGACGATGTGGACCTTACCATCGGGCCCATCATGATATATGTATTCTACATCAACGTTGTCCATCCTTTTTTCTATATCATTTTAGGGCACATTATCCCAAAATGAAGCAGATCCAGTTATCAGGTAGACCATACCATAAGAAATAGTGGTGATAGATCATTAATAGGCCACAAAAGTTCTAGATTAAGCTGATATTTGTTTTCTTCCCTATGTCTAGGCTTACGTGTCAATAGATTGGATGGAAATAAACACCACAAAGACATTAACTTGCGTCTTAAGATGTTTTTAATTGTAATCGTTTAATCACCACTGTTTCTTATGATATGGTCCACCTGATAATTGGATTCATTTTTTGGATCATGCCCTAAAATGATCTGGAAAAATGGATGGATAGAGTGGATACAAAATACATACATTAAGGTGGGCCCCACTATAAGGGCCGCACCATCTTGGGTGTGGCCGAGGTCTCACTTAATCCTTTCCTATCTATCAAGTGTGCGGGATTTTTACTGTAATAGCTCTATGGAATGACATCAGCCTTAAAATGGCCAATGTATTGTGGGGCAATACTTTTTTTGGAGGAGATTGTGGATCTCATGAAGCCACATATGGGCCCATTATTTGGGAGATCCGATTCGTTCGTTCACTTTTGGGAATGCTTGGATATTTGAGCGTGTTGATGTCATCTTCATCCAAAGCCTCTATGGCCCCCTATAGAGAGCACAATGGCCTTTCTTTGTTGGCCTATTTCCTCTGGTGTGGTTTATCACTGATGTCTTTTTCACCAATTCTTAAGGTCATGCTGCAAAATTATTTCACTAAGCTAATGGTCGGAATGGATTTCAATGGAGATGCACAATGGGTTCCATAGTACCATTCCTTAAGCATGTATGTGGGGTCGAACCCACACTCTAACCCATTTTTCAGGTTTTTAGATTTATTTTTGGGAGATGGAACCCCCGCCACCACCGATTTGAGAGAGAGGAGATTGCCACCACCATCGAATCAGAGAGAGAGGGGACCACTGCCACCACCACCAAAACGAGAGAGAGAGAGAGAGAGAGAGAGAGAGAGAGAGAGAGAGAGAGAGAGAGAGAGAGAGAGAGAGAGAGAGAGAGGACCATCACTACCATTGAAGAAGGCGGTTAAAACCGTTGTGTCCACCTTTGTGAGACCAACTCTGACAATCCTACAAAGTGTTTATGGTGACAATACCTTTATTTTGACAACATTTTGAGGTCATAATACCTTCAATTCGGCGACAATCTCTGTTTCATCAATCTATTTCAAGTTTTTCTTCGAGGGAGTGTGATTGATACGGCGGGTATAGGTAAAAATATGTAGTGTAAATATTTTTTTATGAAGAATTTTTTACTTTGTGGATCCCTCAGCAAGTGTTGATCCCAGTTGGGCACTGTGGATCCCACCTGGCCCATTATGGATAGCACTTGGTGATCATGGATCCCACCTAGGTACAGAATTCAACACTCACAGCGCACAAACACATCCATATGTATTCATTCATTCAACATCCACAAAAAGGATGCCCAGGTTGGATCAATCCACAATCGCCAATTGGTATCCACACAGTGGGCCAGGTGGGATCCACAATGCCCAAGCGGGATCAATATTGGCTAAGGGATTGACAATACCCACGTACAATCCACACTAGCAAACCTTTAAAAAACATTCACGCTTTGTACTTTTACCTTTACCCACCTTATTAGTTGCACTCCCTTGAAGAAAAATTTTAAAAACTTGAAATCGATCAATGGTATGAAGATTGTCGCCAAATTGAAGGTATTATCACCTCAAAATGTTGCTAGAATGTCGTTGGAATGAAGGTGCTGTCACTATAAACATGCTGGATGATTGTCGAAGTGGATCCTAAGGAGTTTGAAGCAACGGTCTTAACCTCCTCCTTAAGTGGTGGTGGTCCCCTCTCTTTGATTCAGTGGTGCTGGTGGTCCCCCCTCTCTTTATCTCTCGAATCGGTGATGGAGGTGGTCCTCACTCCCTAAAAAAAATCCAAAAACTTGAAAATGGGTTAGAACGTGGGTCCGACCCCTTATATATGCTTAGGCAATGAAATCGTGGGGCCCACCGTGCATTTTTATTGAAATCCATTCCAACCATTATCTCAGTAAAATAATTTCAGGCATGACCCCAAGAATTGAGAAAGAAGACATCTGGGATAGACTATATTGGAGTAAACAACAGTAAGAAAAATGCCACCATTATCTCTATTGGGGGCCACGATGGCCTTGGATGAAGATAAAATCAATGCCCTCTGGCATCAAAGATGCATCAAAGTGAATGAACGGTTCAAATCTCCCAAGTAGTGGTCCCATTTATGGCTTTGTGGGACCATAATCTCCTCTTCTCCAAGAGTCATTTGCAAGCTGGGCTATACCCGGGCAGGTGGTCAAAATGGTAATTTAGTCTTAAAAAATGAAAATAAAAAAAGAAATATCTCACATCGAGCCTAAAAAAGTTTTGCCCCCTCGGGAAATTATTTTAGAGCTAATGTTATTCTATAATGATAAAAAAATCCCAAGTGACGGCTCGGGTTGATGTGGGTGGATCCCTGACTGAGATGTATGCTCCTTGCATCCATGCCGTCCATCTGTTTTATCAGTTTATTTTAGGCTTGATCGAAAAAATTAATGAAGCGGATCCAAATCTTAGGTGGACCAAACCATGGGAAAAAAGTGGTGATTGAATATCAACCATTAAAAACTTCCCGGGGGCTATTGAAATGTTTATTTTTCATCCAAACGATTTATAAGGTCACAAAGACCTGATGGAAGTACCAGGTACTTATCTTCTTGATTCAAAACTTTTGCGGCTCACGAGAAGTTTTTAATCCTGTGGTGTAGTCCGCGTTAGACTTGGGTCTCCGTATCTTTTTTATCGTTCCCTGAAATCAGCCATCAAAATGGATGGACAGCTTGGATGAAGGTACATACATCACGGTGGGCCCAAAGTCAGGGATCCACTCACCTCGGTGGATCCCAGGATCCCACTGAAGCCACGCCCCGTAACTAGGAGTGGCCTGGATCTCACTCACTCGTGTCACTTACCCACGCATGAGAGAGAGAGAGAGAGAAATAAAAACAATCACACATTACATTCTCATTGCATACTGACAACTGAGAGAGTGGGGTTTTGCCAGAGAGAGAGAGAGAGAGAGAGAGAGAGAGAATTCAAAAAAACAAAAGGAAACGATTGGTGAATCGTACAAAAGGTGATAGTTTACGTGAGTAAGAGATAGGGGAGCGGAAGGAGTCATTACTGAGGGAAGTTTCCGTGAGTAAGAGATAGGGGAGCGGAAGGAGTCATTACTGAGGGAAGTTATGAGTGCTTCTGCTCCCTCAAAAGACAAAACCCCACTCTCTCACTATGCAATGAGAATGTTACGTGTGATTGCTTTTACTCTCTCTCTCTCTCTCTCTCTCTCTCTCTCTCTCTCTCTCTCTCTCTCTCTCTCTCTCTTCATGTGATTTGCACCCCCAACCAACATACTCCGCCTGTGATGCACTTCAATACTCCTCCTGTCCTTCCTCCTTTATATATAGACATATCTTCTCTCAGTCACTCCAACCATCCCCAACTTAATTAACAAAAGCCAATCCATAGCTATGAGGTTTTGCATGAGCAGTGCTGTCCTTCTGGGGCTTCTTCTCCTTCTTCCAATGGTTGCATTATCAAGACCCATTGGACGGTCTCACTCACGTATGTTCTCTTCTAATCTCTTCTTTCAAATCTTAACCGTCCACAGACATGCACGTGAGAGTAGATAAAACTATAATCTGCTGTATCTACTAGATTATTCAAGTATATCTTGTAGGTAACTATACAGCTGTATACATATATAGCTGTTATACTTATCAACTCTAAAATGGCCATTGTAACCATTCGTTTGATGGTCACTCAGCTTGGATGGTTAGGATGATCCAATCACTACAATGTGGTGAACCCAAATCATATTCTTGCCATTGCACCGTAATTAGTTTCATATGGAAAAGGACAGTGTAATAAACATCTGGCGTCCTTTGTTCTCTCTCTTGACAGGTCACAGCCATCATCATCTAACACGGCCAACAGGTGGAGATGCTGCTACTTCCAAGGGAAAAGTCTACTACTACAACCAGGAGAGGAGGATGAGGTCCGGGACTCTTGAGATTGCAGGCTCTAGATTGCCTGATTGCTCGCATGCATGTGGGTCATGCACGCCATGCCGGCTAGTGATGGTGAGCTTCATGTGCGCTTCTTTGGAAGAGGCAGAGACATGTCCTATGGCTTACAAATGCATGTGTAATAGCAAATCATACCCAGTTCCTTGAATCCATTCCTCCTTTACACTACACATACATTTACTGTAGGACTTGTATTTTTTTTTTTTTTTTGGTTTCTCCTTCTTCGAGTGCGAGAGAGTGGGCATTTTGGCGTCCCTTCTGTAATATGAGAGTTTTTGGTTAGTATGTACTAGCGTTAGTATTAAAAATGTATTTTTTTTTTGGACCGTCTATCTGCTCTACCTCTTGTATTCTTTGTATTTATTTCTAGTCCTTGTTTGCGCTGGCCATCAGTGGTGTGGGGACTCAACTCCAACTGCCTACATTAAATAGCCCGCTCAACTCCAAGCGGACGCGGATTTCCTGCGAAAGGCTTTCGCAGGAAGTTCCTGCGCAAGGATGGTAGGTGGGGCCTATTGCAAACGTATGTGAGAAATCCATTCCGTCCATCCGTTTTGAGAGCTCAATTTAGAATGTGAGATCGAAAATTAGGTGGATAAAAAACTCAAAGTTGGTCACACGAGAGGGAGAATTAGGGGAAGAAATTCCTACCGTTGAGACCTTCCTAAGCTCCACCTTGATGTTTATATGCTATCCAAACCGTTTATAAAGTCATTCCTAATGCGATGAAGTGAAAACCCAAAAAATATAGCCTGATACAAAAGTTTTATGGCCATGAGAATGCTTCAACGGTTCTTACTAAATGTCCACTATTTTCTCTTGTGTGGTCCATTTGAGTGTTGGATACACTTAATTTTCTGTCAAAAATCATAAATTGATCTCTAAATTAAGATGGACGACATCGAGATGAGCCCCACCCGCCATCCTTGCGCAGGAACTTACTGCCAAAGCCTTTCGCAGGAAATCCGCGCTCAACTCGAAGCAAAAAAATTACCATGTGTGCCTATCGTGTGCATGTGTGCAGAGACGCGGATGTCTTGCGAAAGGCTTTAGCAGGAAGTACCTGTGCTGAAAACCTAGGTGGGACCCACTGTCATGTTTTGGAGAAATCCACTCTGTCCATCCGTTTTGTGAGCTCATTTTAGGACCGAAAACTAAGCAAGATCCAAGAGTCAAGTACGCCGCACTAAAGGAAAAGATGGGCAGGGAAATTCCCACTATTGAAATCTCCTTGGGTCTACAGTGATGTTTACATGCCACCTATACTGTTCATAACGTCATTCTCACTGAGATGAACTGATAACATAAATATTATACTGATTCAAAACTTTTGTGGTCCTACGAATATTTCAAATGTGAAAGTTCAGTCCTAACATTTTTAGACTACTTGAGTATCGGATTTGGCTCATTTTTTACTTTAAGTCTTTAAAGGAGCTCACGGAAAGGGAATAGATTTTTAAAAAACATCACGGTGGGCACTACCTAAGTTTCGCAAGAAATCCACTTCCTGTGTGCAGCATCTAGGTCGTGGCCCAAAAATCAGGTTGATCCAGTGGCTGGGATGGATCACATGACTATATTGAATGTGGACACCGTTATGGCCCACGTGGCTGATTTCAACACGAAGAAACCTACGGCTCAGATAATATCTGGAATTTTTGGTATGCGGTAACTTCTACATTCGAATTGAAGAGGGACAACAAATGATAATAGAAGCGTACGTCCATGTTTCATTCAACTCGGCAAATGGAAGGCAGCAGACAGAGTTGTCCGAATTACTGAGTGCGGGACCACTCGTCAGAACTCAAATCCCGAGAAGATCGTACGTGCAATACATCTGCCGAGTATCCTGTGAATTTTCTAAAACGGTTATAAAGTGCAGAACACGTGCATGGCAGAGCCACCAATTGCCTGTGTTTGGAAGCTATGTGAGGCCCAAAGAGATGTCCTATGCTAAATCAACTCCGTCTATCAGTTCCGATAGACCACAATAATACAGAAATCCAAAAATCATAAAGATTCAAAATCTCAAGTGGCCACACCACACGAAAAGTGAGAACGGAAACGTCAGCCGTTGAAACCTCCCTGAAACCGATCATAATGTTTATATGCGATCCAAACGGTTCATATGGTTATTATGAATCAGATAAACTATAGGTAAAAATATCATTAGGATACAAAACTTCTGTGGCCTCCACGGTGTTTCCAATGTTGAACGTTCAATCCCTTCTCTTTAGTGTTGTGTGGCCCACCTAAGATTTGGATGTTTCTATTTTTAGATTACCGTCTTATTGTGGTCTTTCGAAACTCATGGACGGAGTGGATTTATCACAGGCATCTCTGCGGTCCTCGCTCCCTTGCAGACTACAGGAACTTCCTGTGTGCAATTCAAACTAATATAGTACACGTGGCAGTTTGTATGAATTGAGACATCTGTGGAAGAAAATTTATTCAAGGTGCAGAACTAAAAGTTAAGGAAAAACTGTTAACGGTCATGATTAACTGCCGGAAAGTGAAGGCGAGTAATCTCGATGATAATCCGAAAGTGTGATTACCAAAGGATATAAGGTGCGGTCTGGCTTCACCCAACGTGGTGTGGCCCAGACCGGGGGTTCACCTTGATGTATATGTTTTTATATATCTAGGCCCTCCATTCATTTTTCTAGATATTTTTTATGTAGAGCTGGTTGTGGCCCGTTACATGGCTAAGATGAATCAGAAAAGGCTCAGTCGACGATAGAAGTTATCAACACCATTGGATCTCTTAATCAGGCGTATGTCGTGATCTGAAATGGGTTACCTGATATAAAATAGATGATTTTGAAGTAGAACGAGCTACTTTAGCCAATCAATCCTGCTATGCCAGGTTGCCCAAGCTGGATTTGTGAAATACCGTCAGATCGACGATAGTTTTTCTATTTTAATTTCATTTTTACTATAAATATTAAGTTTTAATTTGATTATAACTTTTCATCCATTGAGCTTTAGGAGTTGCGTTCAATGTGAAAAGAGTTTAGAAAAATTAGAAAAACAGTTTGGTGAAGTCAAATAAAACAAACCTAGTGTAACAATCGACATCACAACTATTTATAAATAGTAAGTTAACTATTTATAGTAAGTCGCGAATTCTACGCGTTTTAGTTGTAGTTTGATTCTGATTTTTTTTCCATTACTTGGTATCTTTATTTAAAGGATCGTGAACTTATTTTTATTCATTCGTTAATCAATTTTGAATTTATTAGAATTTATTTCTATTTTTTGCTTTATTTTCTCTAGATTCAAGAAGCCTATGTAAGGAGTCTAAAGAAGTTCCGTAGATTCGAAATAGTTATCCAAGACGGTGCTCGACCTCACATCTTTCCTTATGCCGACCTCGCGTCCTTCCCTACATCAATTTTAAACCATTAGATATAGATCTTACTTGGACCACAACATAGGAAACAATAGTGATTGGACTGCCACCGTTAAAAATTTCTGAAGGTCCATCGTAATTTTTATTTTCAATCCAACCTGATGATAAAGTCACGATCACCTGGATCAAGGGAAGATACAAATATCAGCTAATTATCGGCTTGATCCAACCGACCATTCGTGTGGGTAGGAAATGTCGCCGTCGCCCCACGTAGAAAATCTATCTTCAAGAGGGTGCAAAACCCAAGTCGTATTTTGCGGCTCTCGCGCGTGACTCATGATTCAACACTGGCACCGACTGGGCCCCACACGTTGAAATCTTAGTTGATTTGAACCGTTCATATTTGTGTTACTACCACAAATACACTATTTTCCCTTGTTAAGAACTCAACGATGATCCTAAGTTGTGATTTTTAGTGTTAAATGGGAGCCATTAAAAAACTCTCATTTTTGTTGTTCTAAACTCATTCACAGATATTGGCAATGGTCAAAATCATCCATATTATAAAGCCCACAACATGGACGGTTAAGATCATTTGGATACTCATCATTAGGGGTCTCAACAGGCCAGGTTAGGGTGTCTGGGCCTGCCTTGTTCAACGCCGGCCCAATCCAGTCTCAGCCCAGGTACTTGGTCCTGATACCCTAGCACAAGTTCGGCCAGAGGTGGCCAATAGGGCTGAACCCGCCTGTGACCAATCTGGCATTGGCTTGTGCTTGGGCACGATATATTGGGTTCGGTCTCGAGCTTGGGTTATACAAACACCAACCCGATAAAACTTGGGTTGGGCTTGGGTTGAGGTATTGGGATGCCTGACCTAACCCGAACCCGATCAATATATAAATTACTTATAAATTATAATTGAATGTGGGTCGTCTTTATTGGAAGCCAAGGAAATTCATCCGTTTCATTGGTCCACATTAATTTTGATGACTCAAGCTAATAAAATACATCGGATTTCTCTCCCAAATACATTGCGAGCTAAACAACATGACTTTTAAAAAAGCAGTTGTTAGATCTTTTAGCTTGCTTGTTTAAAAAAAAAAAATGAAATTCTTTACCCTAAATAACTATATATATAATTAATAAAATCTTAGGTACAAGAATAAGATGTCTATTGAAAATATAATAAACTAATGTAATAATGAAAATATTAGCACGTAACCACCTGGCCAACCCGATTGAGTCCGCTTGAGTTGGACTTGGGTTGAGAATTATAAACGCAAGGTTAGGTTGGGTTGGGTTAAGGTTGAGGTATAGGAACCTTGGGTTAGGCTAGGAGCACCAACCCAACCCAATCCAACCCCCAGACTTTCAGCCCTAGTGCCCAGGGCTGGAAGCCCAACAGGCCACCCCATCCTATTGACAACCCTATTCAGCAGGTGGGCCCAGTGATGTACGCTGCATCCTGAGTCTAGGCAAAACGAACTTGCACGTTTATTCTTATCTTCTTCCTTAAAAAGTGCGTTTTCTGGAATGATAGGCAATCAATGGTGGGACCCACATGATGTATGGTCTAAATAAAAAGATCTGAGTTGGAATGTGGCCCACCATTTTTGCTCTTAATCATCAAAGTGGGTCCAGTGATCATATCAACAGTTTGGATTACGGAACCGCAGGTCCTCAATGGTAGAAACTGAATGCACACTTGCCATACAATTTCTCTGGGTCCCAACCTTGTACATGCCTCATCACATAAAACCTTCTCGTTTTTGGGGCTACAAACTCGGACAACCTATACAACTCTGCTTTTTTGCTATTTTCTTTTTTTTGAGAAATTTTTACTGAAATTTTCTTTTAAGAACATGATTAATTTACCAAATACTGCCTTCAAAACCACTATAGCCTGGGAATGCTTTTTTTTTTTTTGAGGTAAATTTATGCTAGTTAGAGTTGTACACAAGCCAAGGTAGCTCCGTTAACTTGCTCGACTCTATTAAAAAAAATACCCGATTTGGCTTGGCTCAAAACTGGATTCCAGCTAAGTAGAGCTAATTTTTTTCTCTTGAAAAAATTTCAAGTCGAGTCCATGCTCGGCTCCACTCATCTCCGAACTTAACTGGGTTCAATTCAATTCGACTTGGAGCAGGTTCACTCACTATAAATATTTATATTTAAATAAATTATATATTATATACACTAAAAAGCCTAAAAATCTATACTCAGGCTCAACTTGTAGGCTCGAAAGCTCGAGCTCAAGCTCAGCTTAAATTCAACTTGAGCTGGCCAAGCTGCCGACGAAGCCGAGCCAAGTTCAAGCTATAAGGTAGCCTGCTGGCCAAGCCGGTAGCCTGTTGGCCGAGCCGAGCTTGACCCAATTCGGCTCATGTACATCTCCAATACTACTGCCCTTGTTTATATTTTCTCTATGAAGTGGGAATTGAGAATAGTAAAATCAAACCATCAGTGGATGCAAAAAACATTATTATTAGATGAACCAAAATTATCAAGGATTCAATTATAAGGCGAACCAAACCATAAAAAATAATATACACCATTCAAAATATTCACATTCAATTGCAACCCATATGATGATTTGATCAACCCGATTATTTGTTCATGTGACCACCATGTAAGGCACCTTATGTTGTACAAGTTGAATTTTTCAGACATACTAAGTGGGCCCTACAAGTCTAAACTTTCACAACTTAAAAAAAAATGAAACAACAAAAATTAGATAACAACTTTTTTTGTAATTTCCTCTCTCCAAAAGCACCACCCTGTAATTTCAAGTGGTAGATGCATGCATTATTTGGTAAAATGTCAATTGCCAAGAATTTTGTGATAAAAATCCCCTAAAAATTTAAAATTCATATTCCATCTCCTCCCTCTTATTAGATACTAGAAAAAACCAATCCCACTTAAATAGACTTTCCTATTCATACTAAAAATAATAATAAAAAAACTTCATAGCTTCCCAACTCTTAACTAATAAAAGACAAACAAGCAAGCCAAAACCCAAAGAAACTCCAAGAGTACTGTCCGAAGGGAACCCATTTTCTCTCTGTTGGGTCCCAACTCATTAACAAGCTGGAATTGGGTTTTCTTCTCCTACATTGTAACTTGAGTTGTATATATTTGGCTTTCCTTCTTCTTCTTTTTTCCTCTCTCTCTCCATAAATAACTCTCTGGTGCTTCAAATGCGAAGTAGATTTAATGCATTGGGGTTTTGGTCACTACACATTTTAATACAGGTACGTCTCCTTTCCCCGCTCAGTTTTAAAAAACCCAGCATATTACTTAAACTAGCGTTCATCACTTACAACCATAGCTTGCTAAGCTTACAAAGCAACCTGATTTTTCCCACTAATTCATCATCTGTGTAGGATCATTTCTCGCTAATGCTACCCGCTAGTCCGATCATAAGGTAGACCACACCTGTTTTAATTTAGCTGGTGTGGTCCACTAGCTGAGTGAATTGGCCTCATTTCTATGATGGTGATCTCCATGACGGTTCCTCCTACCCTTCTAATGAGTAGGATTTCCAACTCATGTGACCTGTTGGAAGGCGAATATGTGTGGCCTGGTAAGCTTAACATACTATAGTTGTATATGATCATTTCTCATTAGTTGATGCATAGACATTGTTGATTGTCCATATATTGTCTGGTCTGCTTGGATTTTTAATTTTTAATTACTATTTATTGATAGAAAGATTGGCTGGGCCAGGACACACCTTTACATGTACCTAAACATGCGTGGCATCTGAGCCATTTATTATGCACATGACATGCCAAAATGGGAAACGAATTGGCTACTCCCCCTTCCACCAGCCAGTGGTTAATTGGTGCTCTGTAGGCCCCACCATGATGTATGTGTTTAATCCATTCCGTTCATCCATTTTAAAAGATCATTTTAGGACTTGATCCCAAATATGAGAGGGATATAAATCTTAGGTGGATCACATCACAGGGAAACAATAGTGAGTGGATATCCACAATTAAAATCCTCATAAGGCCTAATGTAGTGTTTATTTGAAATCCAATCTGTTGATTAGGTCATATAGGTCCAGATGAATGGTAAAAATAAATATCAGATTGATCTAAAACTTTTATGGCCCCCAAAAGGTTTTTTATGGTCTACTCTCATTCAACACTGTTTTTTGTAATGTGTTCCACTTGAGATTTGGATATACCTCAATTTTTGTCTTATACCATAAAATGATCTGAAAAATAGATGGACGGCATGGATGAAACAGATACATCATGTTGGGGCCCACAGAGCACCGACCACCAGCCACTGGCTGGTGGCAGGGGGAGTAGCCAATCCGTTCCTGCCAAAATGTTGGGCTGGTACAATTATTAAGTGGGTCACATGCACGGACCTATGGCAACGTACGTGGTGGGGTTTGATTGGTTGGCAGGTGATGGGTTTCCGTTGAGTACGCACTTTACCCAACCACTGTTGTCAGAAGTCTTAAATCAAGTTTTTTTTTATTTTTTTGCTCGACTGGTTGTGGGTTAGCCACGACCGGTCGTGGGAGCTACTTGACTCAAAGTCCAGCGAGCTTAATTTTTTTGTGTCTAGGTCCCTCGACCAGTCGTGAGGATAGCTCGACCGGTTGTTGGGACCCTCGACCGGTCGTATAGTCTGCTCGATCAGTCATAGTTACGCAAATTCGTTTCCGGATTTGATGCGGATTGTGGAAATTTGAGTCGGATTTCACAAGGATACAAAAGGGAAGTTACCTAAATTATAAGTAGGTGTTCGTATGGCTTTTCTAGGGTATGAGAAATAATTCTAAAGCTTTCTAAAGGATTCTAGGGAAATCAAAGGGTGTAGCAAGGGTGAGATTCGAGGTTGTTCGAATCGGGTAAATCCTCTCTCCTTGTAATTGATACTTTCATAGTGGAATTCTGTCACTTTGTGCCATGATTTTTTCCCGCAAGGGGTTTTCCACGTTAAATCTGTGTGATTCTGTATGCCAAAATCCCAACAAGTGGTACTAGAGAAATCGTTGGGGCAAAAATTTGAATCTGAATGATTAGTAATAATGGGAAGCACTAGGTATGAGATTGAGAAGTACTCAGAAAAAAATAATTTTGAGTTATGGAAGATCAAGATGATGAGTTCCTTAATCAAGAAAGGCGAAGATGGTGCTCTTGAGGAGCGGAAGTCTACTATGACTGATAATGATTGGAATACTCTTGATAAGAAGGCATTATCATTGATCCGTTTATGTCTTACGGATAAGGTTCTCTACAATTTCATGAGGGAGAAAACTGCGGCTAAGTTATGAGCGAAGTTAGAGGATGTCTACGCGAAAAAATCCTTTGAAAATCGTCTGTACTTAAAGTGACAGTGGTATAACTTCAAGATGACAGAGGGTGGAGATCTGAAGGCTCACATCAGTAACTTTAATAAATTATTTTGTAAATTACTAGATATGGAGGAAGTGATGAAAGATGAAGAACAAGCATGTATGTTGCCAAATTCTCTTCCGGCGTCATATGAGTCATTTAAGGACACTATGTGAAGCACAAATAAAATCCTAAGTGTCAACATCGTTATCTCAGCCCTTAAAGGGAAGGCTATGAGAAAGTTAAATGACGACATGGGGATAACTTCTGATGTACTATTTACAAGGGGTAGGAATTCTGAACAAGGTACAGGTTCTTCAGGTTCTAAATCTAAATCCAAGGGCAAGGAAAAAAGAAAGGTAAAGTGTTGGAATTCTGGGAAGGAAGGACATGTGAAGAAGGATTGTGAAAATTCTAAATCAAAGGGAGAAGATTCTGAGACTTCATATAGGGAGGCCAAAGCTGCTACGTCAGATGGATTGAGTGAATGTGATGGTAATATTTTATTTGTGTCTACTATTAGTTGGGCATACGATGATTGTAAGGATGAGTAGATGCTAGATATAGGGGCATCTTTTCATATAACTCCTCATCGGAGTTGGTTCACCAGATATAGGGAGTGCGATGGTGGATAAGTATTTATGGGCAATGATATTGCTTGTAATGTTGTGGCTGTTGGTACGGTGCGTATCAAGATGTTTGATGGGGTGGAGCGTACCTTGACTGATGTCAGGCACGTTCCTGATTTGAAAAAGAATCTGATTTCTCTCGATGTGCTTAAGGTAAAAGGATGCAAGTACACAGGTATTGATGGTTCTCTTAAAGTATCTAAGAGGGAACAGGTAATCATGAAAGCATAATGACTCGGTAGCTTTTACAGGTTGATCGGGAGCACTTCAAAAGGTGGAGCTGCAGCGGATGTAGTGGATTCCACCTCTGCACGTGTGTGGCATGCTGGGCATGGCCACATGAGCAGATAGGGCATGAAGGCTGAGATGCGTGGACAGGGATACAGAGTAGGTAGAGAAGCCACCTATGAGAAGAATCACGTGGCATAATCGCAGGATATCGACGAGGTACATGGATGACTTCAATATCGCAGGAGATTCATCTTTTATTCAGATGGCTCTAGGTAAGCCTGATGATGAGAAGTGAAAGGTGACTATGGGCGATGTGATGGATTTATTGTACCAAACCGACATATGGGAGAGGGTGGAGCTTCCAGTGGATAAGAGAGCGGTTGGATGAAGGTGAGTCTTCGGAAGGATACAACATAGATACAGAGCGAGGTTGGTGGTGATCGATTATGCTCAGAAAGAAGGTATTGACATCTCAGGGATATTCGCACCAACAGTATAGTAGGTGTTTATTAGATCCGTAATTGGCGCTGGTTGACTAATGTGATCTTGAGCTGGAAGGATGGATATGGAGTTTGCACTTCTGTAAGGGAAATTAGAAAAACAGATCTACATGAAACAACCAGAGCGGTTCGAAGTTAAAAGGGCTGAGAAAAGACTTTGTAGGAGGTCGTGGTTCGACTTGTCGCTTAGGCAGTGGTTTGATTCCTTCATGGTGGGTCAGGTATTTTATGTTGATGACATGTAGATCGTCAATTGTGACATGTCTGAAATTAATGTACTGAAGACTCGGTTAAGTGGGACATTCAGGATGAAGGATCGGGGGCTGCAAAGATGGTTTTCGGCATTAAGATTGAATGAGGAGTAATCTTTGGTAATCACAAGAGGAATATTTTGTGTGTAGGTATTGATTAAGGATGTGATGGGCCAGGTAAAGCCGGAGAGCGTTCCCTACGCATCTCTCCTCAAGTTTTCCTCATGACATGTACCAAACAGATTGAAAAAGCAGGATATCTCATGAGCCTTATTCGAATGTGGTTGACAGTGTATGCCATGGTCTGGATTAGACCGGTTATTTCATAGGCTATCAGTGTTATGAGTAAGTACCCCGGTAAAGCAATATTGAGTAGTAGTGAGATGGTAAGAAGACCAAGTCTTTACTTTTGAAAAAGACATGAGCAAAGTTGGTTGGGTATGCGGATTCAGATTCGTCAAACATGCTCACCAAGATCATTCCTTAAGAGAGGTTCAAGTTCTGTGCAACCACTTTGGGCTTGACGATGGTAGAAAAGAAGGACAGAGTTTGCATGAGAAGCTACATGTGATGCAGAGATAAGAGAAGAGGTCAATGAGCTACACGGTTGAAGATTGAAGACTTGGTGGAGATTGTTGTCAGAAGTCTTAAATCAAGTTTTTTTTTTTGTTGCTCGACCGGTCGTGAGAGTTGCTCGACTAGTCGAGCACTGCTTGACTCAAAGTCCAGCGAGCTCAATTTTTTTGTGTCCGGGTCCCTCGACCAGTCGTGGGGATAGCTTGACTGGTCATAAGGACCCTTAGCTGGTCGTACAGTCTACTCGACCAGTCGTAGTTATGCAAATTCGTTTCCAGATTCGATGCGGACTGTGAAAATTTGAGTCGGATTTCACAAGGATGCGAAAGGAAAGTTGCCTAAACTATAAGTAGGTGTTTCTAGGGCTTTTCTAGGATATGAGAAATAATTCTAAAGCTTTCTAAAGGGTTTTAGGGAAATCAAAGGGTGTAGCAAGGGTGAGATTCGAGGTTGTTCGAATCAGGTAAGTTCTCTCTCTTTGTAATTGATGCTTTCATATTGGAATTCTTTCGCTTTGTGCAATGATTTTTTCCCGCAAGGGATTTTCCACATTAAATTTGTGTGATTCCATAGGCCAAAATCCCAACAACCACATTTTAAGTGGCTCGAAGTTGGGTACTCATGAGTAGTGGTTCGTGTTAGAAAAAGCTTCGTTGCCCTACCATGAGATACGTTTTATGTTCCATGTCGTCCAATCATTCTTTCAGAGATAAGACAGATCCAAATCTCAAGCGAATCTCATTAAAAAAAGAAAAAGAAAAAACAAAGATCTTGATTGATCATCTACCATTGAAAACTTCTTTAGGGCCACAAAAGTTCTGAATTAACTCAAGTGAGTTGGATATCAAATAAACATTACAATAGGTCCTAGAAGTTTTTAATGTTGAGTGTTTAGTCACCACTATTTTTATATATACTATGGTCCACTTAAGATTTGAATCTTCTTCATTTTTGGGTTCATGTCTTAAAATGATACGGAAAAATGAACTGATAGCATGGATTAGACGCATATATAATGATGGGGCCGTTGAGCTTTTCCAGAGCACTGATGTCTTAACGGGAGGGATTACAACGGAAGCCGAGTTCCTTTCAAAGTGCTTCGGGAGTGGGTCTCATATCTGAAATGGGGTCACCGTCCAAGTAAAAACCAACCACGTAGCTGCAGGTGGGTATGGCCGGAGGCAGTACCCAATCCTATAAGGTTTGAAATGGTGTACGTATCGACCACCTATCACTCTGTCAGTTTTCGTCAGGGCCGATACAGACTTGGATATGGTAGTGAGTCCTCCAGTAACACGTCAGTGCTTGGAAAGCTCTCCGGCCCATCATGATGTATGTGTTTAATCCCTGTCGTCCATTCATTTTACCAGCTCATTTTAAAGCTTGAGCTAAAAAATAAGGTAGATCCAAATCTTAGGTGGACCCCACCACAGGAAACAGTGGTGATTGAACTTTCACAATTAAAAACTTCCCAGTGCCCACTAAAATATTTATTTGCCATCCAACCTGTTGATTAGGCTGCAAAGACCTACACAAAGTAAAAATAAAACTACCACCTTGCTCCTACACTTTTGTGGCCCTTGAGAAGTTTTAATGGCAGGTGTTCAATCACCACTCTTTTCCACTGTGTGGTCTACATAAGATTTGGATCTACCTTATTTTTTGGGCTAATGACATAAAATGAGCCGAAAAAAATGGATGGATGGTGTGGATAAAATAAATATGTCATAGTGAGGCCACAGTACTCTTCCAACACCAACCAATTCCGATACGGATTTCTCGTGGACCATTGGAGTTCATTTAAATTTGATGCGTTAGAAGACCTTTTTTTTTTTTTTAAAAAAATAAAATTCTTTATTTTAAATTTTTTGGGTGGGATCATCTCCAAGCTGGGGCCCACAGGATGCATGGGTAGAATCTTATACACTTCTCTCACGGCATGGATTTCAGTTATAATTTTTTATTATTTTACTCGTGTAGTCGTCTTAGAAAATATTGGAATCTGTCCTTAAATATAAAATATAAGAAATAGAAGGGTGACTTTTGTCGTGTTTGAAGATTTCAAACCCCAGCAATCTTAGTCTATTTAAATTTTCTCAAATGGGCTTGAACAAGATGTGAAATGACCTCGTATCTTCATGTCACTTCCTTGTCCTGTCCATATTGAGATATGGTCAAATCATCGTAACCGTCCGTACCCTACGAGCTATACCGATGGACCCCTACCAATATCTAAAACTAATATTTATTTTTAATTTTAATTTTAATTTTTTTATTTTTTAAAAAAAAATTCTCCCAACGGATGGCTGGTAAAACTTGGCCATGTGGTTCAGTGGTTCATGATCAACTACGAGCTGGACGGATCGACCGATGGACCCCTGCCAATATCTAAACCCTAAACCCTAAACCGATGGGCCAGTGGTTCATGATCAACTCCATAAATCAATGGGTGTGCTCGATGGAAGAGTTATGAATGTGGGCCCTATCAGGAGGACACATGCATTTGATTCTGTGTGGGCGACATACGCATAACGAATTCTTCTCACAAGGCCGTAGTATACTGTTGAAAGCCTCCGATAAAACGGCTGCACCATGCCTACCGTGGGAGTCCATGGATCATGTATTGGCTCGTTGGGCCTACATTTTAAAGATGGATCATCAGTTTGGACCATTTATGTTCTCGATGTCATGACGATGCAGGGATGAACGTAATGAGGTGGATTGCCATCTTCCTTAGGGATAACTACTCCAAATCCATCAAGCTTCTCTAAACTTTTCAGAGAGACTTCTCGAATCCACAAGGAAAAGAAACATAAATACTTTTAAAATATATAAAAGAAACTTATTGATCATTGATAAACGAGTCTACAACCCTTAAATAAGAATACCAAGACTTGAAGAAGTTTCAGAATTAAACTAGAAGTAAAACTCCCTAAAATTCATAACTTTTTATAAATAGCAAATTTCTATTTATAGTAAGTGTCCTATATGACTTAACCACGTTATTCTCATAATTTTTCTAAACACTTTTCACCTTGGACACAACTCCTAAAGCCTAACAAATGAAGAGTTATAATCAAACTAAAACTTATTAAAAATAGTAAAAACGGAAATAAACATGGAATTCGACCGTCGATCTAATGGAATCTCACAAATTCGGCATGGTTAACCTGGCTTAGCCGGGTTGGTTGGCTAAAGTAGCTAGTCTTATTCCAAAATCATATATGGTACGTCAAATAACTCATTTCAGATTGCAAGATACGCCCAATTTAAGGTCTGACGGTCCGGATCACTTTTGTCATCGATCGGGCCTTTTCTGATCCATTTTGGCCATAAAACTGTCTGCGAACTGCTCTACATTAGTCTCCCTCTACTTCAAAAGAACTCATCCTGCTTTGGTTCATGATACTCGGTCCGGTTTGAGACGTTGAAAGTTCGTGAGATCGCCATGTTGTCGGGAAGATTAAAAAGGTAAACATTGTCAATAATATTTTGGATGATAAGTACCGATCCAATCTTTTTATTCTTCAATTTGTTGTATGTCCTTGTCAGAAATCTCTCTTTGCGTAGATGGATCATAACGTGCTCGCTCATCTCGAACAATTTTTGTCGCTGATACTTGTCCGCTTGTTCCTTGTATTTATTATTCGAGGCATGTACCTTGGTCTGTACCTCTGCATGAATGCCCATGATCTTGTCTGTCATATGTTCTGCTACAATGGTCATGTCTGAGAGTTCGTGTAAAGGGACTAATTCAAGTATGTGGCGAGGCACTCGTTTATAAATAATCTGAAACGGAGATTTTCCTGTCGAGTAGTTCACCGTGTTGTTGAATGCAAACTTTGCTTGAGATAAGGTCAAATCTCACTATTTCAGTTTTTCACTTGAAATACATCGAAAGAAGTTTTCCAACGTGCGATTCACAACTTCAATCTATCCATCAGTCTGTGGGTGGTAGGCGCAGTTGAACTGAAGTCGTGTATCGAATCGAGTCTACAAAGTCTACCAAAAGTGGCCAATGAACTTTGTGTTATGGTCAAAAGTAATGGTTTTGGGGACCCCGTGTAGCCACTTGACCTCTCTGAAGAATAAATTTACTACATGTGTTGCATCGAGGGTCTTCTTATATGAGATAAAGTACATTATCTTTGAGAATTGATCTACCACCACGAATACTGAATCTATGTCGCGTCGTGTTTGGGTGAGACCAAGTATGGAGTCCACAGATAAATTCTCCCAAAGGCCGTCAGGCAAAGGTAACGAGGTGTAGAGGCTCGTATTCTGAGATTACCCATTGAAAATCTGACAAACATAACAATATTGTATTGCTTTTCTCACATCACGTACCAATTAAGACTAGTAATAATGCTTTTTCACAAGAGCTCGAGTCTTGTCTCGCCCATTGTATCCACCAAGGCAACTTTCATGTAGCTCCTAAATAATCTGCTTCCTCAGAGAATTTAGGGGATGCATAATCGATTCCCTTTGAAGATGAAACCATCCTTTATATGTAGGTCGTTGGGATGACCTTCCTGACACTTCATCTAAGAATCCTTGAGGTCCTTGTCCTCGGCATATACTTCCTTGAGACAGTCGAATCCAACTACTTCATTGCTCATTGTAACAAGTAGTGATGCACGACGGCTAAGTGCATTAACCACCTTATTTTGCTGTCCTGACTTATGCTTTAGAACGGACGTGAATTCCTGCAAAAACGTAACTCATCTATCATGCACACGATTCACGTTAGTCTGACTATTAATAAAATTTAATGCTTGATGATCAGTGTAAAGAACAAACTCTCTTTGAATCAGATGATGCCGCCATGTTGCAAAGCCTGAATAACTGCATACAACTCAAGCTCATATGTCGACTACTTTTTTCAGGCTTCGTTGAGCTTCTCATTGTAGAAGACTATTTGCATGCCTTCTTGTGATAATACTCCTCCAATTCCGACATATGAAGTGTCACACTCAACCTTATACTACTTGTTGAAATCAGGAAGAACCAAGATTAGTATTGTGGATAACCGATGCTTGATCTCGTGAAAGCTCTTGTCAACCTCATTGGTCCATTGAAACGGTCCATTTTTTATGCAATCTATAATAAGTGAGACCATCGTGCCAAAATCTCGCACGAATCGATGAGAGAAGGTTGTCAATCTGTGGAAACTCTTCACTTTATGAATGTTTGTTGGGATCGGCCATTCCCTAATGGCTCACACCTTTTCATCGTCCACATGGATGTCCGTGGATGTTACAACAAATCATAGGAATAATAAACTATCCGTTAAAAAGCTACATTTCTTCAAGTTGAGGTACAATTTATTAACTTGTAAGACCTGCAACACCTATTTGAGATGTTCCCTGTGCTCTATCTCATCCTGGCTATATATTAGCATGTCATCAAAATATACTCCCACAAATTGACCAGTGAACGGTTTTAACACTTAATTCATTAAATGCATAAAAGTTCTTGGTACGTTCGATAGACCGATGGGCATGACCAGTCACTCATAAACCCTTCCTTAGTTATAAATGTCATTTTCCACTCATTATCGGGTTGGATACGAATCTGATGGTAACCGCTCCTTAAGCATAGCTTAAAGAACATTTTAGTCCCTTTTAACATATCAAGCATGTTGTCCAACTGTGGCATTAGGAATCGATATTTGGTAGTTATTTTTTTGATTGCCCGACTGTTGACATACATGCGCTAACTCCCATATATATATATATATATATTTGGATTAATAACGCTGATACGACACATGGGCTTATGGTCTCTCTTAAAAGGCAATTATGGATGAATTCATTCACTTGTCCCTAAAGTATTTCACACTCATTCAAACTCATTCGATAATGAGGGCGGCTGGGCAGGCTAACCCTAAGGACGAGGTGTATGTGATGTTAAATGTCTATTATGGGGGGCAATCCATCGGGTAAATCTTTAGGCCAGACTTTTTTGAATTTGTTTAGCAATAGCTTTAAACTTGGAGGAATGTTTGAGGGCTCCGATTTCTCGTCCTTCACTAATACGGCGTATACCTTACCGATTTCCTTTGATTCTTCCATAAAATTCTGAATGGTTAGGAGAGAACTTTCTTCTACTTTAGAGGCTTTAGGGTGGTTCTCTGGTGCCATAGGGGCAATGATTATTTTTCGACTATCCTTGACAAAGACATAAACATTGTCTCATCCTCGGTGGATCGCAATACTGTCCGATTATCATGGTCGACCGAATAACATATGACATGCTTTCATGACAACTACGTCACAAAATATTTGATCCCTATAATTTTTGCCAATTGAAAATGAGACATTGCATTGTTCAGTTACCTATGTCTCGTTCACCTTTTTTATGATGTTTTGTCATTGGTAACCGCAACTTGTCCACTATTACTCTTGAGATGATGTTCTTGCTGCTGCCACTATTTATGATTACATCACAGATTTTGTCATTAACGGTGCACGTGTACGAAACATATTGTGTCACTGTGAATTTAATTCCTTCCGTGGGGTGTATAGTAATCGCCTCACAAGTAAAGATTCACCATGATCCTTGCCCATCCATTTATTGTCATTTTCTCCTTCCTTAGTGGCTTGTTCATGTTCATCAAAGCCAAGGTCTTCTTTTGCGGCCTCACCTTCAGTGCATTTTTCGTTTATTGTTAAGTGTGTCGTGGGACGTTAAGGACAAGTGTTTGATAAGTGGACCAGTTGGCTACAGTAGTAACAATTGTTCGACCTTAGCCGAGCATGAGGATTTGGAATCCTACTCGGGTCCGCTATTATGGGTGTTACCCATTGAGGCCTAGATAAGCTGCTTCCCATATCACAATTTGTGGTTATAGGAGGTTGAGGACGTTCTCCTACTTGTCCTTTTCCTCGTGTCAACAATGGATCCTGTGTGGGACCCGTCATGAGGGTCGAGTTGAGGGATAAGGCTGAGCATGAGCTCTTATAAGTCACATTTCTACCTTACTTGCTAATTAAATTATTTCATCCACAATCTCAACTGGGGTGCATATGAACTCGGTCTCGAATTGTCAATCGTAACCCACGTATAAATCGTGCTACCTTTCGTGATTCAGTTTCTGACAGGTCGTTTCGCATTGCCAACCGCTGGAATTCTTCGATGTAGTCAGTGATGGTTCGATTTCCTTGTTGGTAGTTTTGGTATTGTTGGAATAGTACCTGCTTGTAATTACTAGGAATGAATCATGATCGAAAAAAACGTCTCATCCGTGGCTATAATGAGATGGGCGCCTTATTCTGTCGAGCACATGAGAGTTGTAATTGCTCCCATCATACAGAAGCACCAGATTTTAATTTAAACGCTACTAATTTCACTTTTTTATGATCTGACACGTCCATGTAATTAAAATATCGTTCTACTTCGGCTAGCTTGTTAAGAAAATCTTCTATGTGTAATAAACTATTAGAACTAGGAAGTTCAGCCTTACCTCGATAGTCTCTTTCAGCACGATATGAATGATCGCCTTCATGAATTGGTCGTCGGGTAAAGCCTTTATTAAGGTCCTTGTTGTTAGAACTTGAATGATCTGGTGTACCCTACGATTTATCATTAATGGTAGTGCTCTACAGAAATTGAGATTATGTCGTACAACAACCACAGGTGGTGGAGTATCGCCTAGGGTTCGGGGTTAAAGTAATGTATCCGTAAGACGATCAAGGGTTGTCTATAACCCTTGCATGGTCAACTAACTCTTCCAGTGGATAACTTCTATTTTTTTTTTCTAAGATAGCAAATTCCTATATCACCGTCCACATGATTTTGGTTCATACCTTTTTTTTTTTTTGGATTAGCTTGTTAGTACATACCCATGTCAGTACACACACTCCATGTTAGCCACCCCCTCTAGGGATCGATACCAAGACCTCAAGTGTTGAAATGAGTTATCTCAACTCAGTCTGCCAGTTGAGCTATGGATCTGGGTGTGGTTCATACCTTCATTGTTTGCCATCGGCTCAAGGGAACTTCTCACTTTATAACTAATTGACATATGAATGAACGTGATGAGGTCAATCATCGTATTCCTCAAGGATAACTACTCCGAATCCATGGAGCTTCTCTGTATTCATCATAGAGACTTCTCAAATCCACGAGTAAAAGAAATAGAAATAATTTCTATATGAAAGAAACTTATTTATCATTGATAAATGAGTCTACAAGCTCTTTAAATAAGAATACCAAGACTTGAAGAAGTTTAGGAATTAAACTATAACTAAAACTCCTTAAAATTCGTAACTTACTATAAATAGTAAATTTCTATTTATAGTAAGTGTCTTATGTGACTTAACCACTTTATTCTCTTAATTTTTTTAAATACTTTTCATGTTAGACATAACTCCTAAAGCCTATTGGATGAAGAGTTATAATTAAAATAAAACTTATTAAAAATAGTAAAAATAAAAATAAATATGAAATTCAATTGTTGATTTGATGGAATCTTGCAAATACGGTACCTATGTCAAGTTGGTTGGCTAAAGTAGCTTGTCCTACCCAAAATCATAGATAATACAATTAGATAACTTATTTCAGATTGCGAGATATGCTTAATTTATTGGTTGACTGTAAGAATCACTTTAATGTCTATGCAAACTTTTCTAATCCATCTCGACCATGAAAGTGACCACGTACTTAAGATGAGCTAACCTGAGGAACTTATACTCATCTGTCTTCTCACACTCAACGCCGTACAAATGAAAGTTTACAACAGCTCACAATCAAATCTACAAATCAGTATTGACGTAATGGTTCCGATCATCCGATCATCTCCGCATGTGGCCCCAATGGATGGGGACACAATACCGATTCGTAATCGCAACATAAGCGAATCAAACTCGCAGGGGACAGGCGCCAGACAATACTTTTGTCTTTTGTGGAGGTGCTATGATGTTGTCCACGCGGCGTACAAAACACTCAAACTCATCCATCCAAATCACGTGCCCCACCAACATGTACCATGAGCACAAGATAATGGCGATTCGATGTTTTACTAATCATGGGTGCGACTTGGTTAGGACCCCGGAGCCACCAATGTGGGTGGTTGGTACCTTGACCGTGGGGCTTAACTAGATTAGTTTTATTATTATTATTATTATTATTATTATTATTTATTTTATTTTTATTTAGGCAGTCTATCTATTTTTTAAGGTTATGTTATGACACGATTCAAGAAAAAAAAAATGGAGCAGATACAAGTCTTAAGTGGACCTCACAACATGAAAGATTTTCTACTGCTCACTGTAACTTTTATTTCCCATCAAAGTTAACAAAGTTACTTGAACTTAAATGAAAGAGAAACAAAAATATTAATCTGATCCAAAACTTTTATAGTCCATAAGTTTATAATTAATCACTCACTATTATCTTTGTGGTCTACATGAGGATGGCATGTGCTTTATTTTTTAAAATTATTTCATTAAATGAGTTGGCAAAACAAATGGAGAGCTTAAACCCCATTGTCAATATATATATCACCCATATGGCTGGCTCCAGAGATCTAGCCAAGGATTGTCTCAAAAATCTGACTTGCATGAGGACTCGCAGTGGGTCCCGTAGGCTCGGGGTGGCAAAAGGACTAATGACACAGCCCCAGCGACTTAGCTCTGCCACTGGCTTGCCTTTCATGTAATCACGCCCTCGACAACTAAGATACACAATTACTCTCTCTCTCTCTTTATATATATATATATATATATATATATATCTCAGAACGCTCACCTGCGAACCGGTTTGTACGTACTACATACTAACTTTTTTGAAAACCCATCATACGTGATGTGGATCCAAAATCGGAACCGTTCATGTGAAGCAGCACCTCATGAAACCCCTTAGGCCGAAGTTTTACTTTGATCTAAGACTTTATGGGCCATGAAAAATAAAAACATTTTCCTTCCTTGATTTGCATTTCTCTTTGCTATGACCCACCAGAATTTTAGATTAGGGTGAAAATTTGTCATATAGGGTTTCATGGGATTCCGCACCACAAGAACCGTTCAGATTAGACACCCATGGCATGTGCGCACATGCGTAGGTGTGCAGGGGAGCATGACTCATATATATATAGAGGCATGCTCCCCTACGGACGTGCGTACCTTTGCACACGTGTCATGGGAGTCGAATCCGAACGGTCTATAAGATGCGGAATCCCATGAAACCTTAGGAGGTGAATTTTCACCCTGATCTAAGATTCTAGTGGGCCATAAAAAAGAGAAATGCAAATCAAGGGAGGAAACTGTTTCATTTTTCATGGCCCATCAAAGTTTTAGATCAAAGTAAAACTTGGGCGCGGGGGGTTTCACGAGGTTCTTCTTCACATGAACGGTTCAGATTTTGGATCCACGTTACGTATGATGGGTTCTCAAAAAAGTTGGTAGGTACGTACGAACTAGTTCGCGAGTGAGTGTTTCCATATGTACGTGTGTGTGTATTGTAAATGCATGATGAACCCAAAACTTATTTGATTGCTTAACTATCAGTTTGTTTGATTTTTATTAGACAGTTATAAATAAAAATTTATAAAACAGTTCCATTTTAGTAAATAAGTGTGCATAAATCAAACGTTAAGAATAATTCAACAAATTTGAATTTTGGACCGTCACTTAGCGAAAGCGGCGGGTTAATTAATTCCACAGTCTAGTCAATTTAATTTGAGTTAATAAACACGACGTGCAATTTCTGGGTGGCTGCGTATCAAGCATCATAGGTTGCCTGAGTATCACAAAAACTTCACCCACCGTACAGTTCCTGAGTGCCTGCGTATCAAGTGTCATAGACTGCATGAGTATCATAAAAACTTCACCAACCGTGCAATTTCTGGGTGCCTGTGCAGGAACTATCAAGATTCACGTCATTCACACGTGTCAACGTGGTCACATGGACTCTCACACATGTGCCACATATCCACGTGATTAATTAGAGCTGCAAAATGGATCAGAACGTGTCCATTTCAATGTCTCTTTCCGACTTTCCAGAAATTGGAAAATGTTGAAACGTTCGCCGCACCATTGATACTCAGAAGCTGTGACTGTATTCCTCTTCTTTGAGATTTGAAAATGAAGACTCTTAAGGCTGAAAGGGCCGTAGATAATTTATTTGTCGGTCCACCTACAAAGTCCCCACATCATTTCTATCCGCTTTCTGAGTTGGATGCGTGTTGAAAGGCCCAATCCAGGCAATTGAATGAAAGCCCCACCAAATCGAGGGTGGTCGAGAGGCTGTGGACGTTGATAGATTGAATTAGATTCTCGTCACTACGAGACGAAAGTACGAAAAACAGGCGCCACTTTCAGAGCTTTTCACAAATGTCAAACCCCCCCATACATTCCTGGCATTTCATTCGTTCCATCGTGTTTGAAGCGTTTCCGTTAGCTTAGAACTTTCATTCGATAGTCAAAACATGTTCTTATTTTATTTATTTATTTATTTATTGTTTCTCTCTCTTCTCTCTGCAGGCATCCACCGAAATACGCCTCATGACGGTTTGAAATCTTGAAATTCAAGCCTCAACTCTCTCTCTCTCTCTCTCTCTCTCTCTCTCTCTCTCTCTCTCTCTCTCTCTCTCTCTCTCTCTATTAAAATTCAAGGCAAGAACAAACGCACGTCTCTCTCTCTAAACATATGGATATAAATACCAGAAATACATTTTGTCACCCTCCATATTCGAAAGAAAACTATAAAGCAATCTCCTCCTCAGAAAGAAGGCCACCCTCTATATTGGAAAGAAACTACAAAACACCTCTCCTCCTCACAAACAAGTAAGGAGAAACAAGGAAAAAACCCCCCACGTTTTACAAAACAATGTCCATGCAAAGGTTTCTATCTCACCAAATCTCATCACCTCTTCGGCGAATAGCAAGAGGGACATTGGCTCGACCCTGCGACGTCTTTATAAACCACCGTGGTGTTGACACGAAGAAGACTGTTGCTGGATTGCTTTACCACCGTCTTTCCCAGCTCCACATCAATGCTTTCTTGGATAGCAAAAGCATGCAACCTGGCGATAGGTTATACGAGAGCATTGGCTTAGCGATCCGGAAATCTAAGATTGGGGTCGTCGTCTTCTCCCCTCGTTACTGTGATTCTTATTTCTGCCTACATGAGTTGGCGCTTTTGGTTGATCTGAAAAAGAAGCTCATTCCAATCTTCTGCGACGTTAAACCATCAGAGCTTCAGATCATGGCCTATGAAAAGTCCACACCCAAAGAGCTGGTGAGGTTTAGGAAGGCACTGGAAGAAGCTAGGTATACAGTTGGGTTTGTGTTTGATTCGCAGAACGGGTAACGACTTAAGTTTCTTTCACTTCTTCATCTCACAAATCATAGTAATCTCTTCACATATAAAACATTCTTAAAATAAAATTACTAAATTTTTTATTTCTTGTGGGACCTAAAGTGCCAGCTGAGCTTTGGCATTATCGTTCATTGGATTTCTTCTTACAAAAGTCACGACAATGACCGAACCCCAATTTGAAAAATGAGAGTTTTCTCCCAAAATGATGCCTCATCCAATACAAGTATATACATTGTCTAACATTCAAATGTTTCTCTTTGTTTTTGTGGGTGTTTAGGAATTGGTCGGAACTTGTGACAAATGTCTCCGACATCATCGTGAAGAGCCTGAATGAAAAGGAAGGTCACTGACGAGAAGATCAGAACTGCAAATAAAACCTTTTTTTTTTAAATTTTATTTTAATCAATTCATCAGATCATTAGATTGAATGCAAATACAACATTTACTATTCTTTAAAGAACAACTTTCTTTAATTTGTAACATGTCGACACCATATGTACATGTAATAATGGAGTCGCATGTTACACAAAATGTATATGATTGCTAATAAAATTCTTTTTACAGAAAAGACAAACCATTCTTTTGTATTTGATTGTTAGGTTTTTTATTTTTTATTTTATTTTTTTAAAGAGCATCTATCTAAGATGCTGATTGTTTATTTGATTATAGCAGCTCCGTGACTTTATATGTATGTTCTTCACCAAGAGACAAATAATATCTGTGTTTGGTATGTTCTAGTGCACTTCTACTTTTTAGTGCAAGTGAATTCAAATCCTAAATTTCATTCTGACACATTCCAATGAAAATTCAAAGTTCTTGGGAGCATGAGGTTTGGAATTTCAAACCTATATTTTAGAATGGTAAATAAACGAAACATGGAATGTGGGATGGTGGATCCAAACGATCCATCCAGTTGGTTGCTGCCATGAACGGCCTGTATGTGGACATGATATCCTATACATATAGATTGTAGCCATTGAGTAGATATGGGTGAGATTAAAATGCATTCAAAGGAGAAATCGATGGCCTTGATCATCCATTTGATTTGACTTTCTAGCGAGGGTGGATGATCCACTGAATGGACGGATAAGATCCACCTGGTTTATATGCAAACTGCTAATAGCCATCAAATGCTAGGGAACCTGAGCTGAATGCAGCTCATACATTGGTCTTATCTGGGCATCCAATACAACCGGATGGCAGTTTCTTCTCCAGTTGAATGGACGTTACCGAGCTTAATGCATGTAGATGGAGTTCTTGGGACACCAATCCCATGTAACACTTCTCAAGCTCTGTGGGCCCCACATTGTTGGTTTTTCTGATATCTACTTCGTACATCAAGTGAGCCTCTATATTCTAATTCTTGGGTCTAAAAATCAATAGAATCCACAACAAAGCTGGGCCACATCACAGGGAGGATGCTGACCATAGGTTTGTGTGTTCGGCCCACCATGGCTTTTATGTTCCATCAAACTAAATCATCAGTTGCGGCTCACCATTATGGTGGGACACCAAAACTCAGTCTGATCCACCAGATTAAATTCAGGCGGTTCACACAGTGCAAACTTTGAGGTTTTACATGTGATTTTACACTCTTCTCAAAGGTGTGGCCCACCTTAGTTTTGTATAAGCTAATTTTTGAGGGGTTGAGTGAATAGAGGGGAAGTACATGATGGACGGAGTAGATATCACACGCACAACAGAGAAGGCCCCATTACTCGTGCGTTGTACAGGCTCCGTACATGAAGCTGTAGACGATTCTGGTCCTGATCAAAAATCGCTGACAATGTGGAGCTCGACGCTCCACGTCACTACGTTCATTGTCATTTTACGGCAACAGAGAGGGAGCTATTGAAATCGGATTGCGTAGGATATAACACAGTACAAATGTCGGTACTGTGTATACGTTACATAACTCTGTAGGCTCCTCAAAGGTATATGTGTTTTATCCACGCCGTCCATCCATTGTTCTGAATCATTTTACGGCATGATACAAAAAATGAGGAAGATCCAAATCACAAGGAGACTACAGTGCACTACAGGAAACAATGCCTACCATTGAAATTTATTAGGAGCTACATAAGTACTGGATGAAGCTCATATATTTGTTTACCTGCATTCTTATGATCCTGTGAATAAGTTGGATGGAAAATAAATATCATAGTTGATACTAGGAAGATTTTAACAGTGGGGGTCATTATCTCCGCTGCTTCTTTTGATATGGTTCACTTGAGAGTTGAATCTGCCTCATTTTACTCTAATGCTCTAAAATGATCTTGAAAAATGAATAGAAGGTGTGGATAAACACATACACGATGGTGGAGCCCACAGTGCTCTTCAACGTATACACGTACTTAAGTCGGTGCTGTATTCTACACCGCCCCGAGTCCGAGCAAATGAAAAGGGACGTGACTGTCCTGTAAAGCCAAGCGTCCACAGTTCCCTGTAACCCGTAACTCTGTGGGGTTCACTGTGATGTCTATATTAAATCCATTCCATTCATCCGTTTCTATAAATCATTTTATACTATGATACCAAGAAAGAAACCAATACAGAAATCAAATGGGCCACACCACAGGAAACAAAGTGGATGGAAACATCCACCGTTGAAAACCTTTCTCTGTCCATCTGTGATGTTGATATTCCATCCAACCCGTTCATAAGGTGATTCTCATCTGGACCAAGGAAAAGCACAAATATTATGTCTGATCCAAAATTTCTTTGGACCCCCAAGAAGGTGTCAATGGTGGATGCTCAAATGGATGTAACACAGAAATTAAGGTGGGTCCCACAGGGCTTGGGTTTACAGGCTAAAGTCAGACCCATGCTATCATATTCTTTGGAATTGAAATTGATTCGAATCTCCCTCGATGGTTCCTATGCAAAGAGGCCCGTATAAATAATGGAGAATAAAAAAAGGAAGAGTTACGAACGCAGACAGCACCGTTATTCTCACCAACGTGTCAAGGCAAGTGGGCCCCGTCTTGAAAATGACCTGTGAAAAAATCAATGGTCAGCAAATGATCTACCCGACGTACAAGTTCCTTCACATGAAGATCGACCAATTCATTTCATTATATTACTCACGTTTTACATGCCCCCCCCCTCCGCAACAAAAAAAAAAAAAAAAAAAAAAAAAAAACAAAAGGCAGGTAATGTGCCAAAAAAAAAAACCTAACTTCCAAATTCATTTTGCCTGTGTGGCCTTTAACGATCCCATTTCAGCTCTCATGATCTGAACGGTGTACTTTTCGCGTCAGAAACATAACTAAATTATGATCCAAAAATCACACTTGGGTTATGATCCTGACCTTTGATTTTCTTATAAGTTGAATACATGACACCGAAAATTTTTCTCTTCAAAAGCCTACGTTCGGTGTCGGCCCATACAGTATATATAGCATCCGACACATGAATGGCTTAGATCATAGTTTACAGATCAAAAAAATAAAATAAAATAAAATCTAATTAGTTGATCATAAATAGCTGACTCGAGTATTTTTCATCAAGACTCGGCTAACTGGTCAGGTTGAGGTGACTCAGATAATTCGATGAGTCTTCATTACTATTCCTATTTGCTGTCCATCTCGCGTTTATTTTTATTCCTTTCTATCCATCGCTTCATATGCAATGGGATGGTTCATTTCAACCGAGAGAGGCTTTGGTACTCTGCCAGAGTGTAATGGCTGATACTCAGGCATTTTAAAAAAAAATTGTGGACATGGCATATAACTAACTGGGACTAAATCTTCAAAATGTGGGATTCAATACATATGAGATTCCTACCTGACTGATCAGTAGAAATTCGATTGACGGCTGAAATGCCTAATAATAAGAGGTATGATCATCCAAATACTCTGATTTTGATAAAATGAACTATATTGTGAGTGTCCCACAAATTGGACGGTGACTCATACTTCTCATATATGTGGTGCACATATACGACCATCCAAACCACTCAAGTAGTCATCTAATAGTCAGAAACAGTCATAAATGATTAGTTTCCAACAGCTAGAAACAGTTGTATTATTTTTGACATGAGCCATAACCCCAACCCTATGTACTTATATAAGCAAGGTTTGCTGTTATTATTTCTACTACAGCAGAAGTAAACACGTCTTCTTTTCTCTTTAGCTCTAAATACATTTCCTCCGTGGCTTAACACAGTAATCGATGAGTCAACTCAGCATACAACTCAGTGAGTTAACTCAGCATGTAACTTAGTAAGTCAAATCAGAAACCTAACTTAGTGAGTTTATAAACTCAATAAAAACTTGTTTTTTTTTTTTTTTAATCTTTCCCAGTGAGTTAGGACTAAAAATCAAAGCTTGTTGTATCTTAAAGGAGGTTTGCTATGTATGTAGCCTTAGTTAAGAGGGGAAAAATAACTCTTTTAAGGACGACATATCCAATTTGTAGGTTAGCCTCATTGTAATAAAAATTTAATTTGATCAGTTCTCTAATTTCCTGATTATAAAATATTCCAACACTTTCTTGGGGAGAGTGTATGGTACCATTAAAATTCATTAAAAGAAAAGAAAATTTTATCAAAGAGATGAGAGCCTCACCTATCGTAAGGCTCGTATCTTAGTTCGTACTGTTCCGTTGACTATTGCGATCTTTCCCGACGAATTCTGGCAATCCGTGATCTATAATCGACGTTTGTGTACGACCCTAAGTCCTATCCCGTAGATTTGAGTCGGCTTAATATGAGACTTGTACCATTGCGACCGCACCATCGCCACGGTTCTAATGCCTCGTCTTATACACTAATTCGATATCCTGACTAGGAGATGTGGGCCCATGTTCAGTTCGAGAAAAACACCACGTGTTTGCAATTTAAAGAGAATCTGTACAACATGTCTTATCAATCAATCACTCAATCAATCAATCAATCACCTCATGTCAAGTATAAGATCAACTCCAAAGTCAACTCTCTCTCACCCTCTCTTTTATACACCCATACATGTCAAGTACACCTATCAACTCATATCAATCACCTCTCCCTTATAACAAAAAAAGTGGACGTCCGAGCTTTTCCATGGAGAGAAAAGTGTGATGTGTGTGGCTTACTTCCCATTCTAAGATCCACTATCCTAGCCCTTCATTTCTCATCATCTTCCATCAAAGTGAGACACAAGAAGATTGGCGTTCCATCAGACCAAGAAGATCAAACAGTGAGTGTTTCTATAGGGTCGGATTTCATTTTTGATGATGGGCCAAGTGATGCGTACTGATTGATGGTATGAATCTCACTTTGAACCCTAGGCGTGACCGATGGCCATCTTGATTCTCATGATCATTCCATGATGGGGACATTCTCTATGGACCCCATCATGATGTTTATTTTTCTTGCATGAATAAGGTCATCTAGACATTGCATTTTGGTGGAGAAAGGATCTCCATCGTTGATTTTGATCGGTGGGCCCATATGTAATGAGATCCACTTGATGTATGTTGTAAATCATAAAAGAGAGGGCCCATAGTGCCAAGGTCCCTTCATCATCACATGTCTCTCTCTCTCTCTCTCTCTCTCTCTCTCTCTCTCTCTCTCTCTCTCTCTTTTTCCTTGATTGTTGGCCCCATGATGTATACAATGTATCTATGTTATTCGCCTTCATGGGACCCACTTGATGGACGCGTTGGATCTACACCGTCCAAGCCATGTGGGCCCTACCCTTTGGTGATGGGAAAACACAAGTATTAGATTGATCTAAAACAAGTGGGCCACATCTATGTGGGACTCACCTTGATTAATATATGCACACAGCCCGTCCAACGTCCCTGGACACTGGACATGGGCATTGTGAAGTGTGAATATACAGTGGATGTACTAAAAAAAAATTAGCTTGGTTTAAGCTTTTGGGGTGGGCTGCTCATGCAGGCCCCACCTTGATGTATGGGACTGATCCATGCCATCCATCTCGTTCCCCTGTTCATTTTAGGCGTTGAGACGAAAAATGAAGTTAATTCGATTATCTGGTGGGCCATTTCATAGAAAACATTGGTTTTTACCGTTAAAGTCTAATCTGATCTTTCTGCACATTGAAACATGCCAAATATTGAGCTTGTTTGGTCCGTCTTGAGTCACAGAATCTAATGGTTGGGTTAGATTCTACTAATGTGGGCCCCACTTAGGAAAAACCTAAAGAAAATAAAAAAAATAAGAGAGAGAACAGCAGCAGGCGCTGCTGCTGCTGACCGTCCAGAGGACGTGCAACAGCGTCCTGTGCTGCTGTTGTGGCGTGAACGGCAGGGACCATGGGTCCCAACCATTGGCCCCACCATGAAGTATGTGTTTCATCTGCGCCTTCCCCCTCTGTACGTGAGCTGTGTCCGTGTAGCGTGGGACCCACTTGATGTATTTGTCTTATCTACACCGTACACTATTTGGATGGTTGGGCCCATCATGATGCATTGTCCAACCATTTTGAGATATCATTTTATGGTATGGGGTCAAGAATGAGTCAGATCTAAAGCTTTAGTGGACCCCACCATTTAAAGTAATGGACAGTGACGTCCACCATTCAAACTTCTAAGGGCCATAGTAGTTTCCAATTAAGCTTATATTTTTATTTTCACTTCATCTATCTCTATGATAACGTATGAAATGGTTGGATCTCAAATACATCATTGCGGGCTACACCATGATGTGTCTAGCCTCGGATCACATGGACCACATTGTAGAAATAGAGGGTTTGAACGTCCACCATTAAAACCCTTGAACTATAGGGTTTGGACCTATATGATATTATTTTACTCTCTTAATCCAGGTCTTTATGACCTTAGGATTAGATTGGTAGGGAAATAAACTTTATAGTGGGCCTTGTGATTTATTTAACTATGAAAATTATTATCTCCATTGCTATTTGTGTTATGGTCCAAATAATCCTTCAAATATGATTCTTTTGGGGATGTGATGAGGCCCATCTTGATGTATTTGTGGCCCGTCTGTTGAGGCCCACCTTGATATATATATATATATATATATATATATATATATATATATATATATATATATATATATATATATATATATATATATATATATATATATAAGGCCCATGTGATGAAGCCCATATAGATGTATTTATGGCCCGTACGTTGAGGCCCACCTTAACATATATGAGGCTAATATGATGCGCCCCATTTGATGTATCTAAGGCCCATGGGTTGAAGCCCAATGGGATATACACAAGTCCATTGCAATGTAATGATGTTTATGGCCGGTTATGCCTTGGGAGCAATGATGTTTGACGCTCACATTATAAGTACAATGTTAGTTAAATGTCCACATTGTAACTCTCCTTAGGGCCCATTGATAGGCCCCTACTTGTTGTGTATAGGCCGTCTAGGCCCATTTTCGTTGTGAGGATAAATCATCACCATATAACATATTTAGTATAATTCCATGATTCATACCCATTTGCATCATATGTATGCTTGATATGGGGAGTGGCTGATCATAGCTTATGCTATTGAGCAAATTATTTATGGGACTCACTGATAGGACTTACCCACATGAGCGCATGGTACGTGAAGGATTGCTGCATGACTGAATAGTATGACTCATGCATCTCGCATATGTGTGACATAACTATTGTATGCCCTAGCGACATTAGGGTCGTGGCCTCCATAGGCACATTGTGGATGGTTGTATTGGATACAGAAATACTTGGTTCTATCACTGTGGGTACTTATGATGTCCTTGGATAAAAGTTTCATAATCTTTTTGGTATTAGGATGTAACACCCTGAAAATCGGGGGTTGAGCAAAGCTCTACTCTCAAGTTCCAACGCATCACTTATGCAACATAGATAATGATGATTGAATGTTGCTTGTATTAGTGCATTTAAACATGAGTGAGATTATACTAAAATAACATATCATACTCTAGAATTAATGTAATTTGGTAAGCTAAAAACTGAAAATATATGCATTTAATTATGAAAATATTTCACAAATTTCGGAGTATGAGTATGAAATCGGGTTAAATATATACATGTATTGTTTTTAACCATATAAAATGTGGAGAGTAAATGTATTCAACTAAACAAGTATCCCAGTAATCCCTTCGTATCAATATGAGATCTATATAGATCCTCCCGATATATGAACTTAAGAGAACTCTTCCTCCTCGCCTACAAAATTCAACACTTCAGTATAAACCTTGCCATTACCTACATATACAACAGAGTTTGGATGGTGTTTTAAAAACACCTTCACAGGTGGGAATGAGTAGCTAATTCAGTGGAAATATAAAGCAAAGGTTAACATGTTATCAATTCAGTCAAGCAGTAATGATAAAATAGTACAATACTCATATCCTAAGTACTCTTGTTAATGCAAGAATGGTATGTTGTAATGATGTATGCTCTCGCCTACACTCCCTCTTATGACAACATCTAACGATCGCGGCATGCACCACTCCCACTATGCTTTTACATGCCAAAGGCACATGCAATGCGGTGCATGAGCATGATTACCGAGTTCTTATTAGACCTTTTCATACAGCAAGATTGAAAAGCTAACCCTTGTATCATTTACCCAAACAATGATCCATCTAGGATTGTCAATCCTAGTTAATCATAAACGATAGGCAAGTTTGCAAGTTTATCCTATAGGTTGCTATGGAAGGCTCGTCACCTCATCGTAGTCTTAATTCACACTCGAAGTCACTACGAGAGGCTCATCACCTAATCGTAGGCCTATTTTATACTTAAGGTCACTACGGCAAGGCTCGTCACCTTAGCGTAGTCCTAGTGTATACTCGTGGTCACTACGGGAAAGGCTCGTCACCTTATCGCAGGTCAACAGCTCGAATATAGTGTCCCATACCATGATATTCGACTCACAAGTTTGGGTTGCTCACTAGTCACTACGGAAAGGCTTGTCAGCCTAGCGTAGGCCGACAACTCGACCACGGTGTCCCATACCACAATGCCCAGCTCATGAGTCTTAGCGGATCGAGGTACCAAGGTTAAACGAGTTTTTCACTGGTAAGTTTGGTACCTTAGGTTCAAGCAGTAGTGTCCATACATGGTGAACATACATTGGGCCAATCGGGTTACTTGACAAGCTCGACTGGTACGAGTCACGTTGACTTAATCAACATGGAGTGCATGAGCATTCTGTGTGACCTAACCACTGTCGATAAGCAACGTACGACTCGAATTCCTCGAACATGTCTTATGTTGCGAAACGACCTCATCCACTAACTTGGAAATCATTACCGATTGCCTGGACTACATCGTAGCCCCAATCACACTTCGGAATAACAACATTCACATGTGATAGTCAAAGTTAGCTTGTGATAACCAATACAGATATAAATTTTATTTGACCATTTTAACAAACATATAATGTATATGTTATCGTACATAGGCATTTCAACCATAAACCACGTAGTATCGATATAGGTTATATGAAGAAAACTGTAACTATAGATAAAATAATTGAGAATCCTATCTCAACACCCCCGTTAAATACATTTCAATGAGCATATTCTCATTCAGGCATTTTAACAAACACTTAGACTACATATATCAACACCCATGTAATAAATTAGTTATAACGTATATTATAGCAATTCCTTTCACAAGGGAGTTGTCATACGTACAACAATCATGTATTCTTAAATATCAATCATAACAAGTACAAATCATAACTTCATATTCATTCAAACATTTTAATAAACACATAGAATACATTAAAATCAACGTAGTTTACATATATATGTGTAATATAAGGAAAACATCGTATCTAAGCATAAGTGATAGCAATCAAGTTAGTCATAAACCATTATTGACATTGAAAGCCTTAAAAATCATAACTTGAACGTTTATAGTCCGCACCTTTCACGGTAGATCCATACCGAGCTCGGTTTGAACATTATGTCTTTGTCTACGGCACAATTGCAACCTATAAGATGAAATAGGTTAGCTATTTCACCATTTACTCTATTTGAATCCCTAAAACAGATTAGGGTTAGAATTTCTTACCTAAAAATAAACTTGAAATCGATGGTATAGCGATGTGGGAGGGCGAATCGAGGCATGTAGTAGCAGAACGAAAGGACGGCAGCAAACTCCAAGTATCTCCCTCCGATATCCATTCTTTTCTCTCCATTCTCTCTCTCTCTCTCTCTCTCTCTCTCTCTCTCTCTCTCTCTCCTAGAGTTTGGAGAAATTCATATGAGAGAGAGGTGGGTTTAAGGGCTTTATATAGGCCCAGAACTAACGCAAATGGCCTCAGGGCCATGATATACTTAGGTTATAGCCAAAGGGCATCTGTTTCGATCCAACGGAGCACATCTAGAGGCCCCTTTTCTACATACTATCAGACTTAAGTTTCTTGACATTGGATCTAGGTCAGGGTAAGATCTCGGTTAGATCGACCACGGGGGACCTGTTCAGTTCAATGGTCACCGGTACTCGATTAGGGCCATAAGTGCACTGACCTGTGTTGAAAATTTTCTCTGATTTGAGGGTGTAATTAGGTTAGATTCTGACGGTCTGAGTCCTTAGATTTGGCCTATAAGCAAACGACTCACTTCACTTAAGTTTCAGTTTATTTTCTAAAGATATTTGTGTTTCTCACATACTTTGTTCCAGGCTCAAGTTGTGCGCTTAAGGATACCTTTATGACTTAATTTCTGAGATAGTTGTCAAGTCCAGAAAGGTGATTATAATCATATAGCTTTGGGGTAATCGGACTTTCGACGCACGATACAGGTCCGATACGAAGTTTCAATGTGCTCTTGTGAGCAATTGGGCTTTAAGATGGATCATAAGTTTTTAAGTAATATAGCGTTAATGGTTCTACCCAGTTTGGGTCTTATAAATCATATTTAAAGTGATTAGGGCTAATTTTACAGATAATCTAGATTAGCATTTAACTAAATTATGTCTTAATTACAACAGAATAAGGTCATAGGGCAGTTCTACGCCCCTTTCTGGTACTTTTAATTAGTATATTGTTTTAATTATTTTTTAGTATTTCATCATCAATTCTACTTCATCTCCATCAAATTTTATTAGATTTCGTGCTGTAGAAAAATTCTAAAAATTCTAGAAGCAGCAGTTGTCCAAACTAATAATTTTTAGATAATTGTCACAATAACCTCTATTTAGCTATATTAAAATTTTTATTATATTTTTTAATTATTTTTATATGATACTAGACTCATCAAGATTTAATTTGGATTTTGAATCACCTAAATCAAAGTTATAACGAAGGAGATATGACTTTTTGAAGTCGGATGACAAGTGTAGAAAAATCGCAGAGGCCTGCGAGGCTTCGTAGATCCGGTGATGCCATCGCCGATCGCTGGACCCTGGGGCGATGGCTGGCCTTAGGGGCGATGTTATCCCCCTACCCCGGAGTGCCGAAAATATGTGGGACCTACCTCAGGTCCTCCCAATTTATGTCATTTGGCCCTCTGAGTTCGTTTGATGTGGTTTTGCTACCTAATACTAGAAACGGGTGCGTCTTTCAATCTGGAATGATTTACGCGACGTGAAATATATGATTTTGAGGTAGGAGAAGCTAATCTATCAAAATAACTTATTTATATTGTGATATTCTAAAAAAGTTAATGGTCATTTTATTTATGTATTTACCATTTACAATAAGTTTTAGTTGGCCGTGTCTCCCACTGTGTCGTGGTCAGTTAGAAGGGGGTGTGGCCTTATCGGCCCGAGCGAGGGAGTTGTAAGCTAGGCTGAGTTTGACCAGCTCACAAATGAGTTTGCTATCGACGAACTGAGTAGGTATTCCACTTACTAGGCTGTGTGGCTAGGCAGGCGGCAGTCAGTGTGAAGTGTATTAGACCCCGGTGATATCCAAGAGAGAAACTGTACTGATATGTGTACTTAATGAGGATTGAAATACTTACTTTGCATTTTGCATATGACATTTGTCTACATAGGCCTCGCATCGCATGGCCTTGCTATGACTGATAATATTCATGTTTTGCATCGCATAGCCTTGGTACGACTAATAGTATTCATGAACTTATCAGTATATTTTTGTATTTCTCTGATACTACATACTTGACACTCGCCTTGTGCACACCATACACCACCCTCTAAGTTTTTGTAAGCTTATGCACGACCATTGTGTGCATGTGTTGTTGGATCACAGCAGCGTTGAAACAGAAGTGCGTATTGAATTATTTTAGAGCTTTTTGATCACCTTGTATTTTCATTTCCATATTGTACTTAAAGTTTTTGATATAGTGGATATGCGGTGATGTTGTTTTGTGACTTAGTTATGCCTGTGGTCATGCTCCATTATAAGAAAAAAAAAAACATACTGAAAATTCTCCTTATAGGATCATAGGATCGGAATCTGGCATATAAGTGATGAGAGCCGAGAATGAGGTACTACGGAGGCTATCGGCACCAGATTCGACAATCGAAAATTTTGTGAGCCTATTTTTCGAATTTGAGACGTGACACATATTCCCTCAACAGAGAACTATAATGTTTTAGAAGCTCCAGTTTCTAGAATTACAGTTATATATATATATATATATAGGAAAAGGTTCCACACTATCGAGCTCATGGGAACTCCCAATGAGGTCGAGCTGTGTGGGCCCCACCATGACATATGTTGAACATTAACACCATGCATTTTACATTTGAGTTGATCATCTGCCTACATTTAAATATAAATCATTATATATTTGGATATGCATCCATAAACTTAAGATTTACCAATGATTTTGGTCCACTTCCATGCATACATATGCCATCCACACACATGCTAGTATATTGGAATCGTGGAATATCCAATTTTCCACTGGGTCGATTATACAAAGAAAAGCTCCAACCATTGATCCAAACCGTCTATCACATGGCCCCAACTTTGAGTAATTGCATAGGTAAATGAGCTGTCTGTGCTTTTGTTTTTTCAAAGAAAGGAGGGCCATGTATGCCCCTGTAAAATGAGCTCTGTACTGACCATACTCAGAAAGATCAATGATCTTGACAATCGACTACCATGTGTTTCCGACCTTTAATTTTGAATCTCTTAAAACAACACTTGTATAATGATCCTACCCACCCAGTCAACAGCTAGGAAAATGGAAATCCAAATCAATCTTACTAATATGATCAGATCATTAATCTAGATAATCCATCAGTTGGGTCATGGGTTTGGTTGTCCAACCCTTGAAAAATCACTTTGGTCATATGATCCTAACCAAACAATCAATAGATAGAGAAACAGGCTTTTAAATATATAGACTAAAATAATTTGATAACTGATTTAGATGGACCATCACAAAGTTCCAACCTTTGGTTGTCTATGCATTTCAATAGCTAACCTTGATCTGTTGGTCCTTATTGTCCAATTAATAGCTATGAAAATGGATTATTTGTATTTGTTTTTTTGTATTAGAAATGTTATAATCATTAATCTAGATCATCCATCATATTCGTCTGACCTTAGTTGGACAAATATCGACCCTTTATGATTTGGGCCATGCAATCATACATGAAACAGGACCTAAAACTTTTCAGATCCGTCCGATCACTGGACCACCTACATTATAGTGCATCCTATTGAGCATCTTAGATCTTGTTATGCATCTCATATTAGCATGTGGAGTAGCCATCGTGTGGGATGTCGACAATATCATCACTGATTTGAAAGCCCACTGATAAAAGAACAGAAAATTTCCATTTTTGCCAATAGTATCAAGATATATTGGCATGTACGAGCCATATCATAATGTTTAAAAGTTATTTGCAATGTAATAGAAGTAGTATCTACGGTATTATTGATACATGTGATGGTCAACACCCCTTTCAAAAAGTTAATAGAAAAAATAATTCAAAAATCATCATTTTTTTCTTTCTTTCTTTCTTATTTCTTCCACTTCTAATCCCTAGAAAGTTAAATCTGGCTAAATCCTTCCAATTATTTGGATGAAAAATCATTAGTCAAAATTAAAATTGGACCCGAAGAGGGTTTGATTTCTAAATGGTGAGCTTTTTCTTCTTTTTTTCTTTTTTTTTTTCAAAATTCATTCTTCTTCTGTAAATCATTCAGAATGAATATAAATAATATAAATATTCATGCTTTTGCAAGTTTTGCATACTCAATCATAAATTTCAACTTCCAATTTAAAGATTTGAGACGGATGAGAGAAATGAAAAAAATAAAAAATAAAAAATTCTTTACCATTTCCGCCATTTAAATTATAATTAGGCTATAGAAATATCAAATTAAAAGTGTCAAAGGAAGCTGGTATACAGATTCATGAAAATTTGAATTATTTTTTAAAGTATATATTTACAATTAAAAATAATGGAAATAATTCTTCTCAACAAATTTAATTTGATCCATGGTTGATCAGCTTTAATTTCCAAGTGTTTAAGAATGTTGGTTGATATTAATATCATCCATACTGCATTTTGTTTATATGAAAAATAAAAATAAAGATAAATTAATTAAAATATGAAAATTTCTCAATTTCACTGATTTGACCATGCTACATTCATTAATTGGAGCCTTAAATTGGTGCGCTTATCGATGCCACATGTCCTACGGCTTATTTGCCAGGCCTTCGCTAAGAAAGAAAATAGAAAAGAAACTAAAACACTTGTAAAGACAGCGGAGGTGAGGTATTCTACTAATGGGGGTTAGTTTAGTTAGCCCGTGCACCAAAAATCCTCCACATTGGGAGATTCCGGCTGTAGATTTTTTTTATCGTGTTTCCTTTTGAATGTGAACCATTTTTCACATTTTCAGTTTCATCGTCTATTTGTTGGGTTATCTATTGAAGGCTCGGGATTTTTACATGTGGAACATTTTGGTTGACGGGCCAAATTGGGCGTTGGCTATCAATGATTTGAATAACGGAAGAGCGGACCCCACTTGTACAACATTTGTATATTTGCAACAGAGTGGCATGCTCCTACCTTTCCAATAATAATTAAAAAAAAACAGATTGAAAGTGAGAGATCTTTTTTTTTTTTTTTTGGGTTAGCTTGTTAGTACACAACATTGCCAGTTCACACTTCACTGTTAGCCACCCCCACTAGGGAAGAGAGATCTAACAATTCAACAATTTAAGTTTCTTTCTCACAGGATCTCTTTTTTTGGTTGGTTACAGAATATTACAAAAAATGAAATCAGTAGACAAGAAGAGACACTAAAAGGTCTTCTGCTTTTATCAACCAATTTAGAGAGAGAGAGAGAGAGAGAGAGAGAGAGAGAGAGAGAGAGAGAGAGAGAGAGAGAGAGAGAGAGAGGTGGAGAAACTAATAGGGAAAGAGGAAAGAAGAGGAGAAGGGAAGGTAGGAAGTGAGAACAAAGGAAGGGGTGCCTCTGAGGATCCTGAACAGAGCAGCTCCCATGACTTCAGCCATCTCTCCTGCAAATCTCACTAGCATTGGCCTTATGTACACTCCCCACAACCCAAATGCTGTCAGCAGTATTTCTACTCCAAAGCTCATCTCCCTTCCTCCTCCCATTCACGCACAAACTTCCTCTCTCTCTCTCTCTCTCTCTCTCTCTCTCTCTCTCAATCTAAGATAGGCTCTGTGATATTAGATATTTTTTCCAGAAAGCAAGAGAGCAAGCTTCCCAAATCAACCAACCGTTCTTTCTTTCGGTTACACCTGCCATTCTCACCTTCTAGTCGTTTTGACTTTCCTGCAATGCTCAAGCAATGGCGAGTCGAAATACACGTGCTCTTTCCACACGCGGATGCGGCAGATGTGCTGCATCCAGGCATAAAAATCTACCAGACGGGGCTCAACGTGAAGTTGGGCGGGACTTCCGTCGATCCCTGACTGTGGGGCCCACCGTGATGTATTTGGCTTACATCCATTCCGTCCATCCGTTTTGACAGATAATTTAGATCATGATTCGTGAAATAAAATATATCAAAATCTCAGGTGGACCACACAAAAGGAAACAGTGGTGATTGATGATTATAAACTTCTTGTGGGCCACAAAAGTTTTGGATCAACCTGATATTTGTTTGATCACTTCATCCAGGCCTTTGTGATCTTATCAATAGGTTGAATGGAAAATAAAATTTCTGGTGGCCCTCAAAAATGTTTTTAATGGTGTAGATTAAATAACCAATGTTTCCTTTGGTGTGGTCCACATAAGATTTTTATCTGCTCCATTTTTGGCATGCTTCACTAAAATGAGCTATCGAAACGGTTGGACAGTGTCGATGTAAAGCACATATATCATGGTCCACCAATTTTGGTGGATCCACCAAAGCTGCGCCCGGTGATGTTACACGGTCACAGAAGTTAGTATGGTTCGTTCACCTACCAGAGACTCAACACTTGCATCAGATGTAGTTTCATCGGTGATTTCATTGTACTCGTCTAATATTCTTCTAGCACTTTGGCCCACCTGAGGAGTGGATTCAACTGATTCATGGGTCATTAATTTTCTGAGTTGATGGTGTTGTGTATTTGATATTCTTAAATTGCATATTTATAATTTTTGTAAAAAAAGAAGTAAAGAAATAGAAAGCTCCGAGGGCAAGCTGAATAAAGTGCGATTGCACTGCCTTTAAAGTGTTTTTCACCGCTTCTCAAAGTAACATTTGAAAGGATTGATAAGTTGCAAGTAAATAACTTCTAAGATACAAGTAAACTTGTGTATAGTTTTACATCCAATAAGCAAGAAGAAACTGACATCAAAACTCTGTAAATAAAAATTATTGGCAGATAAAAATTTAAAGGAAAATTATCAAGTTAGAGAAACACAGAAAATGAAATTGCTGACTTAGACTATTACATTGGTCTAGGTCATTCACCTATCAAATACACAACACTAATCTATTTTTCTCGTACCATTGTGGCCTACCTCCTGAGTGAATGTAACTGATTCATGGGTCATTCATTTTCTGGGTTGACGGCTACATCTAGTGATCCATACTGGAAGTACTGTTCGAACTGTTGTTTAACGTGGACCGCTTAAATCCCATATATACATCACACAGCAAGGAAGTGCGCAGTGCATGCATAAGGGTCTGCTGACCATGTTTTAAATTCCTGCGCACGGTTGTATCTAAGGAGCGGGGTTCTTAGGATTGGAGTTTACTGCATAGATATTACTAATGGAAGTGTAAGTTGATACATAATAATATGAATATAGAGTACAAGTTAAATTGTAAAAATCATATATGTGATTTTAAAATTTTTTTTGAAGGTGAGAGACTTCATCGTGTTTGTAAAATTGAATGTCCTTTTGTTTTTTCCCCCTCAAGTGTTACCGACGCTACGGTGAAAAAGGTTAACGCTGAAAAAGAGTCAAGATAAAACAAAGCATTTCGTAGCGCTTTAGGCATGCATACCTGTCGGTTTTTGTCCATATATATATATATATATATATATATGGTAATTTAGTTTTCTTTTTCCCTCATTCATGGTGAGAATCTTAGGCGCATAAATATGTATATGTCAAACTTGAAAGTTCAAATTTAAGAGTAGTGTGTGCTTTGAAAGAGATATTCAATAGCTAGCATTTCTTTTAAAAGTGTTAAAGACACATATATTCAAATGTACATAATCAAGTACCTATTTAATTACATGTTTTTCAGACGTAAAATATAACTGTGATTATTTACCATATATACAATGCTCGCATATAGAAAAATCTGCCTAGACGTGCATTCCGTAAATATACCGATGTGGACTCTGTTACAAATATTGTACCTCCAGCCAATAAGGTATTTTCAATCAACTTATAAAAGTTACTGCTCCATTGTACCTTTATTACAATAGTGCTTATTTTAAAACTTTTAGGATATGGTCAAACCCGATAAATTTAGACCCAAGTGCTTCGATAACCCTAAAGATATTAGCTTCTTCCTTAGATCGGGAACATGTCTCACATATTTTAGGATACGCACCATCCTATCAAACATCTTACTGCGTACCAATTTAACACTAATAACCTTACACTTAATGTTATTAACCATAAACATTTGGCCACCATTGTATTCACTATAACTAGTGAACCAACTTCGATGAGAGGTCATGTAGCGTGAAGCCCCCAGATCCAAAATTCAATTGCTGATAGATACGCAAATTTGGATGTGGTCAAAATGTCACAACCACTCATCTCCTTTTTGGCTTTCATATTGTTAGCCTTCTTAGGCGAATCTTCTAATTTCTGTATTTTTGGGGGTTTAAGATTCTGACAATCATTTTTCATATGCCCAAAATTTTCACAATTCCAATACCTCATATTCCCTTTGCCCTTAGACTTAAACCTAAATCGTGAATTTTCCTTCTCTCATTCAGAATTTCTTCCCCTATTTCTTAACGCATCCATAAAGGAACCTGCAACTGTCTTTCTTTCTTAATTATTTCGAATGAAGGGTTGAAATAACAATTTTGACATCAATGTTTTCCTTACCATGACACATAGTGTCTATGAGACTCTCGTACGACTTTGGAAAGAAATCAATAAAATTAGGGTTTAGTCTTCTTCATCGATCTCCACCTTCACACTCGTTAACCTGCAATGTAACTGATTGAGTGCTCTCATGTGTTCATTAAGATCACACACTTCTTACATCTCCATATTATAGAATTATTTCTTTAGATATAAATGATTTGATAGAGATTTCGTTATATACAAGCTTTCTAACTTTGTCCAAAGCCCTACTATAGTCTTTTAATCAAGGAAATTATAAAAAATATTATCCACCAAACATAATTGAATCGATGTTTTCACCTTCTCTTTCGATTCTTCCCACTTTTCATTACTTATATTCATAGGATGCTTCGTTATACCAATGAGTGCCTGTTACAATCCTTGTTAAACCAGAAGGCCTCTCAAATCCTAATGCCTCACTCTGATACCACTTGTTAAGGAATCGCAGAAACCAATCCCGAATTCAAATCACATAACGAAAGATAAATGCAAACAAATCAAGTACATAACACATAATTTAAGTGAAAAATCCTTACGAGAAAAAACTACGGTACAAAGTGACAAGCAAATCTACTATGATAATAAAAATAAAAGAGATATAATCACTTATAAATGTGAAAACCCTTGTTTTACTCCATCCAAACCCTATAATCGATTTAGCCCTCATTGCTCTACCATAATCTCACAATTATACTCATATATATAGTGTAACATCCGAAATAGGAAACAAATCATGCAATTACGCAAAATTGGGTACGCCATCGATTTAAGCATCGATCAATCGACATTAATTGAGCAACCCCTGGTTAATTGAACCCACCATGTTTAATCAATCAAACATACTCAAAAGTGTCCATAGAGTTATCATGAATTTTTTGAATTATCTTGATTGCTCAAACCTCCAAGGACGATCGATCAAACCTATCTGAAACTATCTAGAGACCAATTTGTCTAATTCGGGGTTCACTCGATCGATCGAGCAGCCTGTTCGAATGATCGAACTCCCATATTTCTGCACAGATTGAAGACATTCATACAACACTAATTGATTATAAGTGATTAATAGATGTATTTTTATTTTTTTTTAAGATATAATTAGGATCACTAACTATTCTTCAATATGTCCGTCCATCATATCTCTTCTTAATGCTTAGTAAATATATCAGTCCAGTGTAATGTTTTGTTAATTAGCTACCAAGGTAAAATATAGTTTAATCTGAGTTTTATCTTTGGTAAGTCGGCAATTAGTGGGTGCATGTATATAAATTATCGTACTCATAGATTCGGGGAAAACGGCCCATTAGTACATGACTAACTAAATAAACGTTCCAGATCACTTTTAGAAATGGCTAATCATAGATCTAGACCATCCACCATTCAAGCCCCCTACTATAATTCTCATATTATCTCAAGAGTTTTGTTCATGAATCTTGATCATCCGTCTTGTTGCCTTTAAATTTGGAAGTACGACCATATGTACCTATTCATCATGTAGGCCTAACTTAGAGAGAGCCCTACCCATTTTTCTTTAAAAAATAACAAAAATATGGTATTATTTAGGAGTTTAAAAAATAATAATAAAATAATAAAATTCAATTGCTTGGCTAATTATTGGACCTTAATTTTATTTTTTTTTTAATAAATGGAACCCAAATCAATGGCTCTTGTGTAGCGTAACTGTGACTGGGCTCCACCGCAATGCTGAATCCTTTGCTAAAAATCCTTCCCTATTAGGTTTTAAATGGTGAATTGAAGTGGAGTAGACATCCTATAGTTATTTGGCCAGCACCTACTGAAAGAAAAAGCTTTCATGTGTTCTTATTATATAACCCGTTGAGATGGATTGTCACTTCACCAATCATCACGAATATAAGGTACACTTGATAATCCTAACCCTTTAATCAGTGGCAAACAAATGGGCGCGACTTTCGTGTATTTCCGGATCCACCTGGGAGGGTATGTGGGACCCCTAACTTTGGGGCCCACCGTTATGTATGTGCCTCAAATCCACACCGACCAACCATTTTGAAAGCCCATTTTATTGCATGATCCTAAAAATGAAGTGGACCCAAATCTTAGGTGGATCACACCACAGGAAACAGTCGTGAATAAATCCCCACCATTAAAAACTTCATGGATTCCACCAAAATGTTTATTTATCATCACATCTATTGATAAGGTCACAAAAGACTTAGATGAAGAGACCACATAAATATCATCTTGATCCAAAACTTTAGTGGCCCACAAGAAGTTTTTAATGGTCAATTACAACTATTTCCTATACTATGGTTCATCAGAGATTTGGATCTGCTTCATTTTTTTAAGATCATGTTATAAAATGAGCGTTCACTATAGATGGACATCATGGATGTAATCAAATACATCACAGTGGGCCCCACAGTCAGGGCCCCACCCACTTCGGTGCTGAGCCCCAAACAAATGGCCAATTAATGGTGGAGCCCATCGGAATCGATTATTATGTTCATGCGTACTTGATCCAGCCACAGGAAAATTTCCTGCCTTGTCCAAACTTCATAGAGGCTGCTGTATCCATTAAACAAGGCAAAACTGTAACGTGTTCCTGTTTGTTGGACCCAATCTCTAAATGCTTAAGGGCAACTGGATCCCCACCATAGGTTGGCGATGGCTAGAAATTTTCACCACTGATGGGGCTTCTATAATAGACTTTTAGAAACAAAAAAAAAAAAAGCAGTTTAATTAGTCTAATTCCATTTCTCAAGCAACTTTGAGCAAGGTTTTCTTGAGTCGTGTCAACCTGTTTGGTCGTGAGTTTAGTCAAGACTTGGCCGAGTTAGGATGAATCATCCTCTATTGTAAAAGGGATTTTGATTGTACTAGGTATGGTCAAATTCTGAAAAGAGGTTTCACATTCCAAATATTAAAAAAAAAATTTGGACCAAAATGCCCTTGTACTTGGTTCAGTAGTTCTATGCTGATTGCTTGCCTCCAAGTGCAGAGATTCGTAAGTAATATCCTTTGAATACAGGGTCGATCCCACAGAGAGATGAATTACGAGAAGGAGAAAATCAAATGCAAAACCAACTAAGTAATAAAAACTAAATTGATGATTTGATTTTGAGATTTTTGAATAGATATAATTCAACTAAATTAAAATAACACTCAAGCTTCAAAGTTCCACGCATAGGTTAATGTTTCAAAATCATGATGACTTGGATAACATAACTAGGATCTGAGCACTATGATCAGCCTAATCGAAAAATAATACAGTTTAAATATTTTAATAAATGATATAAAAGATTAGAAAATAATGGATTTGCACCATTGATATATATTCTTAAACGTTAGTGATTTTAAGAATTCAATATCAATGAGATAATGAAAATCAAAGAAATATAACAGGTTGAGAACCTCTCTTATTTAGGAAATCTGATTGATTCAGGGTAAGCCTATCCATCAATGTGGTCTCATATGATGAAAACATATGGATCTCACAAGAGGATAAAAAATAAAATATAAATAATAGATAACATGCATATACTATTCTTCTCATCATTGAAAGAATCAATCATCATAACTTAAAGAATTATTAAACCCATGTGCTTCCTTTTTAACTTGAGCTAGAAGGAACTTAGAAAAACATAATTAAAATAAGAAAGAAAAAATAAATAAATGCAAATAGAAAAGATCTAAAAAAAATAATTTATACAACTTTAATAAAATTAAAAACTCTTAAAAAATTCTAATTCTTACTTTGGGATGCCTTGAATGATGCTTAGGAATGTCCTATGAAGCCCTATTTATAAGTAGGGAACTCTAATTTTCGTACAAAGTTGAAAAACCTTAGAAACCGTCTCAAATATACATAGTTTTCCAAAATAGACTTATCTCTGAACATTTTGTTTAAAATAGATTTCCTGTTGTGCAGTTTTTCAAAATAGACCTCAAAGATTCAGAATACACTTTTTCAGGACTATTTTAAGATTCTTTATTTCAAATCTTCAATTTTCTTCATTCTTCACTTATTTTTGTTGGATCTTTGGCATGTGAATTCTTCAACCTCGGTATTCTAAGATTCATCCTTTGCCTTGGTGATTTTTTAAGATCAAATTCATGCTTTTAACACCCTTTTTCAATCCAAGCACTTAAATTCACCTTGCAAGACATACACGAGTAAAATAGAATTTTAAACGAATTCATGTTTATAAAACAAAGATATAAATGGAGAAAATCATGCAATATTTGAGTCCCAACACACTCCCCAACCAGCATTTCGCTAGTCCCGAGCAAAATAAGCGAAGAAAAATAAAAATAAAAATAAAAATTAAAATAAAAATAAAATTCTAACTATATCACTTTCATATGTAATCTCGATTGCATTTAGCATATATAACAAACCTTTAAACCCCTAGGTTTCCCCTAGTGAACAAGTATAGTCTTGTGAGTTTTTCCTGAAATGTTACCCACAAACATTGAAAACATTAAAAATAGTTCAACACTCAGAAATTTATACAATTATACTTCCATTCATCATATGAATTTTAAAACAAAATAATACTTACCCTAAGTCTAAAGTTAGTTAAAATTTCAATTTCTTAATCCATTACATCCTTGAGTTCAGAGACCTAATTAAAATTTAGAATATTTATGATTTAATATATATAGGTGCTCGTGACACTAGTTTAACTTTGAGAAATATGCATGTTCCCTATTCTTTCAATCATCCCAAGAATATGAAATCTCTAGTTATCTCATTTTCTTAATGATATTTCTTCTTGTATCATCATATCCTCATTATTATAAACCACCCTTAGATGAAGATTTCCACCAGGTTTGTTAAATAACATAAGGTATCGTACTTGTAATGGTAACAATAATGGATATTTAAGTATCCTTACTCTGGATTACTGACACGATTATTATGGTCATTGCATTCATGCTTTATAATAAAATTTTCTTTTTCCATCACTATTTTTTTTTCCTTCAATATTCTCTCTTTTAAGCGTATATCAGTGGTAGTAGTTCATTTAACCTTATTTGAATTAAAAGTTGTTATTCTAGTTCACATATCATACTCCTCACTTAGTTAGTTAAGATGTATTGTGAATTCAGTATATCAAATTACAACTTACTTTAAACTAATGATTAGATAATTGAACTCAAGTCTATAATTTTCAGTTATCAGAATTCTAGACTAAGTATTAATTTTACCTTTGGAATTCGCATAATATCATGTTTACATTCTTATATATATTATTTTAAAAATGTTGCAAAATTTTCCCATAAACCTAAATAAAAAAACTGAAATCTAAAAAAAAATAAAAAATAAAAAATTCACATGGATGACTATCCACACCCCCAACCTAAAATCTACATTGTCCCCAATGTAATGATAATGTAATACAGAGAACAATAAAAATAAAAGAAAGAGTTGATAGTACTTATCATGAAGAACTCACCCGCTAGGTGACACTAAAAAAATTGAATATGATACATGTTGGGGTAAAAAATGGACAAGTAGATAAGTCAGCTTATGGAATGGACCAACTCTACTGAACCAACGCGGGCCGAATGAAACCCAAGCCTGATAAGTCTTCTACGTCCAAAAGCATGCTAATTTTTAAGAAGGGTGATGCAAATGCAAGGACACTCAAAGAATGAGGTTACAATCCAGAGGTCGGCTATGGGTTGGCTATAGATCGGCCAGAGGTCGGCCATAGGTCAGCCATGGGTCGGCCAGAGATCAGCCATAGGTCGGCCAAAGATTAACCATAGGTCGGCCAGAGGTCAGCCCTGGGTCGGCTAGAGGTCGACCCGACCTAGAACGGAGTTATAGATCTGAAGGATCTTCCTAAAAAATAGAGATCTTACTCAAGATCTCCGGATGATAGCGCTAGATTTCGACGATCACAGGATCCTATAATCTCGAGAAGATCTAGGATCGCAACAAATCTTTAAAATATCAGGAAAGAATCCATATACGAAGGGATCCTCCCTCTCCTATAAATAAGAGAGGCTTCAAAGGTGAAAAGTATGCAAAAACTCTCTTCCAGAATCCCTCAATACTATAAGACCCAGATTCCTAGCCTGACTTTAGCATCAGAGGGTCCCCTGCTCTAGCCAGGGTCTCCTTTGTCTTCTTCCTGTGCAGGTACTCAAAGGTCTAAAGAGGGTGGACCAGATTTTTGCATCAACAGTTTGGCGCCGTCTATGGGAACGACAACAGAAGTCGTTCCTACTCACCATAAATATGTCAAACAATCTACAATGACGAAATGAAAGAAGAAAGCTCTTCCTGAAGCATTGCTGCAGTCGGACTTAACAGGATCAGCTCGGCCTCAATAGGCTTAGCTTGACCTCAACAGCTTAGCTCAGCCTCAACAGGCTCAGCTTGATTTCAACAAGTTAACTTGGCCTAAACAGGTCACCTGGGCCTCAACAGTGTAGCTCGGCCTCAAGAGGCTCAACTCGGCCTCAACAGACTAGCTCGGCCTCAACAGGTCACCTCGGCCTTAACAGGATCAGCTCGGTCTCAACAGGTTAGCTCAACCTCAACAGGTCCTCTTTACCTCAACAGGTCAGCTCAGCCTCGGCAGCTTAGCTTGGCCTCAATAGCTCAGCTCGGCCTTAACAGACTTAAACCGGCCTCAACAGGCCACCTTGGCCTTAACAGGATATGCTCGGTCTCAACAGCTTAGCTCGGCCTCAATAGGCTCAGCTCAGCCTCAACAGCTTAGCTCAGCCTCAACAGGCTCAACTTGGCCTCAACACTTAGCTCGGCCTCAACAGGCTTAGCTTGATTTCAACAAGTTAACTTGGCCTAAATAGGTCACCTGGGCCTCAACAGCTTAACTCGGCCTCAACAGACTCAGCTCGGCCTCAACATGCTCAGCTCGGCCTCAACATCTTAGCTCGGCCTCAACAGGCTCAGCTTGATTTTAACAAGTTAACTCGGCCTAAACAGGTCACCTGGGCCTCAACAGCGTAGCTCTGCCTCAACAAGCTCAAGTCGGCCTCAACAGCTTAGCTCGGCGTTAATAGGTCACTTCGGCCTTAACAGCTTAGCTCGGCCTCGACAGCCCAACTCGGTCTCGGCAGCCCAACTCGGTCTCAACAACTTAGCTCGGCCTCAACAGGTCACCTCAGCCTTAATAGCTCAGCTCGGCCTTAACAGCTCAGCTTGGCCTTAACAACTCAACTTAACCTCGACAGCCCAACTCGGCCTCAACAGTTCTACTTTGCCTTGATAGCTAAGATCGGCCTTGGCAGGTAGCTCGGCCTAAGCAGCTCAGGTCATCCCTTCCTCGACAGGTCAGCTCGATGCTCGATCTCGCACCTGGAGCTGTACTATTCGAAAAGGAAACAACTCGGTTGACGATATGAAGCCAAGGGAAGAAGAGGAGAATTCTTCCGTTAGTGACCAGAAGATTCCCATGGATCCATCCATGCTAGAGCTCAGCCCAGGGGATTCCTAAGGATCCATCCAAGCTGACCCGGCATAAGCCGATCGAGCGTTAAGCCGACCAGGCATAAGCTAATTGAGCGTAAGCTGATCAGGCGTAAGCCAACTAGGCATAAGCCAATTGAGCGTAAGCCGATCAGGCGTAAGCCAACCAGGCATAAGCTAATTGAGCGTAAGCCGATCAGGCGTAAGCCGATCGAGTGTAAGCCGACCAGGCATAAGCCAATTAAGCATAAGCCAATCAGGCATAAGCCAATTGAGCGTAAGCCAACCAGGCATAGGCCAACTAGGCATAAGCCAACTAGGCATAAGCCAACTGGGTGTAAGCCGACCCGGCATAAACTAACCGAGCATAAGTCGACCCGGCATAAGACAACCGAGCATAAGCTGACTAGGCATAAGCCAAATATGCATAATCCAACCAAATTACTTCTCGAATCTCCACATGTCAGCCCAAGAAGTAAGGGGGGCTTACTGTTGGGGTAAAAAATGGACAAGTAGATAAGTCGACTTATGGAAGGACCGACTTTACTGAACCAGCGCGGGCCAATGAAACCCAAGATTGATACGTCTTCTACGTCCTTAGGCATGCTAATCTTCAAGAAGGGTGATGCAAATGGAAGGACACTCAAAGAATGAGGCTACGAGCCAGAGGTTGGCTATGGGTCGACCATAGATCGACCAGAGGTCGGCCATGGGTCGGCCAGAGGTCAGCCATGGGTCGGCCAGAGATCAGCCATAGGTCGGCCAAAGATCAACCGTGGGTCGGCCAGAGGTCAGCCATGGGTCGGCCAGAGGTCAGCCAGAGATCAGCCATAAGTCGGCCAGAGGTTAGCCATAAGTCGGCCAGAGGTCAGCCAGAGGTTGGCCAGAGGTTGGTCATAAGTCGGCCAAAGGTCAGCCATGGGTCGGCCAGAGGTCGACCTGACCTAGAACCGACCTACGGATCTGAAGGATCTTCCTAAAAACTAGAGATCTTACTCAAGATCTCTGGAAGATAGCGCTAGATTTCGATGATCACAGGATCCTATAATCTCGGAAAGATCCAGGAGCACAACCAATCTCTAAAATATCGGGAAAGAATCCCCGTACGGCGGGATCCTCCCTCTTCTATAAATAAGAGAGGCTTCAAAGGTGAAAGGTACATAAAAACTCTCTTCCAAAACCCCTCAATACTATAAGACCCAGATTCCTAGCCTGACTTTGGCATTGAAGGGTCCCCTGCTCTAGCCAGGGTCTCCTTTGTCTTCTTCCTGTGCAGGTACTCAAAGGTCTAAAGAGGGTGGACCAGATTTTTATATCAATAATACAAATCCTACACAAATACTCCGTCAGATTAGGAGCATCAATCTGAATATTCTGGCTCATGAAGAGGGAAGGACTCCTCTCATAAATAAAAGTTTTTCACTTAAGGCTTCAATATCTGACCATTAACCTTGTATACATTGTCATTACGTGAATTCTTAATTTTAACAGCCCCATGAGTATAAACATTCTTCACAATGAAGGGGTCTGTCCATCTTGATCTTAACTTTCTCGAAAAGAACTGGAGACAGAAATTGTATAATAGGACTTAGAACCATAACCTCGTATGAGATTTACTAGGACTGACGACCCTAGAATGGATCATTATTTGGGTATTGACATAAGGAAGGTACCTTAGCTTTCCAATCCTGCTATATGAAAAGGACTAATAAGAATTCAGTAATCATGTACATGCACCGCACTATATGTGTCATTTGGCGTTGGGCAGAGCACTGAGGAGGTGACTGACATGCACGACCGTAAGATGAAGATCGCAGAGGGAGTGCAGGCGAGGGCATGCATCATTCCTTCATACATTCCTGTATTAATTAGAGTACTTAGGGATGTTTGATTTTATTGCCTTATCATTACTGCTTGATTGAATTGATAACATGTTAACCTTTGCTGTATAGTTCCACTGAGTTGATCACTCACTCCCACGTTCTGGGATAGTGCTTAAACACCAACCAGACTCTATCTTAGTTGCAGATGATGATGCGACACATGAAGCAGAGTCGAAGTTTGAGGATGATGAGGAAGCATTCTCATGTATGCAGTATTCAAGCGGGTTCACTTAGACTGTTCTAAATCATCGGGGCTTCAGGGTTTATACTTTGTAGAGGACTATCACATTTTGACATTTGTATTTTGAAACAATACTTGTAACTCTTGACCTGGCAGAGCATACATATTTTGGGGACTTGTACTGGTTTATAGATTTGTTTCAGTCTTTCGCTTGCGTATTACAGCTGTCCCTGGATTATGTTTTGTTGATTTGGCTTAATTTACTTCATGTTTTACGCACTAATATAGACAATATACATCTATTATTAAAAATATTGCATAAGTGATGTTTTGGAACTCGGGAGCTGAGTTATACTCGACCCCCGATTTTTAAGGTGTTACAAGTTGGTATCAGAGCATGATTTGGATTAAACTGGACCTAGGTTATGGTCACACGACGTACGATGACACCAATTTGACGTAAGAGGGTGTGAGAAAAATCTAGAAACAAGTTTAGGTTTCTCAGTTTCGCCAATTGGCGAAAGATTACTGAAAATGATCGCCGAGATCGGATACGTTCACACCCTTGATCATCCAAAATGATCCCAATCCACTTCTAGACTGTCAATCGATGGGTTTAGACCGTGTTTTATCTCATCCCAACATTTAAAATCGGTAAGCGTGAATATGCATCAGAATCTATTCGGAATGACCTGAAACGAGTCAAAACAGAGTAAGGGGCCTAACGGAACATCTCCAAGGGGACCCAGGGTGGGACCCATACTTTTTTTGTACCCAGGGGGTAGGAGGACATCACCCCACCGGCGAGCCCTCACCAGAATGTCTAGAGATCGACGAGGACCTCGCCGGTTTAGCGAGGCCTCGCCGCTGGTCGGGCCAGATCGGGCGCACCGGCGCTGGACGATACTTCTAGGGCCTTGTGTGGCCCACTGATATGTGGTGGGTCGATTTTAAATACTCCCAACACGTCCCTTCTTCACAAACCACCCCTCCAAGCTTTCCTTTCTTCAAGAAATCTCCTAAATCTCCATAAAAATCACCATCCAAGCACCTCTTTTTCTCATTTTCGTGCACATCTACACCACCCTCTTAAATCCCTCCTCCATTACTGATTTTCCCTTTCTTTTCCTTCCATTTGGGCACTCAAATCCCATTTTGAGTCTCAAAATCATGGGAACCTCATAAACTTTCCCATTTTCCCCTTCTATTTCCTTTTCATGACCTTGTTCGAGCTAGTTACGACCAGATTTTCAATTTTCACCATTCTCTCTTTCATGGGAAAGAAGGGAGCTTCCGTGGATAAAGCCGGGCCTAGTCACCTCACCCATTCAAGGAGGTCGAGAGGTGCCACCGCAAGTACAAGTGTCAACCGAGAGTTGCAGACGAAGCGGGATCTAGATCCCCGGGCTCCCATAAGAAGGGCTTTGTTGTCGGAGTTGTCTCATGGAGTTTATGAGGGTCGTAGGGTCCTTTTTGAAGCTCATGTAGATGCGCGGCTATTTGGAGAATACTTGTTGTTTGAGCTCCTGGTAGAAGCTAAGTGGGCTCTGCTATTTGAGGGTGAGCGTCGTGTAAATATGGGCACTATCCAAGCTTTCTATGCCCACATTTGAGAGTCAACGCTGGAGCCATTGCAGTTTAAAATTCCATTTAGAAGAGATCGGGAGGCCACAATTGACGTTAGTTTGATATCTCGGCTTATGAATGTGCCACTTGGCGAGGTACATGCAAGTGAGAAGAATTTGAGGAGTGCACATGAAAGGGATCGCCGCACACGATTCCTTTTTGGTCGTTTGGTTCAATGGAAGCCAAACAAAAGCCTTTTAGAGACCAATATGACGGACGACTTTCGCCTGCTTCACCACATCTTCACGTTCAACGTCTACCCTAAGTGGAGTAACCGCAGTGAGTACACGCGCCTGATGGTGGATTTTCTGTACCAACTGGAGCAGGGAGAGAAGTTGTGTGTGCCTACGCATGTCCTGTGACAGATAGTTCTTACCGCACGTTCAAATAGAAGGACTGAATCGCTCCCGTTAGGCTGACTCATATACAAGATTGCACTTGAGTTTGGCTACAGACTTGGGGTGGAATTGCCGGCACCGATCCATTACATTAACGAGACTACTCTCAATCAGATGGATATTGGGCCACGACAATGACTAGTCTAACTTAAGGAGAATGAAGAAGATGAAGAGAGTGATGAAGAAGGTGGAGCTGATATAGAAGAAGAGCAGAGCGAAGAAGAAGAGGAAGCCCATGATACAGATGAGAGCCCTCCTCCTACGACACGAGAGCATGACCTTGATCAGGCTGATAGGGAGGCCCGCTTAGCTCGACTTGAGGAGGGCCAGGCTGCCCTACGACATGATATTATCGACGTTCGGGCCCTCGTGAAGCACAAGTTTAAGAAAGTGACTCACACTTTGAAGTCTATCCTGTGCTGCCTGCAGGATAAGGGTGCCCCTCCTCCATTGCTAGATTCTGATGAATAATCGAATATGTAGTCGTCGTTTGTTTTGCTTTGTTACTTGTTCTTGTGTGTAGCCTTTATAAGCGTAGTAGTTTGGTAATTTTTTTAGTGTTTGAAGCCTTAGATGTATTAGCTCACATGCATTCTCTGTGGCGATCCATGTAATACTGCACCTCGTGTATTGTGACAATTTTGTTAAATGAAATGCATGATGTTTCTTTGAGTTGAGATGTGAATGCTATGTGGATGGATTGTGTGTATGCTAAATCTCACGGGTTGCATCCTCTGTTACTTGTAGGGTATGCCACTTAAGGGCACGAGGACTTCGACTCGTCTCTCTTTGGGTGAGTCGCTTGATAGGGCCTCTCCCCTAAGTGATAACCATACGAACGCCCGTTCAGGCCCGTCTCACTTCGACTCTATGCCAGATTCTCAGCCGGCTACTGGCCCCGCTGCTGGACCGACACCTGTGACACTGCCTATGACATCGCCTGTGGTACCACCCGTCACACCTTCGGTTCCTGAGCAGAACCGTGCATCTACATCGACGCCACATGCACTCAGTCCGCTCCGCCTCCTGATAGGCTAGAGTAGATGATGCTATTGATGCAGCAGCAACAGATCTAGCAGTAGCAGCAGAAACAGTTTTTGACCTCCATGGTTGACATATTTTCTTAGACAATGGGGGCGACTCCACCTGCCTCACCTATGCACCCAGCTGGAAATGCTAATTCCAGTGGTACATTTGAACGATTCTAATACTTACGACCTTCCACTTTCGCGGGTACTCATAGACCCCAGGAGACCGAGTACTGGATTGACCGTATCCCTAAGATGCTGAGGCCACTACACTGTTCAGAGATGGAGCAGGTCAAGCTTGTCACCTTCATATTTGAGAAGGAAGCCAGTTTATGGTGGGATAGTATTCTCCGCACTGTTACGGAAGGATTTATGTGGACGTGGGAGGCATTTGAGAGACGCTTCCACGATAAGTATTTTTCGGTCACCTACTGACACGAGAAGGAGAGTGAGTTCCTTCACCTCCGTCAGGGAGGGATGTCGGTGATGGAATATGAGAATCGATTTACGGAGCTGGGCTGGTATACTCCTTTACTTTTGGGTGACCAGCCGATGTGGATGCGACAATTTTCTGAAAGTTCGTGACCCGAGATCCAGTCGAAGATGTGTTGTGCTAGCATATCTACTTATGCCGAGTTGGTGGGCATGTCCCTGCGAGCTGAGCAGGATGGGGATAGGTTGTCCCGTATGCTAGCACCTATGACTCCCACGTCGCAATCTGATTTTTCGAGCAGACCATTCCTCAGTAAAAGGTCTCATGTAAACTCACCGTCGAGGCTCATGGCATCTCTTGCCCCTGTGAGGTGACCAGATGTGTGGTGTACTTACTGCAAGAAGTCGGGCCACACAGAGATAAATTGTTTCACCAGAATGCGAGATGGTGGTTTTCCATCGCCTCAGAGGGTCAACCGTCCGATGCCTCAGGCCATTTTCGCTCCACCCCTTCGGTCAGCATCGGGTCACCCATCTTTTAGGCCACCTGCATCTCGTTTTAAGCCGCCTCAATGGCCCATGGTACCACAACCGAACTGTCCATAGTGGGCTCGGGTACACGCACTTACAGCTGAAGCGCCCGAGGCAGACTTAGCACCGAGATCTTTTGAGGTTCCGGCTCATATCTAAGGTACGCCTATCTTCTTATTGGTGGACACTGAGTCCACTATTTCGATCATCTCTTGCGCTGCGGTCAAGTGACTAGGGTTGGATACTTCTCCTATGAAGGGAGTGAGACTCACTACCATTACAGGGACCTTTTCAGATATTACCCGGACCTGTGAGTCTTGCTAAGTAGATTTGGGTAGCAGGACAGTGGTCGTTGACCTGATTGTCGTCCCACTGTGTCACTACGACGTTATTCTCGGGATGAATTGACTCACCAGGATGAGAGCAGAGATTGATTGTGAGGTCAGAGTCGTGATAGTCTACGGACCTGAGGGCATGATCTTTACATTTCCAGTTCAGGTCAGTTGGTCCTGTCGAGTTAGTACCTACGCTTCCCTGTTAGAGAGTATTGATGATCTGACGTTGGGAGATACGCTCGTGGTTCAGGATTTCCCGGACCTATTTGAGAAGATCCTGGGACTTCCTCCTCAGCGTGAGATCGACTTTACTATCGATCTTGTGCCCGATGCGACACCTATTTCCTTGCCGACATATCGTATGCCTCCATGTGAGATGGAGAAATTAAGGAGCCAAACTGATGTATTATTAGATGCAGGCATCATACGACCGAGTGTGTCTCCTTGGGGAGCACCCGTATTGTTTATGAAGAAGAAGGACGGTTCTCTGTGATTATGTATTGATTATCGTAGGTTGAACTAGGTGATAGTGAAGAACAAGTATCCCTTACCCAGGATTGAGGATCTGTTTGATCAGTTAAAGGGGGCACGGTATTTTTCATAGGTGGATTTGCAGTCAGGGTATCATCAGTTGCGCGTCAGGGATGAGGACGTGCAGAAGATAGTCTTCAGGACTAGTTTTGGTCATTACGAGTTTCTTGTGATGTCATTTAGACTCACAAATGCTTCGGCTGTGTTCATGGACCTGATGAACAGGGTGTTTTGGCCGTTTCTGTTCTGAATCGTCATCGTGTTTATTGATGACATCCTGATATATTCCAAGAGTCGGGAAGATCATGAAGAGCACTTACGGAAGTCTTCGACACTCTCAGGAAGAACCAGTTGTTCGCACAGTATAAGAAATGCGACTTCAGGAAGGAGGAAGTCAAGTTTCTGGGACATGTGGTATCCACGGAAGGTATAGCAGTCGACCTCGCTAAGGTAGCCGTGGTTCAGGATTGGAAGCAGCCCGGTTCAATTACTAACGTGAGGAGTTTTCTTGGTCTAGCAGGGTCCTACTGGTGATTCATTCGGGACTTTTTCAAGATTGCCAAACTGTTGTCTCAGTTGACACAGAAAGATCTGAAATTCGTCTGGAATGAGAAAACGGAAGTAGCTTTTCAGGAGCTAAAGGATAAGCTAACGTCCGCCCCTGCGCTAGTATTGCCAGAGTAAGGGGTTAAGTATACTATATACACTGACGCATCTCGCGTTGGTCTGGGTTGTGTCCTGATGCAGAAGGACAGGGTGATTGCATACGCCTTGAGATAGTTGACGAAACACGAGGAAAATTACCCTACACACGACCTAGAGTTGGCAACTGTCATCTTCGCACTGAAGCTCTGGAGACATTACCTCTATGGAGAGGAGATCGAGCTCTTTTTCAACCACAAGAGCCTTAGATACATATTCTCTCAGCGGGACTTAAATATGCGACAACGACGGTGGATGAAAACCTTGCAGGACTTTAAGTTCGAGGTCTCCTACCATCCGAGCAAGGCGAGCCTTGTGGCAGACGGGTTGAGCAGTAAGAAGACCATAGAGTTTGCGGCTCCGCTAATGATAACAGAATGGGACATGGTGGAGTTTGTACGAGACTTTGAGGAGAAACTCACGGTGGAGGAGCCGTATGAGGTTATCGCACACATTCGAGTACAGTCCCTCATTGATGACAGGATTATTGCGGCTCAGGCAGACGATGAGCTATTGGCGAAGATGAGAGAATGGGTTAGTACAAATGAGGACTCCGAGTGGAGTGTTGGTTCAGATGGGAGCTTACGTTATCGTGGCCGCCTATGCATCCCAGACGTTCCTAACTTGAGATGAGAAGTTCTCGAGTCAGCCCATAGTTCGAGGCTTGCGATGCATCCTGGTAGCACGAAGATATATTAAAACATGAAGAGATCCTACTGGTGGGACAATATGAAGGTTCACATTGCAGAGTTTGTCCCGTTGTCTCACGTACCAGCAGGTCAAGGCAGAGCATCGCCGACCTCCTGAACTACTTCAGACCATGCCTATAGCTGAATGTAAGTGAGATTTTATCTCTATGGACTTCATATCAGGGCTGCCTAAGACGAGGAAGGGACATGACTCCATTTGGGTGATCGTTGACTGATTGACGAAATCGGCTCATTTCCTACCGATCAGAGTAACGAACTCTGCAGACGAGTTGGCCAGGTTGTACATCAAGAAAATTGTATGTTTGTATGGAATTCCCTTGGAGATCGTGTCAGACTGAGATACGCGATTCACATCTATCTTTTGGACTCGTATGCGGAAAGCGATGGGTGTGAAGTTGAAGTTCAGTGCCACGTTCCATCCACAGACAGACGGACAGAAGGAACGTGTGAATCAGGTGCTAGAAGATATGTTTCGAGCTTATGTGCTGGATTTCAAGGACAGTTGGGATGACTGTCTTCCTTATGCAGAGTTCACGTATAACAATAGCTTTCAGGCAGGTATTGGCATGGCTCCCTATGAGGCACTGTATGGTTGCCCGTGTAGAGTGCCGCATTGCTGGGCAGAAGTGGGCGAGAAGACTCTGATTGGCCCAGAGTTAGTTCAGGCGACCTTAGAGAAGATCGACATTATTAGGCGTCGACTTCTATCAGCACAGAGCAGGCAGAAGAGCTACGCCGATACGAGAAGGCGACCGCTTGAGTTTGAGGTTAGGGACCATGTATTCCTTAAGGTTTCCCTCATGAAGGGAGTCCTTCGGTTTGGTAAGAAAGGGAAGCTTACGCCGAGATTCATTGGCCCATTTTAGATACTAGACCGAGTGGGGGCAGTAGTATATCACCTTGCTTTACCCACACCACTCGTAGGCATGCACAACGTATTTCATGTGTCCATGTTGAAGAAGTACGTTCATGATCCTTCACACATTATCAGTTGGGAGCAGGTGTAGTTGAGTGAGGATGCTACTCATGTACTGCGACCGACACGTATCCTGGATAGGAAGGAGCAGGTATTGCGTAGAAAGGTCATCCCACTTGTGAAGGTACTGTGGACACATCACAGTGAAAAAGAGGCTACTTGAGAGACTGAAGCTGAGGTCAGAAAGAAATATCCTTAGATCCTCAAGGAGTACGAAAGGGTACAAATTTTGAGAAATTTTTTTTTCTTTGAGAGGGGTAGATTGTAACGTCTTGAAAAAATCCATACGAAGACCCGAGTACCACCTCAAGCAAAAATTACTTAGGACCAAATCCTTTAGAATTAAACTAGAATTAACTAGCGCTATGCTATATTACCTGGTAAATTATCACCAATCACTTTAAATATGATCTGCAAGACGCAAAACTTATAGAATTGTTGACGCTGCATTACCCTGAAACCTAGGATTCATCTCTAAACCTAGTTTCTCTCGGGAGCACATTGAAACTCTATATCGGACCTAGACCGCACATTGAAAGTCTGATAGCGACGAACTTAGACAAATATGACCGCCTTGTTGGACTTGACAACCACCTCAGAAATCAAGTCTAGATCCCACGACATTTTACTTGAGTTCAGAGCGAAGAGTATGAGAAAAGTGAATTTTTTTAGAAATCAAATCCGAATTTGAGTAATCTGAGTCGTGTCTCTTGCGGGCCAATTATAAGCATTCTGACCATCAGAATCTGACCCAAATACACCCTCGGATCAGGAAAGATGTCCCACACGTGCCAATATACTTGTGGCCCTGATCAAGTATCGGTGACCTTTGAACTAAAACTGGACCGCCACGGTCGATCTGTAAACTCGATCGGACTGAAAACTTAGCTTGACCAAGATCCAATATTTGTGAGCTTAAGTCCGACCGCATTCAGCAAAGGGACCTCCAAAAATTCTTCGTTGGATCGGAACAAGCCCAATTTGGATATAACCTAAGTATACCTTGGCCCTGGGGCTGTTTCCATCAGTTCCGGGCCTATATAAGGGCTTTAAACACCCTCTCTCATATTCCATACGAATTCTAAAACCCTAGCTAAGAAAGGAGAAGAAAAGGAAAGGAAAGAGAGAGAAAGAGAGAGAGTGAGTTGGTGATTCATCCTGGGGTTCTTCCCAACTTCACTATGTGCCAAATCCATCCATTCGTATCGCTATTCCGGCAATTCTAATTCCAATATTGGATAAGAAATCCTAACCCTAATCCGTTCTAAGGTTTCAAATAGTTTAAGTGATGATGTAGCTAACATATTTCATACTCTAGGTTGCCAATCCGCCGTTGTCGAAGACTTAGCATCTAAATCATATCCATCACGCGTTTACTGGTTTAAGGTGCGGACTATATACATATAAGTTATGGTTTTCAAAGCTTTCAATGTCAATTAATGATTTATTACTGACGTGGGTGCCATTACACATGCTAAATGCGCTATCTGTTGCATTTTACGTATATGCATAAACTATGTTGTGAATAAAGTATTTCATGCGTTTGTTGAAATATTTGTAGGCATTTGGAATCTGAAGTTGTGATTGCCACGAGTAACTGTCATAGATACGTGCTTGTTATATATGTGACAACTCCTTTTCAAGAGGATTTGTCCTAATACATATTATGACCAACATACGTGATGTATGTTGAAAAGTGTAGTCTAAGTGTTTGTAAAAATGTCTGAATGAGTTAGTAGTTAGTAAAGTGTGATTTATAAGGAAATTGGGATATGAATCCCAATTACCTTAGCTATATGTATGATTTCCTCCATGTACTGTATAATCTTCTTATTCATATTTAACTGTCTGTATGATTTCCTCCATGTACTGTGTATTCATGTTTAAGTTATATTCCATAACATGTTCACATGATTACAGGATTTGACTTAAGTATTCACTATTATAATTGTACGTGGTTGGGACTATATCACAGTCTAGGTAATTAGTAATAGTTCTTGAACTGGTGGCTGAGATTTTTTTTTCGTCACGCAGGATGTGTTCGATGAATCCGAGCTGTACTTGGAATGTCGACAGTGGTTAGGCCACACGGAATGCTTATGCACTTTATATCGATCAACTCAATGTGCGCTCATCATAGTCGAGCTTGTTAATTAACCCGATTGAATGATGTATGTTCACCATGTTTGAACACTACTGCTTGAATCTAAGGTACCAAACTCACCAGTGAAATCCGGTTAACCTTTGTACCTGACATGGTGGTATGGGACACCGTGGTCAAGCTGTCAGCTTACATTGGGGCGACGAGCCTCCTCGTAGTGACCATTGAGCAATCCAGACTTGTGAGCTGAATACAGTGGTATGGGACACTGTATTCGTGTTGTCGGCCTACACCGATTTGGTGACGAGTCCTTTGTAGTGACCTTGAGCATACCTTGACACTGCATTGAGGCAACGAACCTTTTTGTAGTAACTAGGGTGTAACTAGGCCTGCATTGATTGGTAACAAGCCCTTTGCACCGACCTAGAATTGTAACCTCGTATGAGATTTACTAGGACTGACGACCCTAGAATGGATCATTGTTTGGGTATTGACATAAGGGAGGTACCTTAGCTTCCCAATCCTGTTGTATGATAAGAATTCAGTAATCATGTACATGCACTGCACTGCATGTGCCGTTTGGTGTTGGGCAGAGCATTAAGGAAGTGACTGACATGCTCAACCGTAAGATGAAGACCGCAGAGGGAGTGCAGGCGAGGGCATGCATCATTCCTTTATACATTCCTGCATTAATCAGAGTACTTAGGGATGTTTGATTTTATTACCTTATCATTACTACTTGATTAAATTGATAACATGTTAACCTTTACTGTATAGTTTCACTGAGTTGATCACTCACTCCCACGTTCTAGGACGGTGCTTAAACACCAAGCAGAACCTGTCTTAGTTGCAGATGATGATGTGACACATGAAGTAGAGTCGGAGTTTGAGGATGATGAGGAGGCATTCTCGTGTATGCAATATTCAGGCGGGTTTACTTAGACCGTTCTGAATCATCCGAGCTTCAGGGTTCATACTTTGTAGAGGACTATCACATTTTGACATTTGTATTTTGAAACAATGCTTGTAACTATTGACCTGGCAGAGCAAACATATTTTGGGGACTTGTATTGGTTTATAGATTCGTTTCAGTCTTCCGCTTGCATATTACAATTGTCCCTAAATTATATTTTTCTGATTTGGCTTAATCTGCTTCATGTTTTATGCACTAATACAGACAACATACATCCATAATTAAAATGTTGCATAAGTGATGTTTTGGAACTCGGGAGCTGAGTTATACTCGACCCCTAATTTTCAGGGTGTTACACAGTTGAACTCGTCTGATAAACTGATTGATCTATTGTGTGTTTACCATATATGGATGCTACTGCTTGAACCTAAGGTAACCCTTACTAATATAAAGTCTCATTTCAACCATGGTACTATGATCCGCTAAGACTCATGAGTCGGGCATGGTGGTATAGGACACCGTGGTCGAGCTGTCGGCCTACGTTGAGGTGAAGAGCTTCCCCGTAGTGACCAGTGAGCAACACCACTTCGTGAGCTGAATACGGTAGTATGAGACACTGTATTCGAGCTGTCGACCTACATTGATCAGGTGACGAGCCCTTTATAGTGCCCTCGAGCATACTCTGAGACTATATTAAGGCGACGAGCCTTTCCATAGCAACTAGAGTATAAACTCGGCCTACACTAGGATAGCCTAGCTGTGGTCCCCAATCGGGTTAGTAACAAGCCTTCAAAAATAGACTACCAGTTGGTAGGGCATTGGTGGTAGTGACCCGAACTTGCCTATCGTATGTGGTTGACAAAGATTGACGACTCTAGATGGATTAATGTTGGGTAAATAATATAAAGGGTGGTACCTTAACTTCTCAATCCTGCTATATGAATAAATCTAAGTAAGAACCTAGCTAATCATGTGCATGCACCGCACTGCATATGATTTGGTGAGGAAGAGCACTTTCAGGAGGATATCATGCGCCTCATGGGATGAAGATGCTGAGGGAGTGTAGGCGAGGGCATGCATCATTATTTGATATCATTCTTGCATTAATAAGAGTACTTGAGACCTGATTATTGTATTACGTTATCATTACTGCTTGACTGAATTGATAACATGTTAACCTTTGCTTTATTATTTCACTAAGTTGATCACTCACTCCCATGTTACGGGATGATATTTTAAACACCAACCCGACCTTGTTTTAGTTTTAGATGATGACGATGCTTGTGAAGCAGAGTCGGAATGACGATGAGGAGGGTTTCTCCTATATGTAGCTACCAGACAGGTGTATGTAGACCATGTTCTGATCGACGGGATTACAGGGATGCTGATTAGATGTCATTACACTTGTTATTTTATACTTCTGGAATACCCTTGTATATTCATTTTGTTCATTTTTGGAGTATACATGTATATATTTAACCTGGTAACATGTTCACACTCTGGCGACTTATAACAGTTTATACATTTTATATATCTATCACAGTCTTCCACTTGTGTAATTTGACTGTCTCTGGAGTATGATATGCTGTTTTGATATAATCTCATTCATGTTTAATGCACTAATATGAACAACATTCAATCATCCTTATCTATGTTGCATAAGTGATGCGTTGGAACTCGGGTGCTGAGCTTCTGCTCGACCCCCAATTTTCAGGACGTTACAATGGGTGTCTTTAAACATGGTAGGCCAATAAAAACCACACTGCAGGATTTTTGCTGTGGTTTTCTTAGCAAAAAAGTTGCCACCACACCACAAGCATTCTGTCATAGGGAAAGAGTAGGATGGAAGAGTCCGAGTGACCTTGGCAGCCGGTCCGCTCACACTCTCCCCCACCCCTAAAACTCTCTCTCTTTGCAGGAAATTTCACCTTCGATACTACGGCCGAAGACCTATTTCGAATTTTCGGTCGATATGGAAAATTCTCTGAGGCTTTCGTCCCTTCAGATAAGATCTCCAAACGATCCAGAGGTTTTGGATTCATCAACTTCTGCTATGAACTAGATGCCTTAAATACGATTCGGTGCTGAATGGTAGGAGGATTGATGGTCGGATCATTTCCATTGAGCACGCAAGAATCCAGGAAAAAAAAGGCATCTTCCCCATCTCGGCTTGCCCTCGTGTTGCCTCCCCTTGCTGCTCAAAACCCCCTAGGGAGTTCCTACGTACTGTGACATGGCGGCCCCCCAACCCCCTCCTAGGATAAGGTCTATCTAGGTGGAAAACTTACACTCCGAAAATCCCTCAAAGGCTGATAGGTTTTCGATTTTAGTAGACCCCAAGGTGGTTTAGAGGCTTCGAGTTTCCCTTTCCTCGACGCTGGTGGTGACAGTGCGTAATGCCTCAATCTCTCTAACACAGCTCATTACCTCTTTTCGGGCCTCTAGGCTTTCCGTAGCAAAGGTAGAGATCATTAAGTTAGCTGCGGCAAAATTTCTTATGAAATTTCAGTTGAGGGAGGTGATGTTGACCTTCTTAGATGACGCTGATTTACATTAAAAGATGAAGCTGTTCGACGTTCGTGTTTGGACCCCGGAGGTGCCTGGTTTTTCTTAGGACACCTAGATCAGGTTGATGGGGATCGCACCCCATTCTTAATACACAGATGCCATTAGAAGCTTAACGTCGACTTTTGGAGATGTGTTGGAAATAGAAAATATTGTAGCCACCGGGTCATTCCAAGGATTTGCGAGGGTTCGAATTAAGCTGCATCCCAGCTCAGAGGTTTCAAAGATTAAAAATCTCTTAGTTAATGGTATTCCCTACCCAATTTTGGGTCTCGTTGAGGTAGGCGATTTTAGATCTGCTTTGTCCGCCAAGATTTCACTGGCTCCCATTGCCTTTGGATCAACCTGCGAGTGGGTAGAGGCTACTTTTCAGGAAATCGAGGAGGCTAACAGCCCTCGTCCAGAAGCTATTTGCGATGGCGCCCAAATGACCACCGTTTCACACCCAACACCTATTTGTCAAAATCCCCATTTGAACACCCTCCCCTTCATTGGAGCCTAGATGACCACCACTTCACCCCCAGCACTTATTTGTCAAAATCCCACTTTGAACTCCCTCCCCTCCATTGGAACCCAGAACAACCCCCCCCCCCCCCCCCCCCCCCCCCTTCATCTGGTTCTCCCTCCTACAGAGCCTATTCCCTCCCCTAACCTAGATGAGCTGACCCTTCCCTATCCCTTGCTGCTCAGCCCCAATTTGACTCCCTACCCTGTCGCTATGGTCAATCCTATCCCACCCTATCCGGACCCTCCCCTTCCTTTACCCTTACTTGATATCCTCCCTATTTCCTCGGCTTGTCGCAATGTCCCTCCAGACTCATCGCCCCCACATTTGGTGGCGATGTCTATAGAGGAAATCTAATGTCCCTCTATCAGCCTGAGTAAGAATACTATAACAGCTTCGCACTATGACGGGGATCTTTCCATAGGGTTTGTCTTCGCCGCCTCAGGTGGCTTCTGGGATATCTTGGCCCCCTCCTTTTCTATCTAGATCAGCTGAAAATTCTCCTATTAACTTCTAAAGGAGAAGGCTCCCTTTGAAAGAGCTAAATCAGAATCAACAGATTGTTCCCTCGATCTCAAAGGAGGGTCAGCCATCTCTGTCTTTTGGTAAAGTGATAGACCCGCAACACATCATGGTGGTTCTTCCTCTGATCCAAAGTAATCCCAGTACAAAAAACTGCTCTGTTGTTCATCAGGAACCTCTAAACGAAGGATCCAGTCTTCCTCAGGTGACAGACATCTCCCCTTGTGAACATTCCCTACATCATAATTTTATCCAGGAACATGAAGACAGTGGCGATGAATTCTTAGCATAGGGAGACAGCGGCGATCATTTCTCAGCAGATGAGGCATTCCCTCAGCATGGGCAGAAGTCTACTTCGTTGGATTGTGTCCAGACACCAGATCTCTACCTACTTCTTGGAATTCCTTCTCAGCTGTACAAGGAACATGCGGTAATTGATCATCCAAAGGTAAAAGAATTGGAGTTGCGATGAACTAGAATGAGAGACTCAGGAGACTACGAAAAAGGACGTTCAACTTCGGTAATATGACGGATGGATAAAGCAATCATTTGGAACGTTAGACGCGTGGCCAACTCGGCGACCCTTCGGTCTACACGTAGGCTCTCTCGAATTCACAATCCCTGGTGGTTAGCGATTCTGGAACCTATGGTGAGAGAGGAGAAAAGAGTATATGGGGGGTTAAATCTGGGCTTCCATTCCTCTCTCTCAAATGCATATGTTGGAGGTAAATTTTGGATCTTTTTCAACTCCCATTTATCTGTTCAAGTCATTCAATCCTCATCTCAAATGATCTCATTTTCTGTCCAAGTTAATAACTCCCATACAAAGTTTGTTATCTCTATTGTTTATGCCAAATGTTCTAAGCTCCAGTGAAGAAATCTTTGGCTCGAAATATCCTCCTTGGCCAGCAGAATCTCAGGCTCGTGGGCTATTTGCAGTGATTTTAACGCGGTTCTCTCCCCTTCTGAGCAAAGAGGTAGTCGGGTCTTTGACCATAGCAGTGCGTCTGAGTTTGTGGCTATAATGAATGGGGCTGCTCTCATGGATGTGGGATATTCAGGTAATAGTTTTACCTGGTGCAACAATCAGGCTGGTAATGGTAGGGTTTAGGCGCGTCTTGATAGAGTTTTTTGCAATGGTGATTGGCTGTCTAGCAGTCCATAATTCTAGGTCTAACACCTGCCACGGGTGAATTTCGATCACTCCCCTTTACTTCTGTCATGCCCCAAAAATCCTCCACCCATTGCAAAACCATTCCGTTTCCAAAGAATGTGGATGTTTCACCAGGGCTTCAATCAGGTGGTTCTCGATGCTTGGATGGAAGATCTTCGTGATCAGCCCATGAAAAACCTCCTCTTGAAGATCAGGAAAGTAAAATGCGGATTAAGGGAATGGAATAAAGCAGTTTACGGTAATATTTTTCAAAATGTCAGAAAGGCCGAACAAAAGTTAGTTTCATTGGAGAACCAAGCGCAGCTAGCCTCAACCGACATTAGCCAGTATATCAGAAGCTAGACGACATCTGGCCAACATGGAACTAGTGGAAGAAATTTTTTAAAAACAGAAATCCCATAACAACTGGTTATCGGAAGGAGACCGAAACACCAAGTATTTCAATTTACAAGCCACTGAGAGATTCAGATGTTCCACCATCTTGAAAATTCAGCTCGACTCTAGTTCCAACACTTCTAGCCTGGCCCAGATTAAATTGGCAGTAGTTGGCTACTTTGCAAAGCTTTTCCAATAGGAAGATCACTCTCAAAATGCGCGTCACCTTTCAAACATTCCAAGGTTGCTAACAGTCGCTGAGAACGCCTTCTTGATGCACCTCCCCTCCATGAAGGAGGTCAAGCTCGCAATTATGGTTATTCCTATCAACGAGGCTCCTAGCCCAAACGGTATGTCAGTTACCTTTTTCGGGGGATGTTGGGACACTGTGGGCTTTGATATCCATAGGGCAGTCACACACCTTTTTCAGGGGGACAACCTCCCGTGTGCTTTCACCACATCCCTTATCTGCCAATTCCAAAGGTGGTGAACCCCAAGCGTTTCTCCGATTTTAGACTGATAAGTCTATGTAATTGTGTCTACAAAATCTTTGCTAAGGTCATTGCTTCATGTCTCGCCACTATCCTTCCCAAGCTAATCTCTCTTGAGCAAGTATCGCTTTAGCTTAGGAAATTTACTAAGATATTAGTTGTAAAGTTTGGGGGGGAAACATTATCCTGAAGCATGACATGAAAAACGCATATGACTGAATTGAATGAGACTTTCTTAAATAGGTATTGGTCCATTTCGATTTCGACGACTCTTGGATTGAAATGGTGGAGCAACGTTTGGTTCTCGTTCTTAATTAACGGGGAAGGCACGGTCTTCTAGAGGTCTGACCAGGAAGACTCTCTTTTTCCCAGCCTTTTCATTCTGGCTGCAGAAATTCTTGGCAGAGGTTTCTCAAATCTGGTTTCTAGTGGGGCATGTTCTCCTTTCAAGCATAAGCGGGGTTTCAAGCAAATTTCTCATTTACTTTATGTGGATGATACGATATTTTCCTAAATGGGAGTAAATCTTCAATTATGGCTACGATCAATTTTCTCTCCTCTTATCAATCACTCTCAGGCCAAAAAATTAATCCATCAAAAAGCTACTTCTACCATGCCCTTTCTCTCCCGCCAGGTAGGAAGAGACAAATTGAAAGGATCCTCGGTATGAGTAGATTGTCATCTCCATTCTGTTATCTCGGCGTTCCCTGATTCACGGGTAGAAACATAAGTTCTCACTTTCTCCCGCTCATTACTAAGATTGAGTCCAGAATCCTTGGTTGGTCTGCTCGCTACCGGTAGATGTATGCTCATCAATAATGTTCTTGGCGGCATCCCTATTCATACGATGGCGCTCATTTTGGATAATTTTGAAGCATAGATGGCTGATTTTTTCTGGGGTTGGCAAGATGGAAAAAAAAAAAGGTCCATTGGCAAAGCCGGTGTAAAATTACTCGTCCAAAATAGGAGGGTGGTTTGGGCATTTGCAGGCTCATGGAGGTGATTAAAGCCCTGAGACTCAAGATGGCGTGGACGTTGTTGTCCTGTTCCCCCTCCAACATTTGGGCTATTTTCGTCATCTCAAAGAACGGTCAGCCTCTGCATGTGGATCCTGTTTCTGATCTTCATCAAGGTACTTCCCCTTTGTGGAAACAGGTCGTCAAAATGTCCCAACTTGCTGAAAATGTCTCTCAATGGGCCATCGGTCAGGGAGATCTTAGTTTTTGGAAATGCAATTAGACAGGTATGGGCCCTTTACCTAATCTCACCCTTCAATCTATCCCAATGGGTCTTCTTCACCTTTCTATCAGGGAGGTCCTCAATCATGACGGGCCCCACATTCTGAGGCCTATCGCTGATCTCATGCCAGAGAACGTTTTAGATCATATAACCACTGAAGGTTTCTGTACTTCACCAAGGCTGGACAAGCGTTTTTGGCCCCACGACCGCTCAGTTGTCTTCACGGTTAAGTTAGCTTGGGCTCTTTTTAGGGTTAGATACAACAGTCTACAGTGGTCCAACAGAATGTGGAACCCCTTTCTTCCCCTGAAGATTTTGATGTTCGCTTGGCATTTGACCTAAGGTGCGATCCCGATGGATGACAGAATTCAGGGGCATGGTGTCAGTCTTGCATCTAAATGTTGCTGTTGTGACCTTCATCATTCTCCTTTCAGCCCCTCCCCAGAGACCATCAAACACCTCTTCATTAGTGGGTTCCTTTCTGACTGAGAGTGGTCATTTTTCAACAGCAGCTTCAATTTTCACCTTCCCCACTAGGATTCAGTCTGGGAAAGACTTTCCTCTTGGTGGAACGTTTTGCCCACTGGTAAGAACCCTTCCCGTATTCAATATGCAATCCCCTGCCTCATCCTTTGGGAGCTTTGGAAAGCAAGAAATGCAGCTCACTTTGACAATGTCCACCCCATGGTGGTTAATGCCATCAATCGTATCTTTTGGTGGCTTGGTAGGATTAGCTACTAACGCCCTAGAGCCAAAACATTTACCACAGCTGACCTCTCCTCTTTTCGTTGTCTCAACATTTGGCATCGCTCCCTGCCCAAAGATTCTTTCAGGTGTTTAAGTGGTCCAGACCATAGGAGGGTTGGATAAAAGTCAATATTGATGAAGCCACGTTGGGGAATCTAGGTGATTCTGGAGGTGGCGGGATTGGAAGGGATTCCTCCGGATCTTTTCTCTTTGCTTTCTCCCATGGGTATGGCGTCGGGACTAATAATAGAGCAGAGCTTAGGGCCCTCTACGATGCGATGGATATTTATATTAACCGGGGTTATAATCGAATTTTTTTGGAATCTAATTCAAAATGCGTGGTCGATGCATTTTTGAGTAAATCCTCCCTGGCTTGGAAATGGAGATACTGGTGGACTCGGATCAATAACTTGAAATAAAGGCGCACTTTTGTGATTTTCCTTATTCCGAGGGAAGGTAATGGCCCTGCTGATGGGCTTGCCAAGGCTGCGGCATCGTCCCAACAATTCCTACCTCTCTTTCTTTAAGCTCCCAAGGGAAGTTAAAGGGCTCCACAGATTAGATGCGATGGGTATAACAAGAAAAATGTCATATCATTGGTAGTTATTTATAGCATTTACTTGATCATGCTCATGCGTGATAATTTGTACAACTGAGATAATTGGACAATCTTTTGTGCCATGGTCTGTACCACTACAAATGCTACAAAAATTACCTAAGGAAGTGTTTGCTTTAACCATATCAACCTTCCTAATTTTCAAGGCTTCGACCTTTCTAGCCAATGCAACGAATTTTGCATTAAGGTCGTCTTCCTCTCTTATGACATATATGCCCGCTTTTCTCTAAGAATGGGTCTAATTTGGTCTGATTTAATAAAGACATCCCATGTCTACGTATTCTCTGCTAATATATCTAGAAAATCCCAAGCCTCATTATGATCCTTATCAAGAAAAGTTTCACCACACATCATCTCTATGAACTGACAAGTATCCATGGTGAGCTCCTTTCAGAACGCATCAATCATGTGTCATGGTTCATGACTATGATGTGAACAAGTAATCAGAAGGTCTTTAAAGCGTTCCCAAGTTTGAAAAAATAGTTCATTCTCCTTTTGAGAGAATGACATGATTTCTTGTTTTAGTACATTTGTTTTGTGTTTGAGAAAGAACTTTTTCAAAAACTCTCTACTTAAGGCTTGTCATGTAGTGATGGTATTAGGTCTTAGAGAGTTGAGTCATGCTTTGGCCCGATCCTTTAGAGAAAATGAGAATAACCTAAGCTTAAGTACATCCATATTGTCATTATTTACTTATAACGTTGCAATTACTTCCTCAAAGTCCTTGAGGTGCAAGTAGGGGCTTTTAAAATCTAATCCATGAAATTTAGGAATCAATTGAATCACACCTATTTTAAAATCAATGTTTCCTGTGTGAGCAGGGAACACTATATAAGATGGTAAAGTTGATCTCTCAGGGTGTAAATGTTCACGTAAAGTCCGTGGTTGGTTTAACACATTTTTATGAACTTTATTTTCATCCTCAAGAGGAGGATTGAGTTGATTTTCTCTATTTTGATTAATAGTTGGATCTGACAGATTTGGATTTGGATTATCAATTGGGTCTGCTATGGAATCCAAGTGATGTTGAGTGCCTCTTGTAAGTGAATGATTAAGGCATGAAACTAGTCCACCTTCAGAAGAGAGTCGATTGTTTTGATCCTTACTCAAATGGGACATAAAGCATACACACCACACAACAAATACCACTAATTCAAATAGCAAGTATAATACTTAAAATAAAAATAAAAACTTAACCAACAACCAAGCGGCAGGGCCGACCATTAGGGTTCAGTCCAAAAAGTAAAATAAATCAACAACCTAGGCGGTAAGGCCGACCATGAGGGTTCAGTCCACAAAGTAAAATAAATCCATAACCCAGGCGGCAGTGCCAACCATGAGGGTTCAGTCCATCAAGCAAAAATAAATAAACAACCCAGGCAGCAAGGCCGACCATGAGGGTTTAGTCCACAGAGCAAAAATAAAACAATAATCCAGGCGGCAGGGCTGACCATTAGGGTTCAATCTACAAAACAAAAATAAAAAATAAATCAATAAAAGTAAAACTAATGCAGAAATTAAACTATGCTAATTTGAAAAATAAATTCAGTGGATGCTTTTTTTTAATCAAACAGCAACTATAGGACAACCTTAGCACTTAGGTGAAAAAATCCTAAGGAGGGAAACCTTATGTCATAATTAGTGCTTGAAAGACCCAAATGAATTTACTTTTAAAAAAAAAAAAATCTAAAGAAATTTTGAAGGGTTTAGAAGAGAACTTACCCTAGAAAAGAACTTGCCATAGCTATCTTCTACAAATCTAATCGATCTCAGTCTTTCTTTGGCAACGACGCCAAAAACTTGATTGCTTGCCTCCAAGTTCAGAGGTTCGTAAGTAATATCGTATAAATACAGGGTCGATCCCACAGAGAAATGAATTGCGAGAAGGAGAAAATCAAATGCAAAACCAACTAAGTAATAAAAACTAAACTGATGATTTGATTTTAGGATTTTTGAATAGATGTAATTCAACTGAATTAAAATAACACCCAAGCTTCAAAGTTCCACACATAGGTTAATGTTTCAAAATTATGATGACTTGAATAACACAACTAGGATCTGAGCACTATGGTCAGCCTAGTCGGAAAATAAAATAGTTTAAATATTTTAATAAATGATATAAAAGATTAGAAAATAATTGATTTGCACCATTAATATATATTCTCAAGCGTCAGTGATTTTACGAATTCAATATCAATGAGATAATGAAAATCAAAGAAATATAACATGTTGAGAACCTCTCCTATCTAGGAAATTTAATTGATTCAGGGTAAGCCTATCCATCAATGTGTATTTCATATGATGAAAACATATGAATCTCACAAGAGGATAAAAAATAAAACTTAAATAATATTAGATAACATGCATATACCATTCTTCTCATCATTAAAAGAATCAATCACCATAACTTAAAGAATTATTAAACCCATGTGCTTCCCTTCTAGATTGGGCTAGAAACAACTTAGAAAAACATAATTAAAATAAGAACAAAAAAATAAGAAGAAAGAAATAAATACAAATAAAAAAGATCTAAAAAAAAAAACTTATATAACTTTAATATAATTAAAAACTTTTTAAAAATCCTAATTCTTACTTTGGGATGCCTTGAATGATGCTTAAGAATGCCACGTGAAGCCCTATTTATAAGTAGGGAAGTCCAATTTTCATACAAAGTTGAAAAACCTTAGAAACCGCCTCAAATATACGTTAATTTTTCAAAATAGACTTATCGCTACACAATTTGTTTAAAATAGATTTTCTGCTGTACAGTTTTTCAAAATAGACCTTAGAGCTTCAGAATATACTCTTTAGGACGATTTCAAAATTCTTCACTTCAAATCTTTGATTTTCTTTATTCTTCACTTGGTTTTTTTAGATCTTTGGCATGTGAATTCTTAAATCTTGATCTCCTAAAATTCATCCCTTGCCTTGGTAATTTTTTAGCATCAAATTCATACTTTTAACACCCTTTTTCAATCCAAGCACTTAAATTCACCTTGCAACACATACATGAGTAAAATAAAATATTAAACGAATTTATGTTCATAAAACCAAGATATGAAAATTATGCAATATTTGAGTCTCAACATACGCTAATTAGAAAGTGATGTGTACAGAAGCCTTTTTAGGTATGGCAAGACCCAACTCGTGGGGCCTACATTAATATATGTGTATAATCCACACTGCCCATCCTTTTTTCCGTGTCATTTTAGGGCTTTGGCCTAAATATCAGCGTAATCCAGAGCTTTTTAATAGAAAATAATGGTGACAATGACACCCATTCTTGGACGGAACGGATTACCCCATTGTGAGCCTCAATTCTTATTATTTTAAAATAATCAAGTTATTAATTATATCAACCACAACCCTTACTACATTACAAGTACGAGTATTACCACATTACAACCATGACTTTTATTATGTTATATGGGTATGGGTTGTGGTTGTCAAGTTATATGGGTATGGGTTGTGGTTGTCAAGTTATATGGGTCGTGTTTGTAATGTGATAAGGTTTGAGGTTGTTATGTTATGTGGGTCGTGTTCATTATGTTATATAGGTCATGGATGTCATGGGTTGAGGTTGTCATGTTATATGGGTCATGGTTGTTATGTTATATAGTTTGTGGTTGACATGAGTCGTGGTTGTGATGGGTCATGGTTGTGATGTTATATGGGCTATGGTTATCATGTTATATGAGTCAAGGTTGTCATGTGACATATGGTTCACATGGTTGTAATATAATAAGGGGCGTGGGTCTTGTCGTGATTTGTGTCGAATTCAATCCATCCATTGGATTTAAAATTTAATTTAATGTCATGCGTCAAAAAAATGAATTACATTCAAAAATTTTATACCCCCAGAAGGTTTTTAATGGTAGGTTTTCAATTTCACTGCTTTCTATGGTATAGTCCACATGAGGCTCAATCCTTAAAATGACATTTCAAAATGAATAGACGGCATGGATAATATATATATATATATATATATATATATATATATATATATATATATATATATATATATATATATATATATATATATATATATATATATCACGGTGGGCCCAATAAGAGCATCCATCTCTACAACGATGCCGGTACCTATGGTCAAAATCCCGTTGTAAAATCTAATTTGTGATTTCGTACTAGACCAGACGACTCAGTCCAAGTTAACTCGGACGAGTCTTCAATCCTGGGTTTGAAAGATCCGAACCATTAGATTTTTGAAGAACCACATACAATAAAGAGAATGTATATCTATATATAATGAATAAAAGAAGAAAAAAAAAGAAAGATAGCAATAGTAAATGTATAGGGAACAAGATCAATATGCATAGGACTGAGTTCGTCATCTTCTTCGTTTCTTCTGTCATGTCTCTAATCTCTTCATTAGTTTCCATAAAACTTCCATTTGTTTATACAAATAAACAAACCAACCACCCTATATCACTAAAAAGAAAAAGAAGAAAAAAAAGTTTCCTAGAAGAAACCAAGAAAGCTTAAAAATCCTAACAACACAACACAATCTCTGGCATGGACATGATTTCTCCCATCTCCATAGAAACTCTTTTTTTTTGTTTTTGTTTTTGTTTTTTGTTTTTTGTTTTTTTTTTCTCATTCGTTTTCCTTTCCCTAAGTTTTAAAGAGGTTAATAGATCTTACAGGCTAGAGAAAATCAGTGCTTTTTGGCCTTTTTAACTCGAAACTCCAACCCTCATCAATCCCAGATAAGCGATCAGCCGGTAGCCGAAGAACATTATCAGCAATGCGACCGCAGAGATTGCTTGTCCGTCGAATCCAATGCTTTTTATTGAAGGGAACTCACTGACTGGACAAGATGCATTGGGTCCACACGGGTACATCTGATCGGCAGTGAACTGTGATCCGATTAGGAGCTTAAAGACGTGTTGGCTGAGAGAGAGATACTTGAACCAGGCAATGAAGACCGGAACATTTTGCACATAGTATCCTCCAGCGAGAGTGAATGCTAGCATGATGACGGAGCCGAGTGTTGTGGCATTCTTGAGGTTCATAACCATGGCTCCAATTGCAAGACCAAGACCCTCTGCGACTACGACGCCGAGGAATATCACAAAGAGGGTGTGGAAGAAGTTGCCTGCATTTGGTTTGAGGCCTCCCATCCAATAGACTATGGTTACAAAGATGGTTGGAAGGACAAGCCCCATTGGCATGTCACTAACCATCCTCGACATGAAGTAAGAGGAGAGCCTATACATGCCTGAAGACCTCTCTTTTGTCAGCATTGCACGCTCTTGAGGGAAGGTGAAGATAGCCTGGAAGACAGGGAACATGCCCCAAAATCCTGAGATGAAGAAAAGGAGCCCAATCTGTGTTGACAGAAAAAAAAAAAAAAAAGGCGTGAGAACAAACACTTTACAAGGACTATAAAACCCATGTTTGGTTGCTGGTTTTAATATTTCTCTACACAATATTTCCCTTGCTTTATAGAAATCAAGTTTGATTTACACTCTTTAGTTGGTTTTTACAGTCCTAAGAGTTCTATTTCACAGGCTTTCCTAATAAGAGAACTTGCAACGACAGCTTCAATTTTCAACTATTGAAAAAAAAAAAAAAAAAAAAAACAGAAGAAGAAGAGAAAAGATATATCCGGGTTCTGATACCTGATCTTGAATGTGGTCAAGGGTAGATCGCCACCATAAAAGACCTGCAAGCAAAGCGACCACTATTACTTGGCCAAACCTGAGGGGGGAGAACACCTCATGTTTCCTTTCTTTCACGCCCCTCCTCATCAAGACTGTGAACTGGTCCCACCATGATGTCGTCCATCTCCCTATCTTTTTATCATTTACGCTCTCTCCCCCTTGAATTTCAATCCCTTTAAGCTCCCTTTTCAGCTTCTCAGCAATGTTACTCCTATAGGCAGCAGCCAATTCTTCCTTCACAGCTGCCCTATTCTCCTCCACATCATCACCAGATATACCTTCAAATAGATTCATTTAAGGATTTAAATTAGAAAGCCATTTTCTTGTAAAACGAAGGAAGAAAACAGATGAATATTCATACCATTCGCAAGGTCGAGAAGGAAATCAGAAGGATTCATGGCGACTGAAGGAGTGTGATTGATGCTGGAGAAGTAGTCCAAAGCCTCTGACCCTTTGCCGAAATAGAGAGGGTTCCCGTCTGACATGAGAAGGATCTTATGAAACATGTAGAAGAGCCTGCTCGAAGGCTGGTGTATGGTCATGAGCACCGTCCTCCCACCACTTCTGGACAGCTCCCACAGGGTCGATACTACACTCTGCGCGGTCGTTGAGTCCAAACCCGATGTCGGCTCATCTAGGAACAAGAGGCTAGGGTTTATAAGCATCTCCTGTCCAATACTCACCCTCTTCCTCTCTCCTCCTGATACACCTCTCAGGAAAGGCCCACCTATGATACTGTTCTTGCACTTCGTGAGGCCCAGCTGATTCATGACTGACATTGCTTGGTCTTCTCTCTCTTTTCTGCTCAGGCTGCTGGGAAGCCTCAGCAGCGCTGTGAAAACCAATGTCTCAGTGACAGTGAGGTGAGGGTAGAGCACATCATCTTGGGTGACAAAACCGGTGTTACGTTTCATCACATTGGAGAAGGGCTTGCCATTGTAGGTGATGCGGCCTGATAGTTTCCCTCTGAGACGACCACCTAAGGCAGTGAGAAGGGTTGTCTTGCCGCTGCCCGAAGGCCCTAACATGGCAAGCATCTCTCCGGGAAGCACTGCACCAGAGATGCCTTTCAAGATCGTCCTTTCAGAGCGACTGGCTGAGCCGCCAGCATTTTTGCATAGACACCCCTCTTGATTGGTGCTGATCGAGTACACTACGTCTTCGAACTGCATCCAATCCAAAAATTACACAAAACGATGTTATATTAATGAAGGAAATGGGTGTAAGAAGAGAAAATTCAAGGAGCTAGCACTGTAATCAGCTAGTAGTCAGTAGCATATGGATTCCAATTAGATAAATATAATTGGTCTGATAATTCTATTATTTATATTTCTGCAAAATCGAAAGGAAATGTAATGGAAATCACATTCCATCCCATGAAAGAACTCACTGGAAATCCAAAAAGGATCTTTTGGAAGTAAGGTATCAAAGAGAAATGATCGAGGGCAGACTAGCCGACTCGACTCAAAACTCAACCGAGTCTGACTCGACTCAGTGAGATCTGAGACTGAGTCTCTGGGAAGTGCCATAGCGGGCCTGACTCCCCCTGGACTCAGAGAGAATCGTTGAGTCGACTCAAAAGTTTGATAACTCAACAAGACTCAGCTTCATGACCTGAACCAAGTCGCTCACTGAAATAATCTCACAAAAAGGATTCACATTTTTAACTACCCAAAATAATATGGACTTTCATTTTATAGCCTTTTTAAAAAAAAATCAATTGCATGGGTAAAATTGTTCAAAATTGTCAGAACTATATATAATGATATAATTAATTTAACTAAGGGCCGGTTGGTTAACACTTAAATTTTTTATTTAATGCGGAATTTGAAAAGCGCTTGGTATTTAGTGATGTTTGTTAACGCAGAATGTGAAAAGCGTTCCATAATTTTTTGTCAAATTTTCTCGGCAACCGAGGTCTAGATTAATCTTGAATGAGGAATGCGCTCTGCAAAATTTTTTTAAAAATCTAAAATTACCCTTTGCAAGAGATTTTCTCTTTTAATAATAGACAATCAAAATTTTAATTTATTTCACTTCTCTAGGCCAACCATGATTTATGTGTTAGATCCACACTCTCCATTAACTTTTCTATATCATTCCATAGCATAATCCTAAAAAATAGTCACATCCAAAGCCCAAGTTGGCCACACTCATGAATGTAGTGGGAATGGAATGCTTAGAGTTAAAACCTTCCCGAGTTCCACCGTGAAGCTTATTTGCCATCTAACCTCTTCGTAAGGTCACATTCATGAATGAAAGGAAAATACAAAAATCAACTTGATCAAAGCATACTGTGGCCACGGGAAGTTTTCAATTATAGGCACCCAATTCCGATTGTTTCTTGTAGCGTGGCCCACTTGAACTTTAGACCTGATGTTGAGGGTCAAATATTGCATATTAGACCCCAGATATTGTCTGAATTTACAAATATAATGCTATCTAATGGCTCGTTTTCTCATTCTTGTGTTGCAAGGTGATTTTATGAGCATGGATGGAAAAAGGACGTTAAAAGTTGAGATTTAACGATCTGATGACGCCAAAGGCAAGGGACACACTCCAGGGGACCAAGATTGACAAATATACACGGTCAGAAATCCGAGAAAAGTAAGAAATTGAAGCTCAAGTGGCCTGAAGGACGTCTAGAATGCAAGATCACGAGGTTCCCACCATCCATTTGGCTCGAAACTTCATACGTGGCCTGAAGACTATAAAGTAACCGTACACGTCAAATTTTGGCCGTTGGATCCAGGTGGAAGTGGCCCAACAGATAAATCAGCCCAAAAATTATTGATTTGCGATCCACCTGGTATCTAGACCTGCATTAATTTTGGTCTCAACTCCTTAAATGAGGTGAGGAAGTGGATGGACGGATTGGATCTTGCATGAACATCAATTTGGGGCCCACCTTACATGTGCGTGTGCACAGCCCATGCGTGACCACCCGTGCACCGACGAATTTTTTCTCAAAAATTTCCAAAGACGCCAGCGGCTTCGCTACCGAGGCCAGGGATCGACTGTGGGCCCCACTCGTCGATATTTTGAGAGATCAGATCCGTCCATTGCGTGTAAAGGGAGGATATTAACCTCACCAAGTCGTCCTTTTGATCCCATGCACAGGTACGGACGTAGATGGATGGAAAACGCAGGATGGACGGCTGGGTTATAGATTTTGTGGGCCACATTGAAATCAAACTGGACTTTGCCTTCCTGGACGGTTTTTCGTCCTTAAGCCAATGGATGGTGTGGATTTTCAAAAAGAAAGCTCAGTGGACCCCACCGATCATTACAGCGGAAGAAGATTCCGCTTTCGCGTCCGCGTAATGCACAGCCGCTGGCCGTTTTTGCGATCAGCTGTGGGCCCCACACATGCCCCATAAGCTCAATCCAAACCGTCCACCGTGTAGACAGCCGCGAGCACTACAAAATCATGTTGTCACTTTTCACCCATGCGTGCACACGTGTGAGATACAGATGCCACAAAATGGCTGTCCGGTAGCGTTCAAATCTGATCTTTTAGTTATTTCTTCTCTAGGACATGTCAATGGACGTTCAAAACCACCCATTCTTGACTGAAATTTCGTTCTGAATCCATTAGACGGGGTGGATTTTCCTTAAAATGCTTCTGTGGGGCCCACCGATCACAACAGCGAAATGGTGCGAAAGGTTTCGCACACCCACGAAAACTGACTTTTCCAAGCGGTTTTGGGCCACCATCTTTGATCATATGGCAGATCTAAACCGTCTATCATGTAGAGAACCTAAAAAAGTACTAAGGGACGGTATTTCTTTAGAATTTGAGCGAGGGAAGTAGCGTGTTTCGAGGCACCGAAGTTGGCTGCGAAAATTGCACTCCGTGTCCTTCTACAACTCTGTCACTGACTTCAACCTTCCAGCAACTATAAAAGGAGGTTTTTGGACGTGGGGAGCATTCATTCAGGTCTGTGAAGGAAGAATAAGAGAGATGTGGAGGCTCAGGCTGGGACTTGAAGCAGACGTGAGGGAGAGAGTATTTTCTTTTCTTTTCTTTTATTATGAGATTTAACCCATTCATGGCGGGCTGAACCTCTTAGCTAGGGCTAAGAGGTGAAGCTTGTAGTGAGATGAGAGATTTTATTTTATTTTACTTTTAATTCATGAATCGACGTTGATTTTAGTTGATTATTATGAGAATATTTTTAGTTCTTAATGGTCTGTTGTGACTGAAATTACAATGGGTCTGCGATGCTTTGAATATTTTATTTTCTTTTTATATTTATGACGTCAGGACGTCCTGTTGTTCACCATAGTCTCCTGGGCATGGTTGGATGACGGTATCCTTCCTAGCTTTCATACATGTGATTGGGTGGTAATTAGTTTGATTCTGTTGTTTGCCATAGTCTTTGGGCATGGTTTGGTGATGGAATCCATTCTAATTCATACACCTTTCATCTCTTTGAAAACTAGATCAACGGCAGTTCAGTAATTTCCATGATTTTTGATGCAAGCATAAGTTCTCCCTGATCTCTACAAGTGGATCCTCTGAATCCTTAGTTTCCTTTCCTCTGATTTCTATAAATTTTAGATTAATATTTTCACCATTATTTCTTAAATTACATTCAGTTTAAAGTTCATCTCATTCTAATTCTAGTTCTACTTAGTTTTAGATAACGTACAAGTTTCAGTCCCTTGGGATTTGACCTCGGTCTTACCGAGTTATTACTACATCACAACCCTACACTTGGGGAGTGAACACCTGACTTGTTTTTTGTGATATTTTCTAAAATGGATAGATGGCGTGGATAAAACATATATATATATATATATATATATATATATATATATATATATATATATATATATATATATATGGAAAAGGTACTATGCGCTTGACCTCGTGATAAGCTCCCATGAGGTCAAGCTGTGTGGGCCCCACCGTGATGCATGTCGACCATCAACACCGTGCATTTGATGGGTCCCCTTTAAATTATGAGATATCTCAAAAATCAGCTATATATGGAACTCAGGTGGGCTATACCATCTAAAATCATGGAAAACACTGTTAAAACATATAAAAGCACTCGGTGGGGCCCACCTGAAATTTTCATGTACCTCAAACTTGGTCTATACCCTCATCCAAGTGGAACACACATAATAAATGGGCTGGATTTGCAAACCACATCTCGGTGGGCCCAAAAAATGATTATGAATGTTTTAATGGTGCACGGCCCCTCTCCACTTTTGTATGTGGTGTGGCGCACACAAGTCACGGATTGACTTGATTTTTGAGACCTAGGCCCACAATGGAATGATGCATATTACTGATGGGGTAGATGTTCGAAACGCATCATGGTGGGGCCCACACAACTCGACCTCATGGGACGGACTCGTGAGGTCGAGCACATAGTACCTTTTCCCATATATATATATATATATATATATATATATATATATATATATATATATATATAGCGGAACACTCACCTGCGAACCGGTTCGTACGTACTACGTATGAACGTTTTTGAAAACCCATCATTCATTATTTGGAAACAAAATCTGAACCGTTCATGTGAAACAACACCTCGTGAAACCCCCCAGGCCGAAGTTTTACTTTGATCTAAAACTTCATGGGCCATGAAAAATGAAAACAGTTTCCTCCCTTGATTTGCATTTCTCTTTTCTCTGGCCCACCAGAATTTTAGATTGGGGTGAAAATTTGTCATATGGGGTTTCATGGAATTCCGCATCACATGAACTGTTCATATTAGACACCCATGGCACGTGCGTAGGTGCGCGGGGAGCATGACTCTCTCTCTCTATATATATATATATATATGTATATATAAAGATAGGCCAACAGTGTCCCTCCCTAACCCCATTCGTTAAAGCGGATTGGCTGGCGTACTCATCGTGCGATGGCGTGGGCCGTGGCTGGACTCGTAAAAACCTACATGGGTTCCAACATGATGTACTTATTATATCCACACTCCGTTCACCTATTTTGTGAGATCATTTTAGAGCATCTTCACAAAAATTATTCATATCCAAATCTTAAGTGGACCACACCAGAAATAGCAGTGGGACAATGATTCTCACCATTAAAACATTCGTAGGGCCCGCCATAGCATTTATTTCCCATCCAATCTGTCCATAAGGTCACACATACCTGGATGAAGATGGAAAAAAAATATCATATGGATCCAAAACTTCTGTGACCCCCAAAAGGGTTTCAATGGTACACATTCAATCCCCCCCACAGCTTTTTGCAGTGTAGTCCACTTGATCATTCGAGCTGTCTTATTTTTAGGTTTAAGCCTTAGGACAAGCTCTCCAAATGAAAGGACGGTTGAGATATATCACATACTTGATGAAGGGACCCACATAACTTGCTGACGTTATCACATCAGCCAAATAGGTACATCAGCCAAGCCGCTTCCAGTGGGCGGGAGTAGCACACAATTCAGGGAAACGGATTGGCTACTCTCCCTGACACCAGCCAATGGCTGATGGTTGGTGCTCTGTGGGCCCCTCCATGATGTATATGTTTCATCCATTCTGTCCATCTATTTTTACAGATAATTTTACGCTATGAAAAAAAAAAAGAGGTATATCCGAATCTCAAGTGGACCACATTACAGGAAACAGTGTTGAATGAGTGCTGACCATTAAAAACATTTTGGGGCCATAAAAGTTTTGGATCAAGCTGATTTTTGTTTTTTTCCTTCATGTGGGCCTGTATTACCTATTCAACAGATTGGATGTCAAATAAACAGTACATTGGGCCCTAGGAGGATTTTAATGGTGGATATCCAATCTCTATTGTTTTCATGTGGTGTGGTCCACCTGAGATGTATATACCTCTCGTTTTTGAAGCAAAAACCTAAAATGATCTTTAAAAATGAATGACTAGAATGGATGAAACATATACATCATAGTGGGGCCACAACACACCGACCGCCAGCTCCAGGGCTGGTGTCTGGGGAAGTAGCCAATCCGTTCCCATAATTCAGGGGAGCAGATTAGGTGAGCCCCCGGATCCATCGAGGTGGGCGAGATGATTTGAGATCCTTATCTCACTCTTTTCACATGCACAAAAACGCTAACTTGGAAAGTGTGGGGGAGCTTCTAGGTGGACCACACGGTTCCCACACCATGAAAATGACATGCATAATAATTCGGACGGCCCACAAGACACGACCATACAAAAAAAATGTACGGTTTAGATATATTGCTCACCGTCCGCATTCAGAAGCAAATTGGGTGGAGACCCCGGTGTTGTGGGACTCACATTGATGTGTGTTTTATATCCACACCGTTCATTCGTCTCATCAGCTCATTTTAGTGCATCAGTTCAAAGATGAACCAGATCTGAAGATTAAGAAGTTTTTAAGGGTGAACGTTCAATCACCACTTTTTTTTTTTTTTCTTTCCTGTAGTGTGGGCTGATACCTTAAAATGAGCTGTAAAAACAAATAAATGGCGTAGATAGAACACATACACCTTGACAGGCTCCACAGCGATCAACATCACCTAGCTGGGTGGTGTTGGAGTCACTACCGAATCCGCTTCCTCCAAATCCGGCTAAGCCTGCTTGATGGGGAAACGGATTGGCTACTCCCCCTGACACCAGCCCTGGGCTGCTGGTCGGTGCTCTGTGGGACCCACCATGATATATTTGTTTCATCCATTTCGTTCATCCATTTTTAAAGATAATTTTAAGGTTTGATCCAAAAATTGAGAGGTATATAAATCTCAGGTATACCACACTACATGAAAACAATAGCGATGGGGTATCCACCATTAAAATCCTTCTAAGGCCCACTGTACTGTTTATTTGACATCCATTCTGTTGATTAGGTCATACAAGCCCAGATGAAGGTAAAAAAAAAAATCAGCTTTATCAAAAACCTTTATGAGCCCCAAAAGGTTTTTAATGCCTACTCTCATTCAACACTATTTGTAATGTGGTCCACTTGAGATTGGTATATATCTAATTTTTCGTCTCATTTCATAAAATGATCTGTAAAGATAGATAAACAGCATGGATGAAACACATACATCATGGGGGGTCCAGAGAGCACCAACCACCAGCCATTAGCTGGTGTCAGGGGGAGTAGCCAATCCGTTTCCACTTGATGGAGACGCGGATTTCCTACGAAAGCCTTTGGCAGCGCAAGGATGTTGGTTGGGGCACACCGAGATGTTTGTGAGAAATCCATCCTGTCAATCTATTTTTTAAGATAATTTTAGGACGTTCAAACAAAATTTAAGTGTATCGAACACTCGACTGGGCCACACAAGAGGAAACAGTGGAAATTCAGTAAGCACCGTTGAAGCATTCTTATAGCCATAGAAGTTTTGTATAACGCTATCTTTACGGTGTTTTCACATCATCCCATTGGAAATGACCTTATAAACGGTTTGAATAGCATATAAACATCAAGGTGGAGTTCAGGAAGGTATCAACGGTAGAAGTTTCTTTCCCCAATTTTATCTCTCGTGTGACCCACTTGAGTTCTGTATCCTCTTTATTTTTGGTTGTAACCCCTAAATTTATCTCTCAAAACGGATGGACAGAATGGATTTCTCATATAAATTTCAGTGGCCCAACCCAATGCCCTTTGGCAGAAACTTCCTGTGCTACAACGCTTTCGCAGTCAATCCGCGTCGTCCTTGATGATCAGGGAAGCGGATTGCATGTTGAGTAACTCAGCACGCGTAAACTCTGTGAGACTCACCATCATTCATGCATTGTATCAATTCCGTTCATCTATTTTATCATATAATTTTAGGGCCGTAACCCAAAAATAAAGCATCTCCAAAACTCAAGTGGGCCACACCACTGAATTGAATGTCTACCGTTGAAAAGTTCTTTGGAACCATAGAAGTTTTACATCAAGCTGATATTTGTGCTTTCCCTTCCTCCGTGTCTGTATGATCTTATGAACATGCTGGATGATAAATAAACATCACTGGGACTTAGAAAACTTTCAATTGAATGTCTACCGTTGAAAAGTTCTTTAGGCCATAGAAGTTCTACATCAAGCTGATATTTGGGCTTTCCCTTCCTCCGTGTCTGTACTTATCGTGTCTGTATGATCTTATAAACATGCTGGATGACAAATAAACATCATTGGGACTTAGAAAACTTTCAATGGTGGAAATTAATACTTCCACAGTTTCATGTGGCATTGTCCACTTGAGATTTGAATATTCTTTAATTTTGGAGAAACGGATGGACCGCATAGATAAACCACATGCATTCACGGTGGGCCTAACAGTACGCAATCCGATTTCCACTTAATGTTATGCGTGGTCATATTCACGGTGGCCCACCTTAGACAATCATAAGACGATCCACTTGTTTGAAGGATGGCACGTGTTGTACGTGCCGAATGGGAAGACTTTAGCCACTTTTTTTTTTTTTTTTTTTAATTTTCTTTTAATTTCTGTAAAAATCATGGTTGATTATTTTTCTGATCTTGGATCTTTATATCTTCAAGGGAACATTGATGTGGTAGCAAAGTCATGGATCTTTTTATTTTTAATAATCAGATGATCCAAAACCATCCATTAGGTGGACGTGGCCCCCACCGATTAAAACCCACATTAAACGATTGATTCGGAATTCAGCAGGCAGATGACTGGAAATAAAATTAGGTCAGTGGTCCACATTCCACCTAAAAATTTTATATTGGTTGGGCTTTAGAACCTGGACGGTTCAGATCATCCAACAATGACCCAGATGGAAAAAAAAAAAAGAAAGTGGAATTTGAATGTACCTTGAGAGTAACAGGACGGGTGGTTTTTGCGAAGATAGAATGAGCATCTCCAGCTGCTGTCTGGGGTTGAGAATCTAAATCCACTTCCATCGCTGCAGTTGAGAGAGAGATGTGTTTTTTAATGAAAGAGAGACAGAAAGAAGAAGCTCTTCTTACGTCCGTCTCTCTTCTAGCTGTTATCTCCTCCTCTCTTCTCTTCTTATGAAGGAGGAGGGGAATAACAAAATAAAGAAAAAGGAAAGAAAGAAGAAGAAAAAGAAGAAAAGAAAGTAGCGGTAGATCAGAAACGAGAATGCAAGACAGCAGAAAATAAGCAGTTGAAGCTGTGACCGTTTGTATCCACAGGTGTTGAGAATTTCTTGCCGTCTTTTCAGCATCCGTCGATTCTCAATATAGACGCGCGTGCGTATTTATACATCCATTCGTCTGTTGTGGCCCACGTCTCCTCGCCTACGCCCCTCCATATCTCTCTCCAGATATCATTCCACCTTCCAGTAGGACGATTTCCTTTAGATTTCTCAACTACTCTTCTTTTAGGTAGGTCCCACCGTTGTATTTATGTGAAATCTACTCCGACCATCAAGTTTTTCACCTCATGTTAGTCTTGGAATTTAAAATTCATCTACATCTTTAATTCAGGTGGACCACACGATTGTAAAAGGTGCGCATAGCAATGCTTACTCTTCATACTGTTTTCCTTATCATATCCCAGAATCAGGCACTTATTTTCGACCCCTAAGCATATGTTTTGATGTAACATTCAATAGATGGAGTGGATCTTATATAATTATTATGTTGGCCCTGTAAAAATCAAGGGTAGATCTCTCTCGGAGCGTTTGGTATGGCCCGCCTGAATCGTCAGCCTGAATTTTTTGGACTCTGGATCCGGACGCGACTCTGGACCTGGACGCGGATTTCCTGCGAAAGCCTTTCGCAGGAAGCTCCTGCCTGAAACCTAAGTGGGCCCCACTGTGATGTTTGTGAGAAATCCATCCCGTCCATCCGTTTTTTGAGACCTAAAATGAGCTGATCCAATATTCAAATGGGCCGCAAACGTGAGGGTTTAACATCTACAGTTGAAATATTTGTGGGGCCATGAAAGTTTTGAATCCGGCTAATATTTCTGTTTTTAGTTCTTCCCGGTAGGAATGACGTGATGAACGGTATGGATGAAATGTAAATATCACTGTCGATCTCGAGAAGGTTTCAACGGTATGCATTTCTTTACCCACCTTTTACTCTACTGCAGCCCACTTGAGACTTCGATCCAGCTTACTTTTGGTTTTAATTCCTAAAATCTGCTCACATAACGGATGAAAAGGGTGGATTTCTCACAAACAATACCGTCGGCCCTACCAACTTACGGGAAAGGCTTTCGGAGGTCCAGGACCTGACTATGCATGTTCAACGGTTGAAGTGGATCTCACATATATAACGTGAAATCCATTCCAACCATCAGGTTCTGTACCCCGTGCTAGGCTTGGAACTTAAAATTCATCTCCACCTGTAATCCAGGTGGACGACACCGATGTAAAAGGTGTGTATGGCTATGCTTACTCTTCAAGCTATTTTCCTTAGCATCATAATCAGGTTTTGGCCTTATTTTTCGATACCCAACCCTATGTTTTGATGTGACATTCAATAGTTGGATTGGATCTTGTATACTTATTACCTTGGCCTTGTAAAAATTAAGGGTGGGTCTCTCTCTGATCAATTTCTTTTGATATGGCCCACCTGAATCACAAGTCAGCCTGATTTTTTTGGACTCCGGACCAAATGTATGATTTCATATTTAACGGTTGAAGTGGATCTCACATATATATCATGGTCGGCCCATGAAAAGTCAAGGGTGGGTGGGACGCGATTGCATATATACTGATGCGGTTGGGACTGGACAGGGTTCATTCATTTTGGATGATTATTTTAGCACATAAGTCCAAATAAAAATTAAAGTGGACCCTAAAAAGCTTTAAATGGTGGGCTGTCGATCACCACTGTTATCGGGTAGTCCTCCAGACATTTGGATCTACCTTAATTTTTATCTCATACTTTAAAATGAGTTGAAAAAAAATAGGTGGACACACCGGCTGAAACACATCCATCCTGATAAGCCCGCAGAGTGCCTTCAGTGTCAGCAAGCAATCCGGTTCCAAGCGCTTTTGGTGGATGCATCCTGACTGTAGGGCTTACCAGGATGTTTACTTAAAATTCACTTCAGCCATTGGATTGGATGTATAAACGTATGTATTAACCTCGTGAGCTAAAAAATCAAGTTGATTTATTATAGTGGGCCCACCTTGAATGTATGTGATCTATCTATGCCATCCATCCATTTTTTCATATAATTTAAGGGATTGAGGTCAAAATTGAAGCATATTCAAATATCAAGGGGATTATATCACAGGAAACAATGGGGGTAATGATTTCCACTGTTGAAACCTTTCTAGGCCCCACAAGTATATTTATTTTTCATCAAACATGTTGATTAGATCGTAGAGACAGATGAATGGAAACAAATAAATATAAGCTTGCTCCAAAAACTTATGTGGCCTTCGAGAATGTTTCAACGGTTGACGTTCAATGCAACTCTTTCGACGGTGTGGTCCATTTAAACATTTTATATGCTTCATTTTTAGACTTAAAACCTAAAATTATCTAGTAAAATAAATGGACAGAGCATATAAAATGCATAAATCTTGGTGAATTTAATAGACTTTTCTCGGTACCCTAAGCTTAGTGGATAAAATACATAATGGGCTGATTTTTTACTTCGGCCTGACACGGGATGAAGTACCTAATGCTCCAAGTAAATTTCTCGTAATCATCGCGATGAGGCCCGGAGCTGCATTAAAAGTGTAACCGAGAAAAGCTCATTGAAATCCTTTCCAAAAAGGTAGCAGAATGTAAATTTTATATTAGTTAGTTTTTTTTCTGTTTTTTTTTTATAAATTTTTAATATTTTATAGTTCGGTGCACGTGGCACCACTACAGGGAGCTGTTTACACTCATTTTCAGCTCCTTGACGTGGACCACTGAAAAGCCACCATTTGTTGACACTAGGTACGGGATTGGTAGGGCGCTCGGGGACACCTTCAATGAATTTCCGTGGGATGATATGCATTCCGTTATTAATGCCTGTGCACACAACTATGCATGCTTTTACGGGAGTAAATTGGCATATCCCATATAGCCACAATTAGTGAGCTAATTAATGGCCAACAACGTGACTAGCAGGTTTTAAAGACCTACCGAGAAAGAGTGAATTTCATCATAGAACTGGTTATCAAATACTTGATAAAACTATCTCTCACAATCTTTTTAAAATGAAAGATTTTCTGAAAGACATTTGCAGAATTTTCAAATGCTTCAAAAATCTCGAATGTTTGAAGATTGGACTAATATCCGAGCAAATTCAGTTGTGGTTTGGACCCAAATAAGAAGAGACCGAACATCAGCTAGGTTGGGTCTCAAGCCGTACATTAATCATAATTTTTTAAAAAAAAAAACAAATGGAAAAGCTTAATGAAAGATCTGATTTGACTAATCCAATAACATATAAGGATTAGGTGGCCCTCTGTCCATCTAATCACTTCAGCACTCCAAACCATCCCAAAGCGAGAGGTTAAATGCAGAATGTGGTTTGATTGGGTCACCCAGATCCATGTTCTTAATCGAATCGAGGTTTGTGATTAGCAAGATCAGAAGCTTCCCTAATTGATCCCAAATCCGATTAGTGGGCCACGAAAATCTCTCATAACGGGATCAACTACTAGAAGAAGATTCAAGAAGCTAACAGTTTCGAATTCAACTGGAGATCTTCAAATTCTGTAAATACGTGGAAGATCTAGGATTAGAGAGCATTTAGCTGCCTAGATGAACTATGAAAAGAAACTTGCGAATAAGAGCTCAACCCCACTCCAAACACATCTATCTACTTTTACAAATGATCTATTCTCTATATTCTATTTTTGCATAACCTAGCCTAGTTCTAGCATACATCACTATGTCTAGCGTCCATTGCATGCTACGGTACCATATGATTGGATTAAATGTCTATAACTCTAAGGTGCTAGATCTCGATCAACTGAGTTCTTACTTAGGCATTGACACCTATTCAGTCACATCCTCCTAACCATTTGCCTCGATCATTTATTCCTATAGAAGGATCATGTATTTATCTCTCGTTGGTTTATTTCTCTAAGTTATTTTCAATACTTCTTTGATTATAGTGAGCTATACATCCAATTTATCAACTTTTATCAATTTATACATTCATCTTCATTATTTGAGGAACTTATTACTTTTTTCTAGTGAAAGAACAAATCCTTTGACACGAGGCAAAAAGAGTCCATCATGAAGGACTAACCATTATCCTTTGGCAAAATATCCGATCACTAATCACAACTGGTGGTTAAGATGATATTTAGATCCTGCATCCGGTTCCCAATCAGTCTGACTTAACATTGGGGGCACCAACATTCAATCAAACATTGAGCCGAGAATGACCCTAACACGCCAATGCATCATAACAGAACATAAAATTCTAATACAGGCCCTCTATCACAAGTGTGGCCTCGTATTTGATTGAATTCATCCCACATTTCTTAGCACCCCTAGTGAGATATAAAAAAGCTTTACACTTCTCAATAGGATGGGATGCCTGCAAAATCTAAAAAGGCAAGTTTTGTTGCTGACGTTGCAGAGGAATAATAGGATCACTTGGTCTAATATCAAGGAGTCATTATCGATGTTGAAGTAGGATCATCTTCTTACCAATACTCTAGCGACTTTACGACATTCTTTGAGCGATTAGATGGATATATGCAACATATCACTGGGGTATCTAAGTCACAATTAGAGATGTTCGAGAGAATGGTCAAGAGTCTTCTTTTGAGATTTGACACCATTGAGATGCGCTTTGTTCCTACTCAACCTGATATGTAAGAGATAAAATGATCAACAGAGCTCCCGACCAGAGCCAACCAAATCAAACCAATAGGTTGACTTTAATCGTCTCCACCGATGACAAGAAATAGCTGGGACAGTCGGTTGTATAACTAGCTAGAATACCCTGACCAACAAAGTTATTACCCATCAGTGAGCCAATACCCAGTTAGTGTAATGAACTAAGGAGGGTAGATAGCTGCCCAACTATTACCATATGGCCACATGGCTGAACCACTTGGAGGGCAACCTCTGGATGGCTCAACTAGCCATAATAGATTTCAGAGGGCTAAGTACCAAGGGGGGCAGCCCCAAGCAGTACCGGCTGTCCATCAAGGACAATACAGGGCAGAGGTGTCTGAGGGGGCAACTGGCAATCGTGCCTCCATATCATAATACCTATTATAGAACAAAAGTGCTTGGGGGTAAACTCTGACCGCACTTCCTTTTTAACAACGACCATATAGGACAAAGGAACCTAGGGGAAACATCCGACCATGCCTCATATCTGGAAGGGCTACAAAAAAGTAGAGGCACTGGGGAGGTAACCTCCGTCCATGCCTTTCCTGATAATCATTCCTTACATGATGTAGGGCTCAAGTCTTGAACAATTGTTAAGATATCTCGGCCAGTGAGATATACTAAGCCCACAATGGATGTTCGGCCGAGAAGATCTATCAGGCCCACAATGGACGCTCGGACAAAATGATATTATAAGACTCATTTAGGAGTATGGAGTTCAGTCGAACGACTGACGAATTGCTTGACCGATCTATAGAAAACCTTATCCTTACTGGGTCGACCGAAATTATGAGTTCCCAATGGGGCTTCAGATTTTTTGAATTCACCCTTTTTCTCGGGAGATGGTGAAACCTTCACCTTCAAACACATTGGTTATTTCACTATGCAATGTGGTGAAGTGTCCCATAATAGTTTTTTGAGGCTCAAGTTGTACAGTAATTCTTTAATAGGATTGTATTCACATAGTACATAAATTTTCTAACCAACGTAGTTTAAAATTAGAACGAGATGGATAAAAAATTTCATATGTAGTTTCACTGAGTTGGGCCAGAAGTATTTATGGTCGACCTTGATCTCTAGGCAGAGGCAACTACTAGAAGAATCGACCAAGCAATTTATCACCAAATTCAAGAGCGTTAGAAACTATTGCCCGATCATTCTCCTAAAAACTGAGTTTTTCGAGTTAGCCTTAAAAGGCATGGGCTTTGAACTTCATAAGAAGCTCGAATGTGTGCACTTTGGAGATATGTTTGAGGTTTTAATTAGGGTAACTAGGTACGACCGAATCCTTTGGCAGGAGCAAAACTGATGAACGTGCCCGAAGGCACATTTTATCGTGACCTGAATTATGAGATGTCAATCACAGATATAGTGCCCGCATGCCTAGGCGAACATCATGATGCTTGTTACGAGGTGATTGTGGCTGAGATAACTGGCACATGGTCGTGCAAGTTCCTAACCCTGAAAAAAGGTTGAGTAAAGAGCCTCGCTCCCGATAAAACCAAGGAAGGATCATTCGAGGCTCCAAGGTAGTATAAGTTCAATATTTCCAAGGCCAAGGAGATATTCGATACTTTGTTGGAGAGCAAGTTCATTAAGCTTCCTACTCATTAGAAAATTTTCTCATCTGAGGAACTAAAAAAAGGGGGGGTATTTATTGTAAATGGTACAGTACTATGATACATTCAAATAAGAATTGTATAATATTCAGGAACTCACTCAGTGCATGTGAATATTGGCAAAGGTCTCCTTTTGTTCTTGAAAAGGAAGTAATGGGGTCAACCATGATACATTCTAGATGATTGCTCATGTCAACAACATCTTGGCTAACATCAAAATAGTCCTTTCACCGGTCATAACCTTGAAGTCGTCAGCACCGCACGTTCCACAAAAGGAGTCACCCCAATCTATCCCTAAAGGGACTTGGCCAAATGCAAGGGTACATGTGGTTGAACATTCTGACAATACATCTCCTCAGGGGGATAAAGTGAAGGCGCCTCAAGCTGAAATTGAAGGTCGAATGTCTTTATGTGGATGATGTGCCAAACGAGGCAAGAAACATGAAAAACCCAGGAACCGAGTGACCAGGCCAGTCGGTCATCACGGACCTTCGGCCTGACCACCATAGGAAAATTACTAGTGTCAGCACTTACGGACAACCTACACATGTGGAGAAGCAGGTTGTCAATCTGAACCGGCTGCTATTCATAAGACTAAGCCAAGTGAAACTTGGGGTTCCTAGAATTTATGGTTACCTGCAAAGTACTACGCCGAAATGAATCAAGGTGCAACCTAGCATAAACCACTGACTAAACAAATGATAGTCTGGCCGACTCAACATTTACTGACCGATGGACCATTGCCATTCATCGCATGTTCCCTTAACCTCCTTAGGGTTTGTCCCAAACCCAGAGGCACCCCTTATGGATGAATTGTCGACTTACCTTCATTTTCTTGTAGTAAAGACAAGCATTTCAAGTTCTCGATCCATTGTTGTGGGATTTTTTTTCTTATGTTGTTGTAATCTTAAAGGCTTGCTTCCCTTCTCTATTGTTAGTTTGGCATGGACAGTCTCTATGACACGGAATGTGTTTCCAGAAATAGATAAGTGCAAGCATATATAATGGATGAGGGAGTGACAATTGAGTACATAAAACCATACTTCACTTATGTGTCGTGATCTTTTATGCTGCCTCAAAACATGATTAAAGGAAACATCTTAAAACTAAGCTCTCTATTTTGTTTACAATGAAACGAATCATCAGATTTGTGGGGGGAAAAAGAAGAAAGAAGAAAGCAAAAGCAAAAGAAAAGAAAAAGGAAAAACAAAAGTCCACTGTTGAGGAATTTTTTTTATTTTTTATTTTTTTAAAGATGGAAACAAATTATAATTATTTTTTTCCAAAAGAAGAAGAAGAAGAAGAAGAAAACCTTTGTTGGGTTAAAGCACTGAACATCCATTTGGCTATTTAATAACCATTGAGAATAAATTGAGCACGTTTTCAAGCTTCAGCTTGATGTTGAAAATACAAGTTTGAGTTAGAAGTTGATTGACCAATTAAGTTAAACTATGTCCATTCAATTACCAACTCAGCTAATTTCTTTATAGATTCAATTTTATCATAGACTCGGTGAATCAAGGAAAACCAAGTTGACTGAGCTAAGTTTCAAAAATATCAGGAAGCTTTGGGCATTTTCTTTTTCTCTGAAGTTTTAGTGCTTCTCTGCATGGAAATTCATTCATGTACGAAATTAAAGAGTGAAAGGAATCTCTAACCATATATAAGTCCAAATCAATAATAGTTGTGTATAAAAAAGAACCAGAGATTCAACCGGATACTGATATTGAAGTCAAAAAAAGAAAAAAACTTTTACATCTGAGATGTAGGAAAAAAATAAATTAAATCTCATACCAATATCAGTCATATAATATGAATTGGATCTCATGTAAATATCAACCAATTTTCAAAAATTTCAAAGTTAAAAGAATGCAAAAAGGTAGAAATAAATGCTAAAGAGATTTTATTTATTTTTTTGTTCTTTTTTTTTTTTTGTTAAAGCAGATGACAATATGATAAAAAATGCAAAATCAATCAATCAACATGAAAAACCATAACAAGACAGGAATCTAAAAAATCAAGTAGATCCAAAACCCATGTGGGATTTGCAGCCCATCCATCCAACCATACAACCATACAATCATACAATAATCCATCAAACTATACAACCTGTAACGTACTAGATTTTTGTTATTTTATATTTCCAAAAATCCTTGAAAATCTTCGATATGACTAGCCTATGTTGTCATTTGTTGGCCCTTGACACTTGAAGTGAGCCTATACGTGGGTAGTGCCAGTAAAGAACTGTACTAATCTAATTAATCAACGGTAGGAAGCCAACGAATTCACCCGATCACTTAAACATCGAGCTTCGCCTCAGGATTTTTTCACATAGGGTCCCAATCTAACTGACTTATTATTGACTAATCTAGACAAACGTAATTAAATAAAGATCTATCCAAAGCCGAGACAAGTAGGGGTCAGATCTTAATTAATAAACCAAATTAATCCAGCTACTCCTTTATCCTAAAAATCAACGGTTTAGGGTTATTAAGATTAAATCACCATTTTTGCTAATTATAAATAAGCCACAATATAAACGTAGTTAATCTAAACCCTAATAATTGCACACAAGAAATCTTGCTACCTATTTCATCATAAAAATGTTTCAATTTTCTAAACAAGCTTTAGACCGCTCGTTAGTGGGCCACTAGTTCTGAAACTATAGAATAATGTCCATCTCACTGGGCTTGACGTTCATCGCGGGTGGAGAATCAAGATAGTACCCAGAACTGTGCAACTTGGGTCAGAGACCGAGTGCTTAAAATGCGTAAATACCATATGTTGAAGCCTGAAACTTAAGTGAAATAAACTTTTCACTTTTCGCGAAGTTATCGTTTTTCGACCGTTAGATTGCAACCAAACTCAAGGTATGAGTTAAGGATATTTTCCTTCTTATATTCGTATAGCTGCGGCCTTGATCGATCACTAACAACCGTCCATCATAAGTAGGGCCCCGACGATTAATCAAAGAGTCCGATTGCTGTCCGATTTTGACAAACGATAGATCCTATAGTGGGGCATCTTTCCCATGACGTGGATGAGCTAGTGGGCCCCCGAAAAGACCTTATAAGTGAGAAACAACCTCCCTTAGGGTCAATATAATGGATAAAGGACTAATAGGGCCATTTGCACCACTTCTGATACTATATAAGGGCCTCATTTAGGCACCTCCTTCTCTCATTCGAATTTCATACCCTAACTTAGGTGAGGGAGAAGAGAAAGAGAAAGAGAGAGATAGAGCGAAAAGAAAGAGAAAAAGAATGGAGAGTTTGTGTGTTTGAGTGATAAAAATCTTGGTACTTGTAGGGTTAGTACTTCTTCAACCAAACTTTTAGCTAATACCAAACCTTCACTAAATCCACCCATGCCAAGAATCGGAGGTAAAAATTATATCTTACCTTTCAATTAAGCAACCTAGTGTAGATTTCTAGTCAATAATTGTGTTTTTATGATTTTGATTTATGAATTGATGATTTTTTTTCTAATTCCTAACCTTAAGAGCTCAAAATTGGAGATTTCTTCTTAAAGGTGCAGACTATTATCTCTAGGTTATTATTTATCGATCCTTGAAGGTCTGAGTTAATGATTTGATGCTTGTAGATGAATTTGTACATGCTAATATGTAAATATTTTAATTTGTCTATAATATATGCTATTTGTTGGATATGAATGCTCACATGTTTGACGAAATGCTTAAATGGTAGAGTGTATTGCCTTTTCGATGCTTATGTGCTTAATTTAATACTTAAGTAATTGTATTACATTATGCATGCTCACATGTTTGATTTAATGCCTTGATGAACATAGTATCCTATGTATGCTTACATGTTCCATGAAATGCCTAAGTGGTTGTGTAGTAGAACCTATACTATAATTGTGTGATGTAATAGTTAGTCCATATCGATACTTATGATTGTTATGATGTTGGGTCAGTTGACTAACCACCTGAACTAAAAGGGTGACCCAAGTTAAGGCTGCTATCCTAGGCTTGTTCGATCGATTCGAGTTGAACACAGATGACCAACAGTATTTGGACTACACGGGATGCTTGTACCCAATTTCAATTGCGTTATGGTTCTCCGAGGTCAATCAAATTAGCCCACTAACCGACTGATTATGTATGTTCACAATGTATGACACGAGTAAATGGAATCTAGAATACCCTGTTCCCAATGGATGTGTTCATTCATAACCGTTAGTGCGATACGATCCCACTAAGGCTCATGAGCTGGACATGGTGGTATGGGACACCGTGTCTAAGCTGTCGGCCTATGCTAGGGTGACAAGCTTTCCTAGTGACCAGTGAACAACTAAGACTCATGAACCGATCATGGTCGTATAAGACACCATGTTCGAGCTGTCGACCTATGCTAGGGTGACGAGCCTCCCCAGAGTGATCAGTGAGCATTAATGGATGTGATAAATTATTGTTTGAACGACCCTCGTCAAATTACCCGGCCGATGGTTCCGTGTCATAGTAACATTCGAACGACTCGGACCTGAATGAAATTGAGTGACGAGCCCTTTCCTTTATGTGTTTTGATTTTATGTGACAAGTTGGCCCTCACCTCAGAACTAAGTGATTATACCCAGTATTGGGTGATGACTCATACTGCGTTGATCCTCATACATTTAGGAATCCTACCGTATCCTTGGAATTATTGATTTGTGAGATAAATGGATGACACCTAAATTTAGATCAAGGGACACTGGTAAAGAGTCACTACGTACGGCAACGAGTCGCGTGATCTGGATAAAGACTCGTGATATAACGTCGATATCCTAGCTTCGCTAACATGCTGGATCAATTGAACTTAATAATTACTTGGTTAACATGATCATTTATCGCATCACATTAGTTTAGAATATAAGGAAACAGGTGTTGAAGTTACATGTTGATGAAGTAATGTGTAACACTCCGGGTTTTCAGGGGCTATGTAAGAACTCGATTCCTGAATTTTCAGGTGTCATGGGTGCCCTAATGGGCTTCATATTTTGATTACAGTTGGATGATCTCATAAACAATGAAGGATTTAACAAGGGATGAAGTATAAATACATCATAAAGCAGTATCAATTGCTACTAAATTAAAAATATACAAACGATGAATTCAAAATCATCTAAATAGGGAACTAGTCTCACCCATACATAACCCAAGGCGACTAGGGCCCTGATCCATACCCCGTGGTGGCCCGAACTCAACTAAAAAGATCCGCCGAAAGTCTGGAAGTAAGAAAGCTCATCTTTCCTATCCTTGCTCACCTTGCTCGATTCGTCGAGCTCCGCCTTACCTGCATCTAGTAAAGAGTCTGATTGGTGTTTTAAAATACCATTCCAGAGTGGGAGGGAGTGATCAACTCAGTGAGTGCTATTAATCTTAAGTTACAAAAGGCATCAATTATAATATAAATTTAATGAAACACAGCCAATCATCAACACCTAACAACTCTTATTAAAATGCATACATACAGAATGATATGATGTATGCTCTCACCACAACGCTCCCTCAAGCGACTCCATCTAACGATCGCGTATGTCAGCACTCCCTCAGAGCGACCTCGACTTTCAAGTTTCCACCCTAACTAATGCGATGCAATGCGATCGTGTTAGCCAAATTATTAGTTAAGTCCATTCATCCAGTAGGTTGGGGAATCTGATACACCCCACGTATCAATGCCCTAAACGGGTTGCAAGGCCAAGACCCCCCAATGCGTGAGGTCGAGTCCTCATAGTCCGTGATCCCGTCGGGTTCATCATCCCTGACTTCAAGCACATGAGGAGTGCCGAGAGAAAGGGATCGCTCGCGATCACTACGGGGAGGCGCGATCCCCAACGTAGGCCGACAGCTCGGACACGGTGTCCCATTCCACCATGCCTGACTCATGAGGCTGTGGACTAGTTTCAAGTGGGTTATTGATGGGCTACAACAGTTGTATGGTAGTTCAGGTTCCATACATATGTGAGCAATCAGGGTAAATATTTAAGGTTGGTCAGACAGTAGACTAAACCGCAAGAGTCAGGCGAGCGTGAGATAAGCGACATCAGGCACAAGAGACTCATGTAGTCGAATTACAGTCGCCCGAACACACCTGCCCAAATTCATAGGTTTAGTCTCGAGACAGTCCTACCGACGGGACCACCTTCGCTCTCCTCATGATTCTGGCCAACCCAAGAGCACAAATAGTGATCCATAGCATACCGACTAACAATATAACGCTAGAACAACAAACGCATGTTCTCATATATATCAACATATAATTCATATTTTCCTAATAAGCTAGGCCAACTATATCAAGAAACAAGTGCATGTGAGTGTGTGTGTGTGTGTGTGTGTGAGGGTGTGTGGGTGAGGAAGTTAAGCACACCCTCCACTTTAAGAAACCATGTGTATAAGAGGAAGGAAATCATACATACTACGGAGCAACTATACATGAAAAAGAATTCAACAAGGCATGAGCATACACCATCCATACACAACATCATATGAGAAGTAAGAACAACATCATGTGAGTCAAACATACCATTTCATACCATTTCAACAAATATACAATTCCTAAGGATTCTCTAGGTTCTTCAAAGATGTCATCCAAATAATCAAAATCATTAAACTCACAATAGAATTGGTGTTAGGCCACCTAAGAGCAATAGTTCGCACCTTGGGATCTTTGAAGGCTTGATAGACGACCTATAAATGAGGGTTTTGGGGGTTGGCCGGCCGGAATCCCTAAAGCAAGGTCTTGCATATGAGAAATTCAAGCCAAACCGTTCTCAATACATGGGTTTCAAGAAAAAATGGTGAAGAATCTTACCTAGATGCTTCATGGAATGATTATTGTGGTAGTGGTGGTAGATTTTCTTTGGAGAAAGGAGTAGGGAGTTGCAATGCTTGATCTCTTCGGCCCCACCATGATCTAGGGTCCACCTTAGATCTCTTCTACACTCTGTCTTTCTTCTCTCCTCTTTACTCCTTGGTGGTTGGGGTAAAAAGGGAAGTTGTGAGAGAGTTAGAGATGGGTTGTTGGAGAATGGAGGAAATATAAAGGAGGGAGCTTGATTGTTGAAGATTGAAGGAAGTTATGAAGGGAATTTATTTTTGGAGAATGAAAGAGGATATGAGGGAGAGGGATTTATTGTTGTTAGAGAGTGGTGGAAGATATGAGACAATGGCTAGGTTCATTTCCTAGAGTTGAGCCCTTTGGCCCTAAGTTTTCTCAAATTTTCAAAATAGCCACTAGGACTATTTATTGTGTTGGGGTGACCCTAACACTCTTTTGACCTCTAAAATTGGTGTGAAGGTGTCTCATGACCCAATGAGGGGTCATGCAAAGTTTGGGGACAAATGGATCAACGAAGGTGGGGTTTGATCATACGGTTTCAATCTTCAAATGGCCCTGGGGGGACCGTTCTAGTTGTTGAAATAGTTCTGGTGGTCCCCTGGCCATGAAACTTATAAGGTAGGTGGTTCATGACCCGATGAAGGGCCATGAAAAATTTAGGAATGATCAGATATAGGATTTAGTCGTACGGGTTCGATTTGTGATCAACGGTCATCATGCTATGATCGGGTTCTAGATTTTGTGGATAGGTGTAGGACACTACATTAGACCTTCAACATAAATTTTGAAAAAATCCGACGACTGAAAAGTCTGGAGCCTCAATTTCATTATTCAATGCCAGATTTTTATTTTAGCCTTGGATGGGTTGACCAGTGCTGTTGAAACGGCTCAAATAATTACTTTTGGGTGTCTAATGAGTCCGTGGTCCGCGATGGACCACAAGCTCAGTGAGATCTAAGGTTCTCTAAGTTTTTATAATTTTTCAACATTCCTGCGCCGCGGAATAGCCCGTACGGGCTGATGCTAAGTATAAATAGTTATTTGACTTGGTGGACTGCATTAGGCCCTATCATGGTCTGACTGATCTATTCTAACAGACTAATCATAGGTTAATTAGCTTGTGGTATCCCACCACAAGCGATTTAAACTAATGGTCCTACAACACATCCTACGTGGACGCCGCAGGACACCGTGTTGGTTGGACAGGACGTTACAGGGATTGATTTGGTCTATTAGTTAAGATCTGGGTCTTATCTGAGTCGACTTCGGTTAGATCTTTAATTTAGTTATGCTTGTCTTGATTAGTTAGCGATGGGTCAGTTAGATTTAGGTCCTATGTGAGTAAATCATGGAGCTACACCTGATGTTCAAGTGATCGGGCGAATTCAGTGGTTTCCTACGGTTAATTAATCAGACTTATGTGGTTCTTTACTGGTACTACCCCTGTATAGACTAACATTGAGTGGTAATGGTCATTTAAGTGATATTATAAGTTAATTTATTAAAAAATTTAAGGATTTTTGGGAATCCAAAACAATGAAAATCCAGGTTATTACAATCTACCTCCCTTAAAAATAATTTCATTCCCAAAATTGCCTAAGGATAATAAGCAACGATATTATTATTTTATTTTCTTAAGTTTCATTGATTTCAAGTTTATATGCATGGTAGGGTGTATGCTATCTATGCTAGTTTGGCTCATTTTAGTCTACCCCGCTTAAAACTTTTTCACCCTGATGGTTTACTACAATTTATTTAATTATCTATTTATCTTTAAAGATTTGAATTTATGATGACGATTTCCCTCTATGTAGAGTAAAAATATTTATTTTCAATTTTAGACCAATACGGAGAGACTATTGTAGTGGGCTTAAACCCGATACGTCGATCATCTACCTGACCAGGGTAGAAGGCTCATCGTATCCCTTCTTCGTCTTGGTGGATCCTGGTCTTCTGCTCGATTAAAGTAGTGAGTCCATTGGTAGTCGCACAAGATTGAGAATTGGGTCAAGCCGCGAATGCTTCATAAGCGTATGCTTCCATAATTCCGTAGTCTGATCAATCTAAATGTTTAGGGAACGACCATTGTTAGAAAGTTTAAATCTTTTATTTATAGGGTTATCCTTTGGGTCTTAGTTTACGAGAGTCCTCATTTTAATTCATATCCAATTTGGGGTTTAATAATTTTCTCAACATGCCCATGGGTAACGATCATCCTAAAAAGTTTTTTTTTTTAAAGACATAATTTTTTTCTTATGAATTACCATTTTAATCCTATGACTGGTGAGTTAATCGCGGACTACACTTTGGTTTCATAAATTTCAATAATGAAGGAATAGTTGATGTTCTAAGGTATTTGGGAGGCTTAGAGTGCTAATAATGCTAGTAAGGGCGCAGGAAGGCAAAGATGAAGGATATCATCTTCTCGATTTTGTTGGAACCTTGAGTCCATAAGAGAATGGGAAAACTCAATATATTTTACTATAGTTCACCTCTAACATGAGCTTACAGAGTGTTAAACTATGAAACTCAATCCTACTTAAGGGTCCTAATTTAATTGTACCAAAACAACTTAAACAAATATATATATATATATATATATATATATATATATATATATATATATATATATATATATATATATGTAATTAAACTTAATCACGGAATGATTCCTAGCACGATTATAAATAATTTCTAAATGGACACTTAATGTTAAACTTTAATATGAAAAGGCATGACTATTCTATTGGCAACAATACATGCAAGTATTCACAAAGTGACAAGAGAATTTTAATCTATACATTCACGTCAAATTCCAAAATGCTATTGACATGACCAGTTACATGTTACATCATGGATTCAAGGATTACTAGATATGCTAAATGAAAAGCAAACATAAGCTAATTAAGTAAATTCCTAAGCATCCTTCAGTACATGAGATTAATCCTAAATAACTTAAAGCAAACTACTAGTCATCAGTAGATTCTTGGTGCTACTCGTCCGAGTCGGGCGAGAGTGGAGGAGCTTCTTCGCCTTGGCTGCAACAGATTAGGGCCTTTAAAGCCCAATACATCTTCTTGTTCCACTTTTCCTACTTCGCTTGGTGCCTAGCTTGGCTCTCCTTGATCTCTGTTACCTCGGCCTTGAGCGCATCCAAGCGCTTATGCATATCTAGGATAGTAAGCGGCTCCCTGCCAACATCATCAATTTCGTCAGCTCTTTCTGCATCTTCAGCTTCATCCTCACCCTCATCCTCATCGCTTCCATCGCTCTCCTCTTCTTCTTCAACAGGTTCCCCGTATTGGTCGATGTGGGCCTATCGCTGCTTGGGGCCTATTCTCATATTGTTCAACATACTATCGCGCAATATCTGTGCCGTTATAAAGTTTCCATCCGATCCGCTCACACCATTTAGCTAGGTCAACCGACAGACCAGGTGACCAAAAGGGAGACATACATCCTTCCACGTTGTCGTTGAGGCCCTTATTATCTAGTGGAGTACTACGCTGGTGTAACACCCTGAAAATCGGGGGTCGTGTATAAACCCGACTCTCGAGTTCCAGACCGTCACTTATGCAACAAATATGTTTATGATTCAATGTTGTCTGAGTTAAAGCATTCACATGAGTAACATTATACCAAAACTGCAATTCATACTCCAGATTCAGTGATAAAAGCAAGCGGAAGACTAAAGGATATATATATCACTGTATGGAAAATAAAATAGATCTCAACTGTCTCCAAAGTATGAATACATCTCTGAGTCTCATATACATATAAGTAGACAGAATCAAAATGTCAAAAATAGTCCCACTGAGAGTCCCGTCAATCCAGGCCACCTAAGCAAAGCCGTCGTGGTACTGCATATATGAGAACTCGTCCTGGTCCTCATCATAATCCGGTTCTGCCTCCTGAATCGCTGCCTCATCTGCATCTAGGACAGGGTCTGGTGGGTGTTGCAAACACCATCCCGTAATGTGGGAGTGAGTAGCTAACTCAGTGGAATAATAGAGCAAGGATTAACATGTTCTTAAATCAATCATGCGATAATAGTAAAGCAATAACTCAAACATTCTTAAATACTGTTGTTAATGCAATATGACATGACATGATGGATGCCCTCACCGACGTTCTCCCTCATACGGCACCATCTGCGTCCGCGGCATGCTTGCGTACTGCTCAGTGCTCCACATCTTCCAGGCACATGTAATGTGATGTGGATATGATTACCAAGTTATTATTAGTCCTTTTCACACAGCAGTATTGGAAACTAAGGTACTTCCCTTATGTCAATCCCAACACAGATCCTTTCTAGAGTTATCACTCCTAGTAATCTCATACGATGTATATTTTGTAGGTCGCTGCAAGGGCTGTCAGGGCTGTTGCTTGCACTCGTTGCACCGCTCCCCCATCACCTTATCAATACAGGCCTACTGTACTCTCATTGCTACGGAAGGGTCGTCGCCTCCCGTAGACTCAGAATACGCTCGCGGTCACTACAAAGGACTCGTCACCTGATCAGTGTAGGCCGACAGCAAGAATATAGTGTCTCATACCACCATAATCTACTCACGAGTCATAAGTGCTCACTGGTCACTACAGGGAGGTTTGTGGCCCCAGCGTAGGCCGACAGCTCGACCACGGTGTCCCATACCACCATGCCCGGCTCATGAGTCTTTATGGATTAAGGTACCATGGTTAACAGGGTTTACAATGGTAAGTTCAGTACCCTAGGTTCAAGCAGTTATGATTCGTACAAGGTGAACATACAATGGCCAGTCGGGTTACTTGACGGGCTCGACTAGTACGAGCGCATTGTAAGTCAAATGACATGAAGTGCGTAAAACACTTCGTGTGGCCTAACCACTGCCACCAACTCAGAACACGACTCGCGTTCATCGACGCGTCGTTCATGGCAAAGATAAGCCAACCACGAGTTTACTCGGTTACCGACTGCCTGGACTAAGTATAGTCCCAAACATTTATGAATCCACATCAGCAATCAGATAAGAGTAATGGAAATGAAATACAACAATGTGAGCATGTTAACACATGTTATAATATACAACTTAAGTAAATCATCTAACACATGCATTTCATACATATAATGAAATCATGCATATAGCCAACACGTAGGAAATCATTTACATCAGCATATTATTTGAGAATTCAATCTCAAACTAATTTATAACACCATTTAATTCAATACATACTAATACAAACATTTATACAAACACTTAGTCTACACACTTAAGTCTACATATTGTATGTCAACTCAAAGTGCGCATTTGGGCGAATCTCTTCGCCAAACTGATTATGCACGCATTCCTAATATCCTAATGCGACAAAAATCCATGTCAATCATATCAGCAAAATATGGATGAAAACAGTATTTCCTACAAATGACTAAAATGCCCTAAATCTCATATTTTTCGTCTGCTTACGAAACAGGAAACAGACAGCATGTTGTACATGTTAAACGGCGTTGCCGTCGATAATCTACTATTAAACGACATTGAAAGCGTTGAAATTAGCCAATCAAGGCGTCTAAAATCCGCACATTTTCCCTAGAGGTGAATCAATTCGAACGGAGCGTATACGCTTCATCTACGGCGAACAGGTAACCTATTTCACAAGATGTATAAGCTACCATGCTAAAGAACTAACGGAACCTTAAATCAGCAAGTGTTTAGGGTCTTTTCTTACCTATAAATGCGGCGAAATCGCCGGGAAAGCGATTGAGGTGCGTTGCTTAAGCACGTATAGCAGCTAGTGCAAGCAGCAGGAAATTCTCTCCCACTCTCTCTCACAATCTCTCACTTTTTCTCTCACACCAGCTAGGGTTTCTAAAAAATTCAGATGGGTGAGAGAAGTGAGGGTTTAAGGCCCTTTTATAACCTAAAACATTTCCAAAACAGACTTGAAAATAATGTTTACTTGATGCCTAACCAAATTGGGGCTGTTTCGGTCCAAAAAGACATTTCGGGAGGTCCCCTGGACGAACGCAAACGGACTTAAGCTCATGATCCCTGGATGTTGTCCACATCCCATTTTCAGACCAGCAGTGTTCGTAGATCGCACGTGGCGGTCCAGTTTCAGTTCAGCAGTCATCGCACATAAATCAGGTATACAAGTTTCATGATATGAAAGAGAAATTTTTCCTGATTCGAGGGTGTAATTTGACTGAATTCTGACGGTCAGAACGCTTAATAATAACGCGCCAAGTCACGTGCCAGATTTGGATTTAATTTCTTAAGCATTTGCTTTATTCTCACTCTCTTCAGTCCAGGCTCAATGAAATAGCCTCTGCACATCGGTTGGACTTGATTTTCGAACTGATTGTCAAGTCCAGCTAAGCGGTCATAACGGTCTAAGATGGTAGGTATCGGACTTTCGACGCGCGGTTTAGATCCAATACAAAGTTTCTAAGGGTTACTGAGAACAAACCGGTTTAGAGTTTGATCCGAGGTTTCAGGGTATTATAACGTCACTGGTTCTACTTGTTTTAAGTCCTGTAGAACGTATTTAAAGCAGTCAGGGATGATTTCACAGCTACTCTACCATTGCGCTAGCTAACTTAGGCTTATTTTCTAAAGGAATTAATCCTACGTGATTTCTGGTCGAGTTGGTACTCGAGTCCAAGTATGAATTTTTTCAGGGCGTTACAGCTGGGGAGGCATACATCTACTCCTTGGCCTATCTGATATAAAAGCTCCACCATATAGCGAGAGCACTCGGTACGGTTCTTCAGCCTCGGATAGACATTGTGGGTGCAGATGTGGTGAAGCACACGATACTCTAGAGTCAAGTTGGATGAGTTCAAGCCGACATCACGCCTCCATTGGGCAACTCGCCCACACAAGAAGCGAGTCCGCTCGTTGCGGGCTTGACTTGTATCCAAGTTTTCTCCCTCAATCTGTACTTCACCTCGTAGCACTCGAAGCACGCTGGCAATTTTCTTCACCCCAAATTGGAACCTCTTGCCACCCACTATAAGATCAAAACCCAAAGGCTTGAATTGAGGGTTTCTGATCCACACATAGAAAGCCCTAGCTCGACCTTCATCTGCCTGGGAGCCTACATAGAAAACGGGACCCCATCCCTTTTCCATAAGCCGACCGAGTAGGGCAATATCGTCGAACAATTTCTCTTCCATGGAGGCTTCAAAGGCGACGTTGCGTATGTAAAAATTTCCTACATCATCAACGGGTGGTTAGGGTGTTTGAATCAAGAGAGCCCTTCGAGAGCGGACTTCTGTGATTTCTTTTCCCTTCAGGTCGGTCTTCTTCTTACTGCGCTGCTCTTGGCTTAGTCCTGGACTGGCGGGAGACGGTCTTTTCTTCCTCATAAGTGACAAGATCACCGAGATGGAGAAAAGAGAGGCAACGGTTGCTAGAAGAGCCATTTCCTTTGGCTAGGATGGATTTTGGGTGTGAGAAACATGGTTGGATTGTTGGAGGAATGAGCTTAGGAAGGATCTTGAGAATGGGTATAAGAGTGGATATTTGGAGATGATGGGTTGAAAAAAATGAAATGTGGGTGTGGGCTTGAGATGGACTTGTTAAAATGGGTAGTGAGAAGGAACTTGGAGATGGGTTTTGGGAAAGGGGTTATATGGATGGATTTGGGAATGGGTTTGAAAAATGAAGTCTAGGAATGGGTTTGAGATGAGGTTGTGTAGGGTGGAATAGAAAGTGAGTTAAGGATATGAGGTGTGAGTAGAGATTTGACTTTGAGATGGGTTTGGGAAAATGAAGTTTTTGAGGATGGGTTTAAGGAAATGGGACTGAAGGAGTGGAATGAGAGAGTGAGTGTGATGGAGGGAAAGTTGAGGAAAAGGAAAAAGTGGAAGAAGAAGATGGGTTTCCTTGAAGGAATAGCTTGAGAATATGAGGGGGTGAATGAGTGATTGGGATAGAATTTGGTGAAGTAGAAGAGGAATGTATGTTGGAAATGGGTTTGGGTTGATTATGAGGGGTGGGGGTGTTGTTGGAGGGGAGGTATTTAAAAAGGGATTTGATGTTAAGTTAGTGAATGGGGTTTGAAGATGAACGATAGAAATGGTGTAGGGTATGTGAATGTTTTTTTTTTTTTTTTTTGAAATAATGCTTGTGAATGTGTTTCCTCTAGAGTGTTGGAAGAAGGAGAAGGTGGGCTTGAGAATTTGTTTGGGAAAGTGGGGTAGAAATGGGTTTGTTGAAGGGGCTTTGAGGTTGAGATGGATATGAGAGGGGGTTTTGGAATGAGTTTAAAAAGAGTTGAAAGTGGGTTGTGGAATATGAGGAGAGTGGAGAAATAAAATGAGCAAATGATTAAGGAGGGGTTTAGGAAGATGGTTTAGAAAATGAGTGGTTGAAATGGGTTTGGGGATGGATCTTGAAAATATATTTTGAAATGGGTTTTGTGTGAAAGAATGAGAGTTGGGAGATGGAGTTTTGAGAAGGAGAGGGTTTTCCTTGGAAAGCTTAGAGAATGGGTTTTGTGAATGGAAGTGGAAGTGAATGAGTGAATGGAGTGAGATTTTGAAGGTAGTTGTTGAGATGGAATGGTTCTATAAAGGATAAGAAGATAGGTTTGAAATAGGTTTTGTGGGTGAACTTGAGAATGTGATCGAGAAAAAGAAAATGGTTAAGAAAGGGTTTGAGAGAATGAGGATTGAGATGGGTTAGACTGAAGAAGAAGATGGTGGGTTTGGGGATTACGTTTTAAGATTGGGAGTAGGAGAGTTTTCTTTAGGGTTTAGAAGGGATAGTGGAGGGTAATGGTAGTAGTAGAGATAGGTTTTATGAACTTTAGATAGTCCTAATTAGCAAGGGAAATGACCCCAGTCATGTGTACATTGAAAGGGAGGAGGGGACCTATCTTGTAATGTTTCTTATACATTTGATAACTAGATTATTTTAAAATTTTTTATAATGATTTACCATCAAGTTTTAAATCATCCCACCAAATTTCATATCATTTGGAATTGCAAAGAAATTATAAAAATTCTAGAAGTAACAACCATCCAAAACCAATAATTTTTGGATAGCTGTCAATTCACTCCAAATATAACTATATTATAATTTTTAGATTTTTTTTAATATGAAACTAGACTTTTTAAGCTTCAATCTGGCTTTTGAATCACCTAAATCGGAGTTATAACGAAGGAGATATGAATTTTTGAAGTTGACTCAAATTTACAGAAATTTCTGGCGCCGGCAGCGCCGGTCGGGCGCTGGCGGCGCCGGGCATCTAGACCATGGGTGCTGACGGCGCCGGTCAGGCGCTGCAGCGCCGAGCCTCTAGACTAGTGGACCTTATGATGCCCATATCTCACAAATAAGAATGAGTTACACGATGTGCCATATATGAATTTGGGGTAGGAGAAGCTACTCTACACAATGGACCTAGTCATTTTGCAAGATTTTGTCAGGTTAATGGTCAAAATTATATTTTATTTATATTTTTACTATTTACAGTAAATTTTTGTTTGATTATAAATTTTCAACCTTTGAGTTTTGTGGTTGTGTCTAATTTGAAAGTACTTATAGAAATTATAAGGATAAAGTAGTGGAAAGTGAGATTTTTTTTGAAGAAATGGATTGGAAGGAGTTGAGACTTAGGGTTTAATTTTTGAGAGCTTGAGAAGAAAATAGGGTGACAATTGAGGGTGAAAGGGGTAGGATTGACTAGAAATGACCATAGGGAGAAGCCCGTAGGGCCTTTAAGGAGCTTGGAGAGGCCAGAAGGGGGTCCCCACGTGTGGCAGGGCCCCACATATTCTTCGGGCCTTAATACACTAGAATTTGGGATCGCATAAGCTACTTCAGCAGCTTGAGCCTATTGCATTTAAGTTGGGTCAACTCAAATCGTCCAACCTTCCAACTTGAAGTGATTTGGATCACTTTACACAGTCTAAGGGCTTGTTTGGCCAATAGTATTAAGTTATATTAAATGGGATTGCATTACTCATCCCACCTCGGGTTGGGGATGGCATGTTTGGAATGAGTGTGGGATGGGATTAAAATTAATTTCATAGGCTTTGAAAAATGAGCCTTGCGTTGGAAGGTGTGAAATGAGATGTTTAAATCCCATTATGATGAATTTTCAAGTGTAATTTGAAAGGAGATCCTGTGATTTATTTTTAATTGCGTACAGTACAAACATGGTATTGAAAAACATGGGATACACCCAGTCTAGGGACAATACCTTACACATGTATTAATTGTTACTTTTACAATTCTATCCACCTTAATCTCTCCTAATGTAGTTGGCCAAACGGGCCCTAAGTCTTTCTACTTGTAAACCCTAACATTTTAGTCTTCGGACTTGCCAAAATGGCATAATCTCGGGATCCTATAGATGCCTCTAAGTTTGACCGCTCCCTCCTAGTCAGCGAATATGTTATGGCGAGTTTATAATCCACAGCCCAAGTTTATCCAAACTATTGCTCTGATACCATCTACAACACCCCAGGTTTTCAGGGGCTGTGTAAGAACTCGACTCTTGAATTCTCAGGTGTCATGAGTGCCCTAATGAGCTTCATATTTTTATTACAGTTGGATGATCTCATAAACAATGAAGGATTTAACAAGGTATGGAGTATAAATACATCATAAAGCAGTATCAATTGCTACTAAATTAAAAATATATAAATGATGAATTCAAAATCATCTAAATAGGGAACTAACCCCAGCCATACATGACCCAAGGCGACTAGGACCCTGGTCCATATCCCGTGGTGACCCGAACTCAACTAAAAAGATCCGTCGAAAGTCTGAAAGCAAGAAAGCTCCTCTTCCCTATCCTTGCTCATCTTGCTCAACTCGTCGAGCTCTGCCTCACCTACATCTAGTAAAGAGTCTAGTTAGTGTTTTAAAATACCGTCCCAGAGTGAGAGTGAGTGATCAACTTAGTGGGTGCTATTAATCTTAAGTTACAAAAGGCATCAATTATAATATGAATTTAATGAAACACAGTCAATCTTCAATACCTAGCAAATCTTATTAAAATGCATGCAAAATGATATGATGCATGCCCTCGCTACAACGCTCCCTCAAGCGACTCCATCTAACTATCGCGAATGTGAGCGACCTCGACTTCCGAGTCACCACCCTAACTAATGCGATCGTGTTAGCCGAGTTATTAGTTAAGTCCATTCATCCAGCAGGTTGAGAAATCTGATACACCTCACGTATTAATGCCCTAAACGGGCTGCGAGGCCAAGACCCCCCAATGCATGAGGTCGAGTCCTCGTGGTCCGTGATCCCGTCGGGTTCCTCATCCCCGACTTCAATCACATGAGGAGTGCCGAGAGAAAGGGATCGCTCACGGTCACTACGGGGAGGCGCAACACCCCATCGTAAACCGACAGCTCGGATACAGTGTCTCATTCCACCATGCCCGACTCACGAGGCTGTGGATCAGTTTTAAGTGGATTATTGATGGGCTACAACAGTTGTAGGGTGGTTCAGGTTCCATATATATGTGAGCAATCAGGGTTAGCATTTAAGGTTGGTCAGACAGTAGACCAAACCGCAAGAGTCAGGCGAGCGTGAGATGAGCGACATCGGGCACAAGAGACCCATGCAGTCGAACTACAGCCGCCCAAACACACCCGTCCAAATCCATAGGTTTAGTCTCGAGACGGTCCTACCGACGGGACCACCTTCGCTCTCCTTATGATTCTGGCCAACCCAAGGGCACAAATAGTGATCCATAGCATGCCGACTAACAACGTATCACTAGAAGAACAAACGCATGTTCTCATACATATCAACATACAATTCATATTTTCCTAGCAAGCTAGGCTAATTATATCAAGAAACAAGTACATGTGAGTGTGTGTGTGTGTAAGGGTGTGTGGGTGAGAAAGTTAAGCACTCCCTCCACTTTAAGAAAGCATGTGTATAAGAGGAAAGAAATCATACATACTACGGAGCAACTATACATGAAAAAGATTCAACGAGGCATGAGCATACACCATCCATGCACAACATCATATGAGAAGTAAGAACAACATCATGTGAGTCAAACATACCATTTCAACAAACATGTAATTCCTAGGGATTCTCTAGGTTCTCTAAAGATGTCACCCAAGTAATTAAAATCATTAAACTCATAATAGAATTGGTGCTAGGCCACCTAAGAGCAATATTCTGTACCTTGGGATCGTTGGAGGCTTGATAGACAACCTAGAAATGAGGGTTTTGGGGGTCGGCCGGCCGAAATCCCTAAAGCAAGCTTTTGCATGTGAGAAATCCAAGTCAAACCGTTCTCAATACATGGGTTTCAAGAAAAAGGGTGAAGGAACTTACCTAGATGCTTTATGGAATGATTATTATGGTGGTGGTGGTGGATTTCCTTTGGAAAAAGGAGTACAGAGTTGCAATGCTTGATCTCCTCGGCCCCACCATGATCTAGGGTCCACCTTGGATCTCTTCTACACTCTCTCTATCTTCTCTCCTCTTTGCTCCTTGGTGGTTGGGGTAAAAAGGAGAGTTGTGAGAGAGCTAGAGATGGGTTGTTGAAGAATGGAGAAAATATGAAGGAGGGAGCTTGATTGTTGAAGATTGAAGGAATTTATGAGGAGAATTTTTTGTTGAGAGATATGAGACAATGGCTAGGGTTTATTTCCTAGAGTTGGGCCCTTTGGCCCAAGTTTTCTCAAATTCTCAAAATAGCCACTAGGACTATTTATTGGTGTTGGGGTGACCCTAACACTCCTTTGGCCTCCAAAATTGGTGTGAAGGTGTCTCATGACCCAATGAGGGGTCATGCAAAGTTTGGGGACAAACGGATCAACGAAGGTGGGGTTTGATCATACGGTTTCGATCTTCAAATGTCCTTGTGGGGACCGTTCTAGTTGTTGGGGCGGTTCTGATGGTTCCCTGGCCATGAAACTTATAGGGTAGGTGGTTCATGGCTCGATGAAGGGCCATGCAAAATTTGGAAACGATTGGATATAAGGTTTAGTTGTACGGGTCTGATTTATGATCAATAGTCATTATGCCATGATCGGGTTCCAAATTTTGTGGATGGGTGTAGGACACTACATTAGACCTTCACCATAAATTTTTAAAAAATCCGACGGCTGGAATGTCCGGAGCCTCAATTTCATTATTCAATGCCAAATTTTTACTTTAGCCTTGGATGGGTTGACCAGTGTTGTTGGAACGGCTCAAATAATTACTTCTGGGTGCCCAATGAGTCCGTGGTCCGTGATGGACCACAAGCCCAGTGAGATCTAAGGTTTTCTAAGTTTTTATAATTTTTCAACCTTCCTGCCCCGCGGAATAGCCCGTACGAGCTGATGCTAAGTATAAATGGTCATTTGACTTGGTGGCCTGCACTAGGTCCTATCATGGCCTGAATGATCTATTCTAACGTACTAATCATAGGTTAATTAATTTGTGGTATCCCACCACAAGCGATTTAAACTAATGGTCCTACAGCAAATCCTACGTGGACGCCTCAGGACACCGTGTTGGTTGGACAGGACGTTACATGGGTTGATTTGGTCTATTAGTTAAGATCCGAGCCTTATCTGAGTCGGCTTCGGTTATATCTTTAATTTAGTTATGTTTGTCTTGATTAGTTAACGACGGGTCGGTTAGATTTAGGTCCTATGTGAGTAAATCATGTGGCTACACTTGATGTTCAAGTGATCGGACGAATTCAGTGGTTTCCTACGGTTAATTAATCAGACTTGTGTAGTTTTTTACTGGTACTACCCCTGTATAGACGAACATTGAGTTTTAATGGTCATTTAAGTGATATTATAAGTTAATTTATAAAAAAAATTTAAGAATTTTTGGGAATCCAAAACAATGAAAATTCAGGTTGTTACATATTGTCATTTACGAACCAGGTGGTCGAAGTAGCGTGTTGAGGGAGTATCGAATGGTGAGAGCATGCATCATATCATATCTTCATGTGCGCATTTAACAAGAGTATTTATGAAATGTTTGATTTCTTGCTTTATCATTAACTGCACCGATTGAGTTGATAACATGTGTAACTTAAAACTAATAGAACCACTGAGTTAGTTACTTACTCACACGTGGGACGATATTTTAAAACACTAACCAGGCATATCATTGATGCATGTACTAATGAGACCTTAGACAAATATGCTTATATCAGATTGTGTCAACATCATTATGTTTTGGAGAATTGAGAGTACATTGAAAGCTTTACACTTTAACCTTCTTGGGTATGTATATTGTGGCTTGTATAATCCTCATTTTGGGCAATTACCACCATAAAAATTGTATTTTTGACTATTAGCACTATTATTCTGAATCTTTCGTTATTTCTACTGCACTTTGGATCCACTAAGTCAATTGCGTTACTCTAATTATTCGTGTGTGGAATGAACGTGAATCTCAATGAAGTCACATGTGTATTCTCATTGGGTTAACACCCAGGAACTAGGGATCGAGGTCTCTGTACTCGGGTGCCGATTTTTAGGGCGTTACACAACCATACAACAATCCATTGAACCATCCCATCCATCCAACCATACAATTATACAACAATCCATCCATCCATGCAACGACCTTATCCATCCATCCAACGATCCCATCCATCCAACCACCCCATCCATCCATTTAACCATCCCATCCATCTAACCACCCATCCATCAATACACATGAATCCAATCATGTAAATAGTTTATTTTTTAAAATTAAAGAAATATCACAAGCATTTAAAAGAATGAATTCAAGATTTGAGTTTCTTTTTTACTAGACTCTGTAGTTCATCTATGTTTCCTAGATGAAAACACAAAACTGCTTTCGAGTGTGAATGGTTCACCGAATTACTAGTCTTTTCATGGTAAATTATGAAATGTATGGTGGTTCGTATTGATCGATATGTCCTTGGGGGATCGCAAACCTAACAATGAAGTTACAGATATTTGGGCCAATTTTTATGTCTCTTTCTCCCATGTTCATTGGGAAGAGAATGAGAAAGCAAACACTCTTATCCTAAATAGGGTCAACATGAATTCTATGATGATTCTTAATTATAATCTAGAATGATGAAAGTGAACGCCCTAATATTTTCTTGTTTTTGTTTCTAATAAAATTTAGCAGTTATATATAGAAAATTAATAGAGATAACAAGGGAAAGATGGGGTGTAAAAAGAATTAAGAATCATGTAAGTTTTTTCCTCTTCATAATAAATCATTCATCCCTCTTCTCTTTATTTTACAAATTGTAATGGTATGGGAAACAAAATCACCACCAAAATCGAAAAACTTACATACGGACTTCAAATTAGTAAGGACTAACAGACTTCAAATTCACATAATAGGACTTGAAAACTTTATTAATAGAAAAAGAAGGGATAGTACAGAAGAGAAATTTAACCATGATTTACATAGAAATAGTTGAAATTACCTTACCACTAGATGTGGTCATAGATAATTTGCTAATTACTTGAGAGAAAACCTCATATCAACACTGAAATTTTGTTGCAGCTTGAGAGAAAAATCTAGATCCGGATTGAAAAGATCAAGAGAAAGAGAGAGACTAACCCTAAAGGAGTACGACCAGATGTATATGCTTATTCGAAATAGAAAGAGGGAAAAGGAAAAATAGAGAGAAAGGCTCGATTAAGAAGGGGGAACAAAGAGAGAGAAAGAGAGGGTGGATTGAGAGAGGGGAAACAAAGAGAGGGTCGAGTGAGAAAGGGAGAGAGAGAGAGAGAGAGAGAGAGAGAGAGAGAGAGAGAGAGAGAGAGAGAGAGAGACTGTGATAGATTAGGGTATCTTTTTTATATATTGAATATGTTCTATCCCGACAAATTATTGCCGTAGGGAATTATATTAACCATCGGCAATTAATCCGATGGCTATAATCCATCAAGGAAAAAAAAAAAAAAAAAAGACCATCGAGGAAAGTTAATTTTTTGGTAGTGAGTGCTCAGGACTCCATACCAAATACTTCTATATACTTTTATAATTTACTTTTCGTCTATCTTTATCTTAGCATAGTCTAGCCTAACTCTAACATAGATCGGTATTATCCAATGTCCACCGCGCAGTACCATGGGATTAGATTAAATATATACACTCCTAAGTTGTTGAATCCTAGTAAACTGAGTTTTTGCTTATAGGCAATCATACCTTTTAAGTCATATTTTGCTGACCATTTGCCTTGATCATCTATCCATATATATACGGATTTAGTAATTATCTCTTGTTATTTTTTTTCTCTATATTATTTTCAATACTTTATCGATAATAATGAGTCATACATTCAATTAACGAAATTAGCATTGTTTAGTCATTTTTTTATTTATACATTCATTTTCCTTCTTGAAGGAATATTTAATTTACTATTTTTTCCTTCGTGAAAGAACAAGTCTGTAGACATAAAGCAAAAGTATTCATGAGGACTTTCACAGATTGCCTGACCATTGATCACAAAAGGTGGTTAAGAATATATAGCTGGTTCAGTCCCCCATCAATTTGACTCAACATGGGGCACTAGCGTACAGTAAAACATTGAATCAGGTAGGAACTCTGGCATTGCTGTGCATCATAATGGTACATGATATCTAAATATTGGCTCTCAAAGCATATATGTAACCTAATGTTTAATTAAATTCAGCCAACAGGGACATAACAGACCAATGGTCTAGAGTACCAACCCATGACCTGCTTTATCAGAACCAACAGACCGGGTCCCCCTTTCTGACTTGAAATTTGGTCGTTTGGCTTCGAAAATGGATAGTCACGTACTATGACCTTTTGAGCAATCAAAGGTTGAAACATTCGATATGATAAAATTTTCTGTCACCCCCCATCCAAAGGGAGCCTTTTCACATAGACTGTTTGGATTTGAATCATTAGAAAATAAAATAAAAATAAAAATGTCTAATAGATGAAATCACTTCGTATCTTCTTACAATACATCTCAATGTACTCAAGAGCAAACCTCTCAAACCTTCTCACGTAAAACACCACGCACGTTTGTTACATAGAGGAGACGTAATATCCCTTCTCAACCTATAATCACATGTCCCTATTTTCCTGTATCCAAGCTTTGCAAATCCCACTCGCGTGTACAATTCCGATAATGCACACGCCACCACTCAACCACATATGCCATCCTGTCACACGTGTGAAATATCCAAGCCATCCATCGTGTGAACCTCTTCATGTAGATGCTATAGCCCAAGGACAAAGATTGTCCAATTAGCACGTACCCTGCTATATTAGAAATAAATGGACGGCTCATAGAACTTTGGCCTATTTTTTCACAACCATACGTTTTTCAAATTAATTGTAACTAGTTCATTTTCTCGGTTAAATGCGCATCTGCCGCGATGGCGTATGTGGTGACGTATGCATTAGCGGACTGGGCGCGGATTAGCTACTGGCAGGTTGAGTAGCGAGGCTCGCAACTGAAGTGGCCTCACCAAGTTCTGTGGGTCCCACTATGATGTATTTGTTATATCCACACCGTCCATACATTTTGAGAATTCATTTTTGGGCATGAATCAAAGAATGAGGCAGATAAAAATCTTTAGTGGACCCCACCACAGAAAATAGTGGGGAGAGTGATTCCAACCGTTGAAACTATCCTAAGGCCCACCATGATGTTTAGTTGAAATCCAACCTGTTAAAAAGTTAAAAAAGACATAAAATAAGGGAAAACAAAAATATCAGCTTGATCTAAAACTTTTTTGGCCTTTAGAAGTTTTTAATGGTGGGAGTTACTGTCCCACTGTTTTCTACGCTGGGGTCCACTGAAGCTTTGGATTTAACTCATTCTTTGTATCTTTACCTAAAATGATCTCTAAAACTGGATGTACGGCGTGGATACAAAACATACATCATGGTGGGGCCCACGGAACTTGGTGACGTCACTTCAGTCGCCAGTCTCGCTACTCAACATGTCAGTAGCTAATCGGCGCCAGCGGACTCGGATTCGGCAGTGACCCTCCACTACCGAGCTCGGTACTGGTTGATCCCCTCTGTGGGCTCATAAAGATGTATTTATTTTATCTACACCATCCATCCATTTTTACACGACATTTTAGGGCATGATCCTAAAAATGAAGCAGATATAAATCTCAGGTGGACCACACAATAGGAAAGAGTGGTGATTGAAGGCCCACCATTAAAAACTTATCGGAGGCCACGAAAGTTTTGGACTACGCTGATATTTGTGTTTTCCATTCGTCCATATCCGTGTGACCTAATCAACATGTTAGATGGAAAATAAACATTTCAACAGACCCAAGGAAGTTTTCAATGGTGAGAGTCTAATCACAACTATTTCTCGTGTGTGGTCCATCTGAGATTGGATCTGCCTTAGTTTTTGGGTTCATTCACTGAAATGAACTGGAAATGTGGATGGACGGTGTGGATAAAACACATACATCATGCTTAGGCTCACAAAGCTTTTCCAGCACCGACCAGCCAGTCCTGCGTTAGATGACTTGTACACGCGTGTGGGCATAGCAAACCTCGCCGCTGTAATCTTTTGCAGCATGTCCATGCGATTTCTATTTTTTAAGAATCATGTGTGTACGAGTTACACACGCCCTAGGGGCCATCAACATTGATGTGCATGTGCTTTTATGCACTGCATTCCATGTTTTCTTAGGAAGCCATTTGAGACACGTATGTGGCATCCAAGCCGTTTATCAGGCAATCCCCAGCTTGTGTATGAAAAAATCAACTGGATACAAAACTTTTATCACCCACGAGAAGGTGTTAATGGTCAATCACCACTGTTTCCTGTGGTGTGGTCCACCGGAGATTTGGATCTTCTTCAATATTTGATCCGCATCCTAAAATAATCTGAAAAAACAGTTGGACGGTGTGGATATACAACACATACATCAAGGTGGGCCCCATAGTCACGGCCCGACCTGACGAAATCCGCCCTAAGGTGGGGAGGAAAATGAAACAGTGGTTGCAGGAGCACCAGAATTTGGTGTAGCCTTCACTTGATGGTCCACATGGAATGAGAGTATTACCGTATCGGCAGTCCACTTCATTGACCTCAGGAAATAGAAAAATGAAAGAAACTTAGCCCTTTGATTGAGTGGACCTTTAAAGTAACATCAGAAAATGGAAACGGTTAATGGTCGACGTCACTCAAGGGGATGAAAGTGAAGAAGACTGATGGTTATAAATTCCGTTCTTGATTGGGACCCTTAGATGGACGGTTCCATTGATTGATACGTCACCATGGCATGCCTAATGTTCCATGTCATGCTTCCACAGGGTCGAATATTGGCACGTGTGGCAAGGTGACCGTTACGCATCCTTGTTTTCACAAGTACAGTGGGGCCCACATTAATGTATGTGTAATATATCCACTCTATCCATTTGTTTTTTCAGATAATTTTAGGAAATAATAATCTCAATTACAACATACTTATTAAGGTATAAGTTTTGAGTTGGATTAACTTTGAAATACTGCATATAATGCATGATCACGCGTAACTGCCGATTACCGATGAGGTGTTGTAATTTGAACAGGAAGACTGCAGAAGCCTAAGCAACAGTGCAGGCCTCACAAACACCATTCAACAGTGGAGCCCTTGGTGTATGTATTTCATCCTATGCCGTCCAGTTGAAAAGATCATTTTGGACCATGATCCAAGGTAGGCCAACCGGCAGAGGTCTACCCAGCCGCTGCTGGCCTCCGTGATGTATCTATTTTGTCTGCCGCATGTTCAAATCTCAAGTGGACCACACTACAGGGAATAATGATGATTGGCCACCCTTCATCCAGGTATTTGTGATGTTACCAATGGGTTGGATGGAAAATTAAAAATACAGATGACCCTAGGAAGTTTTTAATGGTGGCCGTTCAATCATCACTCTTTCTTTAGTGTGGTCCACCTGAGACTTGTATCTACTTTATTTTTGAGCTCATGTCCTAAAATAATCCGGAAAAAAATGAATGGACAGTGTGGATATACTACACATATAAGAAGGTGGGCCCATTGTCAGGGCCATACCGTGTGGTGTATATCCAGTGTACGGCCCGGCCTCAGAAGACGCGGTTTTGGTAGTGACGCTGCCATCAGCCAAGTGGCTAGTGGTCGGTGCTATGTGGACCCCACCATGATGTATGTGTTTTTTCCATGCTTTTCATCCATTTTGAAAGATAATTTTAAGGCTTGATTCAAAAAATTATGTAGATATAAGTATCAGGTGGACCACACCATAGGAAAATGGTAGCGATTGAGTGTCCACCATTAAAAACCTCCTAAGGTCCACTGTTATGGTTATTTGGCATTTAACCTGTTGATTAGGTCATGCAGACTTGGATAAAGGGAAAACAAAATATATCGCTTGATGCCCTCAAGAAGTTTTTAATGGTGTGCGTTCAATTAGCACCGTACGGTTCACTTGAGATTTGGATCAGCCTCGGTTTTTGCATCATAGCATAAAATGATCTTGGAGAATGGATGGACGGCATGGATGAAACACATACATCATGGTGGGGCCCACATATCACCGACACAGTACGGCCCTGCCTCACCCAACACAGTACTGCTGTGATTCGATCTCAACTGTTATATGAGGGACCGGTTCCTCGGCCATTTGCTATAGGTGAGATTCATCAGCAACCAGTTGAAGCGGATTGGGTGGGGCCGTCTGATGTATGTGTTTTATCCAGTCATTCATCCGTTTTGCCAGCTCGGTATAAACAAAAAATAAAGCAGAATAAAAGCTCAAGTGAACCCCATCACAGGAAATAGCAGGTGATTGGACGCCCACCGTTGAAAAATTCTTTCGAACGGAGTTTTAGATAACGATATGTGTGTTTTCCATTCATTCATGTCTTTATGGCCTTATCAACGGCTCGGATGGCAAATAAACACTAAGGTGGACCCTACGAAGTTCCCACAGTGAGTGTCATTATCCCCACTATTTCCTGTGGTGTAGTCCACTGGAGTGTCATTAAACACAAAAGCTTTCACAGCTCATTCGTTTTAACGGTGGGTGTTCAATACAACTATTTCAAGCCATGCAGTCCACTTGAGTTTTAGATATTTATCGTAGGTCCAATGACCAATAAATATCATGGTCGGCCACATGAATTTTAATGGTACATGAATGCTATTTCAACAATGGCCAATACTACCCATACTTAGAGTGTTGGATCTATCTCATTTTTTAGCCCACTTCTAAAATGAGCTAACTGAAATGGTGGACAAGGTGGATTTCTCAAAAACATTAAGATGGGCCACAAATCTCTTAACGGTGGACTGGTGTTGTTTTAGTGGTGGTATTCAATATCACTATTTCAAGCAGTGTGGGCCACACAAGTTTTGGATCTTGTTTATTCTAAAGATGTTCAGCAAAACTCTTTTCATCATATATGTGCCCACCAAGTAAAATGGGCTAGCAAAATGGGTGAACGGGGTAGATTTCTCAAAAAATTTCACTATGGAGGGATTGAATTTCAATGGTGCCCTCGCACTCAATACTAGCATTGCAAGTCGTGTGGCCACTTGAATGTTGGATTTGCAAATCCTCATGTATTGGGCCCACTCCCTAAACTAAGCTGAGAAAAAGGATGGATGAGGTGAATTTTTCAAAAATATCGCGGGGGCTACGAATGCTTCAACAGTTGATTGACATTGTTTTAATGGAGGGCGTTCAATGCTATTTCAAGTTGTGTGGCCCACCTGAGTGCTTGATCTACCTTATATTTGACCCACCCCAAAATGAGTTAACCATGATGGTGGACCTGGCGGGCTTCTCAAAAACATCACAGTGGTACACAAGTTTTTGAAACTTCTCCCTTCTAGTGGTTGGGGATCAGTACTACTGTTTTAAGACTGGTCCATTTTAGTTTAGGATCAATCTTCATATTATTTGGGCTAGCTTAGGATGGATTTAGTTGATGGGGTGGATTTCTAAAAACATCACGGTGGCCACAAGAGTTAATTTGTGCTTTGTTGAATGTTTCAACAATAGGTGCTCAATGCCCATTATTTTATTATTTTATGTAGTCTAGTCCACTTAAGTTTTGGATCTGTCTCATTTTTTGGCCCATTTTTTAAAAATCATCTAGCAAAACTGGCAGATGGGGTGGGTTTTACAAAAAAAAAAAAAATACATCAAGGTGGACCCTACAAATGTTTCAACTGTGGGCAGATGTTGTTTCAATGGTGGGTGTTTAATAGCCACTGTTTCATGTGGTCTGGGCACACTCATGTTTTTTTTTTCATCTGCCTCATCTTTAGGCTCACACTCTAAATTGATCTGATCAAACTGATAGACGATATGGATTTCTCTCAAACATCACCACAGGCCCCACTGTTTTTACAGTGGAGGGCATTATTTCAATGGTGGGCATACAATACCCACTATCTCCTGCAGTTTGGACCACTTATCTCTATCATTTTTGGCCCATGCCCTAAAATTAAAATTATATGGCCAAATTGGTGGACTGCATAGATCTTAGCTTTTGGTTAAAACAGCCTAAATTATTAGGCCCTAAAATTTAAAGAACCTCAATTTTGTCATTAGATCAAAGCCTACTTTTGTCAGGTTGGCCATGAGCTTAGTGTAATTAACTGCGTCTAAGTGCATTTAAATGGTTCAGGACAGTCCAGACATCTAAGCTGGAGTGGCTCCGCTCACAGCACCAACCATGTTATGGGAAAGTGGTTATTATGCATGGGGGGGGGGGGGGGGGGGGGGGGGTTAAGCTCTTCAAAATTGAAGCATATCCAAACCTCAAGTGAATCACACCATAGAAAAAGGTGGAGATAATGATATCCACCGTTGAAACCCTCCTAAGATTCGAAGTGATGTTTATTTGTCATCCAATTTATTCATAAGATCACACGGACATGGATGAAGATAAAAGATAGATATCATCTTGATCTAAAACTTCTGTGACCCCAAGAAGTTTTCAACGGTAGGTGTTCAATTCCCACTGTTTCTTATGGTATGGTCCACTTGAGCTTTGGATATGGTTCAATTCCACGCTCATACCCCTAAAATGAGCTGATAAAACAGATGGATGGCTTGGATGTGGTGGGCCAACAGAGTTTACTCAGTACGCCATCCGCTCCTACATGGGGTAGGCACCTCACGAGCTCACTCACTCACTCACCGTGAACCACTTCCGTATAAATTTCAAATTTTCAAGATCCACCCCGTACATCAGGTAAAATCTATGCTTTTGAGCTTCGAAACAAAAATTCATGATGATCTGAAATGCATGTAAGCCACACTTTAGGAAACAGTTGGATGGGTACGTCACCGTTTGTTTTGTGTAGGGCCCATTGTGGTGTTTACATTCTATCCAATCCATTTATCTGATATGCCTCTTCAGGATGAAATAATTAGCAAAAAATCATATTGTTCCAAAATTCTAAGTGGGCCACACCACATAAATTTTGAAATCAAGGCCAAACAATGGGTGGTGTACCTGAAGGACGGGGCTGATTCCATGAACGTTAATTAGAGAATGCTTGTACAAGATAAAAGGGCAGAGAGACAAAAGAGGTGGTTGGGAATTAGCCATCAGAGGGTGATGATGGTCTATGAGCTTACACGTGGAGCATGAAACTCAAATCCAAACTTCAAAACTGTGGGGTCCACTTTAGATAGATCATAATTAATTTATGATCTATCTAAAGTGGACCCCACAGTTTTAAAACAGTTAAGATGAAGAATAGCCAATTGTCCAAATTAAAAAAATAAAAGGTCGACTTTATCTTATTTCAATGGGTCCCATGAGGTTATTTGGTATGGAAAACGCCACAACAGAATTGCAATTTCTGGGTGGGGACCAGAAAAATGTCCTTACAAAAGGCCAGTGGGAACACGTCCCAGTTTTAGTTTGGGCCTGAAATTGAGGCCCTGGAGCAGCCAACTTGCCTACCTAGCCCATGGAAAAACAGAGCTCAGCCTGTTGAAATATATGTTTAAACTGAGGCCCATGCAGGGCCTTTGGTGGGCTTGGCCGGTAGCAAGATAGACTAGCCTGGTCCAAGAGCATGTCAGTCTGGCCTGGCCCTTTAACAATATTGATATTAAGTCCTTGAGTGTAGAATACAACAGCTGGATAATTCTTCCCCTTAGTGTACATTTAAAAATAAAATAAAATAAAATAAAATTTTAATACCAATTAGGCAATTGGGCCATGTTTTAGAAACCCAGACCATTGTTCCATTGCATCCCACCAATTTTGAACGACATATTTCAATAATTTATAATAATCCCTCCAAATAAATACAAGTTTATTGCCATATGTCTCTTCTATTAAGAAGACTACTCGATTATGAAGCTCATGGATGGGAAGTTTTTTATTTGTATTCACATCTTTTAAAAGAGCTGCTAAATCAAGTTCTAATTTAGGTGTTGAAAGCATGACTGCTTTACCAACAGTTGTGACTGAAATTGGAGACGTTTCAGCATATACTCCTACTAATGTGATTTTCATTATGGATGGACAAACATTTTTATCTGTTGATTTATTCAATGTTAGATTTGGTCTTGCAGGAGAGTAGGATCTATAACTCAAATAAAACCATGAAACGAGTAGTTGACAAATCAAAATTAGAGCTAACTTAATTCGCAAACTTAGAAGCCTTTGCCCAATTTGCTTCTACTATCTATAAAGCCACAAAGAATCAAGTGGCAAAAGATCTATGAATACAAGAGTTTCAGTTCCTTTTACGGTGGATGTGGATGCAAATTTTTAAAAATAAAAAATTGTTGTGAGTTAGATTTGAATTTGAGTTAGGGAAAAAGATTTTTTTTTTCTCAATACCCTTCTTTATTTCTATCTTCTCTCCACCTTCTCTAATTCCCCCTTCCTGTATCTCTCAAGATCTCAATGGACTCTTCCTTTTAAGGAAAAAAATTGGCAGGAAGTGTTTTGATTCTATTATAATTGAAACTCATAACACTATACCCAGAGAGAGAGAGAGAGAGAGAGAGAGGATAGCTTGTTGATGTTAGTACCCAGATATTTTCAGGTTTTCTTTTATGTTAGTAATTAAAGCAGTGCAATGGATGGTTTAGATTATCCTTATGCCCATCCTACATGCCTGGATAAGAAGAATCTACTTTCTCCACAATTTAACCATATGCAAAAAATTTTCTTCTTCGTATAATAATGAATTATATAATTTATGGTTCTAAGGTAGATTAAGTTTTTTTTATAAAAATTGATAATAAATGTAAAATCTGTCTGAACAAGACAATATACGGGGCTGAATCGGCTATACGGCTATTATGTTACTAGATTTGGAAGATATTATACACACACACACACTTAAATTATTATATAAACGGTGGTATCACTTAGTGTAAAAGGTCGATGTAGGCAATCAATATATGTGTGGTTAGATCCACACCGTTCATCCAATTTGTAGAGAAAAAATATATAAAAACTTTAAGAATCTGAATTATTCAATTATCTGATGGGCCACCTCGATCATAGTAGTATAATAGATCTAATACCAAGCTCGAATTATGTTGAAATTCTTGAATTTGTGAGATTGGTCATGTTAGATTGGTCCAAACAATCATTGGAATCAAACTATATAAATATTTTTAATTATCTAATTTAATCAATCAAAACTGATAGACCACACTAAGCTAATTAATCATTTTCTGTTCAATTTTAAGAATCTAGATGTAAATAAGTATATGAATGGTTCATATTGACAATTTACGAGCCTTCTCTTATTATTAACCAAAAGCGGTCGATAATGAGAGTAGATCTGTCCATTATGGTTAAATGGACCTTATACCCTTAATTAAAGATTTTTAATTTTTTTTTTTTTTAAATTATATGTATATCGTTGATCGATTGAAGATGCCAAATTTTGTCTAATGGCCTATCTATGTTAAGCAAAATTGCATCGATTCAAAGTTTGATTGATCATGACATTCTCAATCGATGCCGATAAATCAACTGTATTGATCGATAGGTGTTTGGATAGAATCCAAACTTTGATAATCGAATTAAATGAATATATTATAAATGTAAACTTCAATTAATTAATCATTAATAGTGGCTGCATAGTGGTTAACCACCTAGGGTGTTGAATTAAAGGTGGGGCTTATCATGTGATGTAGTTGGATTAAATAATAATTTAGTTGTATGATTGTTAGAACTTCTAAATTCAAATCCATCATATCATCTTGGGGATTCTTCATTACTAGACTCGAGTAAGTAACTCAATATATCTTATGTTCATAAAAGTTTAAATAGAATTGTTGTGTAATTGATTAAGCGATGTGCTGATTAATCAATGTGCGGATTAATTGATTAGTTGATTGAAATATTGTTATAATTTAACTGATGAAGATATATGAGACTACGTCATATATTAAATTATGATTTCACATATATATTTTTAAAATATGATGGAATCGCTTGCTTGCATTCAAATTTAAACAAATATATATGAACAACTATGAAATGATGAATTTGAGAGAGAATGAATCCAATAAGAAAATGAATATACATGTAACGATATATAAATTAGGGAATTGAACACTTTCTTATGATAAATAAGCTATTTGAAGAACCTAACTATCGTAGGATTATTCCAAGCCCATATCTTATCAATTGGGAGAGAAGTCATCTCCCAATGCAATTTTATTTACAATTGTCTATAGTACTTTTTGCCTACAAAACTGTGTACACCCATCAACTACGTAAATCACACTTTATTGGTTATGTGATTGATCAAAACCTCTTATTACATTGTCAGATAGAATTATATCATACATGGCTTACAATTTTAATAGAACAAAGCCAATTATGCTATCACTACTACTTTAGAAAAATATAATCTTATAACCATGCTTCATGAACAATCCAGACAATCGTTAGTCTCCTGCATTTGAACATGAGTTGGTACAAATTTTTTTTTTAATCATCCAAATCATATTCATGCACTGTTATCCATTTTAGCAAATTTGTCTTAAGATTACCTCTCTAGTAAAGAATTTAGAAGATGAAAGATTTTTTTTTTTTTTTTTGACAGAAAAATAGAAACACATCATCAATGACTTTGTATATGACAATTAAAATGTTGTACATACATATTCATTTAATAGGCCCCATAAAAATATCAGAACACATCTATCATATAGTCTGGAAAGGACGTCAACAAAATAACATAACAAAAAGGCCCCCAACTGCTAGATGCAGACACCTTTCGTGGTAAACCAACACAAACCCCACAATACCAAAACTCTGAAGCAGGGCTGCTTGAATCCAAACTGCTCTAATGACTATATGTATCTGTCATGAAAACTTCAACTCATCCTCCACCACAACCCAACACCTACTCTGGAAGAAGAGATGAGTAGCACCCAACTGCATTCCTTACTTCTTGAACTTCAGTCAAGATGAATTGCTCAAAGACCCATAAGATCCCGCATGAAATAGCTCTTAACTTCCTGTGGCATCTCAGTTTTCAGATAAACCCCATTTTTGTTAGTTGAGCTCCCAACATGAGAGATTCAATCTTCATATAAGATGCAATTTGAGGGTGAAAACCCACCCCCAAATGGTAGTTGTGATGTAGTAGGCCCTAATCCTATCAAAACCATAACTTTTAGGGTTTACCTATGGACCTGGTTCACCTTGTGTGTTGACTATTGAAATTGTTTCAATTATAACATATGTCGGGTGTGGTTTGAAAATGACCCTAATTAGACCATCCTGACCATCCATTCATCGGCTTTCAAACCAACGGTAGATAACATAAATGATTAGCTAACACTCGGTCAACAAAACTACAGTGAAATGATGGCAAGGATCACCCTCCATTTTTAGCCTTCTCATAAATCAGGCTGACCCACTCAATAGGTAGGTCATACCAGATAATAGAGTTAAACCCTAGGTTGTCCATTATTTCAAACATTGGAACCATGTGATGACCGAATATAAGTATAATTTTTTATGACAGGAGATCTTCATGGTGGGGCCTACTGTTTTCATGTTATTGATTTCTTACACTAGTAAGAAAGTCAATGGAAAAGATGGCACGGTACGACAAGTATTGATACCTTACCCTCTCGGTGATCCATTGTTGCATGTGTGTTTTTTTATGATAAACTTTTTCTACATATGCAAGAAGAATCAATTTATACTTTGGCAAAAGCTGATAGTTAATAGGCATACACTAGCTCATTGTACACGTGGCATGCATATAAATAAAACTATAGGCCTACTACACATGTGCAGTAAGCCAAAAATTAGATTGACGGAACGACCTAGTCAGTGATTGGGACATCTGTTTGTTGAATTAAGGCCATTGAATGTTTTTTTTTTTTTTTTCATTTAAATGGTCCATCAATCATCCATTATGGAATTTAGTTCAATGTAATATTTGTTTGAAGGTTATATACAGTGGGGACAGAAATTAGATCAATTTAGTATTCACTATACCAAAATTGTTTATCAGGAACAATTGGTACTTTGGTTCAAGTACAATTTTAAATCGTTTCTAAGTGCACATGGTTCTAAACCGTTTTTGGCTTACTGCAAATGTGCAGTAGGTCTATGGTTTTATTTACATGCATGCCACGTGTACAATGAGCTAGTGTTTGCCTATTAAATTATTATATAAACGATGATATCACTTGGTGTAAAAGGTCGATGTAGGCAATCACTATATGTATGGTTAGATCTACACCATTCATCCAATTTGTATAGACAAAATATATCAAAACTTCAAGAATCTGAATGATTCGATTATTTGATAGGCCACCTTGATCATAGTAGTATAATAGATCTAATACTAAGCTCGAATCATATTGAAATTCTTGAATTTGTGAGATTCTTCTACCATGTCTATCCTTTTTTCCAGCTCATGTTTGGACATGAGCTAAAAAATAAAGCAGATTATAAAAAATAAATAATAAATAAAAAAATATTTAAAAAAACTTCATGTTTATTTAGGTGCCCAAAAATGAAGCACATATAAGTATAAGTCTCTCCTAAACCACACCACAAAACCAGTAGGAATGGAAATGTCCACCATTGCACTTTGATTGGCCCACATCATCACAGTGCATTTTGTAAGGTCATTCCCACGAGGACGACCAGAAAACCACAAATATAAACCTCTGTGGGTGGATCCCTGTGGAGCCCACCGTGATGTGTGGTCATTCATCCATTTTGACAGCTTATTTTTGGGCATGATATAAGAAAGAAGTGGATCAAATCTCTTATAGACTACACCATAGGAAACAATGGTGATGGACTATTAAATACTTCGTGTGCACTGCAAAAGTTTTGGATCAAGCTGATATTTATTTTGGATCAAGTTAGATGTTTGTGAGGTCCCTTCATCCAAAGGCCTTGTGACTTTATCAATAGGTTATATGAAGAACAAAAATTCCAGTGGCTCATAAGAAGTTTTTAACGGTATGCATTTAATCATCACATTTTCCTATAGTGTGGTCTACCTGAGATATGAATCAACGTGGTTCATTTTTTGTTATCGTTTCCTAAAATCATCTTTCAAAATGGATGGATGAGATGAATGTAAGGCGCACACATCAAAGTGGGACCCATAGTCAATGTTCCACTGAATCACGCCCCTCCCTCTTGCCCACTAGTATAGCATGCGTTGGAGATCCAAGCCAGTCTCCTCGCAATTGGGATTCTCTATTTGTCACAAATAGGAAATTTTTATTTTTCTGCATTGGTTTAGGTCATCATTGATATTACCATAACATCATAAAATGCAGTGTGATGATGTGGCACAATCAAATTGCAAGAAACAAAAATTTATAAACAAAAATCCTATTTGGGACAAGTAGAAGAATCACGATTCTCTACGTATGTCATACCTTTAGCATGACCGTACGCCAAAAACATGGGCGGTTAGTAAAAAATAAAAATAAAAATCCAACCATGAAAAAATAAAATCTACGTACACGTGTGGTTCACTTGATGAGTGTACATCCTTACCTTTTTAATCATACAGCTAGTGCATAGTGCTAACTGCCTCATGAGTGGCCAAGTCTCTAACACGTGTACACCATGTATGGATCCCTGGCACGTATTGATTGGAACTGGATTTATTTTCATTTTCAAAGTAAAAAGAACCAAATTTCCAGCGGCTAAAATGATTAAATTTTAAATAATTTATTTGTTGTGTATCACCAAACAAGTTAAGATTCATTCTAATAAAGGGTTTAAATCATTGAAAGCTGATAAGAATTCAAAGAATAAAACCCCAAAGCATTACATTATAACATGTTGGGATGCATTGGCATGGGTTGATTCCCACGGGCTGTGGGTCTCTGACCGTGAGGCCTGCTATGATGTATGTTCCTTCCATGGTTGTTGTCCGTCCATTTTGAAATCTCATTTTAAGACATGATCCAAAAAAATAAAGAATATCCAAATTGTGGAAAAAACCCATGAGTAACAGTGATGATTGACCATTGATTCTTTTTTTTTTTTAATTATTATTATTATTTTAAAGATAGTAAGTGAGAAATACTTTCTTATTATTTATGTAGGAAAAAGCATAAAAGGATACAACAAATCAGGCAAATCCTAATATAAAAGAAGGAAAATGAAGAAGAAGCAATTCACACCCCCGACACAAAGGAGCAAAAGGGAAGACAAAAAGGGAGGAGGGAAACGTGGAGGAAGGTCACTAAATGGGTAAAGCCCACAGCCTAGGCCAGACACGATATAAGATCAGTTAGCTCAGTTTCAGTGATGAAGGTAGAAGTGGAGTGTATGTGAATGACTGTTGGCCTAGAGAGTATGGTCCACAAATGGTAGAAGATGAAGCGAAATAGTGAAGTCTCATAGGGAACATGTGCATCTCCCAAGAGGAGGACATCGGGCCTTTGAAGGCTCCTAGACTTTGTTGGTTGTCCACGAGCATGCTAGTCCCTGCAAATTGATCAGAACAAAATATAGGTAAGGCAAAGAATAAGATTTGCAAGCATTTTACACATTATAATAAGAGGCAATTCCTATTACAGAAATAGCATTGGGAGAATAGCAAAGGAGCACATCCCTAGATGCAAAGATCTTTACGCAGGCGGGTTGAAGCAAGAGCAGTTTAGACCGCTGGATAGGCAAGCAAGTGGGAGACCAACCCATGGAAAAGTCAGTAGGAAAATCCCAAGCAACAGAAACATTGTTAGGGGCCTTTACTACAATAGGACCAATAAAAACTCTCTCTACACTACAAAATTTTTTAATATGATATTTGTGTGGTCCTTTCATCCATGTCCTTTTTACCTTATCAACTGGTTGGATGAAAAATAAACATTTCAATGGCCCCAAGAAGTTTTTAATGATCTGGGTACTCAATCACCACTGTTTCCTGTTGTGTGGTCCACTTAAGATATGGATCTATTTCATTTTTGCTATCATTTTTTAAAATGAGCTGTCAAAATGGATGGACAGCATGGATGTAAGGCACATACAGCATGCCGGCCCCACTTAGGTAGATCCAATGACCCAAGCCACACAAGAAGAGGACTTTACCATGATGTCTGTGTTTAATCTATGTCATTTATCTTTTTTTCCAGTTAAATCTTCTTGGGCCGGCCCACATGAGTTTTGGATCTGCCTCAATTTTTAGGCTCGTATCCAAATATCATTTGGGAAAATCAGATAGACAGTGAATTTCTCACATACATCATGGTGGGCCCCACCACACACACTGTAGTGGGATTTCACCACCTATGGATACTCGATCCCTAGATCAGGTGTTGAAACTCCTGTCTACCACCGGAGCAAAAGTAAAGATCCAATGCCTGCAACACCCTCACCCAATCAGATGGAGTTTCCTGCAATACGCTCGATGAAGTCCACTGCAATTTTCGTGTAAAATCTAGGCCATTCATAAGTTTTAATAACCCTTGTTAAGATGAGAGCCCAAAAATAAAACAGAAATACAAGACCCAAGTAAGCCACACTACAGCAACCAGTAGAAATGGAAATATCCACCATTGAAATGTTCTTCCTGAGCTCACCATCATGTTATATGCCATTCAACGTATTTCTAATGTCATTCCCACGAGGATGAAGGAAAAACTACAAATATAATCTAATCAAAAACCTCTGTCGGCCCAAAGTTTCAATGGTACTGGGTGCTTAATTCCCACTGTTTCATGTGGTGTGGCCCACTTGGGTCTTGTATCTGCCTCATTTTTTGGATCTGATCCTAAAATGAGCTGCAGAAACTTGTTGAAAGAGTGGATTTCATACTGACATTACGGTGGGCCCCACATGACTTTGTGTTGCAGGAAGTTGCTCCCTCTTGTCACCGGCATAGCACGTGTTGGAGATCTGGGCCATTCCTCAATTAGTGCTCATACTTTTAACATGCAAATTAACATTGGCAGTTAGATAAAAACAAAATGTCCAACCATGATATATATATGCGCGCGTGTGTGTGTGGGGTTCACTCGAGGAGTGTACATCCTTACCTTTTTGAATTATATATACATATAGCTGGTGCGCAGGGCTAACTGCCTCGTGAATGGAAGCAGTTAGCTGGGGTCAAAGATCCGTGGGCTCCACCATGACGTATGTGTTCTATCCACGCTCTCCATTCATTTTTTATTTTTATTTTTCCAGCTCATTATAAGGCATGAGTCCAGAAATAAGGTAGATCGAAATCACAAGTGGACCACGCCACATGAATTAGTTGGGATTAAATGTTCTTGGTTAAAAACTTCTTGGGAGCCAAAGTTTTGGATTTTGTTTTCCCTTCATCCAGCTGTGTGACCTTCTCAACATCTGGATGGCAAACAAACATTACAATGGGTCATAAGAAGCTTTTAATGGTGGAGGTTCAATCAACATTATTTTCCTAAAGCATGGTCTACCTGAAATTTAAATCTGCCTTATTTTTTGGGCTCGTGCCTTAAAATGAGCCGGCAAAATGGGCATGGTGGGTTGCACACGAAGGTTTGACACCATCGAAACCACGTCCTGAATAAATGGCCTAGGTCTCTGATATGTATGCCCCATGTACTGATCTCTAACCACGTATTCCACTCTTTACAGGAAGATAGCAAGAGGCCCTCATTGACGTAATTGGGTTTATTTTACTTGTCCACAACTGTTTATGCCATAGGGCTCTACTTGGATTTTAAATTCCTTAAAAGTATATCATATTTCAATATTTCAATCCTTTAATTACACAGAAAAATAAAAAATAAAACCATTTTTCAATGGTTTAAATGATAGACACAAGTTTCTGACTCATCCTAATAAACGGTTTGGATCAACGGATGGTGATAGGAATTCAGAGGATGGGATGCATTCAAGAGCCCTCCAACACCAACATCTGTGCTAGAAGAGCTCTGTGGGGCCTACCTAGATGTATGCATTTTAATGTTTTTTTTGCTAGAATATTCTACGGTACAGTGCAAGAATTAAAGTAGATACAAATTTCAGGTGGACCACACGAATTGAAATACCACCATTAAAAGCTTCTAAGGGCCGCAAAATTTTCGGATCAAGTTGATATTTGTATTTTACTTTCATCTATGTCAGTGTAACCTTATCAATCACGTTGAATAATAAATAAATATTACTGTGGACCTTGGGAAGTTTTTAACGGTAATGAACACTGTTTCTTGTGGTGTGGTCTACCGAAGATATATCTACATTTTTTTTTTTTGGGCCATTCCTTGAAATGATCTGGCAAAACTGATGGACAGTGCGGATGTATACACATGCATCCAGGTGGTACCCATGGTCAGGGCGTCGTACCTAATCCCTCTTTTAACTTTATCATCACTCATCAGGTGAACCCGAGAGAGTTTTTAACCGTTGAAGTTCAATCATAACAAGTGTGGTATTCCTGAGATATACACCTTTTTATTTTTTAGACTCACCCCCTAAAATAATCTGATGAAATGGATGGACGGCAGAGATAAAACACATACATCACGACTCGGATTCGGTAGTGATCCATCCAGTACTCCGTTGGTGCTGGTCGGTGCCATATTGATATCTATCGATTTCTTGTCTTTACAAGATGCGATTCGGTATCTTCAAGCGCCAAACACAATCACACCGAATGTAGTCAACGTCCTACGTGTCTCAGATCCAAGACGTTCATCAGATAGTAACTTACTTCATTTACCTTAATATAGAAACCAAGAGAGTCGTTCATCATGTGGGTCACACATGCACATTGATTCTAAACCACCGTTTCATTTTCATAAACGTCAATTTACAAACATGGAGGCCCACCTTATTCTTCGACCAGTTGATTCTACGGCTAAAAACACGCATCGTGCAAACCACCTAATGAACAGTCCGGATGATCCACATGTGTGTTCAAACTGGCACATGTCATTCATTTATGTTTGGCACGTGAAGAATTAGATTGAGTTCGTGTGCGCTGCTGCTAACGGCTGTAAACGTCACTTTAATGAAAGGCCCACCGAGTGCAACGTTGGAGCAAACAACCTCCTTGGATTTTAGTAGAGCAGTCGTGATCATGTGGGCCACTTGATGTTGACAGTCTGTCCGGTTGACATGCGCAGGTATCCATCCCATACACAAAACCATGCATGCATGCGTACGTGGACATGAACAGGACGCAGATTGTCTACATGGGCTAAGTGGAGCCCAAAGTGATGTTGACGAGAAATCCACCCCGTCCATCCATTTTTCAAGATATTTTTAGGACATATTTCTGAAAACGAGGTAGATCGAAAACTCAAGTTGGCAACATGATATGAAAATGTAAAGAGGGAAATTCCTACCGTTGATACATTCTCAGGATTTATTGTGATGTTTATATGCCATCTAAACCATTCACATGGTCACTCCCAATGGGATGAACTGAAAACATAAAAATACTAGTCTGATCTAGAATTTTTGTGGCCACATGAATGTTTCAAAAGTGGACGTTCGTTTGATCCTCACTGTTTCCTATCGATGTAGCCTATGCTAATTTTGAGTCTACCTCTTTTTTTTGTTCATGTGTTTAATACGAGCTGGAAAAACGGATGGATGGGTGGATTTATCAAGACATCATGGTGGGCCCCACATATCTTCAGACGACTGAAAAGAGTTGCAGGCAATCCACGTCTGATTGAACATATGAATATCACATGAGCATGCATGTCCTCACTTCAACATACATGAACATACGCGTTAGGTACGTGTACTCCATCATCCATCATTTTGACTGAACGAACAAGCTACAAACGTAGGCATGGCTCACATGACATGAACCCACAGGAGACACATGCAGTACCCCTATGAACGAATGCTATCATAGGAGCGGTCTTTAGGGTTGAAGCATCAGAGGATTCAATTGAAGCCTTCTGTTTTATTTAAAATATTAATAAATTAATATTCCTTAAAAATAATAATTATATATAATTTTAAAAAATTATTAAAAAAGGTACATTAGACTAGTATTTAGTCACCGGAGAAGGTTTTTACCAACTACTAAGAACAGTTTGATGAGCACATGATAAAAAATAAATAAACGGTATCATAGTTCATATTGGTCAGCTCCGATGCCAATATCATATCAGCCGATATATTGATAGAGGCCGATAAACCAACCGTATCAACAAACATTTTTTTTTTATATAAAAACTCAAAATATTAAGTCTAATTTTATCTTTTTGGATTATTTTTTTTTACTGGATACAAGCTCCCTAAAATAAAATGAAATAATTGAACAAAATGATAACAAGGAATATATTCATAATAAAAGTCAAATATCATAATATATTGAGATCTAGTGGAATATATTAAGATTTAATTTAAAACATAACCAAAGCTAATTTATTAGTTAAAGAACTCAGGATTGAAAGATTCTTAGTACTTATCGTTTATTTAAAGTCCACTCTTTTTAACCTTTTGAAACGCAAAATTATTAATTAATTTTATATAGTCAAATTTGTTAGCTAAATCTTTTTCTGATAATATGGTCAATTCACTTAATCTTTCTTGTGACATAGTTAATCATGCTTAGAATTTTATTAATTTAAGTTTCAAAAAATTCATTTTTGTATAAACAACTATTATAGGTATTGTCAATAATATTAAATAAGTTATGTATGCATTTGAAAAGAATTTAGTTTTCTTTATATAAGTGTACCAATTGCAATTTTTATATCTATTGATAAAACTTCTCCTAAAACTTTTAATTCTGAAAACAAATTTAAAATATTGATATAAAAAAATACCTTTTTTTTTTCTTTTTAGAAATCAAGGTTAAGAAAATATTTTTTCAAATCAATATCATTTAATAATTTTAATTTTTTAAATCAAATAAAAAATCAAAAATATCTTCACAGGCTTTAAATTGTTCAAACCTACTATGAATAAAAGAGATGAATTGATACCTACTATGAATTTAAGAGATGAATTGATCTACTATATATGATTTTAATTTTTTTAAAATCAAATGTTTCTATGTATTTTACATTTTTCACAAAATACCGATTTTATTTTTATTTTAATTAATTGCACTATTTTTAGAAGAAATCGTATCTAATTCAAAACTATTTTCTCTATAATTTTAAAAATATATAATAAGACCCTTTAATTTATCTATAACAACGATCAATTTGTGTATCTTTACTTTATAAGTTCTTACTAATTGTATTAACAACAAATAATATGTTATACCATATGGTCATGCCTAACAAATACTTAAAATTTTTCATATCATTTGTCACTAAACTTTCAACTTAACTTCTTGTTTTGGCATCTTCTTTAGTTTTTGCTGATTGAAATAAAGCATATCTTATTTCTGATATTTAGTATATTATTGCTTTAACACTTTCAATATGACTTTCCTAACGTGTTTATGATAATGATTTAAAAATTAATATGAAAGTTTTTCTTGTAAACTTTTCTACCACTTTGTGAAAGAAAAAAATACTAAAAATATATGTTGTATCATTCTAAAAAAGAAAAGAAAAGAAAAAAGAGATAAAACTTTGGTACAAGAGTTTACCATATCAATAAGTATTGGCTTAAGGTTATAAGAACCACATAATGTATAGAAGCCTATAGGATTTATATCTAATAGCTTTTTTTATATACATTTTTTTTCCCTTTCATGTTAGATTCATTGTCGTATCCTTGCATTCTTACATCATTAATATCAAGTCCAAGTTTTTTTTATATATATTTATAAATTTATTAAAAAGTATTTGTCTAGAGATATTATTAAAAATTCTATAAAATACTCTTTTATTTTTACTAGATTTGTTAAAACATTTACACATCGTAATATGAGAGTCATTTATTCTTTATGATTTGCATCGTGAGTATAATCGAGTATAATTGAAAAGTATTTTACTTAATTTTTATAATTATTATATCATTTTTGCTTCACACACTAGCATATGTATTAAAGCATTTTGCATATTGTATCCAAAATAATGATTATTTGCTTCACCATATTGGATACGTTAACCATGTTCTTCCATTAATGAGTTAAATTCTGAAATCATTTCAATTAAATTCAAAAAAGTTTTATTATTATTTTCATAAATCCTTTCATTTCTTCTATGAAATATAAAATTATTTATAAAAAAAAATTTCACAATAACAATAATTCTCATTAGTACTTTTTTTTTAATGCCCCTTTTCTTTGTTGATTTGATCTTGAACATTTGCATCAATTATCTTGTTTTTATTAATCTTGTTCCAAATCAACCCAAGCATTCATTTTAGTAATATGTGTATTTGTTGTTTAAGCTTTTTTTTTTCTCCCGTTGCTTATCACCTCCTTAGCAACCAGCAATCTGATTCTGTTTCTATTAGCCCCCATGGTGCGGTGGAGACATTGGATCGTCTTTTCTGCTAAGGTAATATAGCCTCTCGTGTCTGGGAATTCTTCAGCACTCTCTTTAATATTCCTTTTATTCAAGATCAGACTATCCTTCCCAGATTCTTGATTTGGACGTCTTCTGCTAGCCTTGGAACCTCCTCTGCCATTCTCATGGGCCTCCTCCCTAGCTTAGTTATTTGGGAGCTTTAGTTTAATAGAAATGATGCAAGATTTGAGGGGCGCTATGTCAGCCAGTAAGATCATCTTCAGAGTTTCTCATTGGCTTCATGAAATTGGCTCCTCCATTCTAATCTCGAACAGTCCATCCATCATCGAGTTCGCTCACCTCAACTCCCTACAAATTTGCGGTTCGACCCCTCCTTCCCGTCCCAAACCGTTTATCGTGAGATGGACCAAACCCCCAATGGACTGGTTAAAGCTTAATGTTGATGGGTCTTCGCGAGGGAATCCAAGTGCTAGTGGCGGAGGAGGAGTGTGCCGGGATCACTTCAGTAACCTTATTTTTGCCTTCCCCAAGTTTTATGGAACTACCTCAAACATGATGACTGAAGCCCAAGCAATGCTTGACAGGTTAAACATCTGCTCCAGCATAGGTCTTGCCAACATTGTGGTGGAGTCCGATTCCAAGCTCATTTTCGTAGCGGCTGAGGCATTCTCTTCTTCTATTCCTTGAAAAATCTGGTATATCATGAGGAATATTCGGGCCAAAATTCCTAGCCTGAATTTGTCCTTCTCTCACATTTTCCGCAAAGGTAATGCCGTAGTTGATGCCCTTGCGAGACTAGCTAGTGATGAGTACCCGGACAATACCTTCAGAAGTTGTGCCTCTCTTTCTAGATACGTTCGAGGTGAGCTTATTCTAAACAATATGGGCTTGAGTTCTATTAGATTTCCTTGACCGTACCTCCCCTAACCTTTTCTATTGGGTCAGCTTAATGATAGTCTTGCATATGGTCCTTGTGGGACCCCTTTGAGTCCTTTTCTCTGTTTTGTGCGTTTACACGATTGGTGTGGTCCTCTCCCTTTTTGTAGGGACCCACCCAAAAGACTGTAAATTCTGTTGATTAATAAAAGTCTCAGTTTTAAAAAAAGAAGAAGCTTTTTTTCCCCTTTTCTTTTCTTTCTGTTAGCTTGTTAGTAGACCGCACTATCAATTCACACTTCACTGTTAGCCACCCTTACTAAGGATCGAAACAAAGACCTCAATTTTGAAACGAGGTATCTTTCACTCAGTTCACACTTCACTGTTAGGGCTAACTATTTTACGGTATATATTGACATGTACACCCTATAATAAACCCTAAAGGTTAGAAATACTCTCTCATAAGGTGAGTATATTGAAGACCTAGCCCTTAGGGCCATTTGCACAATTTCTAAAACTATATAAAGCATCATTTGGGCACCCCATCTCTCCATACAATTTTTTTTCAAGAATGAAAGAAAGAAAGAGAGAATGAGGGAGTTCTTGTGAGGGAGATCTTGGAGTGTTCTTGATAGACTCCCTTCGATCAAGACCTAACTTTGACATTCTCCTTTATTAAATCCATTCCACTTACGATTGAGAGGTAAGAAACGAACCCTACTTCCTAACCTACGCTTTTTCTTTGTTGAATTGCATGAATCTCACCTAGTTGCTTTGAGATTGGTGTAGGAATTATTTTTCTCCAAATCTTTAATCCTAGGAGCTCAAAATCGAAGATTCCTTCTTAAAGGTGCGAACCATTATTTCTAGATTATCATTTATCGATCCTTGAGAGTTTCATTGGTTTTTGATATAATATATGCTATTAGTTGGATATGGATGCTCACATGTTTGATCAAATGCCTAAGTGGTGAAACGTGTTGCTTTGTCGATACTCATATGCTTAACTTAATGTTTAAGTGATTATATATATTACTTTATGCATGCTCACATGTTTAATTTAATGCTTTAGTGAACGTAATACCTTATGGATGCTTACATGTTTGATAAAATGTCTAAGTAGTTGTATAGTACAACCTATGCTATAATTGTATGATGTAATGTTTAGTCCATAATAATACTTATGATTGTTACGATACTGGGTCAGTTGGCTAATAGCTTAAACTAAAGGGGTGACCCAAGTTAGGGAGGCCACCCTATGCTTGTTCAATCGAACCAGATAAATCACGGATGACTAATAGTAGCTAGATTACATGAAACGCTTGCACTCAATGCAGTTGTGTTGGGGTTCTCCCATGTCAATCAAGTTAGTCCGCTAGCTGATTAATTATGTGTGTTCACAATGTATAACACGACTAAATTGAATCTAAGATACCCCATTCCTAATTGATGATCCATTCATAACTGTTGGTGTGATACGATCCCACTAAAACTCATGAGCTGGGCATGATGGTATGGGACACTATATCCGATCTATCGGCCGATGATGAGTTACGAGCCTCCCCACAGTGACCAATGAGCATTAATGGAGGTGATAAATCATTGTTTGAGCGGCCCTCATTAAATTACCTAGCCGATAGTTTTGTGCTGAAGTACCGTTCAAATGATCAGGGCATAAATGGAATTAAGTGACGAGTCATTTTCTTTTGTGGTGATTTTATTTTATGTGATAAGTCCGTACCTTAGAACTGAGTGATCATACTCGGTGTTTAAGTGATGACTAATAACGAGCTGATTTTTATATACATTTAAGTATTATGCTACACATTTAGAATTGTCGATTTATGAAATAAACGAGTGATATCTAAATTTAGATCAAGGAACATTAGTGAGGAGCCAATACGTGTAATAATAGCCAAGTGATCTGGATAACGACTTGTGATATAACGTCGATATCCTGGCTTCACCAATATACTGGATGAATGAAATTTAATAATTAATTGACTAACATATGCATCAATTATATTGCATTAAATACAATGTTGCAATTTGGCGTTCAAGTTGTGTGATGAGGGAATGTTGCCAGTTACAAAATATGCGTTAAAGTCGCTTGTAAGATAGTATTGAATTATGTGGTGTATGCATCATTTTATAATCTCATTTATACATTTAACAAAGTATTTAAGAAATGTTTGATGTCTTGTTTATCATTAATTGTACTAATTAAGTTGATTACATGTGTAACTTATAATTAATAGAACCATGGAGTTACCTACTCACTTCCACTCAGGACGGTGTTTTAAGACACCAATCAGGTAATATTATTGATGCAAGTACTGGTGAGTCCTCATACGAGTATGTATATATCGGTATGTGTCACCGTCATTATGTTTTGAAAGATAGGGTGAAAATGAAAAATTTTACACTTTAATCATTTTTGGTATGTACATTGTGGCTTATATAATCTCCATTTTGAACAATCACTACTATTTGAATTGTATTTTGCTCTTAGTCCTATATTTCTGTAAATTTATAAAAATAAAATAATCTTTATTGATTCAACTCTAAAGTCTAAATCAAAATTAAAATAATCTCTATTGATTCAACTTCAAATTTAAAATTCTAACTCAATACCAAAATGACAAAACCCCAAACCCCAAACAAAAATATTTTTTTTTGTTAATTATTAAACTCCAAAACACAAAATGACAAAATCCTAAATCAAAATAATATCTATTGATTCAACTACAAAACTCAAAATCTCAAAACGGTAAAATTTCAAACCAAAATATCTCTATTTATTTGTTCAACTCCAAAATATAAAATATTAAAATGGCAAAACTCAAAGACTAAAGCCTAAACTAAAATAATCTTTATTAATTGATTTAAATATAAAATCCTAAATCCTAGAAAAAAAAAAAAAAAAAAAACTTAAACCAAAATTAATTTCTCAAACTAAAATAGAAAATCTCAAAGAATGTTAAAGAACTTACCTAAAAAATGTCGTAAGACATTATTTGCAGATAAAAAAAGATTTGTAGAAGAGTGAGAGCCTAAAAGGGCCAGAGGAGACTTGTGATTGTAAATTTTTAGCGGTTTAAGAAGATTATTGAGTTTATTCTTTGTTCTGTGGAGTGCTGCTGAGAGGGGTAAAAGATCAGGAGAGAGTAAGAAGTGGAAACTGTGAACCGTTTGGGTAGAATTTTATGGCATAAGCATTAATTTTTTTTTACAGCATATAGGATGTATGAAAAGTAACTTTAATATATATATATATATATATATGAGGCCTCACGCGACAGGCGGCCTTAGGAGACTGCCTAAGCTAATTAGCGATTAAGTCAAGCCTGACTACCATATACATTGATATGTGTTAATATAATACATTCTTATGAAAGTTTGGACAAATATGCTCTGTCAGACACAAGTTAGAGCCAATATGGTATATATGCGAGAGATTCAACCTTTTCATTTGGTGGTCATAGTATTCAATAATGGAGGCAAATAGGGAGAATTGGGAGTAAATGGCATTTGAGGTGTGTTTAAATGAGAATAAATGTATGAAAATAAAATTAAATAGAAGTAAATGGACACATAAATGAAATCCTTTATTTAAGAGAGGATTTAAAAGTAAACGATGGTGAAATACCTTTTTGAGCACCCTTTGACAGTCGCGTGAGTAAACAAAGGTGTCATGGTGCACATATATCAAATTACATGGATTTTCTACCATAACACGTGAAAGCTTAGTGGAGCTTCGAATTATGACTAAGTTCTAGAGAGAGAGAGAGAGGAGGGGGTGAATAGGACTATTTAAAAATATTTATCAATTGAGTACAATTAACACTTAGGCTTCCAAGCCAAGTGAGTCCAAGAGTTGCTAGTCTACGATAAGATATGTAAAATATAAATTGTGTGTGCTATAATTTAAGTACTTAACATATATTTTAATCATACACACATATAAATTTAACACATTCAATCACAAGCAAGAATAGACGTACATCCATATAAGCAATTGTAAATACAATGATGTATAATAATTCGGTTATTTGCATACTCCATTCCTGACGACGTCGCACTCTCCTCGAGTGTACTAGATTTCACTATCTTAAGATTTTTTAAAAAATAAATTTACTTCTAATATTTACAATTATACACTCCCGCCAGATGCTTACACAAGGTCTTAATAACGCATATTCCTAATAGAGGCCTACACAAAGACTTAACAAACTTACAGTCTCGTTGGAAGCCTACATAAGGACTTACAAACATACACTCATGTGAGAGGCCTATACAAGGACTTTTTCAAGTTTGAGTTATAAACTCTATACTCAATCCTATATAAGGAAAGAGTATATGGAATCTAAATCGACAACCTTACTTGTCGGATTGAGCCTCATTGCAGCGCCTTGCTTGAGATATATATTTACTTTTTAAATTCACTTTTTATATGCTCCCCCGATGTTTAAAGTCAATATTCTTTCACTTCATTAAATCAACTACCAGCAATGATTTTCTTATGAGATGCTAAGGTAATGAGAGTTGAGTTGAATCTCCTACAACTAATGATTTTTGGTTAGTTCCTATTAGGTACTCACCTATATGGATACCATAGAGGTTGATAGACATTAGGATTCACCTATAGGTTTGATATGTTTAAAACACCAAAATCGATCTTTTACATAAAGATCTGGTTTATATATATATATATATATAAGGCTCCAATAGATCTATAATGACTATATTCGATCGATCGAGCGACCCCTTCGATCGATCAAAATTAGTTCAATAAAGAGGCAGAAAGCTTGCTCGATACTTTTGCACTTTTTCGATTGATTGAGCTTGACATGTCAATTGTTCAAAATTTTTACAAAACATGCTAAAAAATTCACTAGATGTTTTGGCACAAATTCGATCGACTCGAGCGAAGGGCCTTCGATCGATCAATTTTGATCAGGGATTCCCTCAATTAATCAATGGTTAATTAAACTTGCGCATTTGATTTTCTTTCTTTTATACATGATAGCTAGCACAAACCTGATGATCGAGGATTTTTCTATATGAATCAAGTCATCTAAGATATTTTGTTTTAAAACTAAAATAGTTTAGGGCTAGGCTTAGCAAGGCACATTATATTTTACTTATTGTTTTCAGTCTTGTTGCTTCAAGTTTTTGAGTCTTTGATCTTTAATGTCTTTTTACGAAGTCCCAACCAACTCAAGACACTCTAGTTCACGCCATTGACAAAACTAAGGCACTAACAATATCTACCATACACGTGACACATTGGTAATACTTCGAAACAAATCAATTATCAGATACATTACTAATATCACACCAATAGAATGATATAAACCATCCAAAGATTAGTCATTTAAATGGATAGTCAAAAAATAATGGTAAGTTACTTATTTGTATTCCTTACATTTGCGGTCCACCCGAGGCTGAAAAATTTCTCATTTTTTGGCATATATATATATATATCATTTGTATATACATTCAAACAACTGATGGTCATATTTTTTTATATTGAGAAATAGAAGAAGTTATACAAGGGTTTTATTAGTTCTTCACACACACACACACACACACACACACACACAAAGGGAAATGGTACTATAAGGTTCCCATGAGATCAAGCTCTGTGGGCCCCATTGTGATGTGTGTCGATCATCAACACCGTGCATTTGATGGGTCCCCTTTAGGTTATGGGATATACCAAAAATCAGTCATATACGGAACTCAGATGGGCCATATATCTAAAACCATGTGAAGACATGCGCAAAACTAATAAAAGTACTTGGTGGGGCACACCTGAGTTTTGAATGCGGCTGAAATTTGGCCTGACTCCTCATCCAAGTGGGACACACATAATGGATGAACTAGATATGTGAACCACATCTCAATGGGCCCAATAAATAATTATGAATGTTTTAATGAGAGGCTAACCCTACTCAACTATTGTATGTGGTGTGGCCCACCCAAGTCATAGATTGACTTGATTTTTAAGTCTGTGGCCTACTAATGAATGGTGCATCTAATTGATGGGGTAGATGTTCGACACACATCATAGTGGAGCCCACATAGCTCTAACTTATGGGAACTTCCTATGAGGTCAACCTCATAGTACCATTTCCCAACCATATATATATATATAGGATATTAAAGAAAATTAAGGATATCATATATGTACTTATGAATATATTGAAAAATTTTCAATGTATTTCAATTTCTCACATTTTTATCCATTTAAACAGAATATTTGGGTTTCAAATGTATTTCATTTACTCTCATCAAAATGCAATTGAGTAAGCCATTTTCTCTCAAGTCATTTACCACTAATTTCTTTTCATATTTTACCTTCATTTACAAACTCGTAAAAATGAGTGTAGTCAACTTCATGGGAAGCTCAAATCCTATGCATGTATGATATATTGAGATGCATGCTGCATGTAGATGAGGACTCTTTATATGTGGGTGTAGAAACCACTTTCATTCTAAGACATGTATACATATCTCTCTCATGTGTGCAAAGTGATTTATTGTGTACAAAGCTATACTGTTGGGCCAATTTTACCCCCACAATTAATCAAGCAATAACACAAACTTATTATTGTAAAAGAAAAATGGGATGTGTTTAACCAAAGGAACTTTGGTAATTTCAATTCTCTCGGTAGCCACCTTCAATATCTATTATGATGTTCAGTTCATATATATGCATAGATGTTGAGACTCAAATATTGCATAATTTTTTCCATTTACATATTGGTTTTATAAACATGAATCAGTTTAATGTTTTATTTTAATCATGTATGTGTTGCAAGGTGAATTTAAAAGCTTGGATTGAAAAATGGTGCTAAAAAGTATGGATTTGATGATCAAGAATCGCCAATGTAAGAGATGGATCTTAGGAGTTCAAGATTGAAGAATTTAGGTGTCAAAGATCTAAGAAAATCAAGTGAGGAATGAAGAGAATCGAAAATTTGAAATGAAGAATCCTGAAATTGTCCTGAAAAATGTATTCTGAAGTTCTGAAGTCTATTTTAAAAAAGTATGCAGTGAAAAATCTGTTTTAACAAAACTGTGTCATGAGTAGTCTATTTTAGAAAACTGCATAAATTTGAGGCGGTTTCTAGAGTTTTTCAACTTTGTACAAAAATTGAAATTCTCCACTTTTAAATAGGGCTTCCTAGGGCATTCCTAAGCATCATTCAAGGCATCCTGAAGCAAGAATTAGAATTTTTAAAGAGTTTTTAATATTATTAAAGTTTTATAAGTCGTTTTATATATATATATATATATATATATATATATATATATATATATATATATATATATATATATGTATCTTTTCTATTTGCATTTATTTATTTCTTCTTATTGTTTTTATTTTTGCAATTTAATTATATTTTTCTAGTGTCCTTTAGCCCAAGCTAAAAGGGAAGTACATGGGTTTAATAATTCTTTAAGTTTTGATGATTGATTTTTTTAATGATGAGAAGAATAGTATATGCACGTTATCTTTTGTTTAGGTTTTATTTTTTATCTTCTTGTGATATTCATATGTTTCCATTATATGAGTTCTACATTGATGGATAGGCTTATCCTAGATCAATTAGATTTCCTATAACATCCTGAATTTTCACAATTTTAAATTTTTAAAAATCCTTAATTTTTTTAATTAACTTATATTATCACTTACTGACCATTAGCACTCAACGTTAACTTATATACAAGTAGCCCAGTCTAGTCACAATCAGACCATGTGTAGGCCATCAAGTCAGATGATCGGTTGCACTTAGCATAAGATCGTACGGGCTATACCGCGACGCAGGAAGGTCGAAAAATTATAAAAATATAGAGAACCTTATATCTCACTTGGCTTGTGGTCCATCGTGGACCACGAGCTCATTGGGCACCTAGAAGTAATTATTCGACCCGCTCCAAAAGCCCATGTCAACTCACCCAAGGCTAGAGTAGAAATCTGGCACTGGTAAATGAAACTAAGATTTGAGGCTTTCCAGCCGTTGGATTTCTTCAAAATCTTTGGTGAAGGTCTAATGTGATGTCCTTCACCTGTCCACAAAATCTAGGACCCGATTGTGGCACGACGATTGTTGATCATAAATCCTACCCGTACGACCCAACTCCATATTCAATCGTTCTCAAAATTTGCATGGCCCTTTATCGGGCCATGGACCACCTACCCTATAAGTTTTGTGGCCAGGGGACCACCAGAACTACCCCAACAACCAGAATGGACCCCATAGGGCCATTTGGGAATCAGGACCATATGGTCAAGCCCCATATTCATTTACCCGTTTAATCCCAAACTTTGCATGGACCCTAGTTGGGCCATGAGATACCTACACACCTAATTTGGTGGCCAAAGGAGTGTTGGGACCACCCCAACACTAATAGTTAATCCTAGTGAGCTATTTTGGGCAATTGAGGAAACTCGAGGCCAAAAGGCCCAAGTCTAGGAAATAAATCTTAGCTCTCTCATAACTCATTCATTTACCATAACCACCAAGGAGTGAGAGAGAGAGAAAGCAAGAGAGAGTAAAGGAGAAGAAAGTGAGAGTGGAGGTGAGCTAGGTGGACCCTAAATCGTGGTGGGGTCAAGAAGATCAAGCATTGCAACTCCTTACTCCTTTCTCCAAAGAAAATCCTACACCACCACCCCAATAATCATTCCGTTGAGCATCTAGGTAAGATCTTTCACTTCTTTTGTTTGAAACTCATGTATTGCGGAAGGATTGGCTTGGAGTTCTCACATGCAAGGACTTGTTTTAGGGATTCTGACCGTCCGACTCGAAGCCCTCATTCCTAGGTCAATTTTCGAGTCTCCAACGACCCATAGGTGGAGACTATTGCTCTTAAGTGGCCTAGCACCAATTCTATTATGAGTTTAATAATTTTGCTTGCTTGAATGCCATATTTAGAGAACCTAGAGAATCTCTAATTGTATGTTTGTTAAAATTATATGGAATTGTATGTTTTGACTCTCATGATGTTGTTCTTGCTTCTCACATGATTATATGTATGAACGATTGTATGCTCATGCTTTGATGATTTTTTTCATGTATTATTGCTTCATAGTATGTATGATTTCATTACTCTTATGCATATGATTTCTTAAAATGGAGGAAGTGCTTAACTTCCTCACACACACCCACACACACACCCACACTCACACCCACATGCACTTGTTTCTTGATATGGTTAGCCTTGCTTGCTATGAGAATCTGAATTGTATATTGTGAAGTATGAGAACATGACGTTATTTATTCTAGTGATACATTGGTAGTCGGCATGCTAGGAATCACTATTCGAACCCTTAAGTTGGTCAGGAACATGAGGAGAGCGAAGGTGGTTCTGTTGGTAGGACCGCCTCGAGCTAAACCCATGGATTTAGGCGCATGCGTGTGGGTGACAGTAGTTAGATGTAAGGCCTGTATTCTAGAAGGTACTGTTCTGTAGGCTTCCGCAGTCCTCCCCGTCGAATTTCGAAGACCCGCGATCTATTATCGGCAGTTGCACACGACTCTGAGTCGTAACCCATATTCTAGAGTCAGCTCGACTCGAGACTTGTACCCTTGCGACCACACCATGACGGCGGATCCGACGCCACGTCTCACACGCCGATGCGATACCCGGGCCAAGAGATGCGGGCCTGCGTTCAATTCGAGGAAAACGTCGCGCATTTTGAATTCTGAGAGAATCTCTACTACACGTCACATTAATCTATCAATCAATCAAGTTAAATAAACACATACCCTACTCATCCCTCTCTCACCTAAAGCCAACAACACCCATACTCATCCTATTCCTTTCTTACCAATAAGTCAACAAGTACCACACCCTCCATTTATTAAATCACCTCTCTCTCTCTCTCTCTTTTCAAACAAATTCTCAAGCAATCCATGAAAACCAAAACGTCCAAGCTTCAAGCTCCATGAATAGAGCTTGTGTGGCCCACCTTCCTATCTCCCATCCTCACCCTTCAAAACCGATCTCGGCCATTGAATCATGTCCCATTGGAGCTATAATGAGGAGGAGCCCAAGAAGAAGCAAAAGGTGAGTGATCTTGAGTTTTTTTTACTATTGGTTTCTATTTATGGGCCCACTTATGGTGGGACTCACTTGATGTATGCAATGTATTGAGTATTGGGAAGGCCCATAGTGGCGGGGTCCCTCCCATCTCCGTCACACATCTCTCTCTATCTCTCTCTTTCCCTAATTAATGGCCCATCCCTGATGCTTGATTTTATCCATTTGATGGGCCCAACTGCTGTCCGCAATGACCCCACCTTACTGACCTCCCTGTTGTCTGTTTGGACAGGCATGGATGAAGGGGAAATATAAATATCAGTTTGATCCAACCAATGGTGGACCACCACACGTGACCCACCTTGATGACATGCCCATCCAAGCCGTTCGTCCGCTGGACGTCCAGCGTGCCTGGATAGGTGAATGAAAACACAAATATCAGCTCTATGTAGAGCATGTGGGACCCTCTGCCTGGAAGCCGAGTGACTGGTGTACCTCATCAGCTATATAGCTGCTGTAATGATAGCAGCATACGTGGGGCCCATGTGGTGTTTATCCTCACCGTCCGTTTTTAGGACAGGTGGCACGCCACCATGATACAAGTGTTTTATCTACTCGGTCCATCCATGCCTGCCCTGGTGGCACGTGGTTCTAGACATGGGATCTGCATAATGTATGTTTTCATTCACACGTCCAGTCCCTGGATGTAGACGGTGGCCCACCTTGATGTTTTGTTATCCTCGCCGTCCATCTGATGGGCCCCATGTGAGACCCACCTGTCTGGACGGATTGGCTGGTGTGGTGTATGTTTCCGCCAGCTATATAGCTATGGCATTAACATCAATAGGTTGTGTGGGTTTGATCCACACCGTCCATTACATGAACCCCATACGTTGTGTGGATTTGATCAACCATCCAATCGTGTACCCCCCACCAGCACACGCAGCAATAGTTTCTGTATGGCATCAGCGAGTTCTGTGGGGGCCACCATGAATGTATGTTATCCATACCGTTCAGCCGGACTAGACATGGGACCCACCTGGATGAATGTATATACACCATCCGTCCTGAACGTCCAGATGATCTAGACGTGGTATGTATATAATATTATATTATATTTATATATAATATTATATATAGTATATAAGTACATAATATTATATATATATATATATATATATATATATATATATATATATATATATATATATATATATATATATATATATCTGTATGTGTGGGCCCCATGTGGGACCCACCTTACTGTAAGAGTTATATACACATCGTCTGTATTTGGACGGTGGTAAGTGCAACCCACCCTGATGTATTTGTTTTATATACATCCAACCACCCATTTCAACTGGACGTGGACCCCACCATTTGTATGTGTTGTATATGCAGGCCGTCCCTCCATGGGACAGTGAGACCCATTAGACGTGTCTCATCCAGACCGTCCAGGGGTCTGCCATGATGTAAGTGTTGTATTCACACAGTCCACTCATGAGGACTGGACCACCTTGTTGTATTTGTTCTACACCCTTAGCCGTCCATCTGCTTTGGTCATGAGGCCCACCCACACGTGTCATACGTGTGGGGTGGGACCTACCCTGATGGATGTGCCATTTGGACAGTGGTGTAGCCCATCATGACTTATGTATTTTATCCCTGTCCGTCCGTCTAAACGTGCTGGTGGGACCCACCTTGATGTATGTATCGTGTCTCCACACCATCCATTCTGGACAGTGCAGATGTGGGGCCAACCATGATGTATATTTTGACCCACACCATCCAGAATGTCTGGACGATGCTGTGGACCCCACGTCGGTGTATGTTTCATATCCACACCATCCAGAGTGTTTGGACAATGCTGGATAGTGTTTGGGCAGTGCTGATCATCATTAGGGTGCCATGTGCCCCTTGGAATGATGTGTATGGTGATACACATGTTACACCAACAACTACTTAAATGATTTTTAGATGTAATCCAAGCTCCCATATGTGAGGCCCACCTTGATGCATTTTGTGACCAATTTGTCAGGCCCACTTTGATGTATTTTGTGGCCCATTTGTCAGGCCTACTTTGATTATTTTGAGGCCCATTAGTGCAGCCCATTGTTGCGGCCTACTTGTTGTATATGAAGCCCATTGGTGCGGCCCAATGATGTGACCCAACATGATGTGTATGTTATCCAGGCCATTCTTTGGCTAGACCGCTAGTAGGTCAGCTGTGAGGAGTTGGCCCACTTACTGCATGTGCAAGGCCCACCTGTGATGTATATTTGAGGCCCACTTATTGGATATCTGAGGCCAACCCATTGTGTATTTGAAGACCATGGGTTGTGGCCCATTGTGATGTATTCGAGGCCCATGAGCAAGGCCTGATGTGATGTGTTTATAGCCCACTGAGATGTATTTTCATCCTGTGTGATACGGCCTAGTTGATGTATTGGGTCATCCTTTGGGAGCAATGCTGGTTAAATGTCCACATTGATGGGCAATGATGGTTGAATGTCCACATTGTGACCTTCCCTTAGGCCTTATTAGGCCACTCTTAATAATGTCGATTACCGATTACTGATTCCGATTATTAGGGTCGAGGCCGATTTCGACTGTCGATTACCGATTTCAATTATCAAAGTCGAGGCCGATTTCGATTGTCGATTATCGAAGGTCGAGGCTGATTTCGATTGTTGTACCGATTGTTGATTATCAAGGCCGATTATCAAACGAGGTCGATTACCGATTCTGATGGTCGATTGCCTATTATCGATCGAGGCCAATTACCGATTCTGATGGCCGATTGTTGATTATCGATCGAGGTCGATTACCAATTCTGATGGCCGATACCGATTCTGATTCATCGTGGCTGATTGTCGATTATCGATCGAGGCCGATTACCGATTATCGATCGAGACCGATTACCGATTCTGATGGCTGATTGCTGATTATCGATAGAGGTCGATTATCGATTTTGATGGTCGATTGCCGATTATCGATCGAGGCCGATTACCGATTCTGATGGCCGATTGCCAATTATCGATCGAGGCCGATTACCTCTTCTGATGGCAGATTACCGATTATCGATCGAGGCCGATTATCGATTTTGATGGCCGATTGCCGATTATCGACCGAGGTCGATTATCGATTCTGATGGCCGATTGTTGATTATTGATCGAGGCCGATTACTGATTCTGATGGCCGATTGCTGATTATCGATCGAGGTCGATTACCGATTCTGATTCGTCGTGACCGATTATCGATTCTATTTTATCATGGTCGATTACCGATTACCGATTCTGTTTTGTCGTTGCCGATTGTCGATTATCGATCGAGGCCGATTACCGATTCTGATGGCTGATTGCCGATTATCAATCGAGGCTGATTATCGATCAAGGCCGATTATTGATTTTGATTTGTCATGGCTGATTGCCGATTATCGATGGAGGCCGACTACCAATTTTGATTTGTCGTGGCCGATTGCTGATTCTGATTGTCGGGGTCCAATATGATGTACATGCAACCCGTATTTGGGGCCCGACGTGATGTGTATTCAGCTCGTGTCTAAGGCCCAATGTAATGTGTATCTAGGCCTAGGTGATAAGGCCAATTATGATGCATTTGAGGGCCAGGCGAAAGAGCCCATTGTGATGTATGTTAGGCCTATGAGTAGGGCTCACCTTTTATGTACATGTAACCCTTGAGTAAGACCCATTGTGTTGTATATTAGGCCCTTGTGTGAGGCCATGAGCCCATTATATGTTTAGATCTATGTGGGTCATTCCTTGGGACAACGTTGGTTAAATCTCTATATTGTCAAGGCCGATTGTTGATACCGACTATGAGTATGTGACAACATAGCATCATGATACATGCCCATACGCATCATCCGCATATTTATTATGAGATGTGATTGGCCATTGCATATGTCATTAGGTAGGATGATATGAGACTCCCTGATGGGAGGAAGTTATCTCACATGAGCGCACAACATGCGCAGGATTGATGCATGACTGAATTGTATGACTCATGCATCTTACATTGTGAGCTGTGATTACTGTACACCCTAGCAATATCAGGGTTGTAGCCTCCATAGGCATATCATGGATAAGCAGATGGGACACCAAAAATGTTTGGTTCTAGCATACGGGCACCATAGATGTCCCTGGGTGAAAATTCTTAAACCTCTGTGGCCAGAAGACGTCCCAACGTCGAGACCGAGTGGATGTATATGAGCGCATGAGGACCGTATACTAGTAGGCCGCGTCTCCCACTGTGTCGTGGTCGGAAGGGGGTATGACCTTACCCGCCTGAGTAAGGGGGCAATATCTAGGTTGAGTCTGACCAGCTTGAGGAATGGGTCCGCTATCGACGAGTCGGGCTCGATATTGGTAGGCAGATGGTGAGGTCTCTTCCACTTACTCAGTTGTGCGCTCGGATAGGGGCGACAAGTTGGCGTATAGTGTAATAGACCCTAGTGATGATCATAGAGATGAACTGTATTGATATGTGGATTTAGTGAGCAGGAGTTGCATACTCATTCATTCATTCATTCACTATCCACTCGGGCTGGTGGTGCGCAACTATTTGTCACGTATGCCTTCACAATGACTATGATTTTGGTTGGGGCGCGCGACTAACCTGAGATCAGGAGTTTACCACATTGAGTCTGACTATCCAAATTTAGGTATGGGACTGGTTTGGATAGAAGTCCCTTGTGATGGACCTCGTAGCCTGCGATACTACGTACTATCATCCCGACTTCATGCTCCAGCATGGCCATTCCATTCGCACCGCATATTGCATGACATTCGCGGCATACGACATTTTGGGTTATTGTGTTTCAGCATTTATATGGTCTAGGTACGGCTGATGTTATTTGTGGTACTCATCAGGAATGTATATTACATTGCATCCTATGTATCTGATATTTGGCTATCTATGATTTCTCATTTGCATAGTTGATTTGTCTTGCGTATTCTAATATTGTATGACTCATGGACTTGTTAGTATTTCCGCTTACTCTGTTATTGTATGATTTATGATCTTGTCAGTATTTCTGTTTACTCTGATAATTCCTGATCTTGTCAGTATTTTTACTTATTCCGATATTGCACGATTTATGGATTACCAGTACTTCCGGTATTGTATGATTATGGCATTGTATTGAATACTTGACCCTTACTTTGTGCACACACTTACACCACCCTCTAAGCTTTCTATAAGCTTATGCACGATAGATGCGTGCAAGTGAGGTTAGGTTGCAGCAGTGTTGAGCTTGGAGCATACGACGGTCTTCTGGAGCTTGATTTTTATTTATGTATTTTCTTCCAGTATTGTACTCAACAGATTATATTAGTGGATACGTGATGATGATGTTGTCTTTCTGAATTGGGTAATCTTGTGGTTATGCTTATTACGAGTTAAATGCACAAAAAAAATCCTCCTTATAGGATCCCAGGATTGGAATCTGGCGTATGGATGCTAGGAGTCGAGAATGGGGTACTACGAAGGCTGTCGGTACCGGATTCGACGATCGGGATTCCTATGAATCTGATTTTCGGGTTTGGGACATGGGTTGCTTGCACCCGATTCCGTTCTGTCATGTACTTGCCTGGACTCGTGCGGTGTAGTCTACAGGCTAATCAGCCCTGTTTGCTCACATATATATGAAATCTGAACCACCCTACAACCGTTGTAGCCCACCAATAACCCACTTGAAACTGGTCCACGGCCTCGTGAGCCAGGCATGGTGGAATGGGACACTTTGTCCGAGCTGTCGACCTACGCTGGGGTGACGCGCCTCCCCGTAGTGACCGCGAGTAATCTCTTTCTCTCGGCATTCCTCATGTTCTTGAAGTTGGGGATGAGGACCCCGACAGGATCAAGGACCGCGAGGTCTCGGCCTCACCCATTGGGGGGTCTTGGCCTCACAACCTGTTTAGGGCATTGATACGTGGAGTGTATCAGATTCTCCAACCTGCTGGATGAATGGACTTAACTAATAACTGCGCTAACACAATCGCATTGCATCGCACTAGTTAGGGTGGCGACTTGAAAGTCGAGGTCGCTCTGAGGGAGTGCTGATATACTCGATCGTTAGATGGAGTTGCTCGAGGGAGCGTTGTGGCGAGGGCATCCATCATATCATTTCACTTGCATGCATTTTTAATAAGAGTTATTAGGTGTTGATGATTGACTGCGTTTCATTAACTTCATACATAATTGATGCCTGTTATAACTTAAGATTAATAACACCCAATGAGTTGATCACTCACTCTCACTCTAGGATGATGTTTTAAAACACCAACCAGACCTCTTTAGTAGTTGCAGGTGACACCGAGTACGAGGAGCCTTGCGGCCCAAGCTTAGACGAGGAGGACGAGTTATCCTATTTCCAATTGATGGGCGGTTCGCCGCAGAGTTCGCGAGTGGACCTAGATCGCTGAGTGTTGGACTCAGCTAATCATTCCTTTTAGATACATTTTTGTGATTTTGTTGGGAAACGCCTGGTGAACCTTTGTATATTTTGGACCTGTATATATGTACTTGATCTCTTTTATTTCAGTAGACATGTGTGGTGGTGCTTTATGTTTCATGAAATTTCAGGCTGCGTATTTAAACCTGATTAATCGTACTTTAATAAGAAAAGCGCTTATAAGTGATACCCGGGAACTCGGGAGTCGAATGTATGCACGACCCCCGATTTTCTGGGTGTTATAAGATGGTATCAGAGCAATAATTTGGAATCAATTGGGCCATGGGTCATGAACTCACTAACGCGTCCGCTGACTTGAGAGGATATGCAGTAGAAAATGCAATAGGGACTTAGAACGCTGAGAACCATCCTAGAGCCCGAACCAACAATTGTAGACGGAGGGTAGGACTTCCACAGAGTAGGAATGGTTAGTGAGAGAGGGAATAGTAACGCTAGAGAGGGGGATCCAAGGGTCCTATGGTGCCTCGCCCCATTTCCGGACAAGAAATTTAGGAACTTGATGGCAACACTTGATTCGACTAACTAGGAAATGTAGCTAGTCCAGTCCACCTAATTCCTAGGGCTTGTTAGGCCAACTAAAATATGTGGGATTAGGGTGAAATGAATTGTAAGAGTAACAATAAATCCATGTGTAAAGTATCACCCTAGAATGAGTGTATCCCATGCTTTATAATACCCTGTTTAGAATGTATTCAATTAAAGGTAAATCCTGAGATTTTCTTTTAAATTACACTTAGAAATTTATCATCATGGGATTTGGAAATCCCCAACATAAGGCTCATTTTGTAAAGCCTATGAAATTAATTTTAAATCCCATTCCACACTCATTATAGACATGTCATTCCCAAATCTTAGGTTGGGGTTAACATTACAATCTCATTTAGTACAGCTTAATGTCACTAGCAAAGTAGGCCTAGATCGAAATTCCTTTTTCCAATATATCTCCTTAAGATATTTACCTGTCATCACTCTATTCTTAAACTCCCCCAATACATTGTTAGGAACGAGCCGAAAATTGAAAGATTTGGTAGTTGAAGCCAATATCCAAGTTCAAATGAGCTATTTCTAGGTCAAATTTGATAGATTCGACCCATTGAGGGATAAAGAGTTAGGGGTGAATGAAAATTTACCAAAAAATAGTAAAACTGGAGAAAAACTGATTTTTAGACACTAACCGGGAGGAATTTCATGAAATAAATAGGCCCATTGCATAGAACAGTTTCTCCTACCCCAAAATCATATATGGTACGTCCCGGGAGGCCTTATCGGTGCCTGGGAAACATCAAATAAAGTGGGCCCTACCTGCAGTGCAGAGGACTGGGGGGACCCCACCTTCACGACCCACCCGGCCAAATCACCCCGCCCCCCAACCCTGCCCAGTCCCCAGCCATGCGCGGGACCCCGCCCGGACGTCCAGGGCCTCCACGGGACCCCGCCCACCAGGCGTGGCCCCCGCCCACTTATCCAGCAACTAGGCAGGACCTCACCCGACCGGCGTGGGCCCCGCCCGAACGTCCAATGTGGACCCCTTCCTCTCCTTCAATATACACGTGTGGGGCCCCTTTCTATTGCATTTTAAGGTCTCAAACCATTCATTTCTTCCCCTATACTACACCCCATCTTCTCCAAAACCTCACACACCTCTCCCTCTCTCATTTTTCACATTTCCCATCTCGTTCTCCTTCACATTTCTCGTCTCCTCTTCCTCATCTCCAAATCCTTTCCCACATCCCATTTCTTCAAACCCATTTTCAACATCTCCCCCTGCAACAAACCCATCTCAAAACCCATTCACTGAAATCCCACTCCATTCATTCATTCACTCTCAAATCCCTTTCCTCCAACAAACACCCATCTCTTCTTTCTCATATCCAACCCAAATTCATCTTACTCAACATCACCTCCAACCCATTTTCAAATTTCATTTCCCAAAACCCATCTCCAACCATGGCACCTCTATGTAATATGTTATTCAATTAGTCTTGTCATACAATTTTAATTGAAGATGTGCACTGTGCTTGATACTATTTGTGTACCAACTATTTTGTCAATATTCTTTTACTAGATAAGAATCATAATGCCCTGTTTGCTTATGTGTCGAAGTGTTTGTTTATTAATATCATTAAATATATACATATATATTATTATTTTATTTTATTTTGAAAAGAATGTATTATGGATTCAATTTTCTTTTCAACTATGTTTAGAGAATAGTTTACTGTAAATCACGTAACCTCAAAAGAGCTTCGATAAAATAGGTAGGATTTAAACTGTCAAAAATTTCAAGACAATGGTGTCACTGCCTCACTTCACCTGATCGGCCAATCATGCCTTGTATATTAGTACCTATAGTCTGTTTGGGTTCATTTGGTTTTTTGAGAATCTTCAGCAAAGTCAACAATCAGTTTATAACATCTTTCTAGAATAGACCTTTCACAAGAATCCCATCACGAGTAAACCACTTGGTGACACTCTTTGTGAACTGGACTGAGCTTCTAGCATAAATTGTTTTCGAATCAGTACTAGCAATGGAGGGTGTATACATGTCAGAGAACCTTAGCATCTTAGAAGAGACTACTAGCCCAGTGTTGTTGAGGGATCCTGGGAGAGGGTAAGTGAAAAGGAGGCACCCCCATCCCCGTCCAACCCAGAAGAATAATAGTTTAACTTTACGAAAATTAGTAGTTATTTTGAGTTAGTTAGAACTACTACCATGTATTGAAGATAGTTAAAACTCCTATTTGATTTGTCCCTTTTTTTTTTAATGTTTAGAGTATCTAGTAATACATGTAAATCCATACTGTAAGATATAACTGGTCATACTAATGACATTATGAATTCAATATGAATGTATGGATTGTTTTAAAATTTTCTTGTCGTTTTATGAATGCTTCTATGAATAATTGCCTTACTGCGTTCATATTAGTGTTATTTGCACTCTAAATCACTAGAATACCTTAAAACTTTCGATTATTCCTTTCCTGTTAAAATTTATGAAACCAAAGTGTGATTTGCCCATAACTTACTAACTATAGGATCAAAATGGTAATGTCAAGAGGAACCTTAAGTTCCTGAAAACCTTTTTAAGGTAGTCGTTTGATCATAAACACTGTGGGGACTCACCACCCACTAAAATATTATAAATGAGAAACGTGAACTTTTAAATAAATTTTGATATCTTCCAAATGTTAAGAATAATCGAACTACAGAATTACGGAACCATACATTTGCGAAGTATTCACGGCTTAACCCAATTCTCGTTCCTGGGTGATACCAACGGACTCACTGCTTTGACCGAGCAGAAGACCAAGATCTACCAGGACTATGAAAGGATACAATGATCTTTCTGCCCTGGTCAGATAGAGAATCAACGTATCAGGTTCAAGCCCACTACAACCGTCTCTCCGTATTGGTCTAACATTGAAAATAAATATTTCACTCTAGATAGAGGGAAGCCATCACCATGAATCTAAGTCTTTAAAAATAAATAGGTAAATAAATAAATTTTAGTAAACCATCAGGGTAAAATAGTTTTAAGGGGGGTAGATCACGATGAGCTAGGGTAGCATATTTATTATATACTCTAAAGGGTATATAAACCCTAAACCAACAAAACTTAAGCAAACGAACTGATAATATCTTTATTTATTACCCTTAGGAAATTTCGGGGACGAAATTATTTTTAAGAGGGGTAGATTGTAACATCCTGAATTTTCACTGTTTTAGATTTTTAAAAATCTTAAAAAAAAAAATTTTGAACTTATATTATCACTTATTGACCATTAACACTCAACCTTAGCTTATACACAAGTGGTCCAGTCTGGTCATGATCAGACCGTGTGCAGGCCATCAAGTCAGATGATCGGTTGCACTTAGCATAAGCCCGTACGGGCCATACCGCGGCGTAAGAGGGTCGAAAAATTATAAAAATTTAAAGAACCTTAGATCTCACTGGGCTTGTGGTCCATTGCGGACCACGGACTCATTGGGCACCTAGAAGTAATTATTCGAGCTGCTCCAACAGCCCATGTCAACTCACCCAAGGCCAGAGTAGAAATCTAGCACTGGTAAATGAAACTGAGACTTGGGGCTTTTCAGGCGTTGAATTTCTTCAAAATCTTCGGTGAAGGTCTAATGTGGTGTCCTTCACCCGTCCACAAAATCTGGGACCCGATCATGGCACGACGACCGTCGATCACAAATCGTACCCGTACGACCCAACCCCATATCCGATCGTCCCCAAAATTTGTATGGCCCTTCATCGGGCCATGGATCACCTACCCTATAAGTTTCATAGCTAGGGAACCACCAGAACTACGGCAACAACCAAAATGGACCCCATAGGGCCATTTAGGGATCAGGACCATATGGTCAAGCCTCATATTCGTTTACCCATTTGATCCCAAACTTTGCATGGACCCTGGTTGAGTCATGAGACACCTACAAACCTGATTTGGTGGATAAATGAGTGTTGGGATCACCCCAACACTAATAGTTAGTGCTAATGGGCTATTTTGGGTAATTGAGGAAACTTAAGGCCAAAAGGCCCAAGTCTAGGAAATAAACCCTAGCTCTCTCATAACTCTTTCATTTACTACAACCACCAAGGAGTGAGAGAGAGAGAGAGAAAGAGAGAGTAAAGGAGAAGAAAGTGAGAGTGGAGGTGAGCTAGGTGGACCCTAGATCGTGGTGGGGCCGAGGCGATTAAGCATTACAACTCTACTCCTTTTTTCAAAGAAAATCCCACACCACCACCACAATAATCATTCTGTTGAGCATCTAAGTAAGATATTTCACTTCTTTTGTTTGAAACTCATGTATTGCGAAAGGATTGACTTGGAGTTCTCACATGCAAGGACTTGTTTTAGGGATTCCGATCGTCCGACTCGAAGCCCTCATTCTTAGGTCGATTTTCGAGTCTCCAATGCCCATAGGTGTAGACTATTGCTCTTAAGTGGCTTAACACCAATTCTATTATGAGTTTAATGATTTTGCTTGCTTGAATGCCATATTTGGAGAACCTAGAGAATCCTTAGGAAATTGTATGTTTGTTGAAATTGTATGGAATTGTATGTTTTGGCTCTCATGATGTTGTTCTTGCTTCTCACATGATTTTATGTATGAACGATTGTATGCTCATGCCTTGATGATTTTCTCCATGTATTGTTACTTCATAGTATGTATGATTTTATTACTCTTATGCATATGATTTCTTAAGATGGAGGAAGTGCTTAACTTTCTCACACACACATGTACTTGTTTCTTGATATGGTTAGCCTTGCTTGCTATAAAAATTTGAATTGTATGTTGTGAAGTATGAGAACCTGACGTTATTTATTCTAGTGATACATTGGTAATCGGCATGCTAAGAATCACTATTCGAACCCTTGGGTTGGCCAAGAACATGAGGAGAGTGAAGGTGGTTCCGTTGGTAGGACTGCCTCGAGCTAAACCCATGGATTTGAGCGAGTGCGTGTGGGCGATAGTAGTTAGACTACATGGGTTGCTTGTACCCGATGTCGTTCTGTCACGTACTTTCCTAGACTCGTGCGATCTAGTCTACAGGCTGACCAACTCTATTTGTTAACCCTGTTTGCTCACATATGTATGGAATCTGAACTATCCTATAACCGTTGTAGCCCACCAATAACCCACTTGAAACTGGTCCACAGCCTCGTGAGCCGGGCATGGTGGAATGGGACACTGTGTCCGAGCTGTCGGCCTACGCTAGGGTGCCACGCCTCCCCATAGTGACCGCGGGCGATCCTTTTCTCTCGGCATTCCTCATGTGCTTGAAGTCAGGGATGAGGACCCCGACGGGATCAAGGACGGCGGGGTCTCAGCCTCACACATTAGGGGGTCTTGGCCTCGCAACTTGTTTAGGGCATTGATACGTGGGGTGTATCAGATTTTTCAACCCACTGGATGAATGGACTTAACTAATAACTCGGCTAACACGATCGTATTTCTTCGCACTAGTTAGGGTGGTGACTCGAAAGTCGAAGTTGCTCTAAAGGAGTGCTGACATACACGATCGTTAGATGGAGTCGCTCAAAGGAGCGTTGTAGCGAGGGCATGTATCATATCATTCCACATGCATGTATTTTTAATAAGAGTTACTAGGTGTTGATGATTGGCTGCGTTTCATTAATTTCATACTATAATTGATGTCTGTTATAACTTAAGATTAATAGTACCCACTGAGTTGATCACTTACTTCCACTCTGTAACGGTGTTTTAAAACACCAACCAGACTTCTTTAGTAGTTACAGGTGACGCCGAGTACGAGGAGCCTTGCGGCACAAGCTTGGACGAGGAGGACGAGTTGTCTTATTTCCAGTTGATGGGTGGTTTGCCGCAGAGTTCGCGAGTGGACCTGTATCGCTGAGTGTTGGACTCAGCTAATCATTCCTTTTGGATACATTTTTGTGATTTTGTTGGGCAATGCCTGGTGCAACCTTTGTATATTTTGGACCTGTATATATATACTTGATCTCTTTTATTTCAGTAGACATGTGTGGTGGTGCTTTATGTTTCAGAAAATTACAGGCTGCGTATTTAAACCTGATTAATCGTACTTTAATAAGAAAAGCGCTTATAAGTGATATCTGGGAACTCGGGAGTCGAATGTATGCACAACCCCCGATTTTCAGGGCGTTACATTTCCTAGATTGGAAAGGTTCTCAACCTGTTATATTTCTTTGATTTTCATTATCTCATTTTTATTGAATTCTTAAAATTATTGGAGCTTGAGAATATATATTAATAGTGTAAATCTATAATTTTTTAATCTTTTATATCATTTATTAAAATATTTAAACTGTTTTATTTTTCGATTAAGCTGATCACAGTACTCAGATCCTAGTTGTGTTATCCAAGTTATTATGATTTTGGAGCATTAACCTATATGTGAAACTTTGAAGCTTGGGTATTATTTTAATTTAGTTGAATTACATCCATTCAAAAATTTCAAAATCAAATTATCAGTTTAGTTTTTATTATTTAGTTTATTTTGCATTTGATTTTCTGCTTCTCGCGATTCATCTCCCCGTGGAATCGACCTTGTATTCACAGGATATTACTTACAAACCTCTGCACTTGGAGGTAAGCAATCAATAAACCCAAGTTAAGATATTAACCTAAAAATAAAAGACAAATATAAAAGACAATCTAGCCATGATATTTGAAAAAGTGGGGATAACTAACTCACTATTAAAATTATCATGGGCACCCCTTTCTCCTTTCATCTCTGCATGTGGCCATACCTTCCCTATGACTCTCATGCTTTCTCTCCCTTACTCTTCTAAGTGCATCACACACACGCACACACACACACACACACACACACACACACACACACACACGTACACACGTGTGTGTGTGGAGCAGATTTGGTGTTACTTGGGTGTACGTGTGTACACGAACCGAGCTAGTTCGATTAGCTTGCTCGACTTGACTCAAAAAATCTCGATTTGACTCGGTTCAAAGCTGAGTTCTAGTCGAGTCGAGATGATTTTTTTAGCTTGAAAATGAGTTTGGGCTGAGTTTGAGCAGGCCCCAGCTCGACTTGACTCAGATGGAATCCAACTCGAATCTAACTCGAGTGTAACTCAGATCGAACCAGTTTAGTAACTCGATTACTTTGCCATTGATGTTGCTCACTAAGTGTTTGATAAAATGACTTAACGAAGTATGGTTGGTGGCAAGGAAGGTATGTACATGAAACAAATACCATTTTTTTCTTGGTTTTTATGTTGATCAGAAGGTGTTTGATAAAATATCTGTAAAACCATTGCTTCTATTTTACATACAAAGGGATTTTGAAGGTGTAATCTAGGTGTTTGTGGAAATACCTTAATGGTTCACTCAGTTCGATCTTGGCTTGAACTTGGCCCGAGTTGACCTGAGTTGCTGATCGAACCGAGCCGAGTTGGCTAGTCAGGCTCGAGGACCGAGCCGAGCCGAGTTCGAACTGAGGTCAGCCAGTGGCCGAGCCGAGTCGAGCTGAGGCCAGCTTGACTCAGATCGACTTGATGTACACCCCTACTTGGGTGGTACCAATTAAGGCGCTACCCAGACCGTGTGGGGCCACCTTGGTGAATATGTGGTATGTATATGCTGTCCATCCATTTTTTCCATGTCAATTTAAGACATGATGTCTCAAAAATTAAGTAGATCCATTTTTTTTATGGGCCACGAAAGTTTTGGATCAATCTAACGTTTCTATTTTCCATTCAAACAGACCAAGTAAACACTACAATAGACTCTAGAAAGTTTTTAATGGTGGACATTCAACCACTAATGTTTCCTGTGGTTTGAAGATTTGGATCTGCTTTAATTTTTTGGGCCGGTAAAATGGATAGAAGGTGTGGATATACAACACATCATCAAGGTAGGTCCCACGGTAAGGGTAACACTCACTAAGGGCCTGTTTAGATTCGTGTATAGTATTGTATTGTATTGTATATGGGTAATTGGACAGCTTTCAGAATACATCCAGTTCAAACAGATACTAATCAATGTTTGGATAAGAGGTATTGTTTGGCATAGTATACAATACGTTATACAGATCAATGTTTGGATAGGACATATTATGTTTGCGTATTGTACAATCTTAATTGGGTCGCGTGGCCTGTTTAACGTATAGAACCTTCTGATTTCTAGCCCAGATGATTTTCACGTTAGAATGTACCAAATGGACAGTCCTGATCGTACACTGCATAGGTACCAGATATCTTGTAATCATAAAAATTTCAAACTTTCATCTGCTGCCGAATACAACGCAATGAATACGAAGTATTGACTGCAATAGAACCCACTGACAATACTATACCGTTGGTTTGAAAATTTGGTTGGATTGTGTATTCGCACGCATGGGATTCAACTCTTATTCACTTCAATCCAAACAAGGTAAATGTCAAATCATAACTTCTAATACGATACAATACATTCCAAAATGCGTATCCAAACATGCCCTAAAGTGTTATCCGGGCAGCACCTAATCCACTCCCATGTGCCGTAGCTCCCCTTTCACATGCATACGTACGTGATATCCAAATCACTGTGGGCACGCTCACACGTGCACGTACAGTGATGGATTCCTAAGTTCAGCAGTAGGAGATTTGGATTTACTCCTCTTCGACTCAGTGGACTCAGTACCTGAGTTTTGAATGCTAGTTAAGTTTGTGACCGTCTATTGTTCTTGGCCTTAACTAGTTGAACTTTGGGAGTGGTCCAAAGGCATGGTTTTAAGCCTTTGGAACTTGGACTGACTCATTCAGATTTGATTCGGGTCCAATCGAGTCTGAGTCAACTCGGACGAGTCATATCAGCTTGAAACGAGTTTTCAAACCATGGACGTGGTTTGTTTAGTGACCCCAATATTAGCTAAATGGCTGATGTCAAAGATATGTTGCCTCACTGTTTTATCCATACCGTTCATCCATTTTTCCAGATCATTTTAGTGCATGAACTCTAAAATAAGACAGATCCTAATCTCAGGTGGACCACTCCAACAGGAAACAGTGGGGACTGAACGCTTATCGTTAAAAACTTTTTGAGAGCCAAATAAGTTTTGGATCAAGCTGATATATATATTTGTGTTTTCCCTTCACCCATGTCTGTGTGACCTTACCAACAGGTTGGATGGCAAATAAACATTACAGTGGTGAACGTTCAATCAATACTGTTTTCTTGTGGTGTGGTCCACCTGTGATTTGGGTCTGTCTCATTTTTGGGTTCATGCCATAAAATAAGATGAAAAAAATGGATGGACGGCGTGGATAAAAGACACATCATGCTGGGGCCACAGAAGTTTGAAACCAGCTGGCTGGCTGGAGGTGGGGTCACTATCCAAACCACGTCCTCAAACCATGGCCTAAGTGGACAGCGGAAATTCCAAAATCTGAAATCATGGACACTGCACATAGGCAGTATCATAAATATCACTGAGATTTTGAAAATCTTGATATTTTCAAAATGTCGGCAGGTTTTAAAATATCGTATATCGCTTTCCCTCCGTGCGATGCGTGCCGTTTCCATATTTTGCAGGTTAGTCTCACTATCATATCCCTTCCACCCCAGTGGGGCCTACATGCATATTTGAACTGATGATGGGAGCTTTTCATCCTCTTGAAGCTACCGTTGATCTTCGAAGTTGAACGTGTACCGCTAAACGTTTTCATCCAACGGTCGGCATTTAGCTATAAATATCGATGGTCAGAATTATCCATTCAGACCATGGCCCATTTTCATAGAGCTTAGAAGATGGACTGTTCAGATTACCTGTCCATCTCTGCCTGTGGATTGTTCAGATTGCATGGGCTAAACAAGCGAACGTCACTAACGTGTACGAGTTCCCACAATGGTGACACGACTACAAACGAAGAACCTACCAACGGTCCTCAATAAATACACGTGGCCCATCAGATGAGCAGGAAGTTCCTGCGCTGGGAAGCAAGGTGGGGCCTTCCTTTTGAGGAATCCATCCTGTCCATCCGTTTTTCCTCTTCATTTTAATACATGAGATTAAAATTAAGACGGATCCAAAACTCATGTGGGCCACACATAAGAAAACAGTGAGGATTGAACGACTACCGCTGAAACATTTATATGACTACGTATACTCGGGGTTTTCAATTCATCTAAGTGGGAATGACCTTACAAACGGTTTGGATGGCATATAAACATTAAGATGGACTCTAGGAAGATATCAACGGTAGATTTTCTTTCCCTCTGTTTCATCTATCTGGTGTGGCCCACCTGAGTTTTGAATCTGCCTCTTTTTTGCCTCATGTTTTAAATTTAACTCGAAAAAGAGATGAATGAGGTGAATTTCTTATAAACATCACGGTGCCGTGTCCCTGATGAACGGTTTGGATTTTTACACGTGTACTATATTGTACATATATCTCCTTTTAAACTTTGACGTGGACCTAAAACCGCTTCTCCCTGGAGGGTGGGAATCTGCACGAGCGTACGTGCTACCGGCTCTCAGTCTGGCCGCACGGTATCCAACTTGTTCCAGTGGGGACCATGATTTAGTGATCCAGACCGTTGATGTGATGGATCTCTTCATGGATGGACCACACACAAAATATCTCTGATAATAGAAGATCTTTAAATATATAATATTTTCCATTTTTATGTTGATTTTGAACCGTAGATTTAGTTCATCTGTTAAAGTTTCGAATAATTAAAGATCTGGGAAATTTTAAATTCGTGGTACGTTCCTAGTGGGGCCCATCATACTAACGGTTTAAGTAACTGAACGGTGGGCCCCACTTCACTCACATGTAGAATGTTGCACCGTAGGATTTTATGGGGCGAGCATATGGTATGAGAGCACCATAAGAAAAGCATGACATATCAAAGCGTCCCGGCAAGCTCCCACCCAAGATCCTCACCCGTCTCATTTTAGCTTCCTTGTGCGATTGTGGTCCCCCACCATCCCTTGCCACGTGTCTCTATCTCATTCGTTTGGATATAAATCACGTCCCCCAGTGACTGGTGCGCGTTCGGTATTTCAGCGGCATATGCGGCCCTGTGACGTTGAATTGTGGTCCCGCATGTCGAGATTTTAAGATGGTCGGAGCCATCCATCATTTGGCTAACGTTGAAGTGGACCACATTACAAAACGCACCCTCACTAGCCAATCCCACCGTTGATTTTTTTTTTTTTTTTTGAAGCTAAATGTGAACCCTTGAAAAGAACATTTTCAGTGGTTGGATTTGCATATAGTATTGTATTGTATTGTATTTGAATACTATTCATATACACATTAAATGATTTTCAGAATACATTCAAATCAATTAAATATTAATTAATGTTTGCATAGAAGATATTATTTGACATAGTATACAATCCTTTATATAGGCCAATATTTAGATAGGACATTTTATATGTGTATTGTACCATATTAAATGAGTAAGGTGACCTATTTGGCATATGAAACTTTTTAATTTTTAAATTATATGACTTTTACATTGAAATGTAACAAATGAACCGTTCTAATCTTAGACTATATAGGTATTAGATATCTTGTAATTGTATAAATTTCAAACTTTGTTTTGCTGCCGTATAGGGCGCAATGAATGTACAGTACGGTACTACTGACAATACTCTACCGTTAGATTGAAAATGTGAGTGGAGTTTGTATTCACACGCGTAGGATTTAATTCCTAATTAGTCCAATCCAAAGACGGTAAATATCAGATCATAACTTTTAATATGATGTAATACACCTCAAAACACATGTCCAAACAGGCTCTTAAGAATTAACTTTGAGGATCGTGATCTCTGTGTGATTAGTTAACTTAGGTTCGAAGATCATCTAAAATAGTGACGTGGACGGTTCCGATCGTCCTAAAAATTCCCCCACGGGGTCATACGGACGTGGATTGCATGCAACGCACGAGTTCCTGAGGTCAGGAGGTAGGTGGGGCTCACAGCCATGTTTGTGAGAAATCCACCCCGTCCATCCGTTTTTGTAGCTCATATTAGGACCTGAACCGAAAAATGAGCGCAGATACAAAACTCGAGTGGTCCGTACAACAGGGAAAAAATCGTGTAGGGAATTCCCTACCGTTGAAACCTCCCTGGGGCCACCGTGAAGTTCATATGCAATCCAAACCGTTCAAAAGGTCATTACTACTGAGATGAACTGAAACCACAAAAATATTATCCTGATTCTAAACTTCTGTGGCCCCACAATGTTTCAACGGTGGACGCTCAATCATCGCTGTTTCCTGTGGCGTGGCCCCCATGCATTTTGGACTAATGTTCTAACATGGTCCGGCAAAACGGATGTACGGAGTGGATTTCTTACAAACATCACGGCCCACCATAGCTTCTGACCGCAGATACTGAAACGAACTGAACATATGGAGCCCATATGATTTGAATGTGAACCGTTGAAAATCCTCCTTTCATTATTTTACATTCATCTACATATAATGATCATCCATCTATCGCAAGTTCTCATGGTGATACTTACAGCACAGATTACACAAAATGAACGGTTCAGATCATTGGAACACTCAGAGAGTGGGCCCAGTCAGCAGCGACATTCCCAAATTTCTAAGTCGCGACGGACGCAAAACGAACGGTAACCATTTAAAAGAATCCTCGCCACCTTAGTCACCCATTTCCATCAACTTCTCTTCTCCACGCCTCTTCCTCTTCAACCTTCTCTCTTCTCCTGAGAAAAAATTCCAAAACGGGAAAAAAGAAGAGAAGAAAAAACTCAAATTCATACTTGAAAATTCAGTTATCGGAATCGATGGAAAGCACCGACTCATCATCCGGCTCACAGCAGCCTCACCTGCCACCGGGTTTCCGTTTCCACCCAACAGACGAAGAGCTGCTAGTTCACTACCTGAAGAAGAAGGTATCTTCTATTCCTCTCCCAATACCGATTATAGCCGAAATCGAACTCTACAAGTTCGATCCATGGGAGCTTCCAGGTAATCTCCAGCCTCCCAAATTATCCTTTTCTTCTCACCCAAATTCCCATTTTAATTAGTTTTTATTATCCCCACCGACAATAATTACTAGGAAAGTCGACTTTCGGAGAGCATGAGTGGTATTTCTTCAGCCCCAGAGATCGAAAATACCCAAATGGCGCTCGGCCTAATCGGGCCGCAACATCGGGCTACTGGAAGGCAACTGGAACTGATAAGCCGATATTAACAGCTGGAGGGACTCAGAAGATTGGAGTGAAGAAGGCGTTAGTCTTTTATGGAGGAAGGCCACCGAAAGGAATTAAAACTGATTGGATCATGCATGAATATCGTCTAACCGAAAACGATAATAAAGTAATGAAGCCTCCTTGTGCTGAAGTAGCTTCCAAGAAGAGCTCTTTGAGGGTAATTAGTCAATTATCTCAATTAGGGTTTGGATTGCATGTAGTCCAAGAAATATTATTGAATTTATAAGTTCTAATTGTAATTTTCTTCTTGGACAGCTTGATGATTGGGTGTTATGTCGTATATACAAGAAGAACAACTCCCAGAGGGCAATTGAAAGGATCAAAGATGATTCCATGGATGAGATGCTTGAAAAGCTGCCGACAGCAACCCAAGCTCAACACAGTCAAAATGCTCAAGCCCACAAGACAACCAATTTCCGATCGTTGATTGACAACGATGAGCAATTCTTCGAAGGGATACTAACCGATGATGGGATGAATAGCAACCACATTTCTCATCTGGCTTCTTCATCAAGATCAAAGCCCGAACTCTCGATCCTTCTCGCCGGAGGCCCACTTACACTAAAGAGGACAGTCACATCTCCTTACTGGACAGACCCCATGCCTGCCGCTCCCCCTACGAAGCGCTTTCACAGTAACGATAGTAGCACTGGTGGGAATAGTTCAATGACTGCCCTGCTCAATCAACTTCCACAAACTGATCCTTTCCAGCACCAAACCCTTCTTGAGTCTCTGGGTGATGGAGTCCTGATGCAACAGTACCAAAATTCAGGCATGAACTGGAACTCCTGATCTAGTTTCCAAGCTGTATAGATAAGAAAAGAGGTGGAATTTTCATTTCCATGTACTGTACAACCTCCTATCTTTACTAGGGTTGGAGATGGAGAGATGGAAATGGATGAAGACAATCTCATGGACCCATTCCACGTGTCAAGCTCTCAGAGGTGATGAGCATCAAACAAACGTATGCCGTACTTTTAAGTACCATTGGATTTTTGTGCCAGAGATACTGTGGGGTCCAGGCACATATGCACCAATGACATAGAGTTTTGTGAGTGTAACTATTTCAATCACTTAAGGTGAGGTCTTTTAAACACTTACATGTATATTATTTACGTTGGTTTTACAATAACAGTTCATAGATGATTATACACAGGAACTGGATGTTTACTTCCACATAAAGCCTCATCGTTTCTTTCTACATGTCATCCATGTAGGACATCCAAACCGTGGAAAAGATGGGCCACATCATAAAGATTACCTGCCGTAAAAATCAGGCCGATCCACTGATTTGAAAAGAGTAGTTTTCCCCTATTATTATTTGATCAGCCTGATTTTCACCTCAGGCGATCTTCATGGTGTGGTCCACCTTTTGCACTGCTAAGATGTTCTACATGCATATGACCATCGGCAGGAAATAAGGTGGTGCATTTAGGCTATCATTTCTCACAATATTTCAACCCAAAAGGGCCCTTTTGTAGTCCTAAAGATGAGTTCATCTACTTTTTTAGTTAATCATGATTATGTATTAGAGATGATTTTTGTTGGTTATTAAGGTTCATTTTTTAATCCTTACTAGAAAGAAATACGATTATGATTAATTACAACAACACGAATTACTGTTAGATACCGATGTCTATATAAGCTTATTACAGGTTAAATGATCTCTGTGAAATACAGATGTAAACTAATCTTGAATAGAATTTCATCAGGAGTAGAGTTTCCTACTCTCTTTATGAAACTTATGACTTTTAATTTTCTATCTTGTGTCATTAGCAATTCTCACAAACTTGGCTTAGACCAGTAGCTGATGTGGATCTTTTATTCGTGAGACGATGACAAGTTATTGTGCATTGCTACTAATTTGTATGGGTTATTAGAAACTCTCCATGTGATGTGCCTACGCATCGATCCAAACCGTCCAAATCATAGTCCCGACTGTAGATGGGTCTTAACCAAAAATTGGATGAGCCAGTAATAGTGGTTGGTTCGGTTTTGTCAATATGATATCAAAATAAAAAAGAAAATATCAATGATCCGAATTCAGAATATATATATATATATATATATATATATATATATATATATATATATATATATATATATATATATATATATATATATATATATATATATATCAGAAGTTAGGGTTATCCACTCATAGTTTCAGCTCCATGCACAGAGGATCCATCAATCGAATGGTTTGGATTTTTCCATATGTATGCCACATGAAAACTCTCTACATGCATGCACATGGATGGTCACACTCGGCCACAGTATCAATGTTTTTTTTCTTCTTTCTTTATTTATTTATTATTAAAAAAAAAAAAAAACTCATTTTGAATATACTTCCAATTTTATATTTTGCATTCATCAGTGCAGAGTATATGACAGTATGTTCCACTTTTTCTTGTTTGTGCGATGTAACATATAAGAAAAAAAAAAGGAAAAATATGAAAAGCGAGTCTCTTAAGATTCCTTGCGTTCCTTCAATTACACATCTTTATAATTTGAAATCATGATCATTTAACAAAACATAGTCATCAAAGCATTACTATTTCCTTTCACACCCTTATTCTATGTTTAACTATATTTATATATTGAATTCTGAGTAGGAATTACAACCATTTTCATTACATTTGATTGACAAAGGTTGCAAAAGGCTTGAGATCAGTGGAAAATGGATCTAACCTAATGAAAATAATCTTCTAGAGAATCAATCAACCTATTTTAGTTGACAAATAAGCTGAAGGGAATTAATTTTTCTTTAATATTTTATGTATTATGTAAATTATATATTCTTCTTCATAAAATCTCCCACTGTTCGTTCAAGCTATGCATCTTGCTGCCAAAACCTTGTCTACAACATACAACTTGGTATACGTTCGAGGCGTAGCCCTTCCTTCTGTGATTTCCTTTGAGAAAATCATAACTCTAATTGTTATGATTAGAGACGACGCTAGTCAAGAGGTGTCCTCCTATTATTGGCACCCAGAGAACATTAATGCCTAATTATTAGTGACTCATGTTGGAACTTAATTTTGGGTATGGACCCAATTCACTCTTTTTAATTTTTAATTTTTTTTAAAAAAATTCTTTTTCTTCACCTTTTTGCATCCTAGAAAAAAATAAAATACAAAATCCACTCCTATTTAAAAAAATTCAAGTTAATAAACAGATAGGATCATCCCTTATGGGGTTGAGGCAAGTATGCCTTTAGTTGATGGAGGAACAAACCTAAAGACATTATGATAAAGATACAAGGCAAAGGCCTAAAGGGGTTGGAAGCAAGCATGCCTTTAGCTGATAGCTGCTGAAACCTAAACATACTCCACTTCTCTTTGGTTCATCTCTGTTCTTTTTATTTTCTTTTTTATTTTCATCTTTGTAGACATTTACAAGCTAGTGATGTAGAGAGATGATTGCTTCAATAGAAGTCCTGATACGTGAAATGGAATGCAGGTTTTCAAAATTACCTTTCTCAACCACCTTGATATTATCTTGAAAATTTTTCAGATATTTGTGGGGGTCATTTTCTATAATGGAGTGATGAGACACTACAAAGTATATTCCACGACTAAAGGCAACAAAATGTCGACAACAGGGCTACCTCACAATGAGGTTTGTCTTGCTGACTATGGTTCCATTTCACCATCCAAAGGAATCCCATACCAAAACAAAAATCAAGATAGACCAATAGCTCTTTAGTCACTTCCCATTCCTGGGAAAGAGAACAAACTGACTTTACTAGGGTTCAACATCAAAGCCCTTGTTTTGGAATCCCTACCAATGCATTGAAATGAAATGTTATCCCCACCAACAACATTTGTGTATGCTTTGGATTGTAAGGTCATTGTCTTCTTTTTATTTAATATTATTTTCATTAGCTTATTGTCCTGGCTAATCTTGAGAAACCAAAAAAAAAAAAAAAAAAAAGTAAAATTTGTAAACACTTCTCCTCTAGTTTTGGATAATTGTAATCACCTCCCCTCCACTAGAGACTGTTAGCTGAATCTTCACCCCTTGAAAAAGAAAAAGCAAGAAAGAAAAGAAAAAAAAAAAACCCCACAATTCATTTGGCACACGTGTGGGTCCGCAGTTATGATTAAATAGTATCCAACCTCTCCTATAAGATCCCATCACCATAAATGTTTAACACCCAAAAAAGTAAAATTAATCAAAACATTAGGTGGACCACAACCAGCTAAGAACCTTCAAATTTGGCGGACCAGTGGATGGTTGGATCAGCTTAATTTTTGAGTTTCTTATTTTCATGGTGACGTGACCATTCTAAACAGAATGGATGACATGCATCCATTATATGTTCACACGCCGATATATAGGTAGTCGCCAATGAGATAGGGAAAAAATGTCAAATTTCTAAAGATAACAGGCTTAATGCACCATTGGAGGGATTGGACCGAATCAATAATAAGCCAAAAGGGAGGTACTTACAATAATACTAACTAGAAGAGGTTATAAATATCAGAGACGACAGGGAAGGTATTTACAGAAGGTAAATAAAATAAAGGCTACATGTTGAAATAGCTGTTTATCGTGACTCACGCTCAACCATCATATGTGGGGACATGAATTGCATGGTAACTACATCACTACGTAGCTCGGTGGTGTTGAGATGCAGCGGGATTTGATTAATTTATTACGGATAGACCCATGAAAAGCATGTCTGCAAGTTGCTATAGGTTGAGTATAAATTCCGTGAGGCCCATTTTTAACTGCGCATACCCCAATCAAACCCTGTCTTGCCTCAATAGTACCAAGCTAGGTGGTGCCGGGTCGTCACACAATCTATATATATCCTGTATGCATATAGCATTGAGTATTGTCCGCAGAGTGAGATTTTGATTGGATGGTAGACATACGGCAGAGCTGAGCTCATGTAAATGCCAAGCATGTTTGAGAGTTGTTCCATTGAGTATATTCTCTACTGGGCCTCATCTCTGACAACAACTACTTCCCAGTCAAAATAGTCCATCCCATTCTTATACCAATGTTGGTGCAAACATGGCAGTAGCCAATCCACGTTTAACATATGCTACCACGTTAAGGGACCCACACGAGAGCTCAATCTCATGATTGGCCGTCCATCTTCTTGGAGCTATTGTGTCCGAATAATACTATTCATGTAACAATCACTTGATTGAATAAAGTAGTTCGTTCTACTCCAAAATAATATATTTTATATCTGATAACTCATTCTGAATTGCGAGATATCTGATTTAAGGTTCGACGGTCTGGATCACTTCTGTCATCGACCGGGCCTTTTCTGATCAATCTTGGCTATGAAATTGTCAGCGACCCTCTCTACATCAGTCCCCTCCACTTCAAAAGAACTCGTCTTCGAGTTCTCATCCTGTTCTGATACCAAACTGACGCAGAGGAAGACGTGAGGCCGAACACCGTCTTCCTCAAGAGGATAACCATTCCGAATCCACGAAACTTTTCTGGACTCCTCACAGAGAATCCTCGAATCCATGAGGAAATGAACAAAAAATAGAAAATAATTTCTATAAAATTCGAAATTGATTGATGAATGAAATACACGAGTTCGCAACTCTTTAAATATGGATAAATCAGAATCAAACTATAACTAAAACTCTTATAATTAGCAACTTACTATAAATAGTAAACTTACTATTTATAGACGGCCATGATGTCTACTAGTGCGCAAGGTTTTCGACCAAAAATAGTAAATGTCCTATTTGGCTTCACCAAGTTGTTCTCCTAATTATTCTAAGCTCTTTTCACATTGGGCGCAACTCCTAAAGCTTAACGGATGAAGAGTTATAATCAAACTAAAACATACTATTTATAATAAAAGGAGAATTAAAATAGGGAAACAACCGTCAATATGGCAGTATTTTGCAAATCTGGCTTGCGCAACCCAGTGTAGTAGGGCTGGGTAGCTAAAGTAGCTCGTTTTATCTCAAATTTATATATTTTACGTCTAATAATTCATTTCAAATTGCGAGATACACTTAATTTAAAGTCTGACGGTCTGGATCACTTCTGTCGTCAACCGGACCTTTTCTAATCCATCTTGACCATAAAACTATCTGCGACCCTCTACATCCATCTTGAGTCTCAAGCTATTTCAAAACTTAAGTGGATCATACGGTAAGAACAACCTAAATTTATGCCTAAAACCCCTATACTCAAGCTGGTTCAAAACCTAAGTAGATCGTAGGATAAGAACAATCTAAATTTATGCCTAAATTCTTCTAAATTCAAGCAGGTTTTTCAGATGAGTTTTGGGAGGCCTTGATTTTCAAAATATTCCTTTGTCCCGGCAAAGCACGCCAATGAAAGGAATGGATGGCATGTACACATAGCGCTGACCCTTATCTACAATTTGGAAGGGTTTTAATGGTGGGCATTCCATCTCAACTGTTCCCATGGCCCACCTGAGTTTCCAATTGGCCTGATTTATTAGGCTCAAGGCCAAACACAAGGTGGCAAGCGTGATGAATAAGGTTGATCTCATGTGCTTTAAACATAGAGAAGGAAATTTAGATAATTTGGATGGTACTGCATGCTTTGCAATTAATGGTTCCGCTTCACCCTATATGCCCTTTTCTATACTATAATACAGCAGTTCACACAGTCTAAATCCAATTGCGGATGGAGCATATGATACTCATACCATAGACTTTTGTCTTCAAATTTTCAACCACTTAATAATTTTACTTTCAACTTCCACTTGATAAACATCAATTTAATTGATGGTTAAGATTTCTTGAACAATAAGATTTTGTAAATGTGGTCCATTCACAATCTGTCTGGCAATTTCGATGGTCCAGATAACCTTGCATGTGTGCCCCTTTAAGGAGTGGGGTTAGGTAATAAACTATCATAGAAGATTGGCCCATAAGAAAATAAATAAACCTGAAACATACCATAATAGAGACAACAACAAAAACTAGTGCCTGACTTTCAATTAGTTACATAGGCCTCGTATCTATCACTTCGGTGGGGGATCAAAAACAGTAAAAGAGACTTTGGTTTGATTTTGCTTATACATTAACATACCAATAGAAGAAGCAAATCATGTCTTATACTTCTCAAAGCCAAAATAATATATAAGGATTAATTAATTCAACTCGAACAAGTTTGGGTAGTTAGCTCATACATTGTGTGTCTTGTCCGAAGAGCACCAATTCTCTCCTTTTCTTTTTCCTTTTTTTAAAATTTTATTTTATAATAAGTGTATGTGGGGCCCATTTATTGTTAATCCAGGCCATTAATCCGGACCATAGGTCAGATTGTAAGGTACTAAAAATTGGGGTAGTTGATTCTTCAAAAGGAGGACCTCAATGTATAATATTTGTAATAAAAAAAAAAAAAAAAAAACCGCAGAGGGTTCCTCTTTTTACCCACACATTTGTTTTGTGAACTGTGCATGATCTTACCAGCAGAATTGGATGCATGCATGTACCCATGCACAGTCAATTTTAGACGACGGCATGTACATGAACATTAAATTCAGGTGGTTTTCAAGCTGACATTATCAGCAGTATTTGGTAGTAATCTGGCTTGAAATCACTTAAGGGACAAATCCGTAGACTTCTTACACTTCCTGCCAAACGCAATTATTATTAGCATCGAATACATATGCTGCCAAATAACCTTTAAGTAACCCTAGGTTTCATGGTTTTCTTGATTTGATTTAAGTTAATGTATTTCTATTATGTCATACATCAAAGTGTAAGATAAGTCGCCTGGGTTAGTGAGGTTAGACTACTTTGCACCTTCAATGGTAGTAACTCATCCTCTGACATGTGTCATTGATGTACAACCATTCAGACCATTCACTTTTATGAGTCCAATTTTGGATGGATCCTACATCTAATATCACCTGGATCAATCAATACAAACCATTCATTTATGGCTATCAAATGCATGGTTAAAAATAAAATAATAAATAGTCTAAATTTAAAGGGAGAAAATAACAATTATAATTAATCTTCTTAATGCCAGTTTTCAAATACACTCAATTCATAATTTTTCATTTTTCTATATATATACAACTATGCTATGCTATGGGCTCATTTGATGAGTTTTAATTAGCCCTTTTTAATGGTCCAAAATTAATATTTGACTCTAATACAAGTTGTAAAACTTACACAGAATAGAAAGGATTGATCAATACATTGGTGATGGTGATCTAGATATAACTGAATGTAAACCATAGTGGTTGAAAGGTCATTAATGAATTAAGGATGAATGAGGTAGTTTTCCGCACATTACATTAAGTAGGACTTGATCCAGTTTGAAACCACGACTTGTCGAGAGTCAGCCTTGACTCAGCCGAGTCAGGGCCAAGTCAACCCCTACTCACAACAGTCGTGAGTCAACTCAGGGCGGAACGAGTTGATATGAGCCTCCAAGTCTTTTAACCAAGGTGGGGGGACCACTTAAATGGAAACATATTAGGTCCTGGATCAGATGTGGACATAGATTTTAAAAGGATAAGCTAATCTCTTAATAGAAAGCAGAAAAACAAAGAAACGACAATGCATAAATGAATGACAATACATTTTCTTAATTGGTGAGCAGGTCCCATCTAGATGTATGTGGAATGAATGACTCCGCGCACCTAAGTAGGCCTCAGCTTTGTGGGCCTCACCATGGTGTATATGTTATATTCATGTTGCTCATCCATCTCTCGTACTTATGTTAGGGTACGTGCCTAAACATTAGGCAATTTCAAAGCTCAGGTAGACCACACCACATGAAACAGTATGGATATATAGTCATGCACACTATTAAAACCTTCTTTGGCTCCACCATGATATTAATTTGCCATCCTCTAGCTAAGGAAAATCACAACTATACTCTTGGTCCAGAATTCTATAAGCCATTAAAAGTTTTCAATGACATGTATTCAATATTTCTTCTTATTTCTCGTAGTGTAGTGTAGTCCGTTTGAGCTTTGAATCTCCTCATGTTTGGGAAAATCTCCTAAAATGAGCTGGTGAAATGGATGAACATATCAGATATAACACACAAATCTCAATGGGTCGCACAGAGCTTAGATCAGCCCATGTCTGTAGGTGCACAATTCATGGCCGTCCATCACGCCTAAACTATTTATCCAAAAATAAAAATAAATAAACACATAAATAAATTAAAGAAAAAGAAGAGACTTACAATTTCTAATTAATATTAGCTATTTGAGTGAAGGAGTTGGTATTAATTAAAAATCGAAGATGCATGGGTGTTTTTTACTTAGCCATCAAAGGTGTGCCCCACCTATCTGTAAACTGATTGTTCATTTGGCTAGCCTATGCTGAATAGGTAGTGCTACGAAATCTAAATAGTTGGAGAATATCACATCACCCTTTGTTTGTTGGGCCTCAAAAATCACAACCCATAGTACCAGATGGTACACCTGAACGATTTTCAGTAAATATCTAATATTGGTGGGTCCACAATTCTTCTTGACAGTTAAGGGTGCAAAGGGGCTAGGATGAGTAGGATGATATGGTCCACATTCAAACACAAATGAGTTAAACGATCAAATGGTTGAAAATTTTCATTGTGAAAGTTTGTCTCAAGGGCATGCATCTCCTTCTATCACATGGCCCATCCTATGAATGGACATGAGTTTCCTATAACACCTGCTATAGAAAGTTCTTGTTCTCAAAGATCCGTGGGCCCACTTAGATGCCCATATGAATTCCTGTGACACCTGTTTATCACTTTCACTAACACATGTTAAGATAAGAGTTGAAATGACTTGAAAAGAACATGAGGATCAGGTGAAGATGACAATACGGGTGCCTAAAGTTGAGTGGTCCCTCCTGCCTCATTTTCGAGCTCTTATTTTAACAAGAGCTGAAAAAGCTGATGAATGGAATGGATTTCACAAGGTGGGCCCCACATAGCTGATGAATGAACGGTTTTGGTGATCGTCATGCCAAATCTCTGCAATGGCCAAATAAATGAAAGACATGGATCTCTGTGGGCCCTACCATGATGTATGTATTTTATCCACCTCAGTCGTCCATTTTGTGATATCATTTTAGGTCATGAGCTCACAAGTGAGGCAGATCCAAATCTTAGGTGGACCACACCATAGGAAAACAGTCATGATTGATCGCCCACCATTAAAAATTTCCTAAGCCTACAATTTAAGTGTAACCAATCCGTTGATCCCAAATATTTGTGGACCCAATAAGTTTTTAACCGTGGGTGTTCAATCACCAAGGTTTTCCTATTATGTGGTCCACCTGAGATTTAGATGAACGGCCGTGTATAAAATAAATACATTACAGTGACGTACACAGATCACCGACCAGCAGCGACGGTCAGCAATCCGCGTCCATAAATGACCGCCTCTCATTTATTTTTTTTACTGGCAGACGAATGCACGAGCAGCCCGCCGCCCTGTTTTGATGATACTGCTTCTATCCATGCTGGCATGAACCATTCTCTCATTCATTACAGCTTTATGCATATGTGGCTTTATATTTTTTGAATCCAAACCATTGATCTCCCATGATAATGGCCAATAATACGAGAGGCACTTTAAAACAACGATACTGTTGATTTATGAGGCTTGAAAATGGACGGTGCAAAAATGTAACTGACCAGCGGTAAGGATTCTCACATTGTCTTTCTTTCTGTAATTTGAGACATTGATAGGAATCACGAGATGGACGGTCCGGAGTTACGGACCTTTCAACCAGGTCAACGTAGATACGGCGACAGAACAAAGTCTGGTTTGTCGCAGGCAAATGATTCTGGCTCTAATCCATCGCGCAATGCAGTCAAACAGTCCGTTGCCGTTCTCTGCCACTCCTCGTCCTGTGTTTAATAGTTTTAGACCGTTCATATGTAGACGAATCTTCATAGAAAAATCACACGATACATAAAATCATATCCGTCGATTGGAAACCTCCATATTTAATACAATACAAAAGTAGGACTATAGAGTTAATTAACGAGAAGGAGTTCCCAAATTTCGACGGTTGAGATTCACGTTCAGTTAATCTACGTGGTCTAATATAATTGCAACGAACTACCACGTTATGATGCGAAACGGACCGTACAACTCCTCTTTTACTATCCCTTGTGTTTTGCTGAAAATCAAGCAATTCTCATTCGTTTTCAGAAGACGAGAAGAAATTGCATTGAGAGATTTTCTGCTTCTGTTATTTCATCGTTCGAATTTCAGATAAGTTAGAGCGTTTGCGAGCGAAAGGTAGAGATTATCATCTTTTTCTTTTTATAAATATTTCTCGATTTAGATTGAAATTATTTGAAACTCTAATTTGAAAACTCTCTCTCTCTCTCTCTCTCTCTCTGGGAAATGAAATCGATTCCGTTCGTGTTTGAGATCTGGACCCAAAAAATCAGGTCGATCTACCCATCGAGCAGAGCAAAGCTATCCATTTTTCATTTCCCTGTTTACATGTGTGGCCCACCTGATGAGAGGACTGGTCTGATTTTTGAGCCAGAGCATGTTCATGGTGGGACCCTGCCTGATGAACGATCTGGATGGGCGCGCGGACACGTGGAGTCCATTTCTGAGATTTCTGAAAGCAAGCCATTCTGTAAAATTCATGTTTATTCGCGCATCTGGTGGGCCATAACTGTCTGTTTTTGTTCAGATGCGTGGCCCACTCAATGATGCGACTGGGCTGATCTTCGGACAGATGAAAAGTCAGGATCTCACACATGCATGTTGCGTTTGGACACGATAATCATCTACCCAAGGTTGCATTGTTGATATGTACTGATATGTTTGTAGAGATGCTCGACTGAGATTTTTACCAAATCTCTAGAATCTGTTACCACTCTTTCATCTTCGCATATAGGGAAAAAAAAGGGGGCAGCCAACCAGGTGGGCCCCACTGTGATGTTTATGTGAAATCCACTCTGATTATCAGGTGCGTCACTCCATGTTAGGCTCAGGGAAAAAAAATCTGCCCAATTTGAGATTGAGGTGGACCACACGATTAGGAACAGTATGAATAGCAACCCTCACTCCAAACTGTTTCTCTTGGTATGGCAGCCCACCTGAATCACAGATGGGCCTGATGTTTTTGCCCCAGGACTAAATTTTAGTGTGGCATCTAATGGTTTGAAGTAGATTCATATCATCATTGTTATGGGGCGTGTAAAAATCAAGGTTGGACGTCTCTCTTCCAATTGTTTCCTTTTGTGTGGCCCACCTGAATCATGGGGTAGCCTGATTTTTGGCCCTGGGCCTAATGTGTGGTTACACATCTAAATGGTCAGAGTAGATCTCACATAGACCTCATGGTGGGCTCATTAAAAAAGAGAGATTTGAAGGGAATTCGTGGGACGGCCACCTTTGATATTTGATGGGTGCACCGTGATGTTTATGTGAGATCCACTCCAACCATTAGCTGTGTAACCACACTAGGCCCAGCGCCAAAAAATCAGGCTGACCTGTGATTCAGGTGGTCCACACCAAAATAAAAGGTTGGGAGAGACGACCAACCTTGATTTTTGCAAGGCCTGAAATATATTCCAACCATCAGATGTCACACAAAAATTTAGGCCTGGGGCTTAAACATTAGGCACATCCGTGATTCGGGTGGGCCACACCGAGGGAAACAGCTTGGAGGGTGAGGGTTGCCCTATACACTGTTTTTAATTGTGTAATACACCTGAATCAAAGATGGGGCTGATTTTTGGGGTTTGGGCCCAACATGGGGTGACGCACCTGGTAGTTGGGGTGGATTTCACATAAACATCACAGTGGGGCTCACCTGAGCTGCCGACCACTTTGTTCGCACTGAGGACCCCAACTTCGGTTGAGAAATCTAATGGAAGGTACTATCTTGTTAATTACTTAGGTAATTTTTGGTAAAATTCATTATTTTCTTTCTATCCTCACCGTCATTGGAAACACAACAGCTATGGTAATTTTCAATCTCTTTTGGTGGGAATGAAATGCTACTCATTTGTCTTCTAAAGACATTTGTACTTTGTCAGTTGAGTTTTCAACCATTTGGTCTTTTGTATGAGATGATTAAAAAAAACATTAAACTAATCAGCTCTTGTTTGTCAGCTAATTTTCTAATCCACCTCCATGTTGCATGCGCTGGATACAGGTTATACTTGGATATTCTAATCGTTGTTGAACTTCTCCTCCAAAATTAAAAACATTGGATGCATGTGATGGTATCTGGAAATTGGAGTCTTTTGGGGCCTTTGGCTAATTGATTTTTATCAAACAGATATGAAGAAAATCTGGTTCATTTGTCATGTTCAGGAAAATAAGCTGAGATCTGTTTCATGGGAGGGTGGAAATTGAATACTTGTTTTCTTCCTGGAGATTCTCGGATGTGTTTGTTTTAGACCTGAACAGATGGGTGGGTGGTTTTCAATCTGTAGCGGCAGCAGTTGTGGAGAGAGAAGTGTCACCTCATATTTTCGAAATGGATTCAAAAGGGTGAAGGGAATGAGGGAATCACCCTTGGAACAGGTCATCAACTTGCATCAGTTGCCATCTGTACCCAACCGGATTTTCTCGAATGGGAAGAGTAAAAATTCTTGTATTTTCACTCAGCAAGGACAGAAGGGCATTAATCAAGATGCCATGGTCGTATGGGAAGTCAGTCAGTCACTTCTTGGGTAATTATGATCCTCATCTATTGATGGATTTTCATTTCTTGCTTAAGCTGTGAATTTCTCTGTTGTATGTAGGATTTCATTTCAGAAGATACAGTCCTTTTCGGTGTCTTTGATGGCCATGGCCCACAAGGGCATCTCGTCTCCCGTAAAGTGAGGGATTCCTTGCCATTGAAACTGATGTCGTTCGTCAAATCTCCCAAGGCAAGGGAAAATGGGGTGACTGGTGGTTGTTTCAAGAAGGTACTAGAGGGGGATGGAGAGTCTTTGAAGGACAAGCCATCTGAAAATCCATTAATCTCATTGTGGAGATATGCTTTCCTTAAATCATACAAGTCCATGGACAAGGAGTTGAGATATCATCCTTCCTTGGATAGCTTTTGCAGTGGCAGTACCTCTGTTGTTTTGGTGAAACAGGTGAGACAAAAATTCACAAACACCTGCTCTTGTCCCTTTCCATTCTTCTTATTTCCTTCCCATTTGCATTTGATAATTTCAGGGGCGAAATCTCTTCATTGGAAACATTGGAGATTCTCGCGCAGTTTTGGGATTGAGGGATGTCAATGGTTCGATGGTTGCAGTGCAGTTGACAGTTGATCTAAAGCCTGATCTGCCGGGTATGTTCCATTACTGTGGTTTCTTCAGCAGGATACCATAGTGTTTGACACTTAGTCATGTGATTTTATTTTCCTGACAGGGGAGGCTGAGCGTATCAAACGGTGTGATGGCAGAGTTTTTGCGATGCAAGATGAGCCAGAAGTGCATAGGGTGTGGTTGCCATCCGAGGATGCCCCTGGGCTAGCAATGTCTAGGGCCTTTGGTGATTTCTGTTTGAAGGATTATGGAGTGATCTCTGTTCCTGAGTTCTCACACAGGATACTCACAGAGATTGATCAATTCATTGTGCTAGCATCTGATGGGGTAAACATCTTCTCTCTGCATTGGTTATGTGATCCTGTTTTTCATCCTTCTGTTCTAAACTACATGGCTTTTAAGAACAAACAGCAGTAATGCTTTTTCTACAGAATATGCTCATCTTGCTGATCCCAAATGGAATCAGGAGAAACAATTGATGAGTAGAAGTGGAAACAACTGCTGCAAATAGCCATTCACTAGGATTCGGATGCCTGAAATCTTTGAAAAAAAAAAAAAAAACAAAGTACTGCATTTGATTCAGTTCGATCTTCCAGGAATCCGAGTTGGGTGTGAGAGCCAATTTTCTTGCTACTTCCACAATGCACTTCTGCTCGTGTTTGTCCCATGGACTAACCTATTCAAATTATGTTGGCATGACGACTAAAGTGTTGTTGAGTTGCATGAGGAAGATGAAGCTTGGTTCGTTTGGATTTTGGAGACATCCACTGAAGGTAGCAGATAGTCTCTAATTTTCTCATTGGTCCCTTTTGACTACCTGTGCAATTTGGGCAAGTTAGGTCAGTTGGGGGGTCAACCCAAGCCCAACCGGACCTCAAGAGGACCCAACCTGCAACCCAACTCATCTGAATTCCGTGCCCAACCCAAACCCAACCCAAATTCCTTTATGCTTGACCCAACCTGACCCGACCCAAATACATGTGATGATTTCTAACCTGACCTAACCCAACCTGAATTTATTCCCAAACCCAACCCAAATTCAAATTAGGGTGGCTTCTTCTAACCAAAACCAACCCAGTGACTTTGACAACCGGAACTCAGGTTGGGTCAAACTTGCAGCCTTACTTTTGACTGCATAAATAATTGGAAATGTTTAATTTACATTATTTAAGTGGATGACATTAACTATACAAGCAGTCATTAATGCAGAGAACCATAAAAATGATGCAGTTAAAAAAGCTTCTGCTAATAGCAGGGTCGATATGAAATGGGTGCTTGAGTCTACTTCCTCTAAAGGACTAATTACAAGGATTCATGTCACAGGTTTGGGATGTCTTGAGCAATGAAGAAGTGGTCGGGATCGTGTCCTCTGCACCATGCCGGTCATCAGCTGCACATGCTGTTGTCGATGCTGCTGATCGTGAATGGAAACTCAAATACCCCACTTCGAGGATGGATGACTGTGCAGTGGTTTGCTTGTATTTAGATGGAAAAGTGGATCCAGAATCTGAACTAGTGGAGCCAATCATCCCTGAAACCATTAATCACAGCTCTCATTCTGGGATGAATGAACCCACTGATGTGCAGAACCTTGAACCATGTTTGCGATGGAATTTTACTGTCAGGTCAGAAGAAGACAACGAGCAAAATGGTAAAACGTGTGTTGCAGCTGAGGTTGAGGGTGCGTTTGTGACAACTGAGGATCAGAACTGGTTGGGTTTGGAAGGCGTGACCCGAGTGAATTCGCTTGTACAGCTTCCGAGATTTTCCCAAGAAAAGGTGAATGCCTGATTCTTGCATTTCTGGATGGTACCTTGCTTAATGAATTTTCATAACTAGCAATGCCTAGTAGTCGACGTCTTTGAAGCAATTCGAGCACTTGGCCTACAATGGATGCAATTGAAATATGCTGTGGGATGAAGAATGCATTAAGAATTGAAGCCTTGAAAATGGTTTTTCCTTGTGTTTAGTTATCTTTCTATTGAGTGGTGTCGAGGATATGCACTAGTGTTTCAACCCGTTGAGCTGAGTCAGCTTGGTTGTGGAATATTCAGATACTCCGACTCTTGACTAGACTTGTAAATTGGTATTTTTGGTTGCCAAATGAATGAAAAGCTCTCATTTTTGTAAAACACTCGCCTGCAAGACTGATTATTTTTGCAAACTTGGGGGTATTGGCTCAGTTCCAAGGGTCAGACTGGAGTGAGTTGACTCAGCCGAGTTCTGATTGATTGGTGTGCGTCTAGATCTTGATGTAAGGGCATCTACTATGTAAATCTTAAGATGGAAACCTGTAATGTTTGGTTGATCAATTTTATTAGGGGTTTTGACATATAGCACCCTCCCTTCTAGCAAAAGACAAATAACCCCCTCCCTTGAAGGTACTGTTTCTGATTTAAATTTTGGTCAAAGACCACCCTGTGGTTAACATACCGGCATGTAATCATGTCATTCTGAGCTGATATGGTTGACTACTGATCATGGAAAATGACCTTTTTATCTTTATGTTTGGGAGAGGGTAGGGTTAGGATTAGGGTTTGGGAGAAGAGAAAGAAGAGGTGTTAGGGTTAGGGTTAGGGTTGAGGCTTTGGGATTAAAAAGATTTTGCTTATTTAACTATGGTTAATTTTCTAACCAATATATATATATATATATATATATATATATATATATATATATAGGGAAAAGGTACTATGCGCTCGACCTCATGCTAAGCTTATCGTGAGGTCGAGCTGTGTGGGTCCCACCGTGATGCATGTCAACCATCAACACCGTTCATTTGATGGGTCCCCTTTAAATTATGGGATATTCCAAAAATCAGCCGTATATGGAACTCAGGTGGGCCATACCATTTAAAATCATGTGAAACACCGTTAAAACATATGAAAGCACTTGGTGGGGCCCATATGAGTTTTGAATGCTACTGAAACTTGATCTGAACCCTCATACAAGTGGGACACACATAATGGATGGGCTGGATTTGCAAACCACATCTTTTGTGTACCCCAAAAATGATTATGAATGTTTTAATGGTGCATGGCCCTCTCCACTTCTGTATGTGGTGTGGCCCACACAAGTCACGGATGGACTTGATTTTTGAGATCTAGACCCACGATGGAATGGCACATCTGATTGATGGGGTAGATGTTCGAAACGCATCACGGTGGGGCCCACACAGCTCGACCTCATGTGACGGACTCATGAGGCCAAGCGCATAGTACCTTTTCCCATATATATATATATATATATATATATATATATATATATAGGAAAAGGTACTATGCGCTCGACCTCACGATAAGCCCTTGTGAGGTCGAGCTGTGTGGGCTCCACCGTGATGCGTGTTGGCCATCAACACCGTGCATTTGATGGGTATCATTTAAATTATGGGATATCCCAAAAATCAGCCGTATACGGAACTCAAGTGGGCCATACCATCTAAAATTATGTGAAACACCATTAAAACATATAAAAGCACTTGGTGGGGCCCACTTGAGTTTTTATTTCTGCTGAAACTTGGTATGAACCCTCACACAAGTGGGACACACATAATGGATGGGCTAGATTTGCATACCACATCTTTCGTGGTTCCCAAAAATGATTATGAATGTTTTAATGGTGCACGGCCCCTCTCCACTTCTGTATGTGGTGTGGCCCACAAAAGTCACGGATTGACTTGATTTTTGAGACCTAGGCCCACGATGGAATGACGCATCTGACTGATGGGGTAGATGTTCAAAACACATCACGGTGGGGCCCACACAGCTCAACCTCATGGGACGGACGCACAGTACCTTTTCCCTATATATATATATATATATATATATATATATATATATATATATATATATATATATATATATAAAAGGTACTATTTGGAAAAATGCACAAGCCAGGAAGGTGCTATATGCCAAAACCTCATTTTAATCATATTTGGAAAACAGGAGGTGATATTTGGAAAAATGCATAAGCCAGGTAGGTGCTATATGCTAAAGCCTCATTTTAATCATATTGGGAAAACAGAAGGTGTTATTTGGGAAAGTGCATAAGTGAGGAAATGTGATGTATGCCAAAACCAATACAGCAATAAAATAAAGACTCAGAGCTCGACCTAAGATGTTTTGATTCATACAAAGCAAGTCATGATCGATAAGTGAAAACAGTTGACATTTTGGGCACTTGGTGTTTCGATGTCCTCGCTTGTTGTGTCACCAAGCGCTTTGCATGGTGTGACCTGGGTGGTGAAATTTGTGGGATCCAGCATGATTTATGTGCTATATCCATTTTGCCAGATCAATTTAGGGCATGAGCAAAAAATGAGGAAGCTTAAGTAGACCACACCACAAAAAGCAGTGGAGACAATGGCACCCATCGTTGAAACCTTCCAGGGCCTATCATGATGTTCATTTGCCATCCAACTTTTTTTTTTTTTTTTTTTGTGAACCCACACACACCCTCCACACACTCACGCTGGTGGAATTTCACCACCTATGGGTACTCGAACCCTTGACCGGTAGTTGAAACTCCCGAGAGTCTACCACCCGGGCAAGAGTAAGGACCCATTTGCCATCCAACTTATTCATAAGGTCACATAGGCCTGTATGAAGAGAAAACACAAATATCAGAGGGATCCAAACCCAATATAGTTCACTTGAGTTTTGGGTCTGCCTCATTTTTAGGCTCATGCACTAAGAATGATCTCGCAAAATGGATGGACAATGTGTGGATATAACACATACATTATGGTGGGGCTCACAAAACTTTGCCATGTCAACACACCATAGAGGTTGGTGGTCTACTACATCATGCAATCCGCTTTTGCTGTGACATGCCCATGGCCCACAAAGAAGACGATGGCCCACAAGGCGAGATTTGGGTAGTGATTTGAAATCAAACCATCCACTATCAATACCTTTTTTGTACTACCCGGCAATATCATCTCTCATTATTATTGATGGGAAAGCTGTATTTTTACCCCATTTTCTATCATTTCTACCATGCTTTTGCAGATGTTGGTGAAACTTTCTCATTTTCTAGCAACCCTCATGAATCAGAGGTCCCTTGTTATTCATGATTGCTTATCAGGAAGGCCCACCACCGTTTTTCAAGTAAACCTAACAGTTAGGTTTGATGAAAAATCAATGATTAGAAAACCCTGAAAAGCTTTTCGAACCTTCTTTCTGAATGATTCACCGTTCAAGTAAACCTATCTCTTGGTGATTGGAATTTCATTAATTGTGTCCCACTTCAGATGGGCCATATTCACCGATGGAAATCCTTACTATCTGAATGCTTGGATGGGAATCAAAGGTTAGAATGATGTTGTAATTGGTGATCATATTCTATCATTTGCACAGCCCAATATGGCCAAGTTACAGTGTGGAAATACAAACGCCAGACAAACCCTACTTGACATATTGGAGTTTTGCGTATGGACAGAAGTGTTTTCATAGATTAAGTGAGGAGAAACTGAAGCTTGTATAAATCACACTCACACCTAATTGGTTGGTAGGGCTGTCAATCCTCACCATTCAATTGTGAATAGGCCCCATCATGTTGATGATCCACCAACTTTGGAACACATTGTTGAAATGGTGGGCCTTACTCTGGGTGATCAACGCCATCAAAACTTGGTGGACTGACCATCCCTGTAAAAATCGCAACGATCTGGCAATCCTCACAATTCAATTAGAGGGTTGCACATGGACAACTAAAAGTGTAAAAGATTTTCCATTGATGAGTGGGCCAGCATGATAAACAGTCTACATCTTGCACACAAGTATCGAGGTTGTCTAGTAATCAAGGTGCTTGCTTTTGCTGCAAAATAGCATTCCCCTCTTTTATATGACCTTTTCCCATCCCTTATAAAACATTACTATGTACATTCACTAACTTCTCAAATCCAACTGTTTCTGTGATCAAAGAAGGGATTTTTTTATTTTATTTTATAATTTTCCAGTCATGTCAAACAGGGTCAGGCTCTTATGTTAGCTGTGGACAACTTAGAAAATGGCAGTAAGCTCATCCTCCTATCATGTGATGTATCACTTTCCAGACTATCTAAATTGTGTATCAAGCATATCTCTGAAATCAGACTGATCAAGCAATCCCGTGCATCAAATTAATGGCTATAAAATAAATGGTTGAGAATAAAATAGTAAGTGGTCCATATCTAAGGGAAGAATCAGATAGTTAATATTATCTTCTTACTTCAATTGTTAGATTATGCTCCATCCATAGGTCAGCGATTACGACAGTCTGGATTTCTGCATAAGTTAGGTCAGCGATTACGACAGTCTGGATTTCTGGATAACTACACCACGCATGAATGTCATTTGAAAAGTCTCCTCCTCTTTTCAAACTGTGCAAAACTAACATACAATTCTAGCCAATCAAAAGATTAATGATCATGCAAGCATCCAGAGCTACAATCAGCAACCCATGAAGCCTCAACCTTGTAATGAATGACTGCTCATCTCAGTTTGCCATGTCAGCATCCCTGTTAGAGTTGTTATGATCACATAGATTTCTCTAAGCATCAGCTATTAGTTGCATCTTCCTACTTGGTAGTATTGCAGTTGCAGGGACTTTTTCAGAATAAGATTTGGATGTGTTTCTCTTGATGTCTTTGCATTTCTCAATGAAATCAATCTGCATTTCGTTATTGGTGTTAGGTTAGAGAGGAAAAGCTAGCTATATAACAAAAAATTGCACCAGATAATCGAATTCTTCCCTTTCAGCCTTTTTATTTTCCAAACATCGAAGGGAAATGAGTGGAGGAGATGCATGGGTTAATTTCATTCACTTTCCCATGTTCCCCACCATTTTCCAAGTAACAAAAGAAACCCTCGTATTGAAATATGGGAATGGATTGTAGCGATTGAAATGAAGAGATTTCTTGGATAGAGTCGAAGTTTTCAGGTTTTCAAATTATAATCTCAACACCCTTGATTAGTCAAATGCTCAGCACATAGAAATGTCTCAATTCTTCAGAGGATTCATGGCAAGATATGGTTTTATACCAGGACCTGCTTATTTTCAAGTTCACCAAGATATCACACTTGACACTACTCATTACTAAACTCAATGTGGAGCTCAAAGATGGCCTTCTTCTTCTTCTTCCAAGAGGGCCCTTTCAGCACTTTGATACTAACACTGAAATGATCATTCAAACTAACATATCAAAGTGGCTGACACACTTCCCTGTTGCCATCTCCATGTTCAAACACAGCTCGAGTTAGCATATCCATCGTGCATCAGGTGTGCCTCTTATCAGTGTACACGTGAAAACACTTGCTGTCCAATAATCGGTGCATCTGATGATCTAGTCTCACCTTCACTCATTAATGATCAGACTGCATAGAATTGAGTGAGCATGCATGAGCTAATGTCATGCATCCCTTCCATTTCATGGCACTTGGAACTACATAACAATTCTTCTCTGATGAATTTGGAATGGACTCTATTAATCAGAAGGGCCATGATAACAATAATATGAAGAAAAAAAAAAAAACCATTAAAGAAGAAAAGGTAAATGACCCAGCAGAAGACTTTTGAACTCTGGTGGTATTCTTTTGAAAAATGTGTGAAATATGTGAGTCCTGCAACCGGCAAAATGTTTGTTACTGCTAATCTGAATTAAGTTCCCATCATTTTGAGGTACAGTCAAACAAGTAACGCATACACCACCTTTTAATCTCTATTATGGAGCATGAACATGTTCCCTTGTAATGGAAATATTTCAGAATCCAAACTGTTTGCTCAAAGCTCTGACATCATGGGGGTATCAGCCCCCCATATCTCGACACACTTGTTCAGTTAAAAATGCTCAGAACAGAGAAATCACTGGATTTCTTGAAGGAATTTGTGAATCATAAATCGCAATAAAGAAAAATGAGGTATTATAGGAGGAGATGAGGACAGGCTCATCCATAATAAGTTTAACCAAGACATAACAAGAATCTCTCTGTTTTCATTTTATTTTATTTTAAATAGGTGGAGATTCATTAAGACGAGAAACAAAAACAGGATACAAACAGCTCAACACAGGAGCTGGAAAGCGAAACACCAAACAACAAATTACAAGACATTGCAAGACACATTGCCGAACTCGAGAAGGATCTCAAACATGATGAAGTTGACTTCTTTATCAGATGTAAAAACTATGAAACAGACTTGTCTTAGTTAGGACAAAGGCTGCTTTAAAGGCTAACAAAGAACCTGTTGCCAAACTTGCTCTTGGTATAGCTGGCAGATGGTAAAATGATTCAAATTGTTAAGGCAGCAATTATAATTGCATTTCTTGGAGTTCCAAAACTAAAGAAATACTGGATGAGGAAGGTGACTCGAAGAAAACACATGGGGAAAGCTCCAAATGCCTCGGATGGCACTCTTCCCGTAAGTGGTCTGGGTGGGTGGCATCCCAAGGAGGATCATAACCAATCAGTTAGAATTCTCACCAGTTTGGGAAACCATTATTCAGGCTTTGGTTGAAGTGGATATTAGTGATGCAATCGCAATAGACTTCCCTGTAGGTAGCATGACTGAAATTGACACCATCCCTGGTAATTCAATGAGTAGAATGAGTCTGGGTATGTTGACAATAAGGTTGATTGTTACCAGAGATGATCTCCACATATCCAAACCTGATTCAACTACTATTGTGGAAAATCAGATTGATCAGCTGGAGAATAAAGCTTAATGTGCTACTAAATAAAATCCCCACTAAAGCTTAATGCGCTGCTAAACAAACATGGAGACTAAAGCTTAATGTGCTACACCCACAACTCTGGTTGTTAAGTTCCAATCTAGATTGCAAATCAACGGAAACCTATTAGGAGGAGAATTCCCAAGATTCCCAGGAGAATTTTTCAGGTAATAACTAGCTTTAGTACATTCTAAAGAAGATAGGAAACTACAGAAAATCTCAATCAGCTTTCGAGCTCCTGCAGAGGAAGCATCCATTAATACGAGCATAATCACAACCGGAAGGAGTTAGGAGTGAGGATAGAGGACTCAGGAGTGAGGATAGAACAGACAACAGGTGCTACTGTGATTAATTCCTCATAAATATCTATTTAGAATGTTCCCGAAAGAAAAGGATTATTAACAAGGTACTGCCATAATTCTAAAACTTGCTGACTCAAATCAACTCAGCTGAGTCAACTTGACTCAGAGAAAATTTGAGCCAAGTCTGTGAAACTCAGTACTGGACCTGATTTGAGCCAATTTGCTGTGAAACTCATTAGTGGGCCTGATTCGGCCTGGACACAGGCAGACTCATCGAGTCAAATCAATGGCTTGGTCGACTCAGCCTGACTTGAACTGAGTCACTCACCTACTAGGTGGAGATTTTATTAAAAATAAAGTAGTCTTTTTTTTTTTTTTTGGGGGGGGGGGGGGGGGGGGGGGGTGTGTGGCAACTTTGACGTAAGGAAGCAACACACTTACCAGAAAGGTATCTATGTAGTTGTTAACCCGAGTTACATTTCTATTACTAATACAAAGTTTAAGTATTTTAAATATCTATTTACATTCCTAATATCTTCAATCTACAATAACTAAATATCAAGTCGAGTTGGGTCGAGTCTTCGAGTCAACTTGACCTGGTTGAACATTGAGTCGACTTTTTTGGTTTTTAAACTATGGGTACTGCTAGGTGAAGGCCAAGTTAATATCAAAATAAAGCATATGTGTACAGATGCTCGAATGAATAATAAAGATCGAAATTTACATTCAAAAATTCAAAAAAGAAACAATAATAAAAATAGGACAATAGGGGTATCCTTGGAAGGCACATGAAAGATGATAAAAATACCCTAACCATAACAAGCAATGACAACCAACATAAAGCCTCCACTGCCATGGAAGTGATCACAAAATTCCAGCAGCTTCTAAACAGTATAGTATGTTGAAATAAGCAATAGGAAGAAGTGGAGTTACCTTTCAAAAGAAAATTGTAGGATGAAGGGAAGCAGTTCGTTTCTATATGTAGAAACAGTGGCCCCGAATGAAATGTCTAAACTACTAATTACTATAATCTTCTAGATTACATTTGAGGAGTATGATATAAACGATGCTTATGGGTACATTGTGGATGAATGGTAGATACTATTACATGGCATACACATCTCGAATGAAAGTGTGCAGCGAAACCATTAGCAGTCGGCACAGCTGCATTGTCCGTCATGACCAGATCTCGGTCTGTTCGAGCAATGGCAATATCTTCATGGGTAGTCTGACATCGTAATCACATTCATTCCTGATAAGAAATTGAATAATAGGGGTGTTATCATTTCTTCAATGTTGCTTGACAATCCTCAGATATACAGAAGTAGCAGTTTCTATACCTTGGTTTCACTTGAGGGAGATTTGGCATTTGTCTCCAAAGATGCTTCTGAACTCCTTGCTTCGGATTTCTCATTCGAGTAACTAGCCATGAGAAGAAGATCGGTACAGATGATTAGCTACCAGCCACGTAACATTGGCATGAACACAAATCCATGTTAGACATGCATGTAATATGAGATGTCAGATAAAGCAACTCCAGAGAACCTGACATGCTTACATATCCACACATCTATAAATTTTAAGGGCTGTGTGTTAAGGGGTAAAAGAAAGGAAAAGAGACTGATATTCTCTGACAAGAGCTTTTCTCCTGTTTGATTTGCAAAGAAAACAGGGTATTCCAAGAAGCAATTATTAGCCTTTTCCACAATTGCAATTCCCTAGCACAAGATACGAGATAACCATTGTCTAATGAATAAGAGATTTCCACCTGAAAACATAGCCCTAAAAATGGACTCCATTTCTCAATACTACCAACAGAAATAATCATTACAATTTCCATGCTTTTAGTTTCTTTTCCTTCTTTTGCTCCTTACCAAGAAACTTAAAGAATTACTATATGAATATAAGATCATAGAGTACACAATATAAGAGAATACATCTCAAGTATACCAACAGAACAAAATGTTATGTTCACCTAGGTTAGTAACATGAACTCAACCATAGTCGAGATAAAATCAACCCAGCAATTATTAAAATACTGGCGTTTGATTTTTGCCAGATATAACTGTTGAGAATAGCAATTATGAGGATGCTAAGACATTCCTTTCATAGTATTTAGACAGGTTACTAAATAGTTGGATATAGAGAAAGTCAACTTTGAGGCGGGTAAAGATGCTCACGTTGAGAGTATGGTCACCCAGATAAGCTCCACGCAATCCACCCATAGAAGCCTTTGTTCAACTGGTACTACACCATAGGTAATCAAGTGAGCAAAAGGCCAAAGCTTCCATCCTGCCTGTAAAGAAAATGAGAGTTGAAAAGTCAGTTAACTGCAGCATAAATGTCTATAAGCTACTAAATTAACATGGTAGTAAGCTTAAATCCTTATGAGCCATGATAATTAGAAGAGGCTACCAAGGTTCATACAATCACAGAGAAATTCAAAAGTTCGGAGAATCAGCTCACTTTAAGTGGAGTACTGAATCCAAATTCCATTTTATTTTATTTTATTTTTTTATTTTTTTTAAAAAATAACAGTAGAGGTAAAATGATTGATTGAATTTTTTCCAAATCAGGCAAGCTCATTTTAAAATCCAAAGATCCCCATCTAACGCAAGCCCAATTTCAAAAATCTCAAGTTCAAACTATCATGTTTAGCCTCATATCTCTTGATTCTAATGACTGTTCTGAATGCTCTTGTGAACTGTGAAATTAACAACACCAGACCAACAAAGAAGGAAAACAAGAAGAACAAGTTTCAAAAGCTTAACTTCAACTCAAAGTACACCTGTGATGAGATGAGTACGTGGGAATTTCAAGGTGAAATGAGGTACAATACAAAGAAGCACAGGCTTTTCAAAAGCTTAAAAGACAACAAGTGGAAAAGGAAACTCTACCAAGAGTGAACATTTCCTTACCGTTAGCATGGGCCAAAATGTTGCCTTGAGCTCACTAAATATATTCGCTGGTGATTCAAAACGCAAGAATCCCAAGAGAACATAGTAGATGCTGTTCCACACTGCAGCCCACACTGTTTGATCGAACACAACCTTTGCAGGAACTACCCACCAATCCTGGAAGGGAAAAAGAGCCTGGAAAAAGGAAACTGGGACACTTCAGCATTCCACAAAATAAGCAGATAAGAGAGACCCTCTTTAATTTTTATTTTACTTCTTCTTCTTCTTCTTTTTTTTTTTTTTTTTTGAGAGAGAGAGAGAGGTAAGCTGTAAGATTGCTTCAATGCTGAAGTAAAATAATTTTTTTTTTATAAAAAAATCACCTCACAGAATTGGTAGTAGTAGTGAGAAAGGGAACCGTGAAATGTAAACCCAACAAGTCCAGATCTGAACATGCGAGCCCGATCGAATTCGAAAAGAGGTTTCCCTTCATAGCACTGCAATCAGTAGGGTATCAGCAAAAGAAGTACATACCGGATGCCCTTTCTTAAGCATGGCTATTAGTAGTTGATTGCAATTCACGCTAGTTTAAACTGACAATATTACCTGTGCAATCCAATCTCCAAGAGCGTAAACCACCCCACTAATCATCATCTTGGCTAGCACAGGGTTGGTTTTTAGAGCTTCCTCATAAGCACTCCAGTTATGCTGGGGCGCATACCTAAGTATCTCAAAAAGTGTCCATCCCTGAGAAAAAAAATAGAGAGAACATCAGCTCTACCCACCAAAACCCTGTAAGAATCATGCTACTTTTCCTTTGTCATTTCTTCTACAAAGACATGGAAACATGGAAACTAAACTCGATTCGTAGTGCTACCCCTCTATTGAAATTAAAGTCATTCTTAGAATCAACGCAGCAAATATTAGAATCATTTGTGTTAAGATCAAGCATGGTTTTCAATAATGCCCAATAAAATTCGGCATTGTTTAAGTTGTATGGGTTTCAGTCCAAAACAATATGAGTCAGCTTCTAAGTTCTAAAATGGTGCAATTAGATGTAAATGGAAGGATATAAGCTCAAGTAAAGAAAAATTTACTTAAATGTAAGAATTGAACTGATGCAACAAAGAAAAAATAATAAACAAAACACAACACATTTCATGGTTCTGCATTGTGCTTACTCCAAGGATGAGTCCCTATTGGAATCACTATCCTCTCAAAAAGGATTACAGCCCTATAACTGTCAAGCAACCCCAAAAACTCAGAGAAAAGCTTCTCTTGTGTAACCCTAATTCGACTCCCATAGAGAATATTTATACGAGACATCCATCACAACAATAAACAATATAAAAAATTAGATACGAATCAGATCCAATACTTATATGGCCATCACATCTCACAGCATGATTGCATCTTAAATCAAACCATATTACTAAAACGAAGAAGAATTTATAATACCAACGTGATCTAGAACTCAATATAAAAGATGTTTTCTAATAGGATTATCAATATCAACAGATTTATCAGACAATTCTAATAGGATGAAATTAATTCTACAGAAACCAGAACGAAAGAAATTGATCAATGCCGAAACTCGTATGTTCTGCAAGCAAGTGGATAAAGCTTCAGTCTATTTCCGAAGATCAAACCAACCTCTCAATCTAACTCTTTCCAAAGATCAAACCAACATCTCAATCTACCTCAAACGCAATTGAGCGAGAAATTTCCAATCACAAAACTTGAAACTCCTATTGAAATTCCCAAACCCAACAAAGACGGAAAGTCTCTCCATCCCTAAACTAAAAAATCCCACTTCAGGATTCCAAGGAAATTAACAAAAATGTTAGACTATATAACAGAACACCTTCATAATCAGAACTTTAAGAAAAATCCCAAAAAAGCACATAATAAAAACCGTTAAAATGCAAAGGCGGTTGAAGAAACTGAAGACCCAGATGGAATTACTCACATGCCAGTAATCGTGGTCGATGGTGAGCAACTTGGTGATGGCGAAAGTGCCGGCTGCGAGAACAATCGTCGTGTTAATCGCCCTATCAAAGAACCGGTCGAAATCCTCCACCTCTCCCTCCTCCCCCAACGGCGCCGAAGAGGACGAGAATCCCTGAAAATCCCCACCTGCGCCCTCAAACGAGAACCGCCCCTCGTTGGAGAAGCCACCGACCTGTTTCACACTCTCAATCTCCTCCTCTCGGACGATGTGGGCTGATGCTCCTCCGTCCTGCTGGTCGGTCGAATCGCTGCTCTGAACCGGAATCACGTCGAGCTCATCCGCGACGGAACCAATCTTCCAATTCCTAGGGTTTCTGCGGAAAAGGTTGGATCTTGGAGCTTTGTTGGGGGTGGAGAGGAGGTGGAGGGAAGAGGTTGAGAGCCCATTTACAGGAATTAGAAGATTGTGGCGTGTTTGGCAGATTGGTTTTGAGACTTCGAGAAATCTATGGCAAGGTGTGATACTGTGTACAGATGCCATCTCTCAGATTATCTCAGCAAAACAGAAGCGCGCGAAATCAATCAACGGTTTTTTTCGGTCCTTTTAACGTTCTTTTCTTTTTCCGACGTAGCAGACGACGGAGGAGGAGATGAGATAAAGGGGTTGGAGTTTTTATTCTGTTTTCTCGGCTGATGAATGCAGTTCACCCATTCATCAGCGGGCCCATATATATATATATATATATATATATATATATATATATATATATATATAATTTTAAATTTTAATTTAACATTTGGCAGAGGTGATTGTTCAGTGGGATACGGATAAATCAATCTAAGCCGTCCAAATCCTGGACCCACTAATCAGAGTAGTTGGAGAATCTAATCCCTTGATTCAGTGGACATTTGTTTGTTGGATTCCAACCGTTAAGTGTTTTAGATATGCAAAATCCGGTCATTTATTGTATGATTCCAGTATAATTGTTTGGTTATGATACATCTAAAGTGTGGCCCACTACTTGTACGTTTCGATTCCAATTACGTACATGCCACGTGTACGGTTTGTGAGTGCATGTGTATAGATCATCAGAACTTTCCTTTAATTTCGTAAAATGCATGCCAATCGTAAGTGGTAGAGATGTCGTTCGATCTAGATAATTTGAAGTGTGGGCACCATTTTTCTGAATGGAAAAAATCAAAGTGATTGGACGGTCGTAACAGTTTTGAACAATGCCCACAGAATGGACGGCTTGGATGTAAAAGGGTTAAAAATAAGCTTGTTTGGAGAGTAGGGGTCTTCAATTCAGTGTGTTAACGGGTCGGTGCTCTGTGGGCCCCACCATGATTTATGTGTATCATCCATTTCGTTCATCCATTTTTACATATCATTTTATATCTTTATCACAGAAATAAGAGGGATGTAATTCTCAGGTGGACCATACCACATGAAAACAATAGTGATGGGTATCCACCATTAAAATCCTCCTAAGGCCCATTATACTGTTTATTTAAAATCCAAACTGTTGATTATGTCATACAGGCCCAGATGAAGAGAAAGAGAAAATATCGGGTTGATCCAGAACTTTTATGACCCCTAAAATGTTTTTAATGGTCGAACCCCATTCAACACTGTTTCCTGTAATGTGGTCCACTTGAGATTTAAATATATCTAAGTTTTTTTCTCATGAAGTAAAATGATCTTTAAAAATATATGGACGGCATGGATGAAACACATACATCATGGTAGGTCCCACATAGCACCGAGCATCAGCCATTGGCTGGTGTAAGGGGGAATAGCCAATCCGTTTCCATGTTTAGTAGTGATCCAGTATATCTTTACCACGTGTATGGTGGACGCATGCCCACCGCGAAACTGTGATGATGTTTATTATCTATGCCGTCCATTAATTTTACCAGCTCATTTTAGTTCATAAACACAAAATTGAATATTATGCAAAGCTCAAGTGGACCACACCACAGGAAACAGTCGCTATGATGACGTCCACTGTTGAAATCTTTCTAAGGCCCACAGTGATTTTTATTTGTCATCCAAACTGTTCATAATCTCACAATGACATGGATGAAAGGAAAAGACACATGTCAGCTTGATCCAAAACTTCTGTGGCCCCAAGAAGTTTTCAACGGTAGGTATGAAATTCCTACCATATTCCTATGGTGTGGTCCATTCGAGCTTTGGATATATTTCAATTTTTTCTCATGTTCGTTAAAATTAGATGATAAAACGGATGGACGGAGTGGATGAGAGTATACATCATTGTAGGGCCCACAGATTTTACTCAGTAGGCAAGATGGATGATACACAGGCACTTAAAAATTAATTATAAACTGAACACGTGGCGTAGAAATAGTCAGATAAAACATTAATCTTATTTGATTATCTACTGTCCGAGTGGTGTACATTTAGTGGACGGTCACAAACACAAAGGCGGTTGCACAATCTAGTCAGCTAAGATATGGATGGATCACATCTCTAAAATCATACTCATTAAGAAATCCTAACCATCCAATTAATGCCAATCACATGAATCCGTTAAAATTAAAATATTAAGTGGCCTGATTTTGAAAGAAAAAAATAAAATAAAATCAGATGGCCAATACTATAGTCTCAGGCCATGTGTCCGGCCATTCTTCATCGACAGTTAGATAAGCAGTTTGGACGGTATGGATTGCCTTAAAAATATGGCATGAGAATGTTCTAGTCCCCACCATATTTTTTGAGAGGCAGCAAAACCAATTTTGGAGTGTAGCCGAAAATCAAATGGAGAAATTGAAATTTTATAAATGGTCACGCTCAGTAAGGGGAATCGACGGTTGGGACCCACATGAATTGATGGTTAATGTCGACAAGCCATTTTCCAAGACAGTTGCTGAAATAGATGAACTTGAACAATGGTGATAGATGATTACAGACCATATGAAAGAAAATTTTGGATGGCTCTATTCAACCTGATAAATCAATGGTTAGAAATAGGTCCTACTCATGATTTAGTCCTAGAATCAGGTGAATTTTAATCCTGTACCCATTGTGGTGCTTGTGGTTTAAGTGTGTGTGAGTAAAACAATAAAATTAAATTAAATAAAATAAATCAACCATCCTTTGAAAATAATTAGTAGATGGTAGCTAGTAAATAAAAACATCCATCAGATCAGATGGTGTGTGCTGGTGGGCCACACAAGATGATCATCCTGTAGGCTTAGTCTTTAATTAGTAAAAATGAACTTGGATTATCATGAACTTTTTATTATATTAAAAAACCGCCAAACGGTAGTTGTAGAAAAAAAATGACATAACCTATGACAGCATTAGCAAATCTATAGAAATAATAATAATAATAATAATAATAATAAGATTATAATGACTGTTACTGCTATGCAGGTTCTGGGATGAAATCAGAGCCCAACCATTCCCAACGGTTTTAGGAATATTGAAATTAGATTTAGACTATTTACGCTCTAGAATTGAATCAGAGCTGAACCATAAGAACTGGACTTTTTATAATTCAACCCAATTACATGTGTTTTTTACTTTATTTTATTTTATTTTAATAATTCAACTCATGTACATTTGTGCTGTGTTACATTTGATAAATGATATGAATATTGTGTAAGGTATGCAAAAAGACATTTATAAAAATAAACATAGAGCATGTTGTAAACCATAAATTATAAGTTAAATTGACAACTAAAATATACTATGAATTTATAAAATGGTTTTAAGACAAGTCCAATTAAGCCTGATAATAGAATGATGATCATGGTCTATTCCAATTTCAATTGTACAGTTCAGATTCAGGTTGGTTTCTATGGCCTGCTTCGTGGTCTAGTCTAATTCTACGCAACTCTAATCTAACAACTAAATTAAACTAACCAGTTCTTTGGTTTTTGGAACTGAAACAGAATCCAATCAGACCGAACCGGGCAGTTCAGCCTATACGATCTGATTTTCCTAGTTCCATATACAGCCCTAATGCTATGGCTTGTAGTGATGATGTGGCCACTGTTGTTGTTAATTGAATACCTTGATATTTATAATTTAATACAGAGTAGCTTAATCTATAATCCATTCTAAAATAAAGGTTGGACCCATGAATTCAATGAGCCAAATCATTAATCTGATAGCGAACTCATTGGCTGGATGGGATGGGGGACTCTCGGAAGATCTTTTACATTTAATATTTTAATCATTTGATTATTTAAAATGCCAGTCCATAAACAAATCTAAAGAACCAAATTACTAACTGGTTTCTGCAGTATATCGCCAGACCCATCATATAAACGGTTTGGATCATTGGAAGATAAATCAGATTCAAAGGCTTAAGTCTAATTTCAGAACTTGTGATTGGATATGCGGCTGTTATTTCATGTATTATTAATGGAAACGGACTGGCTACTCCCCATGCCACCAGGCCGGTGGCTGATGGTCGGTACTCTGTGGGTTCCACCATGATATATGTGTTTCATCCATTCGGTTCATTCATTTTTAAAGGTCATTTTACTTATTGAGACAAAAAATGAGAGGCCTATAAATCTCAGGTGGACCACACCACAGGAAAACAGTAGTAATTGGATATTCACTATTAAAATCCTCCCAAGGCACACTGTACTGTTTATTCGTCATCCAATCTGTTGATTAAGTTATAAAAATCCAGATGAAGGGAAAAAACAAAGGTCATCTTGATTCAAAACTTTTATGGCTCCTGGAAAGTTTTAAATGGTTGACATTCATAAAATACCGTTTCATCTTATGTGGTCCACTTAAAGATTGTGATATATCTTATTTTTGGTCTCATACTGTATAATGATCTAGAAAAATAGATGGACGGCATGGATGAAACACGTACATGATGGTGGGCTCACAGAGCAACGAGCAGCCAATCTGTTTCCATTATTAATGGTCCCAATGGTCCCGAAATGGGACCCACCGAACTTGAAATGTCTATTTTGCCCTTGGAATCTAGAAATTCCATTAGTCAAAAAATCGAGAGGTTTCCAGCTCACCGTATCATCAATCTCAGAATGTAGACTACGTATTCCATTGGGATATGTCTTTGTTGTAATCTGTTGGATTTGAGAAGGGTGCTTTCCTCACGCGTGTGCAATAAAGCTCGCATAGATGCCGCACGTGTTCCAACATGGCATAATTAGTGCGAGATCCAATCCGTCCATCAGGTTGGCCTGACCTTCCACATGTTTTCCCAAAAATAAATACGGTCCACTCATCATGTGGACCCCACTAATGGAAACAGGTGAATGGGTTAGAAAACACCACCGAAGCTTTCAAATCCGTGCATTTGTTTTGCTAACCGTGTGGCCCACCTGGCCAGTGCATCAACCTGATTCTTGGATAGGGCATCAATGCAGGTGGATGGATCTCATGCTGGCACGTGTGGCGAGTAAATGATCTTTATTGCACACGCGTGTGGGCCTAGCAAAGCTCCAATACTCCATTATCTAGTTGTGAGAGAGTACCTGTGGATGGCATCAAACCACCCAAGATTCCTCGGTACACTTGCCGTGGGGCCCACGTAAGGATACAGGACTTGGTCGGAAATGAGCTGGGCTTTGATGGCACGCTTTCTAATCAGGCATGGGTCAAGACTATCTGATGGCCCAATCGTAGCCGTTAGATTTATAATGACCTGGGCCTCAAATACGAAAATCTACCAAACCCTTAGGAAGCCATTTTATCAATGGACCATCAAAAACACGTATGTTATAGGACTGGGCTATTTGAAGGCCGTTGGATGTCACCTGATGGGCCCACCCAGCGCCTATTTGAAGGCCGTTGGATGTCAACATGGCAAGCTCATCTACGGCTACCAACCATCTGGGCCCGTGCCAGATTTAGCCCTGACTATTTGACTATATGGTCCGGGTCTATTCACCATTTCAGTTTTGCGGGTCTGAGGCTTGGCCCATTGACATGCCCATCTTGTGGGCTAATTTGCTACTATATATATATATATATATATATATATATATATATATATATATATATATATATATATATATATATATATATATATATATATATATATATATATATGTGGGGTCCACAAGATGCCACTCAAACATACGTCATCATCTTGTGGGCCAAATTGGAAATGTGGGCCTATCGTTGTCGTGGACGACTTGTGGACAGCCCAAGCTGGATTTCCATGGAGAAGTCAAAATATCTAGCTTTCCTACCGCAGCTGGTAAAGGGTAGGAGCTTTGAGTGGCCACCGTGATGTGTGGGTATTATCCACACCGTCCATCCATTTTTTTCATATCATTTTAGGATATAAACCCAAAATTGAGGTAGATCCAAGATATATGTGCACTACACAATGGGGATTAAACTTTTACCGTTGAAAGCTTCTTGGAGGCCACGGAAGTTTTGGATGGAGCTGATATATGTATTGTATATTCTTTCAGTTTTATGTAACTTTATGAATAGGTTGGATGGAAAATTAACATCATGGTGGGCCCTAGAAAAGTTTCAACGGTGAGAATCATTATCACCGTTGCTTCCTGTGGTGTGGTCCATTTGACCCTTGAATATACCTCAGTTTTGGTTTTATTTCATAAAATGATTAGAAAAAATGGATGGACAGTGTGGATAAGATCCATACATCACAGTGGCCACTCAAAGATCCTGCTCGTTCCCAGCTGGAGAGGAGCGGTGGTGGGACGCAGTCCTCATCCGCTTTCAGTACTTTGGATTATTTCCTTTTCCTTTGGAAGGAGTGCTCAGATTAACGCAAGCCATTCAAATTTTATGGGCTTTGGATGAGCAATAAATCTTGAAATCCACATATTTATTTTGGTCTACTCCTGGAATGTATGGCCAGAAGCGTCAGTCGTTGATTGATGTGACCCCTTCTCTGTGTGTTATCCACAAAGAACTACATTGTAGCATCTCATCCATTGAATATATGAGGCACACGTATGCCAATCCATAGAGCCCAAGTCATGGACCCCACTTCAGATGGTGCATTTTCTGCAAATCGGGTGCTGATCAGTTTAGCTTAATCATCTGATTTCATCTAACGGATGAAAAAAAAAAAAATGGGCTGAGTATCATATCGTTAAACCATTCATTTGATCCCCAAAATTGGAAAGTTAAGATCATCCCATCAGTTTGGTTTTCCGGCAATGCCCCGCCCACCATTTGATGGTCTGGATTGACAGGACGTGGATTGGGTATACCCCTGGCTAAGAAGGGACAGGGGATCTGAGGGCCCATCGTGATGTATGGGTTTTATCTGGGGGTGTACATCGAGTCCAACCAAGTCGAGATGGCCTCAGATCGACTCGACTCGGCTCGGCTACTAGCTGACCTTAGCTCGAGCTTGGCTGGGCTTGGTCGTCAAACTTGATTGGTCAGCTCAGCTTGGTTCGGTCAGTATCTTAGGCCAATTTGAGTTGAGTTCAAACCCACATTAAGCCGAGTTCGCCATTACAATATTTTCACAAACACCTGAATTGCACATTCAAAATCTCATCGTATTTTAGATAACAACAATAATTTTACATGTATTTTGTCGAACACCTTCTAATCAACATAAAAAAAGAGTGTCGGTTTCATATACATACCTTGCCACTAGCCACACTTCTTTGAGTCATTTCCTGAAACACTTGGTGAACAACATCAATATCAAAGTAACCAAATCACTGAACTAGTTCGATCCGAGTTCAATTCGAGCTGGGTTAGATTTGACTCGAGATAGGGCCAGCTCGAACTCGGCTCGATCTCATTTTCGAGCTCAAAAAATTAGCTTGGCTTGGCTCCAACTCAACTTCAAACTAGTTGAATTAATCTTTTTTGAGTTGAGCCGAGCAAGCTAACCGAGCTAGCTCGGTTTGTTGACACCTCTAGTTTTATCCAAACGGTCCATCTATTTTACCAATCATTTAGGGGTAGAATCCCATGAGTTAAGATCCAAGGTTCATTGGACAACACAGTGGGGATTCGACATTCACCATTGAAAACTTTTTGAGGGCCACGGAGGTTTTGGATCAAGGTGACCTTATGAACAGGTTATACTGTAATTAACTATCACAGTGAGATTAGAAACGTTTTAACAGTGGGTGTCATTATCACAGCTTCTTCTTGTAGTGCGGTCCACTTAAACCTTTGATATGCTTCGTGTTTGGGCTTGTATCCTGAAATGATATAGAAAAATGGATGGACAATGTGGATAAAATTCATAAATCACGGTGGCCCCTCAGAGGCTTCATCCATTCCTAGCTAGAGAAGGGTGGGGTAGTACCCAATCCACGCCCAGAATGACATGGGTGTACGGCCCATTCATTATTTCAAATATGGGCACACTTGAAACATATCAGCCACTCGTACATTTTTATATATTGGAAAAAAAATAAAATCATAATGTACCATTGGAAAGACAAAAATATATATATTTTTTATTTATTTAATTATTAAATAAGACTTTTTTTTTTTATAAATGTATAAGGATTTTTTAATTGAAAAAAAGTTATATACACACGATGATACAATATTTATTGACGTTTTAAAAAATAACACCAACGCAACTGCAAAATTGGTTGTATGAGCTGATACATTGCATTGGTGGTCACCAATAAGGGAACATGATATTTTGAACCTCGTGGTGGTAATGAATTTCCCAATCATGCAATGCTGCGAGGCAACACTAACTTCTAGTTAATCTCTTGATGTGATTTAGGAGCTACTTAAAATGTAATAATAGGGACAAATCTCATTTTCTGGAAGCTTTTTTGGCCAAGGAATTTCTCAATCGCATCTTTAAATTTCAAGTGCTTTTTTGGAATAATACATGACTGGGAAAATCTCTGCAAAATAAATAAATAAAAATTAGAAAACAATTTATTATCAAATAATAAATAAATTTTATTTTCATATATTAGTATATAATTAATTATTTAAAATTTTAAATAGTGCTAAGGTTAATATCAAAATAATATCACGGGAAGAAAAGTTCAAAACTAACATAATCAATGGATTATCTCCCACAAAATTTAGCCACATCTCAAAGACGATATTGGTCACACAATATGTAATGCATGCGTGCCTCTCTCTCTCTCTCTCTCCCTCTCTCTCTCTCTCCCCGTTAAGTAGGGTAAAGAATTATGTATGCATGTTTACAAGGTCAAGTATCTAACATCTCATTATAATTAGTTTCTGGTACACTAACTCCATTCAAATTACTTGAATGTATTAAGCAAACGTAAATGTTCCACAAAAGTTTTAGATCAAGCTGATAATAATTATTGCACCATACTAACTAGTCTGCAGTAGCTTTGTGCCAAATGATGATGTCATTATACTGCTGTTTGGAAGTTGAAAGCCACCAAAAAGCTCTACATGTAGAGACCTCTGCGCCACAAATTTTCAAGGCAAGTCTAAAGTTTCACGCCTCTAGGAACTAGGAAAAATTGGTCCACACTTTTAAATACCACCCTTAAACAATTGTTTCAATATACAAGATGGATATACATAAGAACAAAAAAGAGAACAAAAGATAGGTACAAAGACTAAGTAGGTCTTAAACTTTGAAACCTTGAGTGCAATAGATACTCCTAGGGTAAGCTCCACTTGCTTGAATCTTCCACCCCATTTATTGAGAGAACCTTACATCGTGCGCCAGGGACCTTAACAAAGGGAGAGGCCTTACGCTGCGCTTGGGCCTCATGAATGCAAGTTTTAAGGTCAAGCGCCCTGCATTATTGGATCAATCTCTGTACCTAGGTGTGTACTCACTAACAATATTTACACACAAGCAGATTCTCCTTTAGCCTAAAGAAGGGTTATGGGTGCAAATAAGCTAAGATGGACATTTCATATGACCAAACCCAAATCAGGCACATACACATCCTTTATGGTAGGTGCCTGGTGTAGAGGTATCATCATTCCACGATGAGATCCAGAGAATTGTCTTCCCACGTCTTTAGCATGTAAGTCCTTATGACATTGTTGGTACAACCATTCATATGTGCCGCCACAACCACTATGAGGTTCTTGGTCTTAATTACTCTTAAAAAGAAGAACTAAAGACTAAAATACATTTTGTACCAACCATCAAAACATGTACTTTGGTACTTAGCAGTGCTAAAGCATCAAAATCAAACACTTTAAATGCGACGATCCATTGAGGTGACCAAGGTGATGAAAGGTTGGTTGAATCTTATACAACACATGAAAAAATTGTAATATTAGAGGATTCACCTAAATGCGTCTTTTAAAGGATTTAGACAAGGGATATGTTAATAGGTTTAGGTATAAACTCAAAAAAAATAGTAGAATTTAAGACAATTATCAAGGTGGATGTTGGAATCCTCTTTAGAGTGTAAATCTCAAGGAAGGTGACTTAGAACACAGGGTATTAGAGGTTTAGGATGTGTGGTTTGAGTGGAAAAATGTCCAACCTTCTATTGTACAAAAAATCCATCTAAAAGCTTAAGGTCCATGTGCCCTTTATAATGGAACTAAGTTGCAACAATAAAAAATTGGCAAAAAACGACCATCTTGATCGATTGAACTACATTCATTATGATCGAAGTCTTGTTTGATGGCATTAAGAAATTACATAAAATAGACTTTTTAATGTTGGATATTTCTGGACACTTTTGACGTATCGAGCCTTCAACTCGAGACACATCGATGGTTTGTCAATGGTGTCAATATGCTCTTGAAAACTGATATTTTTGGCATATGTTTATGTAATAACTTTGCACCTTTTCTAGTCTTATTTATTATGTTTCAATTAAGCTTTTAAGTATAATGGATGATAAACAAGGTTTACTTATAAATGTTATGATTGGTTTAAGTCAAGAGTTAGGGTTACCAAAGCACCTCATATACCTATTTTATACTCTTTGATTTTGTCTTCGGTTTTCAACTTTCAAGGACTAAATCAACTCCTTAACGTTTCGATGCACGTGATTGACAAATAATGTATATAAATAATTGCACTAATAATTAAGGCCTTTGCCAGACTTCAACTTAAAATATAATAATTCGAGACATTAATGAAAGCCATTCAACCTCGCATTTATTCCCAAGGAAGGTTAAATACTAAAAAAGTTCCCAATGATAATAATTATTTCTTTTTTTCTTAATTAAAAAAAAGACACGAAAATTCCATTGATAAAAAGGATTTACAACCATTCAGGAAGGACCCTACAAAAAGGAAGGGGACCACTCCTATCATAAGAGCCTAACTGCACACGGAAGGCGCTCGAGCAATAGACCTAGGAGAGCCAGGATCACCTAAAAGTAGAGAAAAAGGCCGACCAAACCATCAGGTATGCTGTAAATTTCCGAGGCCCGCCTGATTGAGGAGAAGTGTGCCTCGGACCTTAGCCGGAAGACACTTGCTCCAGATCTCTTAGAATTAATTATCCATGCTCTTACCATGATAGGAAAAGTTGTAGCGCTCTTTACTTTAGATAAATACCATGACTTACACATCATTAGCTATTGACACTGTTGCCTCTCATAGCCATATCTCATAACATCAATCATGGTTATGTGAGATGCCTGATGCCTGATGCCCAATGGTTAACGGAAATATCAAACACCAGCTCCAAACCCTTAATCACGATTAGACATTTTTTCTCAAACACAATGCTAATCATTAAGAAGTCCTTTCACTTAGATTAACTAATGCATGTAATAATTAATTAATCTTATAATGAAACAAGGGAGAAAGGAAAAGCTGAGTTTGATTTGGGTTAATGGAAATCTCCCAACGAACAATATTATTATTTCTTATGATTATATATATATATATATATATATATATATATATATATATATATATATATATATATATATGGGAAAAGGTACTATGCGCTCGACCTCACGATAAGCAAACATGAGGTCGAGCTGTGTGGGCCCCACCGTGATGCGTGTCGACCATCAACACCGTGCATTTGATGGCTCTCCTTTAAATTATGGGATATCCCAAAAATTAGTTGTATACGGAACTTAGGTGGGCCATACCGTTAAAACATATAAAAGCACTTGGTGGGGCCCACCTGAGTTTTGAATGCTGCTAAAACTTGGTCTGAACCCTCATACAAGTGGGACACACATAATGGATGGGCTGAATTTGCAAACCACATCTTTTGTGGGCCCCAAAAATGATTATGAATGTTTTAATGGTGCACGGCCCCTCTCCACTTCTGTATGTGGTGTGGCCCATAAAAGTCACGGATTGACTTGATTTTTGAGACCTAGGTCCATGATGGAATGGTGCATCTGACTGATGGGGTAGATTTTCGAAATGCATCACGATGGGGCCCACACAACTCGACTGCATGGGACGGAGCCGTGAGCATGAGCGCATAGTACCTTTTCCCTATATACACACACACACACACACATGTGCTACATGCCCCATACATACTTCTTACGCCCAACCCACATACTAAAAATAAAAATAACTATTTAGGAGACCTAAAGATAATGTAACCCCAACTATGTAAGCATAAAAGGGGGGAAAAAAAACTTTGAGAAAATAGGAACTTACATCCCTCCACCTTCATCATTGACTCTGTTATCAGGGTTGGATGGTTGGGAATCAATTTTGAATGGTTCAGGCCTTCTCCCATGTTGAATCTTCCGCCATAAATTAGTCCATTCACTGAGCTAACAACAAAATCATGCCTTTTAACCATCCATCATAAAGAAAATAATGATATTCGGATACAACCATGACTCTAATTTCTATGAAAGATTATATTTTCTTAAAATTGATCTATCATGACAAAAATAACATTCTTTCAAAGAGAGGAGGTAGTTTTTCAATAAAAACCATGGCAATTTCAATCCATATATATTCTCCATGAAATAAACAGTTGCTGTAAGAGGCTTGATGGCTATAGATTTTCTATCATTCCACCGGCAGACTTCACAAATTACAAAAATTTTATGTTCTTCCACATTCCTTTCCAGTAAAATGCGAATGAAATTTTCTTATATGTTTTCGAGTATCCTGAGTGACGGGCATCTGACATTTGGAGAGTTAGCAAGATCTTCTTTGCCCAGTATATTGTTGGATGATAAAAGGAACCGACCCTTGCAACTGCATATAGAAAGCATTAGTCAATTAGCCACCTCATCTAATCTTCTGGATATGCATCAGCTACAGCATTTTTGACCTCTTTGTTAAACACCACATCAAAGTCATACCCTATTAATTTGACTAGCCATTGAGCATGAATGTAATGCACGGTGCCATCACGTATGTTAGACTTTGGAAGCGGATTGCGTGGGGTGCGATGACTGTGGTGTGTTGATGTCACGAAAGTTTTATGGGCCCCACCATGACGTACATGTTATATCCATACCGTCCATTCATTTTGTAATATCATTTTAGAAAATGGGGCCAAAATTGTGGTAAAATTGAAGCAAAAAAATCAATTGGACCACACCACAGACGTACATGTAATATCCAGACTGTCCATCCATTTTGCAATATCATTTTAGGCATTGGGCCCAAAATTGAAGCAAAATTGAGGTAAAAAATTCAAGTGGACCACACCACAGAAAGTAGTGGAGATTGAGTGCCTACAATTGAAAACTTCTTGAGGGCTACAAGTTTTTTTATCAAGCTGATATTTGTGTTTTCTCTTCATCCAGTTTTTTGTGACCTTATGGACAGATTGGATGTCAAATAAACATCAGGGTGGGCCCTAGGAAGGTTTCCCTGGTGGGTGTCTTTGTCCCCACTGCTTTATGTGGTGTGGTCTGTTTTAGCTTTGGATCTCTCTCATTTTTGGGTTCATGCACTGAAATGATCTCGTAAAATGGATAGACGGTGTAGATATAACACATATATCATGGTGGGCCTACAGAACTTGGTGATGTCAACACTTTTATGGCTCTACAGATATCTTCCAGGTACAGCTACCACTTTGAAATGGCATGCATCATGGTTTGCATCTCTTTCTTATCCACGTGTAAGCTATGGGGATGACCATTTTACATCTGGAGCAGATTAGGTGTTACGGATTAGGTGTCACGCAGGTAACACCTTACCCTTACCATGTGGGGCCCACCTTGATGAATGTGTTGTATATCCACGTCACCCATCCAATTTTTCAGCTCATTGTAGAATGTTAGTCTAAAACTTAAGTAAATACAGAAGTTTATGGGCCAAATAAGTTGTAGATCATGCTGATTTTTGTATTTTACCCTATCAATGTTTGGTTGACCTTATCAACAGTTTGGATGGAAATTAAACCTGGGAAGTTTTTAATGGCGGGCGTTCAATCATCACTGTTTCCTGTGTTGTGGTCCGCCCGAGATTTGCATCTGCTAAATATTTAGAACGACATTCTAAAATTTTCATACTATCCTGTGATCAGGTTCAAGAACCTCCTAAAAGCCTTAACGGGCTGTGTATTAATATGCCCATTTACACCCTCCCCTGAAGTAATATGCCCCAAGTAGTTGATTTGCTCAACAATTAGAGATCTTCACAAATAACTGATAAAAATGAAGGGTATTAAAAATAATTTGCAAGTTAAGATATCATCAATGGATACCAAAACAAATTGTTGAAGATCTATCTTAGAAATATCTTCTTCCTTTACGTGAATTTGATAACCCCATCGAAGATCTAGCTTAGAAAACTAGATCATCCCATGAAGCTCATCAAGCAATCATCAATGATAGTCAATATACACCACAAGCCATCTCATCTTCGAACTACTAAGATAGGGGAAAATGGACCATTACTCAGGCTTATTAATTATTATTATTATTATTTTTTGGGGGTGGAAATAAGAAAACAATTTTATTTCTTCCAAAAGGGCATGTAGCCCAAAAAATATAAGAGAGGCCCACACCACCAGCTAGAGGCACTACCAAAAAATAGAGCAAAGGCTACGAATTAAAACCGTAGCCATAGGTCTATGGCCATTGCCATAGCCTGACCGTTGCCGTAGGTGCCATAACAATAGGTCTTAAACCTACAGCTACGGATTTAATCCGTCGCTATAGTGTACAATAGCTACAAATAAAATCCGTAGCAAATTTATCTGTAGCGAAAACGTCAAGCAACTACGGATATTATTTGTAGCTAAAAGCCTGTTGCAATATGCCTAAATTGAAAAGGCTATACCTGTCAAATTCATGGCTACGGATAGTATTCATAACTAAAGTCCGTAACAATATGCTTAAAGCTACACCTATCAGATTAATGGCTATGGATATTATTTGTAACTAAAAGTCCGTGACAATATGCCTAAATTAAAAATGTTACACCTGTCAGATTAATGGCTACGGATATTATTTGTATCTAAAAGTCCGTAGCAATATATCTAAATTGCAAAGGCTACTCTCGTCAGATTAATGGCTACGGTCAATAGTCATAGCTATTTTGTACCTTACAAAATTATATATAATCATTTGTTCATTCAATTACCACCTGTACAACCATTTATTCATTCAATTACAATTATTCATTCATTCATTCAATTACAATCAAATTACAATCCTTCATTCAATCAATTACAATCCAATTCATTCAATCAATTACAATTACAATTACAATTATAATAATGCTGAAAATATAAATCTTTGGCTTCATTAGAGAAATGTGCTTGACTTCACCCTGAAATTTCAACAGCTTCGTATATTCCATCATCCTACAAATAGTCATGTCATACATAAATTAGAATGCCCATTGGGAAAAAGAAAGAAAAAGTGAAAGAAATGCATCATGTATAACAACTTTTTTTTTTTCCTTAATGAATTTATAGAAAAAAAACTCGAAGAGGAATGAAATTGATACAAAAGAAATGATCTCACCATATGATTATAGGTTTTGGTTTTGGTTTAGGTTATAGGTTTATGTTAAGGTTTAGGTTAAGGTTAGGCTATAGGTTATAATTAAGTTTAGGTTATAGGTTATAAATTTTGGTTTATGTTAATGTTATAGGTTTAAGTTTAGGTTATAAGTTATAGCTTTTGGGAACTTGATTATAGGTTATAGCTTTTGAAAACTTGATTATAGGTTAAGGTTTAGGTTTATGAAATCGGGTTCGGATTCAGGATCGGGTTTAGATTTGGGTTTTCAAGGTTAGGTTTAGGTTAACGAGTTGAGATTAGGATTATGTGTAGGTTTGAGTTTAAGGATTTGATCATACATTTAGGTTTTAAGTTTAGGTTTATGTTAAAGGTTTAGGAAAAGGTTATAGGTTTAGGTTTAAGTTATAGGTTATAGGTTATAGCTTTTGGGAATTGTGAATAGGTTATGGTTTAGGTTATAGGTTTTGCTTTTGGTTTAGGTTATAGGTTTTTGGATTTGAGAATGGGTGATGGTTTAGGTTTAGAAAATCGGGTTCAGGTTCAGAATTGGATTTGAGTTTGGGTTTTCAAGTTTAGGTTCAGGTTTACGTTAGGGAGTTGAGATTAGGATTAGGTGTAGGTTTAACTTTAAAGAATTGAGTTTAGGTCATAGGTTTAGGAAAAGGTTAGGTTTAGGTTATAGGTTTTGGGATTTGGGAATAGTTTTAGGTTATAAGTATAGGTTTAGGTTAGGTTATAGGTTAAGGTTAAGGATAGGTTATAGGTTTAGGGATTTGAGAATGGGTTCAGGTTTAGGTCATAGATTTTGGTTTTGGGATTTGAGAATGGGTTCGGGTTTAGGTTATAGGTTTTGATTTTGGTTTAGGTTATTGGTTATAGGTTTAGGTTATAAGTTTTGGGATTAGAGAATGGGTTCGGGTTTAGGTTTAGGTTATAAGTTTTGAGATTAGAGAATGGGTTCAGGTTTAGGTTATAGGTTTTGGTTTTGGTTTAGGTTATAAGTTTTGGTTTAGGTTATAGGTTATAGATTTAGGTTAAGGTTTAGGTTATAGGTTTTGGGATTTGAGAATGGGTTCAGGTTTAAGTTATAGATTTTGGTTTCAGTTTAGGTTATAGGTTTTGGGATTTGAGAATAGGTTCGGGTTTACGTTATAGGTTATGGTTATGGTTTTGGTTATAAGTTTTTGAATTTGAGAATGGGTTATGATTTAGGTTTAGGAAATCAGATTCAGGTTCAGGATTAAGTTTAAGTTTGGGTTTTTAAGTTTAGGTTTAGGTTTAGGTTAGAGAGTTGAGATTAGGATTAGGTGTAGGTTTCGCTTAAGGGAATTGAGTTTAGGTTATAGGTTTAGGGAAAGATTAGGTTTAGGTTATAGGTTTTGGGATTTGAGAATAGTTTTAGGTTATAAGTATAGGTTTACGTTAGGTTATAGGTTAAGGTTTAGGGATAGGTTATAGGTTTTGGTATTCGAGAATGAGTTCGGGTTTAGGTTATAGGTTTTGGTTTTGGTTTTGGTTTAGGTTATAGGTTATAAGTTTAGGATAAGGTTTAGCTTTAGGTTTAGGTTATAGGTTTTGGGATTTGAGAATGGGTTCGGGTTTTGGTTACAGGTTATAGGTTTTGGTTTTGGTTTAGGTTATAGGTTTTGGGATTTGAGAATTGGTTCGGGTTTAGGTTATAGGTTTTGGTTTTGGTTTTGGTTTTAGTTTAGGTTATAGGTTTTGGTTTAAGTTATAGGTTATAGGTTTAGGATAAGGTTTAGGTTATAGGTTTTGGGATTTAAGAATGGGTTCGGGTTTAGGTTATAGGTTATAGGTTATAGGTTTTGGTTTTGGTTTTGGTTTAGGTTATAGGTTTTTGGATTTGAGAATGGGTTATGGTTTAGGTTTAGGAAATCAGTTTCAGATTCGAGATTGGGTTTAAGTTTGTACTTTTAAGTTTAGGTTAGGGAGTTGAGATTAGGATTAGGTGTAGGTTTCGCTTTAGGGAATTGAGTTTAAGTTATAGGTTTTGGGAAAGGTTAGGTTTAGGTTATAGGTTTTGAGATTTGGGAATAGTTTTAGGTTATAAGTATAGGTTTATGTTAGGTTATAGGTTAAAGTTTAGGGATAGGTTATAGGTTTTGGTATTCGAGAATGGGTTCGGGTTTATGTTATAGGTTTTGGTTTTGATTTTGGTTTACGTTATAGGTTTTGGTTTATGTTATAGGTTATAGGTTTTGGATAAAGTTTAAATTTAGGTTTAGGTTATAGGTTTTGGGATTTGAGAATGGGTTCGAGTTTAGGTTATAGGTTATACGTTTTGGTTTTGATTTTAGTTTAGGTTATAGGTTTTGGGATTTGGTTTAGGTTATAAGTTTTAGTTTTGGTTTAGGTTATAGGTTTTGGTTTAGGTTATAGGTTATAGGTTTAGGATAAGGTTTAGGTTTAGGTTATAGGTTTTAGGATTTGAGAATGAGTTTGGGTTTAGGTTATAGGTTTTGGTTTTAGTTTTGGTTTAGGTTGTAGGTTTTGAGATTTTAGAATAGGTTCGGGTTTAGGTTATAGGTTTAGGTTTAGGTTATAGGTTTTGAGATTTAAGAATGGGTTCGGGTTTAGGTCATAGGTTTTGGGATTTGAGAATGGATTCGGGTTTAGGTCATAGGTTTTGGGATTTGAGAATGGGTTCGGGTTTAGGTTATAGGTTTAGGTTTAGGTTTAGGTTATAGGTTTTGGGATTTGAGAATAGGTTCGGGTTTAGGTTATAGGTTTTGGTTTCGGTTTTGGTTATAGGTTTTGGGATTGGAGAATGGGTTCGGGTTTAGGTCTTAGGCTTTGGTTTTGGTTTTGGTTTAGGTTATAGGTTTTGGTTTAGGTTATAGGTTATAAGTTTATGATAAGGTTTAGGTTTAGGTTATAGGTTTTAGGATTTGAGAATGGGTTCGGGTTTAGGTTATAGGTTTTGGTTTTGGTTTAGGTTATAGGTTTTAGGATTTGAGAATGGATTCGGGTTTAGGTTATAGGTTTTGGGATTGGAGAATGGGTTCGGGTTTAGGTCTTAGGTTTTGGTTTTGGTTTTGGTTTAGGTTATAGGTTTTGGGATTAGAGAATGGGTTTGTGTTTAGGTCTTAGGTTTTGGTTTTGGTTTTGGTTTTGGATAAGGTTTAGGTTTAGGTTATAGGTTTTTGGATTTGAGAATGGGATCGGGTTTAGGTTATAGGTTTTGGTTTAGGTTATAGGTTTTAGGATTTGAGAATCGGATTGGGTTTAGGTTATAGGTTTTTGTTTTGGTTATAGGTTTTGGGGATTTTAGATCAGTCTAGGTGAAGAAGAATAAGAGAAAAGAAAGTGAGGGGGATCGCACATTAGTGGATTTGCATCCTAGAACTGGTGTAATGAAATGACCACTCTAACCTAAGGTGGTAAATTAACATCGACGGGCTCTACAAGGATATCAACATAGCCATTGAGAATCGTTGATAATTATGAGGGAATGTCTTCCACCATCTCGAGGTAAGGAAGCACAGATGTAATTGTGCTCTCAGTGCCCTAGACTGATCTGACTTTGCCATTCCATCTACATTGATCAACTTAGGGGAATCACTCAGAAACCCCATTCAATTGAATTTATTTTTCACCATATGTGAAAGGTGTTCAAAGATTAGAGAAATCAAATAAGATGCTGGAATGGTCATGGTACGTGCACCGATGGATGTCATGCCATTTTCACTATACTCATCTATGGATGTTGCAATTCTCATTCTTCTCTATTCAACTTCCTTTAGCAATGACACATGCACATTTTTCATACCACTTTTACACATGAAAATAAAAACCCATTAGCCTTTTTTTCTGCAAATGAGAAAGAGAAAAATGCTAAGGTCTGCACGAGGTGGCACATCTGTATACCTCTGGACACCGGTCCACTCATTTGGTAGGTCACATGCTCATGAGAAAAAAAATGTAAAGGTAAACTATAGAAAAAATAACATGTCTTGAATATTCTTTATTACGTTGTGCCCTTGCAGCTTGAAAGATGTCGATCGTCGCAATAATTAACAAGATCATCAAGTGCAGAAAATATAACCTTGTTATGACCATATAGGCCCTCCCCATCCCGTCTACCATCATTAAAGCTATATATATGGAAAAGGTACTATGCGTTCGAGCTCACGGCTCCGTCCCATGAGGTCGAGCTGTGTGGGCCCCACCATGATGCGTTTCGAACATCTACCCCATCAGTCAGATGCACCATTCCATCGTGGACCTAGGTCTCAAAAATCAAGTCAATCCGTGACTTGTGTGGGTCACACCACATACAGAAGTGGAGAGGGGCCGTGCACCATTAAAAATCATTTTTTGGGTCCCACCGAGATGTGGTTTGCAAATCTAGCCCATCCATTATGTGTGTCCCACTAGGATTAGGGGTCATACCAAGTTTCGACAGCATTCAAAACTCAGGTGGGCCCCACCAAGTGCTTTATATGTTTTAACGGTGTCTTCACATGATTTTAGATGGTATGGCCCACCTGAGTTCCGTTTACGGTTGATTTTTGGGATATCCCATAATTTAAAGGGGACCCATCAAATGCACGGTGTTGATGGTTGACACGTATCACGGTGGGGCCCACACAGCTCGACCTCACGATAAGCTTATCGTGAGGTCGAGCGCATAGTACCTTTTCCCTATATATATATATATATATATATATATATATATATATATATATATATATATAGGGAAAAGGTACTATGCGCTCGAGCTCACAGCTCTGTCCCATGTGGTCGAGCTGTGTGGGGCCCCACCGTGATGCCTTTCGAACATCTACCCCATTAGTCAGATGCACCATTCCATCGTGGACCTAGGTCTTAAAAATCAAGTCAATCCGTGACTTGTATGGGCCACACCACATACAAAAGTGGAGAGGGCCGTGCACCATTAAAACATTCATAATCAGTTTTGGGGCCCACAAAAGATGTAGTTTGCAAATCCAGCCCATCCATTATGTGTGTCCCACTTGTATGAGGGTTCATACCAAGTTTCAGCGGCATTCAAAACTCAGGTGGGCCCCACCAAGTGCTTTTAGATGTTTTAACGGTGTTTCACATGATTTTAGATGGTATGGCCCACCTGAGTTCCGTATACGACTGATTTTTGAGATATCCCATAATTTAAAGGGGAGCCATCAAATTCACGGTGTGGATGGTCGACACGCATCATGGTGGGGCCCACACAGCTCGACCTCACGGGAGCTTATCGTGAGGTCGAGCGCATAGTACCTTTTCCCATATATATATATATATATATATATATATATATATATATAGAGAGAGAGAGAGAGAGAGAGAGAGAGAGAGAGAGAGAGAGAGAGAGAGAGAGAGAGAGAGAGAGAGAGAGAGAGAGACTCACCTATGCACCTTTGCACACGTGTCATGGGTGTTGAATCCAAATGGTCCATAAGATGTGGAATCCCATGAAACCTTAGGGGGTGAATTTTCACCCTGATCTAAGATTCTGGTGGGCCATAGCAAAGAGAAATTCAAATCAAGGGAAGAAACTGTTTGCATTTTTCATGGCCCACCGAGGTTTTGGATCAAAGTAAAAATTCGTAACAGGGGGTTTCATGAGGTTCTGCTTCATGTGGACCATTCAGGTTTGCGAGACTCATCAGATATGATGAGTTCTCAAAAAAAGTTCATATGTAGTACGTACGAACTGGTTCGCAGGTGAGCGTTTCCGTGTGTGTGTGTGTGTGTGTGTGGGAAATGGTACTATGAGGTCGACCTCACGGTAACTTCTCATGAGGTCGAGCTGTGGCTCACCATGATGTGTGTTGAACATCTACTCCATAGTCAGATGGGTCATGGGCTTAAAAATCAAGTTAATCCATGACTTGTGTGGGCCACACCGCAGACAACAGAGAGGGGTTACCCTCCCATTAAAACATTCAAAATTAGTTATTAGGTCTAGCTGGATGTGGTTCAAAAATTCAGCCCAACCATTGTATGTGTCTCACTTGGATGAGAGGTCAGACAAAGTTTCAGCCGCATTCAAACCTTAGGTGGACCCACCAAGTACTTCTATATGTTTTAGACATGTCTTCAGATGGTTTTAGATGGTATGGCCCACCTGAGTTCCGGATATGGCCGATGTTTGGGATATCCCATTACCTAAAGGGGACCACCAAATGGACAGTGTTGATGTTCAACACACATCAGGGCGGGGCCCAAACAGCTCGACGTCATGGAAGTTTCCATGAGGAAGAACTTATAGTAACATTCCCCCCACCCACACACACACACACACATATAATCAAGAGTTTTCACAGCAAAGACATAATAATTCATATTGAATGGTCGACAGGCACGTTCCAATTGCTTCCGTAAGGCAATTTAAATCATCAATTACTGTATGAAGGATCACACTCTTAGCGACTACCATTCGTGAATAAGAAAGTGGAGGATGATATATGCACATGCTGGAATGGCAAAGTAACAATAGCTGGTCTTCTCTCGTCCTATGTCGCGCACACCTGAGTTCTTGGACCACCTGTGTTTAAGCGGGGAAGCAGTGTCTTAGGTTTATTTAAAGTATAAAAAAATACGAACCTATTAATTAGCATGCAAATGAAAAATTGGTGCATGACAATCGATCTAGGCTGATTTCGATATGAATTCTCATATACAATACGTATGGTTCATTTTATCAAAACTTAGGGCCATATATAGGTAACGTTGCCACAGATGGCCCTGTTTTAGATGGGGTCCATTGCACTTTAGGTTGGATTTATTGAGCTTAAACGCCCACATGCTTGTCCTTGGCTAAAGGTGTGGTAAGCTGAAGTTAATTCCAAGTGCGGTGTGTTCAATCTAGATGCACGTGTGCTCTGGTACTTTTTTTCCCACCTCTTTCGTAGGAAGTAGTTGGTATGTGGCCTGGTAATTCCCATGCATGAAGCTCCAGTGACTTGAAGAATCTTCTCTCCATCATTCAGTTCATGGAGCAGCTTTTTTTTTTTTTTTCCTTTTGCCCTTTGGTTCATGGAGCAGATTGGCATTGAGACAAGTCCATTTCCCTTTGTTTATAGGTTCTCAGCTTTTGCGAGACACAACTAGTATAGTTCGTGTTTGTTAATCTTATATGAGAGGCAAGGCCGCAAGGCTCAGATTCCATTTTGTCGGAGCCTGCCTAAATGGATGTTCGGTTTTTTCGCTGATTCAATAGACTTTCAGGTGGTGTGCGACCACCTTTCTCGGAAGGATAAAATAAAAGAAAATAATTTTTTTAAAAAAAAAAAAAAAAAAAAACTGCCCACACGCTAGTAAGCCTGAGTTCGAAATTTCATAAAGTAATTATGTGAGCTAGTGCTTTCTTTTTTCTTTTTATACCAATTGAACATTTTGATATATATTAATAGGCATCAATGTTGTACAAGAATTTTCGGGCGGGGACAAAACCCTTGCCTATCATATAATCCTACTACAACGAAAGTGCCCTGGAAACTAGGAGACAGACGCATATCAAAATCTGCTGGAGAAATAAAAGCACCGCTTGGGCTCACATTAGCGAGCTTTCTTAATATTCCCCAGCCCCACCTTGTCAAGGAAGATGTCCCTCTAGATGAGAGGAGGGATCTGAGATAAGATACTGAATGTGATGACCTCCTGTGAGATAATATGAAGATGGGATTGTTACCTGCATATTATGAATAATGACATTAAGACAATGAGCAAGCATATTCATGGCATATAGATGTAGAGCGAACCGCAAGCACTTTTATGGAAAAAATGGACCAAAGAAGGCCAGGTCGGTGGTTGAAGCGATCCGGTCTGTTAGAATCTTAAATTAGTTATGTCACAAACTGATGAAATGACTTTTTCGACATTTGAGGTATCCCTACCATAATAAAGAGTATTAACCAAATACTTGTAGAATTTTGGGAGAGACATCAACAAAATTAGAGCTTTGTCTTCTTTGTCAATTTTCACCTTCATGTTTGTCAACTTGCAAACTAGCTTGTTAAAGATATTAAGGTACTCCGAGATACCTAGTTCTTCTTCCATATTCATAGTATAGAATTGTCTTTTTAGATATAGATGATTGGTGAGTGATTTCATCATGTACATAATTTCCAACTTCACCCATAAGCTCACGATAGTTGTCTCATTGATTATATTATAAATGACTTCATCGGTCAAGTACAAATGAATTATTCTAATCGTCCTCTGATCAAGTTTATAACAAACATCTTCCTATTTTGCTTTCCTAGTAATTGCATACTGTAGCCTTTGCTGAACTAGAAGGAAGTTGCAACATTCATAGTTTAAAATTGTTTTTACTTGTGAACTGTTGTCTCGAGTTTCCCATTAAATCCCCTTGATGTCATGTTTCAAGATTCAATCTATTAACCCAAAGTATGATCTGATACTACTTGTTGGGGGCAGAAGCAACCTCAAATCAAATCAAACAAGTAATAGGAAAAAGAAAAATCCAAGAAAACATAAAGGGCATACGATGTTTTTATGTGGAAACCCTTATAGAAAAAAAAAAAAAACCATAAATGATCAATCCACTATATTCAGAAGAATACAAGAGATGAAACAACTTATATATGAAACCCAAGTTATCCTCTTCAAAACCCTTTAGTCTCTTTTAAGCCCAAACACATCTTTATTAACCCTAATCTTGTAATTACAAGAGTATTTATGCACCCTGTACTCGATTAGAAATAAAACTTGCACTTATGCGTTATGTCCGGTCAAACCTAATGGACCTTTGGTCACGTCGAGTTGAACTGATTCACAAACTTCTGGTCAAACCAAAAATGGGCAAAACATCAAAGAAGGAAAAATGTCTAATTCAAGAAAATTTCTGTCCAACCTAGACAAGCTCTGGTCGAGCTGAAAAATGCCCTCTCTACAACAAATTAAAGGCACTCCATCAAAAAAAACAATGATAAGGACAAAGTTGTTTTTTGTATAGGATATTTGATTATTTCTAATTAATTCCCATTACAAGGATAATTCAGGACTAGGCTCCTTGCGAAGACGCTAGTCCTCCCAAGTTCGGGCCTTTAGTTTTCCTTTCCTTTTTGCAGGCTGCTGGCTGTCCATCTCTGTGTTATATCTATATTGTTCTACAAGATAGGAGTGGTCCGATTCCTTTTGTTTGGACCCTCCCGAAAGTCTGTACATGTTTCAGTTTTAAGATATACAAGTGGCTCTGTACCACAATTTTTCCAAAAAAAAAAGAAAAAAGATTGTTTTAAAATTTAGATTTTCAACTTTCACTTAATTAGAGGGATGGTGCTTTGGATATCTCATTAGGTAGATGCTGCTGATTTGAAATAGAAAACTATTTAATGTAAGATAGACACCGAGATATGTGATTAGACTTAATTGTTTTAAGCATCATTTGTTACTGGTGGTGAGCTCCCACGTTTCAAAAAAAAAAAAGAAAAAAAGCATCATTTGTTATAAATAAGAAAGTTGAAAAATGAACAAAAGAAGAAGAAGAGGTTTGCCTCCCAGAGTGGTTATTTAACAAATTTATTTATTTATTTATTTGGTTTTTAGTGTTTGTTATTATCACATGTGTCACAGATGGGTCTCCCATCAAGCAGTCTGACTGCTAGATTCATGTAAAATATTCAATCTTTCCATTTATTTAGGGTTGAAAGCTTATATTAAGAAGATATTCGGGGAGTAGGGTGAACATGAAGCATCACAGACTATTCGAAAGCACCTTTTTATGGGGCCCTCCTGAATGTCTGTAAATTCAGCTGATCAATGAATTTCCCAGGCTTCGGCCTTCTAAAAAAAAAAAAAAAAAAAAGAAAAAAGAAAAAAGAAAGCACCTTTTTATATTGAATAAAACAAATGCTCCACAGCAACATCAACAACCAAACCATCAGCATGTAAACTATAAACTCTCACTGTAATTAAAAAGATTGAACTCTTTAGTATTACAAGAGGATATTTGAAATAGAGCTAATGCCATACTACAAGAGCACCCAACAGCCCACTGTAACAAGCCTAAAACTACACAATTTCTTATAACCAAAATAGAGGTTTAGCCACCCTATGAGGTATTAATATGCTAGGGTAGGATCTTAATCGAAATTTCAAATGGACTTGACCATCAAGGTTCAATTGTCTGACTCCAAATGGTATGATGCCTGTATGACATGGCGACGTATAATCATGAGATATTTTGCACCAATTTTCTGGACTCAAGCGGGTTATTTTTCGTAGGGTCGATATTTTGCTACAATGATCTTGAAAACTTCTGGCAATTTGAGGTTTGAGACTTGCATTTTCCTTCCTTAATCCATAGTGAGCTTGGATAATTTCTTGCTGGAGTGAGTGTTGAACTTGGACCATTAAAGGGTCATAGATTGCTTTGTTGATGTAGTCCTGCATCTCAGTGGGAGAGTCATACCCATTGTTGGAGTTGAAGAACATCTGAAATACTTTTAAGCAAGATAAATGGAGTTGTTTGCATGCTTTGGGCATGTTGCTGGAGTCATCCATTAGAACAAGTTCAAGCAACTCTTTCTTCTTCACATCAAGAATTTTTCTTATACCAGCAATCGAGTCTTTGATATGTGCTCCTGGATTCTCCTTCATGTATAGCAGTACAATATTCATCTTCCCATCTGCTTCTTCCTTCTGAAAGTGAGATTGGACATGAGATTTTCATAATGATTGATAGAAACACAACTAGATTTTCATAATGATTCATCTTCACATCTGTTAGGAAGCTGAAATAGTCAATCATTTGTATAGGATATGATAGGGTGGGCCTGCTATGGTATTGCTGCCCCGCCCGAAATAGCCTTGGTTGTAATAAGTTTTTTGCCATATATGAAGCTGGTGGGCCTTTCCATCTGGGCCGCACCAAAAAAAAAAAAAAAAAACCTAGGCTGCAAATTTTAAATAATCTATTCTTGTGAATCAGTTATCACTTTATCAATCACATGTGCCTTTTACTTGTAACAAGTTCAATGGAAATGCTTGTTTACCTGGTAGCTTTGTATGTCATTCAGTAGTCGTGTTATAACCATGAGAAGTTTTGTAATAATTTCAGTGTGCAATGGCCTTATCAGGCATTTTGATAACCTTGGGCCTATCAAATAAATTGCTGGAAGCGTAATAGTATGTGCAGCAATGGAGATCATGCCGGTCTGGATATACTCGTCTATGGATGGTGCAATTAGCAATCTGCTCCATTCAGCTTCCTTTAGCCATGAAACAAATGTTTCGTACCACTTCCACAAGGAAAAAAAGAAAAGAAAAATAAAACCTTAGCATTTTTGTTAAAACTTTCAAAGAGCTCTCCTAATTAGACCAGACATGTAGTTAAGTCAGCCAGTACACATGCCACAACTTATGCCAGTGTGGCAAATATCGACAATATCCAAGCCATCCATTAGAATGGTACCGTTTAGAGTTCCCATGCCAACAATTAGGTCGGACCACTATTCATGTGTATCACAATTGATTGAACAAATGTACGGTTGTCAATATGATGGCTCACATACTAAATGGACAACCTTTGTATTTGGGCAGTAACATCTAAATTGTGAGGTCCTCCTGATGGATGGCTGGGATTTTTACCTGTTGCCATGTTGGCATAGGTTGTCATCTGTGGATTAGGTGGCTTGCATGGGTGCGTGGGCTTAGCATAATTGGCTTTTAAATTGCCCATATGAACGAGAGAGAAACGCTGAGGCCATTTTATTGGGAGGAGGATGAGTCAATTCACTATTTCCCAATGTGGCACACGTGTGATATCCAGGCCATTAATAATGTTGCACTAATCACGAACATTCCCTGCTGCCCATTCACTAGTTAGGCCACTTTGCATAAAAAAAGAAAAAAAAAAGTCAGACGAGAAGAAAAAGAGTGATGGCATAGAATCTTTATTTTGTACAAACATGTGTTTTTCAGCTAATGAAATGAGCATCCAGACAGCTGGCCAGGCAAATTTTATGGTGGGCTTCCTATTGTTGAACGGTCTAGATCACAAATAGGTATCATGCCTTGGCCCTTGTGCAGGAACTGCCTCTTCAATCCCTCACAAATGAACCACCTTAGCATTTTTCAATGAGAGAAACTTTTTTTATAGACGTACACCCACACACTCCATGCACTCCAACTCATGGCCTAAGTGTTGAAACTTACAGGGTCTATATTATAGAGCCACGAGTAGGGACTCACAATAACAAAATAATATGAAAATGATTAAAGCTTAGAAAAATTACCACTCCCCGAAGATTATTTGTAACATCACGCCCTTGTTTATCCAATGATGTTTCCGCGATATCATTAATGAGATTGTTAAGTGCATCAAAGATGATCTTGCTGTGGTCACTTAATCCCTTCACATCCCATCTTGTGCCGTTAAACAATAAGTGATTTTAAGAACAAAGACAATAAAATCATATAAAACATGCAGTTTAAATAACCCTAATAAGGATGGCCGGCAAGTACCTTCGGATTGCTTCTGTGAGTTGAATTAACTCATCCATCGAACCTTCCATATCAAAGAAATCATCAATCACTGTAACAAGGATTGCACTTTTAGCAACCACCATCCGTAGATCAGAAAGTGAAGGATTGTACACAACGGCTGCAATGGCTAAGTAACAGTAAGTGGTCTTCTCTCGACCAAATCCTATGTCACGTAGACCTGATTCCTTTGACCACCTATGAATATCACGAATCATGATACAACGTATAAGGACCACTATATGAAAATATAATAAATTACTTTTTCCATTATCTATAAACAATGGCATGAGATACCTTGCTCGATCGCTACACCCACAATGTTTGATTTGAGAAGTGAAATGGTTGCATTTAAATCAAGCAATGAATTCCATGTAGTAGTTTACACGTACGATAGATAGCCTGGCCGGGTGGTTGTTATTGTTACTGCGTTTGTAAGATAAAATATCTAGTGCAAATGTATATTCATTATATTATAGCTAGCGCAAATGGTTGTTGTGGGATCTACTGTGATGTGGTATTGACATCCACTCAGGTCATCCATTGTTTGGTCATGGGCCTAAAAATGAGGCTGATCCTTGACTCAGGTGGGCCACACGAGTAGGAGATTTAAGAGAAGATGCTCACCCTTTATTCTCATAGAGGACTCACCATGTTATGAACATGTCATCCAATTCATTCATGTGAAACATCTACCCCAGATGATGACACACCTAAAAAATGAGGCCATTCTGAAACATGGGTGGTGCCCAACACAAATTAATGGTGGGGCATCCAGTCCAACCCCAAAAACGTTCATACTTGTCTGTATACACCTGAGTCATGGATTGGCTAGACTTCTTTTTGGCCCATGGCAAGTGAAGGATGACATGTAAATGATCGATGTGGATGTTATTATAATTAGAACTTCTTAGTCAGGTCCCATGGCAACTATTTGCACTATAATTGTAGTAAAAATGTTTGCAATGGATCTAATTAATGGAGAAGATCAAATAGATTTACTAGAAAATGAGTTTACCAACCTTGTCAACTCCTCCAGTTCGTTCATGAAAATCAATTGACGTTGTGTGTAGTTGTCCTTTGCTAGTTGCAATAGCAAACTGTTGTTTAGGAATGATAACCCACTATAAAGCTCTGTCATTTGATCTTGAAAAAATAGGATGCGCAATTATGATGAATTGATGACACTTGGACGTCCATACCTATAATATGAGGCCTTTTCCATCCATAAATAGTTTGTTTTGGTTCTTTCAATGGCCACTCTGTGCTCGAGATGATCCAATCGAGCAAGCCATGGAAGCATTAGTTCATGTTCAATCTGTCATCACACACACATTTATATAAATTGACAATTGTTAGTTTTCATAGTTGTTTAGTTCCGTTTGTTTTGCAAATTACACCGGTAATGAAAAAGGCACGTGTCATCGTTACGATTTTACAACAGTCAAACCAACCACAGGAATCATAGGTATAATGCACATGTATTCTCGAGATGGGTAAAGGACCTCATAATCATTGGAATTTTTCATGGCATTACCAGGATTTCCAAATAATGACATCAATGTATTTTCATAATGATTTGATTTTGAAGGAATGTAAAATTTTCGTTATTATATTTTATTACTTGTAAACCAAACATGAAAATTGGTGGTCAAATGGAATGCAGATGGTGTTAAGAGACTAGTAAAGTGACTTGTCACCATTGCACATTTTGTTTAGATTATGGTGGTAATGGTGAAACAAACAGGTCCTTATTTCTATTTCAATTATCCAAATATCATGTTATTAAAATCTTTACATCTTATGTGATGTAGAATGTGGATCAAGCACATTCCTAACACACATGAACCCGAAAAAGCCCAATGAGAAATCGACAAAATTCAACTAACTTTTGACAAGTCGACCTTTGTGGTCAACAGGTCGAAATTCTGCCTGAAATTTCAGATTCCTTGTTGGATGATTTCTGCCAGTTTTGATAGGTCGAAATACTGTTTGATAAGTCAAAATAGTACTGTTCTAGATTGCTTGCTGGCTGATTTCTGTCACTTTGGACAGGTTGACAAATCTTGCTAATAGGTTGAAATCCAAACAAGTCAATAAATCAAGTTGATAGGTCATAAATCACAAAATTTCTAGTTGTTTTGACCTGTCAACTCGATAGGTTGACAGATAGCGGAAATTTATGCGTTTTTAGAATTTGTTTCCTTATTTGATTACAACTCTTCGGTTACTTTTTTAGAGTTATTTAAAGATGTTAAACTTACTTTTTACTATAGATTCATTAGCTAAAATAATTCAATTTCTTAGAAGTTTTCTTCTTTCTTCTCGTGGTTCAAGATTTTCTCTTGTTGATTCAAGAGAGCCTTATGGTTTCAAGGCAGTTATCCATTGAGGAAGATGGTGATTGACCTCATCACATCATCCCCGACATCATCATTTTATGTAAACAAAGAGCCTCATGACTCAGAATCGTATGATGCACTGGTAACAATGAATGAATCAATTATTTTCACTTATTCTTGTGGGAATAATGGTATCTATTTTGGTACATGTAAAGCATGGCTAGAATTTTTTTTCTTGAGAAATAGTTAGGACATTTTTGTTGAAAATTAATTTGATTTTTCTTTGTTTTTTATTTGAGAAAGAAGTATCATTAACTAAAAACACAAAAACAACCCATGTTTATCACTTTGCATCTTTGCTAACAACTTTAGAGCCACAAGATGGATACTCTAAATCTATGAATGGAACTTATTTGTGAGGAGCCTCACGTGACTTCCTCCACATGTGCAGGGACTTGAAATCCTTTCATATCAGGAGCACCATAACTAGTCCAACTCTATGATCCTGAGTCCTTATAAATAAATCATATTCCAAGGGATAGAGATGAGAGCTTGGACATTTGGAGACAAAAGAGAGAGAAAAAGAAAATAGTAGATAAAATAGAAAAGAGGTTCCTCTTTCTCTTTTCCCTCCCATCATCATGTGCGCATAAATGCGTGGTCCAACCTTGGATGATTCTCACATGCCCACGCCCCAGCCCTATAGTGGGGTGCGAGGAATATCTTTTCCTGCATCTTTATTGTTTGGATGAATCAAAGAGAGAATTCCTACGTGGACGATGGGTATCAATGATCAAAGTATATAAGGTAAAATGTCCACTTTTAGTTCTTTTTGTTTTTAGAATTTGATTATATCTAAATGGAGATCCTTTAAGAGATATTAAAATCTATAAATTTTCAAGAACTTTACACCTCCGTGTATTTCGAAAAACTTTATAAACAAAAGTGGGGCAACCTGGGCTTTAATAGTTTTGCTTGTGTGGGCTTATGCTTTTAAAAAAGTTAGGCCCATCAAAAGTGTGGTCCACTATAAAATTAAGCATGAGTATTTGTAACTGGCCCAAGCCCAGCCCATTAAAAAGGGTTTAATTACCTCTTCCTGATTATTGGACGTAGCAACACTATTCTTTACATTTCTCATGGCCATTCCCCTCTCTAGTAACTTTCTTGAGAATGTTCTAGCATCCTCAAGTTCATTTTCACCTATAAACATAAGTTCTGTTGCTTTGTAAACATTTAACATCGCAGTAGAGAAGTATTCGTAGTTTTCCTCGATGTGCTTTATAATATCCTCATGTTGCAAGAACCAACAAAACCTCCCTGCAAACAAAAATCCAAGCGGCGTCAAGAAGACGGTCAAACAAAAATTGATACTTTGGCAAAGCATTATGGTTCACATACACCCACTCAATGGCATGCATATAAGTCAAACAACGGGTTCCAATTACCCGAAAATTACACATATAGGCCAGGGGACATTTAGTGGACAGCTAAAACATATTAGAGAATATATTTGTGTTGGTATCTATTTCAATGCTCCCTTGGGAGATAATTTTTCTGTATTGGGTTATCTTAATTAAGTACGGTTAGTATATGAATATATATGGCATCCCAAGGGAGGAGTAAAAATAGATATCAATGCCAATGTATTCTCTAACAAGACAGAAAGTAACAAACTATTTGAACTTAAAAAAGAAAATTTTCATTATCAGTTATCTGATTTCGGGACTGGGATACTTCTACAAGTGGTAAATGAATGCATATGAACATCCTGAAATTGTTTGGACAACTAAACGATGAAGACATGAGATAAATAAATTACTTGGAGATACACGGTAGCCGTTCATTCGCAACATTCGAAATGATAACGAGTCCTTGAATATCTGTTGTGGGGCTATGGACTCTATCATTGCTTCTGATTCTTGCTTTCTCCAATTCCTACACATTCATTTGAAAAATCATCGCAAGCATTTCTGAGAGTTAGTCCAATTTTAAAGTTTCTTTCCCACTCTAGAGAGCAAGACTTTAATTATGTCATTCAAGGCAACAATTTTTTATCAATATCTAGTGCGACTGTGGCAACCAAATAGTAGTAGCATGAAAGAGAGGAAACTACTGTACTTGTTTATCCTCTTTTGCACATTCCGGCTGCATGCTCGTCCATTGGTATGATTCCTAGTCTTTTGTGATCAATGTTTTAATTATTGGATCAGAACAAAAAATGCTTCGTTGAATCAAACTTGAACTATTACTAAATAGATGAGTACTAAGTGAAAATAAAAAGGAATGAAAAAATTATATATTTATGGTGCATGGGTTAAAAGAAAATTCAATGCACAGATGAGGTTATGTGGACCTAAACTTATCCATGGAAGTTATGGGTGTGGTGGAGGATCTGAAGCGGAGGAAGAATTTGGTGATGAGGACCACAAATGATTCAGACTGTGTCTAATTGGATGCGATGGGCCATTGAGTCGTAGAGAGAATCTTTGCATTTCACAAAAGTCATGAATGCCCTTCCAACAAGGTTGCTGAATCTTGTCAGGAAAAGACAAAAAAGAAGAAAAAAAAAAAGTTGCTGAATCTTGCACCATATTACATGGGTTGCATAAGGCTGTACACGAACTGAGTTAGCTCGCTTGACTCGACTCAAAAAAGCTCGATTCGGCTTAGTTCAAAACTGAGTTCGAGATGAGTCGAGCTGATTTTTTGAGCATGAAAAAATTTCGAACCAAGTTCGAGCTTGCGAGGTATAAATAGTAAACTTACTATTTATAGACGATCATGATTTCCATTAGACCTCATGATTTTTGGCCAAAAATAGTAAGTGTCCTATTTGGCTCAACCATGCTAGTTTCCTAATTATTCTAAGTATTTTTCATGTTCGATGCAACTCCTAAGGCTCAACGGATGAAGAGTTAATAATCAAACTAAAACTTACTATAAATAGTAAAAATGAAAATTCAACCATTGAAGTAGGGTTGGGTGGCTGAAGTAGCTTCTCCTACCCCAAAATCATACATGTCATGTACAGTAACTCATTTTGATTTGCGAGATATGTCTGTTTTAAGGTTCTGACAGTCGGGATCACTTCTGTCACTAACCGAGTCTTTTCTGATCCATCTTGGCTATGAAATTTTCAACGACCCGCTCTACATCAATAATCCCAAAAAATGAAGAAGATCCAAATCTCATGTGGACCATAACATAAGAAGTGGTGATTGGAAGGTCTTCCATTAAAAGCTCTCTAGTAACCACCATAGTGTTTTTGTAATGTTTCTTTTCCAACCAGTTGATAAGGTCACATAAATCTCCATGAAGAGAAAAGGCAAATATTAACTTTTTTTTAAATTTTTTTTAATTTTTAATTTTATTATTATTATTATTATTTTTTACACACACACCCGACACAGGCCGAAGTGGGATTTCACCACCTATGGGTATCAAACCCAAGACCTTGTGTTGAAACTCCTCGGTGTCTACCACTGAGGCAAGGACACGAACCCAACCAAATATCAACTTAATCCAATTCTTATGTTGCCATTAATGGTCAATCACCAATCTTTCCAATGGTATGATCCACCCGAGAATTGAATCTGCTTCATTTTTGGGCTCATGCCCTAAAGTAATGTCGAAAAACAGCTGGACTGCACGGATATAGAATAAATACATCAAGGTGGGCCGCACTGTCTTGGGTGAGGCCGGGGCCGCATCTAATCTGCTTCCTTTATTGTGAGCATGTGTGTGTGTGTGTTTTTATTTATTTTTTAATTTTTTAAGAAGAGTATCGTAGTTTTTGGTTGGTAGCAGTGTTAAGCATCTTGACGGGGCGATGCTTTGCCCTACCATGGCTAGGCGCATTTTCCCTCTCTTCAGTTTTAAAAAAAAAGGTGCACTCTTTCCACTAATGGCTTCTATTACTTTACCTATAAACGCCACACAAAACCTCTTCAATTTCCTCCTGAAAGTACTCCGCCAAACCTAATCTCTCCAATCGATCAACCATGCAAAGCTTTATGAGTTCTTCATCGATGGGATACACTGGTGGAACTGTACCAAAGTGCAATGGTTAGAAGTCCACAGCACGATTTTAGAGAGTGACAGAAACAAAAATCACAAACAAGAAAAAGAAAAAGAGAGCCATGTAACCGAAACAAGTGTTTTAGTTTTCCTCACCTCCATCCTTACATCTTTGGACCAAAGATTCCAAGTACACCATACAATTTGTATCTCTTGTAGCCATAAAAGCATGCGCAGTGGCAGAAGGTGACTGAAACAAGGAACCATCTTCGCTCTGATGTTCGAGTATCTGCTCGGGACTTAGGTAAGTTTTAGGCAATGCTTCCATATATGATGAGAGTGGAGGATAATAAGCTTGATCAATGCATTTTACCCTGCGTTTAAATGTCTGTTAGCATACTCACAAACACATGACAAAGGTGGCCGATCTGGCAAAGCGATGATCAGCCCGTTGACTTGCCTAGGCTTGAAATTTAAGCCTGGGTTCGACCAATATCAGTCACAAATGGGCCTGGTATGTGGCCGAGCCCTAGCATGAGCATCAAATCAAGATGTGCACAAGGCCAAAAGTTCAGCATCCAAAGCTCGGACCATGATGGATGGGACCGGATGTCTGGGCCAGACTGACTATGATCTACAGAGATGAATATCAGAAGCAGAGATTGGATTGCGTCAAGAAGCAATACATTTCAAGAATTCTTTGTCTCTCGCAGAAGATATCGTCCACCACTTCCACGAAGCCATCAGGAAACACATCTAAGGCTGCAGCTTGCGCAAGCTCAATCATGGCGGGGAAAACAATGGCAAACTGACGAGGATAGCAACCATCTTCCTCTCTAAGTAGCTTATCTGTGTTTGCATGAATAAATTGCAATCCTGAAATTTCCAAAGAACATGAGCTTATCAAGTTACAACCGTTGTACACGTGTGGTCCTCCCAAAAAAATCAACTAAAATTTCCCGCAGTATATGGTTGGCTCGTTTAGGAGATTATGATTATTTATCTATGGGTAGTTCGAGAATAAATGTAGTAAGGAAAAAAATAAAATGTGGCCCACAACATAAATTTAGAAGAAAATTTTGGATACTCTCATGGGGTCTGATGGATGAGACGCAGGCACTTGAAAATTTCATGCGCAAAATAGAAGTAAGCCAAACAATTGGTGAGGCCTGATTTCTTTTTGTTGGGCCCACCCAAATAATTATATATACTGTCTTTTTGTATCAATAAAATTATTGCAGGTGCTCCCACCTTTCCCAAATAATAATAATAATAATAATCATGAAGTCAAATGACTACTAGATTCGCAGACATTAATTGGCTGGTTAAAAATGAAAATGATGGTTATATTTAAACAAATCCTGGGCAATTGATGGTTAAGACTGTTCAACCAATCTAAATTTGGGACTGACTAAGCGAAAACGATTCTAAAATTCGGTCCCCATGCTTGCAATTTCTGATTGCCTGTTTGGAAGGAGAGCTCAGATTAGGGACAATGTCAAGTGGAAGAATCAGGCTAATAAGATAATTAGGTGGGCCACCCAACAAATGAACAGTTAAAGAGAATTAAGCATTGGTCTAAATTCTGCAGGAAAATGAAAATCAATGTCATGTCGAAGAACGGGCTAATATGATAATTAGGTGGGCCACCCAACAAATGAACGGTTAAAGAGAATTAACCATTGGTCTAAATTCTGCGGGAAAATGAAGCACGAGTCGGCCTGAAATTTGACAGAAGGAACCTAGGCAATCAGATAGCCTGATGAGGGGTTTAGATATAATAACCAATTTCCTCATTTCCAAATGCAAGGCCAGTAACTTTTGGTTTCCCAAATTCCAACCCGTAAGGATGAAAACCTGTTTTTCAGTCCTCACGTGTGCTCTCAGGGAGACAATGAAAAGTTTGCATTTTATGTGGATACAAGAGAGTTCATATCAAAACCATAAATAATACCTAACACTATGTTGGTGGACCCCACATTCCATCTCTTGAGTGCAACCATGCAAGCCAGGGTGGCAGACAGACACTGTATGGTGGGGGCATTGGACTGGCCTGGCTCTCCCCAAAACCCTTCCTCCCTCTGATTACTGAGAATCCAGTCCAAACATTTGTAGAACATGGGACGGTTAGGATGTTGAGGGTGTGGGATCATGGCCATCCAGGCTGTGTCATAAGCAGAAGGCACCACAAAGGAGTAGAGATCAACCGGTGAGAAAATCTCTTCCTTGATCTCCTTAACAAGACCCTCAATGGATTCCATTGGAAAATAAAATAAAATAAAATAAAATAAAAAAGAGGAAGAAGAAGAAAAAGAGAAATCTTCACCAACACAAGAGCTGGTGTTCTAGCTAAGCAATGAGGGAATGGTCCGTATTTATAGCCACTGGGTTTTGAATGATCAACGGTAGAAAGTGACCCCTTTTTACAGGGCCTCTGCAACCCCGACGTGATGACTTTTAATTAAAGGAAGTGACTTTAAGACATAAGAGAGTGGATTTGATGAAAGATACAATCAAGGTGGTGGGGCCCACCTGAGTTTTGGCTCCAGAGCTTAGCATCGAGGTGCACTTGAAGGACAGTAACATAGTGGACCCCAAAGAGCTTGGGGTCCAATGTGCGGCGTGAAACAGGTACTATAGTGGAGTCCGGTCAACATAGAGGGCTGGAACGTGATGTACGTTCAAGTCAATACTGTTGAATGCATGTCTAGAGCAACTCGTGTTTCACATCTCTTGCACAGCTCATATATAGATAACTAGTCTTGTATCTTTATTGGCCGTGCAAATTGCCTGCCCTTGTATACAGGAACTCGATAATCACAAATCTCTTGTGACCACAAACCTACAGGAACTTCTTTACCAACATGAATTTTCTGTGACCCTGACATACAGGAACTTCTCAACGAACACACTTTTCCTGTGACCCCAACCTACAAGAATTTCTTGATTTTCTCCTCGGATGCCAATTACCTATGCTTGGATGGCTAGGATTTTTAGGATTTTGGCGCTCTCTCTCTCTCTCTCTCTCAACATGGAGATAGATTATGTTGTTTAAAAAATTAGGAGACTTTAGGATTTTCATAGTTGAAGCCAATGACATTTTTGTAATAAATGGGTAAGTGAAAAGTGAAATATCACATGGATTAAAGTGATGGATTATTAAGACCCCATGTGATATATGGTCTCCTTTTATTGACTCGTAGGATGTAAATTTTATAATTCGATCGGATGAAAGACAATGGAAAATAATCAACTAAAAGAGTGATTCATCATTAGAGGAAATTTAATTTCGGTAGTATGTTAGACCGATGCCCAAATTAAGACATTACTCCTTGTGGTCATGTGACCATCATCACATCCCTAGATTCAACATGATAGTGAAAATTAAATTTGTGTTACCTTCTTTGACCCTAAGTTCGGGGCACAACAGACTCAAGATTGTCCCTAGTGCCATGTGTCATGTTCTTATTGTAGGATTAGGCCAAAGAGAAATAGGATTTCGATTGCTCTTTTTTTCCATTAATCCTGCCTTGTGGTGAGGTTAGGATGGTGAAGAATGGGTCTTGGGCTAGTGTGGATTAGATTTTGGGTGCTTGAGGGTAGACTTATATGGGTTTTGATGTATGATCTATCACCGATATGTTCTTAGCATGGCCGGACCCAAAGAAGGTGAATTGTAAATTGAAAATAACTTTTAACCCAAGTATTGTTATCGAGCGCATAACCTATCAATCTTTACTGTAACCGGTCATTGGAAGTGAACCAACCCACAAAGTGGGCCATGTTTGTCCATTTCATCAACGAACACGCGTTTCATCTCGAAAATGAAATTTTAAGGAAAAAAAACTATTTTTTAGTAATTTTAATTTTTTATATTTCATTATTTTTAGAGTTTTAGATTTTTATTTTTATTTTGAAAGTAATAACTTGTAATCATGCTACGACTATTCTAGTAAAAGTTTATTTGATTTTTTTTGTTTTTAAAGAAATTAGTCATTAGAAGAGTTTTATTAGAATTAAGATTTTTATTAGAGTCTTAATTTTGCTATTTTTTATAATTACGAATTTTGATTTAATTTTTTTTCTTTATTAATGATATAATGGGGACACATGCATTAGACAATTACCAATCAATTTATTTTCAATTTTATTGGAATTTATTTCTTTTTATTCCCTTCTGAATTTGAGTAATATCTGTGAGGAGTACAGAGGGGAACTTGATGGTTGATGCGCTAGCTAAAATGGCAAGCAACGAATGCCTAAACAGAATATTCAGGTGTTGCTCTCACCTTCCGAGGTTAGTTAGAGGGGTGCTAATGTTGGATAAAGTAGGCCTAGGTGCCATTAAATGCTCTTGATTATGGATCTATCTTTGTGGTCGCCCTTCATTTCCTGTGGCTGTTTGCCGTTCCTCCCCTCCCTAGTCCCTTACTTTAGGAGGACGCCTGGTTTGTATATGGTTGAGCAGAGGATCTCTTGGAGGTTCTCCTCTGTCTTAATGTCTGGTTAATCTTGTGGATATATGATATGTGTGGTTTGCGGTCTTTTTGTTGGGACCCACTGGAATGATTGTATATTTTGATGATTAATGAAATTCTCATGGCATGTATTCACATGTTTTTTTAAATAAAATAAAATAAAATAAAAATTGTGAAGAGTATAGAGAACTTTGTGGATTCGAAATAATTATTTCCCTGAGGAAAGAACTTTGTGGATTCAAAGTAATTATTCCTAGAGGAAAGCAGTGACTTCATCACGTCCTTCCCTACATCAGGTTTGGATAAAATTTTCAAGTTTTAAGTCAAGGCTTTTGGGTTCCAAGTTCTAGGGCCTCGAGTCACACGGTTCACAATTTAGTACTAATGTGGTCAATCACTACATGTCAAGTGAGGGTGTATACAGTGATACATGTGCTTCTTCTGGTACTGTCATGCCCCCACATGTACTAATGTACTATATATATATATATATATATATATATATATATATATATATATATATATATATATATATATATATATATATATATGCCATCATCCATCTTTAATTACTTGGTATATACCACACGCTAATGTGCCAAATAATGTAGACGGGGTTTGACCCAAGTAGGAGTGTAGGGAGGATTACACGGAAGATGTTAATCATTAATCACATGTGAGGCGTTCAAAGGTTATCCTTCCGTATAAGTTTCCCAAACGATCAAGAAGTTTGAGATCAATGTACCTCATTAAACAGTTAAGGCTGACCAGGGCCAATACTTGCTATTCAAAAGAATCACATGGTCGATACGGATCACTGGCTAGTGCTTTTTTTTCTTCAGCACTTGCCTCACACGTGGTTAACAATACACGTGTGAGAGATCAGAGGTACTCATCAGTCGGTCCTCAATATGTCAAGTGTATACGTAGCCCACCTAATGATCTTTCATATACTTGAGGATCACCTGATGAGTGGCTCTGATTTCTCTATCGTACGGCCTTGAGCAGAGTCACAGGTGAACGAATCTTTCGTGCAGCAGTTGTCCAATAAAGCGGCTTGACAGAATGTCAAGTTGGATTTGTATTTTTCTTTGCCAACGTGTCACAGATGAATATCCAAAAAGTGGGAAACGCTATTGTAATGACACGCGAATTAGGTAGGCTAATTAATGCTACGGCCAATGCTTGGTGATCGAGAAGGGGTGTAAGTGTGAAAGGAGAGAGTGTTCCTCAGCAGGAGAGAGGGTTCCCACGGGCGCGGATTAGCTACTGGCAGGTTGAGTAGCGAGACTTGCTACTGAAGGGACGTCAGCAAGTTTCGTTGGCCCCAACATGATGCATGTTGTGTATCCACACCTTCCATTCACTTGGTGAGATCAATTTACAGCAATATCCAAAGAACGAGTTAAATCCAAAGCTTCCGTGGACCCCAACACAGAAAACAGTGGGACAGTGACACTCACCGTTAAAAATTTCTAAAGACCACGACAGTTTTAGATCAAGCTTATATTTGTGTTTTCCCATATTTCATGTATTTTTTAACTTCTGAACAGGTTGGATTTCAAATAAACATTATGGTGGGCCTTAGGATAGTTTCAACGATGGGAATCACTCTTCCCACTGTTTTCTTTGATAGGATCCACTACAGATTTTTATTTGCCTCATTCTTTGGTTCATATCCTAAAATGATATCTAAAAATGGATGGACGGTGTGGATATAATACATACATCATAGTGGGGGCCCACAAAACTTGGTGACGTCACTTCAGTAGCTGACCCGCTGCTCAACCTGTCCGTATCTAATCCGCATCCAGATTCCCACGCCCCATCGAGGAGGGGCGCAAGTGTGAAAGGAGCGAGAAGAAGCAGATTGCCAGGCAGATCTGAGACAACCCATTTAGTTGCAAGATTCGAGTCATCCCGTTTCCCTGGAAGAGCAGTAGGGGCTTTCAGCCTCTATGTTGGAAATCTACCCTTTGATTGCTCTTCAGATGATCTACTCAAGATTTTACAGAGGTATGGGAAAGTTAATGATGTGTTTATACCAAGGTTCTGGGATAGCAAATCCCTTAAAGGCTTCACATTCATCCGATTTCACTATGAGACTGATGGTAGGGCGGCAATGGGGGTTCTTAATGGGAAAATAATCGACGAGAGAGAGGTTAAAGTTCAGGTAGCCAGACCTAGAACCGCCAAGGTGCTTCAACCTGCCAAAACCAGGTCCATGAATTTGCAGGAACAAAGACCCGTCCTAACCATAAATCCTCCAACAGTTGACGCAAGATCATTTGCCTACACAGTCAAAATCGGAAAGGAAGCCAGGAGGACATACTGCCCGGAATCAGATGCGTTTAGCTCGATGGCAAACCCGGGAGTGGTAACCAAGAAGCCACAAGAACTCAAATGGGGTTTGGTAGGTAGAGTTTCTAATAGAGCTACCTCGATTCTACCATTGGTTGATGCCATCATATGCTCAAGATTCGATGCTTCAGCTATTGATGTTATAAGAACTTCTCATTACCAGTTCTTAATCATGTTGAAATCGGAGGAGTTCAATGAGTTTGTAGAGGATGGACATCTGCACAAGGAAATGGGTCTTAGCTCGATTGCCCCATGGTCCATGGATGCTATGGAGGCAAGGGATGGCAATTGGATTAGGATTTTTGGCATCCCTCCACATGCGTGGTTTGAAGCAATGATTCTGGATCTAGGAAATTACTTTGGTAAGGTGGAGAAGCTTGATACCAATAGCAGATTCAAGCTCTTTCAAATGTATGCAAGAGTGAAGGTTATTCTCCGCCCTGGAGTTAACTTGAGCCAAGTTCTAAATCTACAGGTTCTGGAGTCCAACTACCTGATCTACGCAGAGATAGAAAAACCTCAGGCAGATGGTATTGATGGAGATTTTCTCCTCATTGGTGGAATCGATGAAATCGAATAGGTTTTGATATCATCGATAATTGTAAAATTTTTCAATCCTGGTCGCTGGACTGTTTTTTTGTCCTGTCGATATCATCGAGTGACTTTCAGATGGTATCGAGGTTGTTATCGATAGACCTTCGATGGCATCAATAATTGTTAGAATTTTTCACCCCTGATTGCTGGACAATTTTGGTCCTGTCTCAATATCATCGAGTGACTTTCAGATGACATTGACTCTGTTATCGAGAGACCTTCGATATGATCAAAGAGTTCCACAGATGCGATTGCGGAAGTGTAGATTCGGCAGATTTTGTTTCCTATTTGGGTTCTGTCTCTTTCTATTCTTATATAAAGGGGTGTATTCGGGATTGGGGTGTATTTCAGGGTATTATAGGATTTTCTAAAGCTTTGCAAGGGTTTGCTAAATGGCTTAGGGTTGTGAGAGAGAGAGAGAAAGAGAGAGAGGAAGCTTGTGGAAGGGAGGCTATGCTCGTAGATGTAATCTACCATATCTCAGTGCTTTTACGTCCTCGTAATCGGTGAGATCTCTCTGTCTTCTTTATTTCTCTTACTGTTTATCCGCTCCTGCGTGAGTGAAGAAGGTTTGATCCAAGCGGTGTGTGCTTGTGATCGGTTGTAACGTTCTGCTTTATAGTGGATTATTGATCTGGACGAGATCCCGTGATTTTTACCTCTTTGAGGATTTTCCACGTAAAAATCCCTGGTGTTGTGTAATTGATGCTTTAATTTACTTCATTGCTTTTAGTATCCCATAATTCTGATTTGTTCTGGAGGGCTAGATCTTAAGATTTTGTGCAAGGCCCCCAACAAAGTGGTATCAGAGCTAAGTTCATTGAATGGGTAGGATCGGTTTGGAATTATGGAAGGTGGCTCATCAAGGATGATCAGCCTCAATGGTTCCAACTGGACCATATGGAAGGCTAAGATGAAGGACTTGCATTATTGCAAGGACCTATATTCTCCAATTTTAGGCATATTAGCAAAATCCAAGGATATGACTGATGACGATTGGAAGAAGTTGGACTGAAAGGCGGTGAGGTTTATTAGACAATGCTTGGATGATTCTGTGTTCCACCATGTGTCTAAGGAAACCTCAGCCGCTAGCCTATGGTTGAAACTAGAAGGGCTGTATGAGAGGAAGACAACCGGTAATAAAATCTTTCTGATAAGGCGACTTGTGAATCTCAAGTTCAAAGATGGTGGTTGTGTGGCCGAGCACATAAATGAGGTCAGTAATATAGTAAACCAGTTCTCCGCTATGAAGATAGTCCTGGATGATGAATTGCAGGCTTTACTATTGCTTAGTTCATTGCTTGACAGTTGAGAGACATTGGTAGTGTCTCTAAGTAACTCCGCGCCAGATGGAAAGATATCCATGGAATAGGTTATTAGCTGTCTCTTTAATGAGGAGACAAGGAAGAAGTCTCAGGGGTCTATTCATCAAGAGGCCCTTGTGACACAGGAACGGAAGAGAGGAAAGAACAAGAAAGGCGGGAAGGCCCGAGATAAATCAAGAGGCAAGTCGAGTAACAGAAAGGATGTTGAATGCTGAAACTGTGGTAAGAAGGGCCACTACAAGCATGAATGTCTTAAGAATAAGAACGACAAGAAAGGAAAAACAAAAGAGAAGGAAGATGAATCAGATTCTACTGCGGTCGCTTCAGATGGTAACGTTGTTATTATTCTTTCCACAGATCATGATGTTTGTCTCACGGCTACGGGTCAAGACACCGACTAGGTGATTGACTCAGGAGCTTCTTTTCATCCGACTCCACGTAGGGACTTCTTCACAAGCTACAAGTCAGGTGACTATGGGACCGTGAAGATGAAAAATTCTGGCGTATCGAAGATCGTAGGGGTCGGAGATATTTGTGCGAAAACTGATGTGGGCTACACATTGGTTCTCAGAGATGTGAGGCATATCTCAGACTTTCGGCTCAACTTGATGTCGACGGGAAGACTGGATGATGATGGCTATGAAAGTCGGTTTGTTAGTGGGCGTTGAAAGCTCATTAAGGGTTCGTTGATCGCAGCTAAAGAAAAGAAGTGTTGAACCATTTATAAGGTATGTCTCAGTGTGTGCAAGGGTGGGTTGAACATAGCGGAAGATTTAGCTATTGATATGTGGCACAGGCGTCTAGGCCACATGAGTGAAAAAGGGCTTCAGCAACTAGCAAGGAACCGGCTCCTTCCAGATGTGATAGGTACACCTCTCAAAACCTGTCTTGATTGTTTATCAGGGAAACAACATAAAGTTTCATTTGTTAAAACTGCTTCTCATGTTAATAAAGTGCATACATTAGATTTGATTTATTCTGATGTTTGTGGTCCTATGAGGATAAAAACCTTGGGTAGGGCATTGTATTTTGTTACTTTTATAGATGATGCATCTAGGAGGGTTTGGGTTTATACATTAAAATCCAAGGATGAGGTCTTTGGTGTGTTTAAATTGTTTCATGCTATGGTCGAGAGAGAGACAGGTAGATCATTGAAGTACATCCGCACTGACAATGGTTGTGAATACATTGGCGACTTTCATGAGTACTGTAAGTCCCTGAGTATACGGCATGAACAGACGGTTCCCAAGACCCTCCATCATAATGGTGTAGCTGAGCGAATGAATCGCACCATTGTTGAGAGAATCAGATGCATGTTATCCCATGCGAAGTTGCCCAAGACATTCTGAGGAGAAGCAATGCACACGGCAATGTATTTGATAAACAGGTCTCTATCAGCCCCATTGAATGGAGAAGTACCCGAGAAGGTGTGGACTGGATAGGATCCATCATACAGTCATCCTAGGGTGTTTGGATGCATGGCATCCGTTTACGTACCAAAGGATGAGAGGTCCAAGCTCGATATGAAGATCAGACAGTGTGTGTTCTTGGGGTACGATGATGAAAAGTTCAGTTACAGATTGTGGGATTCGACCGAGAGAAAGCTCGTCAGGAGTAGAGATGTGGTTTTCTTTGAAGATCAGTGTATAGAAGACATTGGTAAGCCAAAGAAGAACCAGCCTAGTTCAGGTGAGATAGAGGACATGGATTCGGTTATTCCTCCCGTGGTTCCTGATGACGGGGGAGTACACCAAGGTACAGAGAACGGAGGAGTACACCAAGGTACAGAGAACGAGGGACCGGGGGAGCAGCCCCTACTTGATCCACCTGCTGAGCCACAGGTGAGAAAGTCATCTAGGGACAGACAGCCGTCCAAGAGGTACTCGCCGCATAAGTACATTATGCTGACTGATGGGGGAGAACCAGAAGACTATTCTGAGGCCCTAGCCGACGAGCATAAGGAGTGGTTGAAAGCTATGTAAGAGGAGATGAAATCCTTACACAAGAACCACACCTATGACATAATGAAACTACATAAGGGCAATAAAGCTTTGAGCAACAAGTGGGTGTTCAAAAAGAAGGTCGAGCAGAAGAATTCACAGACGAGGTTCAAGGCCAGACTTGTGGTAAAAGGGTTTGGTCAGAGAAAAGGCATAGACTTCGAGGAAATATTCTCACCAGTGGTGAAGATAACATCCATACGGGTGTTGCTTGGGTTGGCAACTAGTATGAATCTGGAGATAGAGTAGTTAGATATTAAAACTGTCTTTTTTCATGGTGACTTGGAAGAAGCGATCTACATGCACCAACCAGAAGGGTTCAAAATCAAGGGCAAGGAGCATATGGTGTGTAGGCTGAGGAAGAGCTTATATGGGCTGAAACAAGCTCCACGGTAATGGTACAAGAAGTTCGACTCGTTCATGTTACAGCATGGGTATGACAGAACAGAGTCGGACCACTGTGTGTTTACGTGCAAGTTCTCAGATGGTGATTTTTTAGTTCTGCTGTTATACGTTGATGACATGCTTATCATGAAAAAAGACATCAAGAAGATCGACAAGCTGAAACAGGAGTTGGGCAAGTCTTTTGTGATGAAAGACTTGGACCCGACTAAACAGATCCTAGGAATGGAGGTAACTCGTGACAGAAGCAGTAGGAAGCTTTGGCTGTCACAAGAGTGGTATATTGAGAAAGTCTTAGAGCGGTTCAATATGAATGCAGCGAAGTCGGTCAGTACTCTACTGGATAGTCACTTCAGATTGAGCGACAGGCAGTGTCCCAAGACGAAGATAGAGGTGGAAGAGATGCAGAAGATACCCTACGCGTCAGCCGTAGGAAGTTTGATGTAACTATGGTGTATACACGCTCAGACATAACATATGCGGTTGGTGTTGTCAGCTGGTATCTTGCCAATCCTGGTAAAAAGCATTGGGCAACGGTGAAGTGGATACTATGGTATCTAAGAGACTCATCCAAGTTGAGCCTATGCTATGGTGACCTGTGTTAGAGGGATACACAGATGCAGATATGACAGGTGACATAAACTTCAGGAAGTCTACATCGAGATTCATGTTTACATTTGCAGGGGGAGCGGTTTCTTGGCAGAACAAGCTACAGAAGGTTGTAGCATTATCAACTACAGAGGCCGAGTACATTGCAGTCACTGAGGCATGTAAAGAGATGCTTTAGATGAAGAGGTTCCTACAGGAACTTAGCCTGAAACAAGAGCAGCACGTGGTCTATTGCGATAGCCAAAGTGCTATACACTTGAGCAAGAATCTAAGTCAGCACTCCAAGTCGAAGCACATAGAGGTTGGCTATCACTGGATTAGGGATACTTTGTAACAGAAGGTGTTACAGCTTGAGAAGGTTCACACGGACACTAATGGGTCAGACATGATGACCAAGGCTTTACTCAAGGGTAAGTTAGAGGTTTGTAGAAACTGGGCTGGCTTGAAGAAGGTGGATTCCTCCTGAGTCGAAAAGGGAGAGATTTGATGGGGATTTTCTCCTCATTGGTGGAATCGATGAAATCGAATGGGTTTTGATATCATCGATAATTATAGGATCTTTCAATCTTGGTCACTGGACTATTTTTTTTATCCTGTCGATATCATCGAGTGACTTTCAGATGGTATCGAGGTTGTTATCGATAGACCTTCGATGACATCGATAATTGTTGAAAATTTTCACCCCTGGTTGCTGGATAGTTTTGGTCTTGTCTCGATATCATCGAGCGACTTTCAGATGACATCGACTCTGTTATCGAGAGACCTTCAATATGATCGAAGAGTTCTACAGATGCGATTGTGAAAGTGCAGATTCTGCAGATTTTATTTCCTATTTGAGTTTTGCATCTTTCTATTCTTATATAAAGGGGTGTATCCGGGATTGGGTTGTATTCCAGGGTATTCTAGGGTTTCCTAAAGCTTTGCAAGGGTTTTCTAAATGGCTTAGGGTTGTGAGAGAGAGAGAGAAAGAGAGAGAGGAAGCTTGTGGAAGGGAGGCTATGTTCGTAGAGGTGATCTACCATATCTCAGCGCTTTCACGTCCTCGTAATCGGTTAGATCTCTCTGTCTTCTTTGTTTCTCTCACTGTTTATCCGCTCCTGCGTGAGTGAAGAAGGTTTGATTTAAGCGGTGTGTGCTTGTGATCGCTTGTAACGTTCTGCTTTATAGTAGATTGTTGATCTGGACGAGGTCCCGTAGTTTTTACCTCTTTGAAGATTTTTCACGTAAAAATCTCTGGTGTTATGTGATTGATGCTTTAATTTACTTCATTGCTTTTATTATCCCATAATTCTAGTTTGTTCTGGAGGGCTAGATCCTAAGGTTTTGTGCAAGGCCCCCAACAGGTATATGCAGATACCCTCAACATAGCTCTGAAAAATAAGCCGAAGAAGACGATTCTACCAAAAGCTGGGTCAAAAGGAATTTCTGTGGCATTCAATCAGGACAGTTGGCTCGCCTTTCAATTGTTTGCGTTAAGGCCTCAAAGAACAACATAGAGACAGTAAGACGTATGTCAGAGGGGACCTCAGAGAAGCATAATGAGGGCCAACTAGTGATAGTTGAGAGGATTGAACCAGTGTTCGTGCATACTAGAATGAAAAGTAGTCACAAGTAGTGCCTCTCAGTTGTTTGTGATAGGGACTCAGTAGATGGAAATGGGGAGAAATTGTGTCGCTGCTCTCAACCCCTAATGTTAGAGAATTATCATCCTCCCTCCCAAGATTTTTCACTCTTGTCCAGTCCCCTGTCAGTTGAGGCTCGTGGGGCAAGTCTCTCAGAGATTGAAAGTGAGAATCATCATTCAGATTCTACAAAAGTGTGCCTAGACAAAAATACAGATCAACCTCATGATCATCTACCCCATTCCCCCCCTCAATTAGTTAAGGGGCTGGGAGCTGTGCCTCAACCCAGTAAGCCAATAACTTCCCATCCTGATTCTTTTATATTAGCTCTATATGGGAGGCCTTCAATGGTATAGAGTTTTCCCCTCAGGGACATCGACCGGAACAGGGATATCTCTCAGATTCTTCGGGCAAGATCGGAAGGGAGCTCCCCTCTCAGACCCCTGGAAATGTTCCCAGAGATTGACTCTCCCTGTGTAGAAGAGAATCCGGGCCACAATCCCTTAAGTAATGGGAGCATTCATACTCTGATTAATTAGCCAAGGTCAGCAAACAACCGCATTCAGTTAGCGGTTGATCTCTCCTCGTACTTTGATCAGGGATCATCGGACCACAGCAAACCTTCAACCAACAATCAGCCTGAGGACTGTGCTCTCCCATCAGAGTCTTCCCATAGCCAGCAACAAGCTCCATCTCTCATCTCAAAAGACCTTCCATGCTCGAACTCTTCAGAAGAACAAAACCCAGCTTTTGCCAGGCCTTTAGATAGAGCTGACTCTGAGGTCCTTGGTGAAGTTCCAAAATCATTTAGAGGAAAAAAAAGGAAAGAGAGAGGTAGAAAATTTTCAGAAAAAACAGGCAAACGGGATTGGTATAGCAGGCTCAAATTGTTTATGCACGGTGCCACAGAATTCAAAGAAGATCGTTGTGGAGGGAGATGGTGTCCATTAACAGGAATGTCCATGGCCCTTGGGTAATAGCTGGTGACTTCAATGCAATGCTAATAGTTGAGGAATGTCTTGGTGCTTCCAGGCCAGATATTGCTAGCTCTGATGAATTTATGGCAGCCATCTAAGAAGCGGAGCTCATGGATGCTGGTTAATTTCTCCGGGAACCGCTTCACATGGAGCAACAACAGGGCGGCCTTGGCAATGGTATGGGTAAGGCCGGACAGGATCATCCTCAATGATCAATGGCTCTCAGCTTTCCTGAGGTTTCGTGTGGAGCACCTGGTTCTCTCCAACTCTTACCATGCCCCACTGCATCTTTATTCTCCAAGTCAAACGCTTATCTCTTCTAGGCCTTTTAGGCTTTTAAAAATGTGGACTCTTCATGATGGTTTCATGCAAGTTATTAAGGAAGCTTGGTCAGGCCAGCTTTCTCCTCTCCCCTTGATCAATGTGCAGCTGAAACTAAAAACAGTCAAGCAAGCCTTAAGACTCTGAAACAGGGAAGTATTTGGTAATGTTTTCATCCATGTAAAGCAAGCTTAAGTGGACCTTAACAACATCGAAAGTGAAATGCAGAATTACATGAGCGAAGATCTTCAGCGCGAAGGGGCAGCAGCGAGACAGAAACTCTCTCAACTAGAACTCATGGAAGAGGTTTTCTAGAAACAGAAAGCCTGTAAAACATGGCTTGAAGAAGGAGACAGAAATACTAAGTTTTTCCATGTCACAGCCTCGACTCGGACGAGAAGAGCTGAGATTTCCTCGATTAAACTAGAGTCAGGTGAGGAGCTGACATGGCATGCAGAAATCAAGAGTGCAACTGTTTCTTTCTTCTCGACCCTTTTCCAGGAAAAAGATACTTCAACGTCAAACACGTTTCTGCAATAATCCATCCCTTCTCTTCTATCCGAGGAAGACAACGCTGAGATGATTGCTCCTCTCTCCCCTGAGGATTTGTTAGCAGTAGCATCATCCATTCCTAAAGACAGTGCGCCTGGTCCGAATGGGTTTTTCGCAGTTTTTTTTCTCTCGATGCTGGCAGGTAGTGGGGGATGATATTCTCAATGCACCTGAAAGTTTCCTTACAGGAAACCCATTACCCAAAGCATACACCTCCTCCTTAATCTATTTGCTTCCTAAATCCTCCACAGCTGCCTCATTCGCAGACTATCGCCTTATAAGTTTGGGCAATGTGATTTATAAAATCCTATCCAAGGTGCTAGCCTCCAGACTTTCCAGACTTCTCCCCAAATTGATAACTGCTAAACAAGAAGCATTTGTTCGTGGGCGGGGGATCACAGGTAACATTGTGTATGCACAAGAGGTGTTTAGAGATCTGAACCAAAAAGTAAGAGGATGTAATATTTTTCTTAAACTAGATCTGGAAAAGGTGTATGACAAAGTGAGCTGGGATTTTCTGAAGCAGGTGCTCAAGAAGTTTAGTTTTAGCGATAAATGGATCTCCCTTATGGAAAGCTGCTCGAGTAATAACTAGTTCTCAATGTTGATCAATGGTGAAACGGTTGGTTTCTTTAAATCCTTCAGGGAGCTGCACTAGGGAGACCCCCTCTCTCCAAGCTTGTTCATTCTGACAGCTGATCCTTTCTCCTGTAACTCCAGGACCATGATGGAAAGAGGGTGTTGCAAACCATTTCAATTGAGAAGTGGCTGCACTCTTGCTTCCCACCTACTATTTGCAAACGACACACTTTTATTCCTTAATATTAGTAAGTCCTCCCTTCTTTTGGTCAAGGCTTTCTTGGATTATTTCCAATAGGTCTCGGGCCAAAGGATCAATCGCAAGAAGAGTTGTTTTTTTTTTTTTTTTTGTTTGTTTGAATAATCTGCCAGAGGAGCGAGTTAGATCCATTAAGTGTCATCTCAACATAAGCAGATCTAGAGTGGGAGTTAACTACTTGGGTGTCCTTCTTATCAGAGGTAGAGCTAAGGTGGCTGATTTACAATTCTTAGTGGATAAGGTGGAAGCCAGAATTAGCGGGTGGAGATCAAGACATCTATCGCAGGCCAGTGGATCTACTCTAATCAGACACGTGCTGTGCAGTATCCCTCTCCACATAATGGCAACTTCAGTGGTCCCGTCCCAAATCCTCACCTAATTGGAGAAGAGCTTTGCCAGTTTTTTTGGGGTGGTTGGAAGGAAAAAACAAGTTACATTGGATTTCTTGGAAGAAAATTTCGAGACCTATAGTGGACGGTGGTCTGGGGAATAAAAAACTCAAGGAGATGGTGAAAGCTACCAAACTTAAAATGGTGTGGGATGTGAAGTTCGGTGAAGCTAATGGGCCATGGGTTCTTCTCGTGAAATTCAAATACCAAGCAAATCTTCAATCTGGCAATAGGAAGATTGTTACCTCCTTTGCCTCATCGTTGTAGACGAAAATCAGAGCTATATTTCCTCAAGTGGAAGAAAATGTCCTTTGGTTAGTCGATAAAGGTTCCAGAAGTTTATGCGAAGACAACTGGTCAAGCCTTGGCCCTCTGCTGCAGAAGATGATCAGACCGGTGCCAAATGATTTACTGGACTTGAAGATTCATGATTTCCTAGGCCCTAATGGGTTGCTCCCCCCGTCTTCGATGTTCTCTTTACTGTCGCGGGTGGATGTCGACTCCATTTTTTAGGGCGGTTTTGCTACTTCGGAGGACGATGACCATAGTATCCGGCCCCTAGACCTCTCTTGGAATTTCTCTGTCAAATCAGCCTGGGAGCTATGTAGGTAGAGATCGACAGGTAGGGGCTGGGAAGTTATGTTTGGTCAAAGGAAATGGCCCTCAAAGATCCCTTTCTCTAGAGATTTCTTCAAGGGGAAGTGCTGGTGGATGCTCGCATTCAAGACAAATGAATTCCTTTTGTTTCCAGGTGTGCTTGTTGTGATGAAAGCCCTCAGTCCTGGCCTAGCTCCGAATCGATCCAGCACCTTTTCCTCTATGGTGTGCTAGCTTTGGCCATATTGGTCCATTTCGATATCATCTTCGGGATAAATATTCTCCCCAACTAATTGGTTGACATCAGACACAAACAATGGTGGTCTTTGTCCCCTGCTGGAGAAGGCTCGGCCCTGTCGCTCAAATTCATAGCCTGCTCCATCTTGTGGAAAATATGGTTGGTAAGAAACAGGGCCAGATTTGATCAAAGGCTTATGAAAGCTGCAGTGTGCGTTTCTAAGATTAAGTGGTGGATCCATTGGCTGTCGAAGATGCCAGCCAAGTCCGATTTGAGTAGGCAAGGCAGTCCTCTCATGGGCCGAAACTTGGATGGTCCTCACAATGTGTTGGTTGATATAGTTAAATGGGCCAGGCCAGCTATGAATTGCGTGAAGCTTAATGTTGATGGGTCTTTCAGAGGTAACCCAGGGCCGTTAAGGGGCGGTGGAATCTTCGCCTTCGGGTCGTGTTATGGGTCAGGGACCAACAACGCAGCAGAATTGATAGCAGTGCATGACGGGTTGCTGTTCTTCTTGAACAGAGGCTTCTCCAACATTGAGATCGAATCAGATTCAAGAGTTACAATCGACATTCTGTCGAGGAAATCATCGTTTGCTTGGCACTTCAACCCTTGAGTTAACAGGATCAGAGCTCTCATGATGAGAGGAAATTTGTTGATCAACTTTATTTGTCGTGAGGGCAATGGCCTGGCCCGTATGGCTAGAAAGAGCCAAACATCTTTCTTTTTCCTTCACGTGCGGGATCTTTCGCTTTAGTTACGGGGTCTAATCTTTCTGGAGAAAGTGGGCTTTGGGTCCATTAGATTGGTGGCCGCGGATTCATAATGTGGTCACCTTCCTCTTCTTCCTTTTGGTTTGTCGTTCTTGTCTTTTTTGCCATTTTTGTTCTTCTTGGCAGTCCTCATGTATAGATTATGATAGGCGGGCCCTCTTTTGGTGTTGTTGCTCCGCACGAATTAGCTCAGGTTGTAAAGCTTTTTTGTTTTATGTAAATCTAGTAGGCCCTAAGTGCTAAGCTTAGCCATCCCTTAAAATTAAAAAAAAACTCTATGCTTTCTTTGTTTGATTGGTGCTTTGTGGGCCACAATGATGAGAGTGTTTCATCCATGTCAACCATTCATTTTCATATATAATTTTATGTTATATACCCAAAGATGAAATAGATCCAAATCTCAAGCAAAATAGTGTTGATTTAACTCCCATCATCAAAAACTATATATATATATATATATATATATATATATATATATATATATATATATATATATATATATATATGGAATGCTCAACCGAGCACCAGTTAGTATGGAACTCGTTTGATCTTTTTGAGAACTCATCATACGTTATGTGAGTTCAAAATTTGAACGGTCCACGTGGTGCAGCACCACATGAAACTCCCAAGGCTCAATTTTTACTTTGATCCAAAACTTTGGTGGACCATTAAAAAAAAACATTTTCCTCTCTTAATTTGCATCTCTCTTAGCTATGGCCCACCAGAGTTTTAGATTAGGTTAAAAATTGGTCCCTTAGGGTTTCATGGGGTTCCGTGTCACATGCACCATTCAAATTAGACGCCTATGACGCGTGTGTAAAGGCGTGCATGTGTGCATGTGATCATGCCTATATATATGTGCGTGTGTGTATGTGTGTGTGTGTGTGTGAAAAGGTACTATAAACTCGATCGTATTATACCTTCCATAAGGTCGAGTGTTGGTGGCACATTATTCTTCAGATGGTAAGATTTTTATCTCTCGCATATTTTCTGCAAAAGTCTTGCACCCGCCGTTGAAACCTTACTAAGGCCTACCACAATGTTTATCTGAGATTCAAGTTGTTCATAAGTTAAGATATACATAAAAGAAGGGAAAACACAAATTTCAGCTTGATCAAAAACTTTTGTGGCCCTTAGAAATTTTTAATGGTGGGCGTCACTCTATCCACTGTACTGTTTTCTATGGTGGGCACATTCTAGCTTTGGATTCAGCTCATTCTTTGTCTCATGCCTTAAATTGATATCTCCAACTGAATGGACAATATGGATATAACACATACATTTATGGTGGGTCCCAAATAACTTGGTGATGTAATTACTTGTCCATAGAATCCGCGTCCAGCGAGTCCATTATGACTTTTAATAGTACGCGTATTGTATCCTACCCCCACATATGGTAATCCATTCGGACAGGGCTTTGTGGACGCCACCATGATGTAAGTGTTTAATCCATGCTATTAAAAGATTTTCTCAGATTTTTTAAAGTTATTATCCTAAAAATTAGGCAAGTCCACAGCTCTAGTGGACCACGACAAAGGAGGCTGCAATGATAATGACACTCACTAGCGTTATGTTTCTTTACCATCCAACATATTCATAAGGTCATGTAGATGTGAGTGAAGTAAAAACACAAATATTCACTTGATCCGAAACTTCTCCAGATTGCAAGAAGTTTTTAATGGTAGACGTTCAATCCCCACCTTATGGTCCACTTAAGCCTTGGACTTGCCTCATTTTTTGGTTCATATATTAAAATGATCTGAGACAATCGTTGAACGGCGTGGATAAAACACTTACATCACATTGGCCTCGCAAAGCCATGTCCGAACGGATTATCATTTGGGCGGGGTAGGACGCAGTCCGCATTCAAGTGGACGTACGCAGATCAGATACTGACAGGTTGAGTAGCGAGTCAGCTATTGAAGTTACATCACCAAGTTCTGTGGGCCCCACTATGATGTATGTGTTGTATCCACACCGTTCATCCATTTTGAGATATTATTTTAGGGCATTAGTCAAAGAATGAGGCAGATAAAAATTTGTAGTGGACCTACTACAGAAAATAGTGGGGAGAGTGATTCCCACCGTTGAAACTATCCCAATGCCCACTATAATGTTTATTTGAAATCCAACCTGTTCAAAAGTTAAAAAAGTCATGAAATAAGAGAAAATACAAATATTAGCTTAATCTAAAACTTTTGTGGCCTTTAGAAGTTTTTAATGGTGGGTGTCACTATCCTCACTGTTTTCTGTGTTGGGCCCACTGGATCTTTGGATTTAACTCATTCTTTGTATATTGCCCTAAAATGATATCTCCAAATGCATGAAAGGTGTGGATATAAAACATACATCATGGTGGACCCACGGAACTTGGTGACGTAACTTCAGTAGCCGGTCTAACTACTCAACTAGTCGGTATCTAATCTGTGTCCGAAGTGGATGGAAACAACGTGAATTGACCTTCTATCTTTAAGAAATTCTCAGGGTGGCATGGTGTTTGGTAAGGGCCAACTTTAGTGTTTGTGAGAAATCTACTCCGTCCATCAGTTTTTAGAGATCATTTTAGGACATTGGGCCAAAAATGTCCTAAAATGATCTCGATCCAAGATCCAAGTGGGCTGCGCTAAAGGAAAAAGGTGGGTAGGGAAATTCCTACTGTTGAAACCTCTCTGGGTTAAAAGTGATGTTTCAATTGCATCCATACCGTTCCTAGCAATATTCCTACTGAGATGAATTTGAAACACAAATATTATTCTAATTTAAAACTTCTATTGTCCCACGAATATTTCAAATGTGGATGTTCAATCCTCATATTTTCGGCCCATTTGAATCTTAGATCTGGCTCATTTTCGGCCTCTTGTCCTAAAATGATATGAAAAAAAACAGATGAACAGGTGGATTTTACAAAAAAAAAAAAGAAAAAAAAAAGGTAGGCCCCACCTAAGTTTATAGCACAAGGCTTTTTGCATAAAATAAGTGTGAGAGATATAGAGGTGGAAGAGTATTTTAATAACGGGTTGCTTCTTCAGTCCCCCGCCCCCCACATACACACACGCGCGCGCTTAGTTAGTTTGCACGGAACTTGTGTGAACTTTTTTTGAGAACTCATCAGACATGATGTGATTCCAAAATCTGAACGGTCCACGTGAAGCTGCACATGAAACTCCCTAGGCTCAATTTTTTAAACTTTGATCTATAACTTTGGGGGGCCATGAAAAATGAAAACGGTTTCCTCCATTGATTTGCATTTCTCTTTGCTATGGTCTACCAAAAATTTAGATTAGGGTGAAAATTTGTACCTTGTGGTTTCATGGGATTCCGCATCACATGGACCGTTCAGATTAGATGCCTATGACATGTGTGCAAAGGTGCATGCATGCATAGGTGCACAGTGAGCATGACTCTCTCTCTCTCTCTATGTATATATCCCGTATTTCATTGAGATGAAGTTGATATTGGTTTTGATATCAAATAAGCATTACAGTGGGCCGTAACAGGTTTTTAATAGTGGATATTTGATCATTATTATTTTGCTATGGTGTGGTCCACTTAAATTTTTGATCAATTTCATTTTTCATTTTTATCCATCCTTAAAATACTTTAGAAAAATAGCTAGACGGGCGACGATACAAAAACACATACATCACGATGGGCCTAGAGAGTATCGACCATTAGCCAAACCGTGTCCCTCGTGTTTGGCTCAAGGGAGAAATTAGAAAAATAGCTGGACGGGCGAAGATAAAAACACATACATCACGATGGGCCCAGAGAGCATCGACCATTAGCCAAACCGTGTCCCTCGTGTTTGGGTCGAGGGAGAAAAGTCCGGTCAGTTACTGCTTTTTCACTTGACAGCCCGTCATGTTGCGTGACTTTGGTGATGGATTTATTAGGCCAGAAGTTCCGTGGGTACCATCATGATGTATGTTTTATATCTGCACTGTTCATTTATTTTTTGCCATCATTTTATAACAGAATACCAAGATTAAGTTAGATCCTATGTTCAACTGGACCCACCACAGAAAAAAACAAAAACGTGGGGTTTGAATGCTTATCATTGAAAACCTTTTAGGTTCGTATGAATTTGGATGAAGCTGATACTGTGATGCATTTTCTTTACATCCACAGTCAGGAATACCTAACTGTGGGGCCCACTGTGATGCATTTTCTTTACATCCACACCATTCATCCATTTTGACAGCTCATTTTAGGGCATGTTAACAAATTGAAGTAGATCCAAATCTTACGTGGACCATACCACAGGAAATAAGGGTGAATGAATCCCCACCATTAAAAACTAAATGGCCGGAGACACTAGAATGTTATTTTCCATCCAATCTGTTGTGAAGATCACAAAGGGCTCAATGAAGATTCCACAAATATCATCTTGATCCAAAACTTTTGTGCCATATAAAAAGGGAAACGGATTGGCTACTCCCCCGGACACCAGCCAATGGCTGATGGTTAGTGTTCCGTGGGCACCACAATGATGTATGTGTGTAATCCATGCCGTCCATCTATTTTTACAGATCATTTTACATTATGAGAACAAAAATGAGATATATAACAATCTTAAGTAGACCACATTACAGGAAATAGTGTTGAATGAGCGTCGGCCATTAAAAAACATTTTGGGGCCATAAAAGTTTTGGATCAAGCTGATTTTTGTTTTTTCCCTTCATCTCGGACTGTATGACCTAATCAACGTATTGGATGTCAAATAAACAATACAGTGGGCCTTAGGAGGATTTTAATGATGGATATCCAATCACTATTGTTTTCATGTGGTGTGGTCCACCTGAGATGTATATACTAATGATGGATATCCAATCACTATTGTTTTCATGTGGTGTGGTTCACCTGAGATTTATATACCTCTCATTTTTGGGATCAAGACATAAAATGATCTTTAAAAATGTATAAACGGAAAGGATGAAACACATACATCATGGTGAGGTCCACATAGCACCAACCACCAGCCACGGGGCTGGTGTCAGGGGAAGTAGGCAATCCGTTCCTATAAAAAGTTTTTAATAGTCTATTTATTACCACTTTTTCCTATATTATGGTCCACTTGTGATTTGGATCATTTTAATTTTTGGGATCATGCCCTAAAATGGACACCTTGGATATAAGTCACATACATCACGGGAAAGCCCATTAGCTGGTGTTCGACACACCACGAACCTCGATCATGTGTTGACATCACTAAGTTAGGTGGGGCAACCATGAAGTATATGTTATTTCAAAACCAAACGTCCTATGCGAGCTCACAGTAAGGCATAAGTCCAAAAATAAGACAAATTCAAAGATTAAGTGGAGCACACTATAAAAAGCAGTAAAGATTGAATTTCTACCGTTAAAACATTCTTAGGGTTACATAAGTTTTAGATCAATCCAACATATATGTGTGATCTCATGAACATGTTGGATGAAAAATAAATATTATAGTGGCCCTACGAATATTTTGAAAGTAGGATTCATAGTCTCCATTGTTATTTGTGATGCGGTCCACTTAAGCTTGAGATATAACTTAGTTTTTGACAGTGTAAATATAATAAATACATCGTCAGGGGGCTTGTTAGATAATAGGTTGAATTAAATAGACTATAAAAATCGAGAACCAAAAAAAGAAAATAAATTTAGAGAAAGAAAAACTTATTGAATTGAGTCGAGGCGTGACTGAGTCACTCGGCTTGAAATCGAATTTGCTTCCCTTAGACAGCGTCCCAAGTGCAACAGGTTTTTAAAGCAATCGACCTCCAGGATACAACGACTATGACTCGGTCCCAGCTGTGCACTCACTGTACATGGGCTCGAACTACTTGCAGTTTAATCCGAAAGTGCTGAGTTGACTCAGCAATGAACTCAGTAACAATGGTAAAACCGTATCAGAGAGAGTTTTATAAGACAGAGTATTTTCGTATATTGAAGCTGGAATCGGAAGTCCATATATAGACTCCGAAATGGTGCATAAGCACCATTTACAAAAGGTTAGGTCCGTTGGGTTTAAACCCAACAGGGGCGACCAACCGGAAGTGAAGCATCTCTCTGGTTTAAAACGAAAAGGCGCAAGTACGAGTACACTCTCGCACATATAGTCATGCGAGTACCCATACACACACACCCACGCGAGTACACTTACACCGCACCCGCACCCACGCCCAGCCGAGCCCAGCCCGTCCCGTCGCGTAGCACACGCGGACGCGGACGCGGACACGGACTCGGACTCGGCTTGGCACGGCACGGCACGGCTCGGCTCGGCTCGACGCGCGCGCGCGCGTGTGTGGTCAATGGCACAGATAAGAGCTATTGGCATAGCCCCCCCATAGGACCAAATTCACATGCCCCTTAAAAGGGGCTCAAGCCCTAGGCAAAAAGCTTATCATACAAACAAGAGAATTTATTTTGTCAAATCCGATGTGGGACAAAACCAACACCTCAAAAACATCAAAATTTAAATGTGGAGGAAAAACACCGAAATTTAAAAATTTAAATTTTTAATATTATTTTAAAACAAATACAACAATCCCCCACATGTTTTAAAATAAAATGCTTTCGGATTAAAGCGAAATAGTTATGCAATGGTGCCGGTGTCACCATATACTTGAACCGACATAAGAGTAAGCAAGACAGGTCTGCAGGAATCAGGTGACACCATAGTCATGAACCTGAATCCTTTTAATGTAGATCGCAAGTACATGCCACTCACAAAACTCTTCCTCTGCAAGTGATTCTGTGGTTCGGTGCGTTTCGACCATAGACCATTACCTGGATTTCATGAGTGCTCTAGAGAATTCGCCTAGATTCTTATAGGAAGCGGCCTCCACCTCCACACCCATATAGGTGAATTTCATCAAGTGTATGAAGCAACTGTATACACCACTAAATATATAGCTATGGATCCATTAAGAGTTCTAAAAACTCATCCTTTTGCGTTGTTGCTCGCACTGTACACCATAGAAGGGGCTTATATAACTCAGTGCAATCGTCTACCTCGTGTCTTGTTATTTACCCATTGAACCTATCTCATGGGATCTCCACTTGTATAAGTTGGGTTACTGACACTGGCAACTCATATATTAGGCTCAGCCCCATTCCTTTCGATGTATCATTGACTAACTTTTTAGATAGTCCTTTGGTCAGAGGATCTGCTAGATTCTTTTCTGACCTCACAAAGTGAATAGATATGACTCCATCACGCAACATATGTTTCACTATGTTGTGTTTGAGTCTAATATGCCTGCTTTTTCCATTATATATTTTACTTTTTGCTTTCGCTATAGCTGCTTGACAGTCACAATGAATAGACACGGCCGATACAGGCTTTGGCCACAATGGTATATCAGCTAAGAGATTTCTAAGCCACTCAGCTTCTGATCCAGCTTTTTCTAAGGCAATAAACTCGGATTCCATAGTCGATCGAGCAATACATGTCTACTTGGTGGACTTCCAAGAGATTGCTCCTCTACCCAAAGTGAAGACATATCCACTAGTGGATTTTGTCTCATCTGAATCACTGATCCAGTTAGCATCACTATATCCTTCTAATACAGTAGGATAACCATTATAATGTAAACCATACGCCATATTGCCTTTTAGGTATCGCAAAATCCTAGACAAGGCATTCCAATGCTCTTTTCCAAAGTTATGTGTATATCTATTTAGCCTTCCTACTGCAAAAGCTATGTCAGGTCTAGTACAGTTTGTTAGATACATGAGGCTATCAATTATTCTAGAATACTCCAATTGAGACACACTATTTTCTGTATTCTTCATGAGAGTCACACTATAATCATAAGGAGTACTGACAGGTAAACAGTCAAAATGGTTAAACTTTCTCAATATCTTCTCAATGTAATGAGATTGTGATAATATAATAACACCATTTTTTCTAGTTACTTCAATACCCGAGATTACACTTGCCTCTCCTAAGTCTTTCATGTCAAACTTAGATGACAAGAATTTTTTAGTTGCATTAACTAATTTAATATTAGTTTCAAAAATAAGCATGTCATCAACATAAAGGCATATAATAACATAATCATTTTTAAAATTTTTACTATATACACATCTATGTACATCATTTATATGATAACCATTTGATTTTAAAATACTATCAAATTTTTCGTGTCATTGTTTAGGAGTCTGTTTTAAACCATATAGTGATTTATTTAGTTTACATATTTTATTTTCTTTACCTGATATCTTTTAACCCTCAGGTTGCTCCATATATATTTCTTCTTCTAAGTCTCTATTTAAGAAAGCCGTCTTAACATCCATCTGGTGTACTACTAGTTTATATATGGAAGCTATCGCTATTAAGACTCTAATAGTTGTAATCTTAGTTACAGGGGAATATGTATCAAAGTAATCTATTCCTTCCTTTTGTTTAAAGCCTTTCGCTACCAACCTAGCCTTAAACTTATCAATAGTTCCATCTGATTTTAGTTTCTTTCTAAACACTCATTTGCAGCCTATTGGTTTGTTAGCAGGTGGTAGGTCTACAAGTTCCCAAGTATTATTAGATATAATAGATTCTAACTCATCATTTATTGCTTCCTCCCAAAAGGTTGCATCTGAAGAGTTAATAGCTTCTATATAAGTTGTAGGATCATTTTCTACTAAGAATGTGAAAAAACCATCTCCTAGGTTAGTTTCTCTTCTAACTCTAATACTTTTTCTTGCTTGTATCTATTCTATTACTTTCTCGTAAGCATTTTTACTAGTAGACGGAATATCTGATTCATTAACTTTTTCTATTCCTATAAATTTAGATTTCATAAGGAATACGTTCTCAAAGAACTCTGCATCCCTAGCTTTTATAATTGTATTAGGATCTAGAATATTATCCTTAGTTTTTAAAACTAGAAACCTATAAGCCGAACTGTTTTGTGCATACCCTATAAATACACAGTCGGTCGTTTTAGGACCCAACTTTTTTTTTCTTAGTTTCAGGTAATCCTACTTTAGCAAGACACCCCCACACTTTAATATATTTATAACTAGGAATATGATTCTTCTAAAGTTCATATGGTGTTTGTTCAGAAGATTTAGATGGAATCCTGTTTAGGATATAACAAGCAGATAGAATTGCTTCTCCCCACATATTTGAGGATAAGCCTAAACTATTTAACATGGCATTCATCATTTCTTTTAGAGTTCTGTTCGTACATTCTGCTATTCCATTCTGTTCTGGTGTATAAGGAGTTATAGTTTCTTAAATTATTCCATTCTTTTCACATAATTCTCTAAATTGAGAAGATTCATATTCACCTCCTCTATCTGTTCTAAGTCTTTTAATTTTTATATTTAATTGATTTTCAACTTCAATTTTGTATTTAGAAAAAGCATCTAAAGCTTCATCTTTGTTCCTTAATAGATATACTCTAGTGAACGTAGAGTAGTCATCTACAAAAGTTATATAATATCTTTTTCCACCTCTAGACATGTGATTTCTAAAATTACCTAAGTCACTGTGTATTAACTCTAATAGAACAGATGATCTTTCTATTTATTTAAAGGGTTTTTCTAATGAATTTTGATTCTACACATGTTTCACATTTTTCAAACTCTTCATTAGATATATTAGGTAATAAACTTAATCTTTTCATTTTCTTTAAAGATGCCACATTCACATGACCTAATATATTATGCCATAGATAAAAAGGTTCAACGATATAAACAGAACTAGATATTTTCTTATTATCATTGGATACATTTACAATGAATAAACCATTGCTACAGTACCCCTTACCAACAAAGGTTCCATTTTTAGTCAATACAAGATTATCTGAATCAAATACTAACTTGACACCGGCCTTATTGAGGAGCGAACCAGGTACCAAGTTTCTTCTAATGTCAGGCACATATAGGACATCATTCAACATTAGAGTCTTTTCAGAAGTGAGTTTCAGAAGTACTTTCCCTTTCCCTACAACCGGAGACGTTCTAGCATTTCCCATGAATACCTGTTCATCATCTCCTGATACTTGGTGGAAAATAAACATGCTACGATCCTTACACACATGCCTAGTTGCACCAGTGTCTAGCACCCACTCCAAGTTGTTTACAAGGAAGACTTCTGACACCACAACTACTACCATGTCAGACTTATTGCCTGTTTGTGTAAGATTAGCCTGCGGCTTATCTTTGTTTTTCTTAAGCGTACATGTTTTAACATGATGCCCAGGCTTTCCACCGTTGTAGCAGTTTCCTTTTTTCTTGAATTGATTGTTTGCATTTTTCTTTTTGAGCCTGCATTCATTTGCATAATGTCTAGGTTTGCCACAGTTATGACAGTTGTCCTTTTTCTTATTATTTATCCGACTTGATTCCAGAAGATTCGCCTTTGAATCTATCTCATTTTTATTTTCTTTTTGGTCCCTGATTCTATTGGTATCCTCTATTCGTATGTGTACGATAGTGGTTTCCAAAGAAACACCGTTCTTCTTATGTTTATATTCTTTCCAGGAGGGCTGTAACTTTTCTATTAACGCTCCTAACAGAAACACTTCATCCAACTTAATTCCTTCTATCGATAGTTTGTGAATTAGACCTTGAAAGTCGTGAATCTGATTTGTGACAGATTTATCGTCTGTCATTTCATAGTGAACGAAATTAGCAATTGCATATTTCTTAGCGCCTGCATCTTCTAATATGTATTTCTTTTCTAAAGCAATCCATATGTCTTTAGCAGAGGCGTAAGAAGCATACACATCATATAATTCGTTGGATAAAGTGTTTAGAATATAATTTTTACAATTATTTTCATCTGTTACTTCATTTTGATTTGCTGGATCTATAGTAAATGATTCAGATAAAATGTATGAAACTTTCAGGGTGGTAAGAGCAAACATCAATTTCTGTTTCCACCGTTTAAAAGATTATCCAGCGAACGGTTCGATTTTGGCTAACTCAGAAGAAGCATTTACTGTTACTGTAGCCATAGTCTATGTAATTCAACACAAAATTCGATTTCAAGGTTGTTGGATAATAGGTTGAATTAAATAGACTATAAAAATCGAGAACCAAAAAAAGAAAATAAATTTAGAGAAAGAAAAACTTATTGAATTAAGTCGAGGCGTGATTGAGTCACTCGGCTTGAAATCGAATTTGCTCCCCTTGGACAGCGTCCCAAGTGCAACAGGTTTCCAGACCAATCGACCTCCAGGATACAACGACTATGACCCGGTTCCAGCGGTGCACTCACTGTACACGGGCTCGAACCACTTGCAGTTTAATCCGAAAGTGCTGAGTTAACTCAGCAATGAACTCAGTAACAATGGTAAAACCGTATTAGAGAGAGTTTTATAAGACAAAGTATTTTTGTATATTGAAGCTAGAATCGGAAGTCCATATATAGACTCCGAAATGGTGCATAAGCACCCTTTACAAAAGGTTAGGTCCGTTAGGTTTAAACCCAACAGGGGTGACTAACCGGAAGGGAAGCATCTCTCTGGTTTAAAACGAAAAGGCGCAAGTGCGAGTACACTCTCGCACATACAGTCGTACGAGTACCCATACACACACACCCACGCGAGTACACTTACACCGCACCCGCACCCGCACCCACACCCGCGCCCAGCCGAGCCCAGCCCGTCCCGTCGTGTCGCGCACACGGACGCGGACAAGGACTCGGACTCGGCTCGGCACGGCTCGGCTCGGCTCGGCTCGACTCGGCTCGGCGCGCGCCCGCGGGTGTGGTCAATGGCATAGATAAGAGCTATTGGCATAGCCCTCCATAGGACCAAATTCACATGCCCCCTGAAAGGGGCTCAAGCCCTAGGAAAAAAGCCTATCATATAAACAAGAGAATTTCTTTTGTCAAATTCGATGTGGGACAAAACTAACACTTCAAAAACACCAAAATTTAAATGTGGAGGGAAAACACCGAAATTTAAAAATTTAAAATTTTAATATTATTTTAAAACAAATACAACAGGGCTTGCGTAACTTTGATCTCCTTCTTACGATAAATTTATAAATGTCGACCCCGCCTTTTATCCAGCTGTTTTTACGAAACAATACGAACTTAGTTCTGGAACTCAGACCTGCTCGTGCGGACAGCGAATTTGAGGACGAAATACTCCACCTTGCCTTGCGAAGACGAGTGCTGACGCTCCTCCATCCGAGGGTTGTACGAACGGCTCAAAAGAGAACAAAGTTACATGGCCCTACAGCTATGTATTTATTATGTCCACAACGTTCATCCATATTTGGAGATCATTTCAGACCATTATCCAAAAATAAATAAAATTCATATCCAAAGATCAATTGGACCACACCACAAAGAGCAGCGAGAAAATTGATTTTCACCGTTAAATATTTTGTACAGCCCTCTATAACATTTATTTTCCATCCAATCTATTCATAAGGTCACAAAGACCAGGATGAAGAGGAAAAACAAATTTCATAATGATCGAAAACTTCTATAACCCCTAAAAGGGTTTCAATGGTAGACATTTAATTCTCCACTACCTTTTATAATGTGGTTCATTTGATAGTTAGATCTGTCTTATTTTTCGTCGCAAGCCTTAATATGAGCTCGCCAAATAGATGGACGGTTTGGATATAACACAGACCTCATGATGGGATCCACAATAGCAATGAAAATTTCACAGAAAAAAAAAAGACCGTCGCAGCCGGGATACGGCTATAGCTGTGGTTATAATCTATAGCTATAGGCCTTTTGTTTGAATTGGTGATGAATCGCGGATTCCGTGATTCCACCGCAGCTCGCTATAGGATTTGGGGATGGATCGCTGAATCCTCAATTCATCGTCGACGCAAACAAAAGGCCTATGGCTACAAATTATAACCGTAGCTATAATCGTTTCCTGTGCACTTTTTTTAAATTTTTTTATTTTTTACATGGAGAATTTTATTCTACCTACCATTCTACTCTAACACATATTTATATAAATATGTATATATAAGCATATAAAAAAAATTCTCTCCTTTTTCATTTCTTTCTTTATTCATATAACAAGAATATCTTTTAAATCAAAATTAGTTACTTGACGTACCTTATATGATTTGGAGGTAATAAAAGCTATTTTATCTAACCAACCTGGTTATTTTTCAAGATTCCATCAGGTCGATGGTCGAAAATGCATGGAAATGACCATCAAGTGATGGGAATTGACTGTGAAGTGCATCGAAATGACCGTGAATCTAAACGGAATCGCCGAAATTGACCGTAAAATGCATGAAAATGACCATGAAGTAAAGCAAATTAATTGTGAAATGCATGGAAATGACCATGAAGTGAAGTAACTTGACTGTGAAGTGCATCAAAATGACCGTGAATCTAAACGGAATCGCTAGAAATGACCATGAAATGTAAGGAAATGACCGTGAAGTGAAGTAAATTGACTGTGAAATGCATGGAAATGACCGTGAAGTGAAGGGAATTGACCGTGAAGTGCATGGAAATGACCATGAATCTAAACGGAATCACCAGAATTGACCGTGAAATGCATGGAAATGACCATGAAGTGAAGCGAAATGACTGTGAAGTGAAGGGAACTGACCATGAAGTGCATGAAAATGACCGTGAATCTAAATGGAATTGACCGTGAAATGCATGAAAATGACCGTGAAGTGAAGCAAATAGAACGTGAAATGCGTGGAAATGACCGTGAAGTGCATCGAAATGACTGTGAATCTAAACGGAATCACCGAAAATGACCGTGAAATGCATGAAATGACCGTGAAGTGAAGCGAATTGACCGTGAAATGCGTGGAATTGACCGTGAAGTGAAGCGAATTGACCGTGAAGTGCATCAAAATGACCGTGAATCTAAATGGAATTATTGGAAAGGACCGTGAAATGAAGTGAATTGACCGTGAAATGAAGTGAATTGACCGCGAAATGAAGGGAATGGACCGTGAAGTGCATGAAAATGACCATGAATCTAAACGAAGTTGTTGGAATTGACCATGAAATGCATGGAAATGACCGTGAAATGCGTGAAAATGGCCGTGAAGTGAAGGGAATTGACCGTGAAGTGCATGAAAATGACAGTGAATCTAAATGGAAATGACAGTGAAACTAAACGGTCAATTCCCTTCACTTCACGCTCATTTCCATGCATTTCACGATCAATTCACTTAACTGCACGATCATTTCCATGCATTTCATGGTCATTTCCAGCAGTTCCGTTTAGATTCATGGTCATTTCGATCCACTTCACGGTCAATTTCCTTCACTTCACGGTCATTTCCACGCATTTCACGTTCAATTCGCTTCACTTCACGGTCATTTTCATGCTTTTCACGGTCAATTCCGGCGATTCCGTTTAGATTCACGGTCATTTCCATGCCCTTCACGGTCAATTCCGGCGATTCCGTTTAGATTCACAGTCATTTCGATGCAATTCATGGTTAATTTCCTTCACTTTACGTTCATTTCCATGCATTTCACGGTCAATTCATTTCACTTCATGGTCATTTTCATGCACTTCATGGTCATTTTCAACGATTTCGTTTTGATTCACGATCATTTTCATGCACTTCATGGTCAATTCCTTCATTTCATGGTCAATTCGCTTTATTTCACAGTCATTTCCATGCATTTCATGGTCATTTCTAGCGATTTCGTTTAAATTCATGTTCATTTCGATGCAATTCACGATCAATTCCCTTCACTTCACGTTCATTTTCATGCATTTCACGGTTAATTCGCTTCACTTCAGTGTCATTTCCATGCATTTCATGGTCATTTCCAGTGATTCCATTTAGATTCACTGTCATTTCGATGCACTTCACGGTCAATTACCTTCAGTTCATGATCATTTCCATGCATTTCACGTTCAGTTAGCTTCACTTCACGGTCATTTTCATGCATTTCACGGTCGATTTCGACAATTCCATTTAGATTCACGGTCATTTTCATGCACTTTATGGTCAATTCCCTTCACTTCATGGTCATTTTCATGCATTCTATGGTCATTTCGCTTCACTTTACGGTCATTTCCATACATTTCACGATCAATTCCAACGATTTCGTTTAGATTCACCATCATTTCCGTGCACTTTACGGTCAATTCCCTTCACTTCACGGTCATTTCCATGTATTTCATGGTCAATTTGCTTTATTTCACGGTCATTTTCATGCATTTCATGGTCATTTTCTGCAATTCCGTTTAGATTCATGGTCATTTCGATGCACTTCACGGTCAATTCGCTTCACTTGACGGTCATTTCCACACATTTCACGGTCAATTCGCTTCACTTCACGGTCATTTCCAACAATTCCATTTAGATTCACAGTCATTTGGATGCACTTCATAGTTAATTTGCTTCACTTCACGATCATTTCCACACATTTCACGGTCAATTCGCTTCACTTCACGGTCATTTCCATGCATTTTACTGTCAATTCTGGCGATTCTGTTTAGATTCACAGTCATTTCGATGTACTTCACGGTCATTTTCATGCATTTTTGACCGTTGACCCGATGGAATCTTGAAATATAACTAGGTTGGTTAGCTAAAGTAGCTTCTCCTACCCCAAAATCATATAAGGTATATCAAGTAACTAATTTTGATTTAGAAGATATTTTTTTTAAACAAATAAAGAAAGAAATGAAAGCAGGGGCTACGGTTATAATCCCTAATAATAGGAAAGCCCAGCTTTCCAAAATCACATTTCTTTTGTGGGTCCTATCATAAGGTCTGTGTTATATTCAAACCGTTCGTCTATTTGGAGAGCTCATATTAAGGCTTGAGATAAAACATAAGATATATCTAACTATCAAATAGACCACGGTGTAAGAGGTAATGAAGAATTGAACGCCTATCATTGAAACCCTTTTAAGGATTAAAAAAGTTTTGGATCATGACGAAATTTGTTTTTCTCTGTTATTCAGATTTTTGTGACCTTATGAATACACAGGAAAGATTCCTCACAAACATTACAGTCGGCCCCCAAAAAGTTGTTAATGGTCTGCGCTCGTTCAATACTGTTTCTGTGATCTCATACCTTAAAATGACGTCGAAAAATATATAAACAGCATTGATGAAAAATATACATCATGATGGGGCCCACAGGCCAGGGACCATCCGCCTTTCGCCGGTGGCAGGGTCTACCCAATCCGTTTCCGTGAAAAGAGGGGTATTTTCGTCCTCCATTTCGTTGTCGAACAGGTATAAGTTCCCGAACGCAGTTTGTGTTGCCTCATAAAACCTGATGGATAAAGGGTGGGGTCCATATTTCCAAATTTCTCCCTCCCAACAGTTTGTACGTTCCCAAGCTCGAGTAGTTGGCGTGCTCCTCTTGGAGTGACACGTACGCACACCATCGAAGTTGGTGATGTGTGGTACACCAGCTAATAACGGTCGGTCCAACAGTCAGAGATTCCACGCAAGTGGAAACGGATTGGCTACTCCCCCTGGTACCGGCCACCAGCCAATGGTCAGTGCTCTGTGAGCTCCACTATGATATATGTGATTCATCCATGCCGTCCATCTATTTTTATAGATCATTTTATGACATGAGACCAAAATTAAGGTATCAACCAATCTCAAGTGGACCACATTACAGGAAACAGTGTTAAATGAACATCGACCATTAAAAACTTTTTGGAAGGCCATAAAAGTTTTGCATCAAGCTGATTTTTGTTTTTTTCCCTTCATCTTAGTCTGTTTGACCTAATCAACGGATTTGATTTCAAATAAACAGTATTGCATTTTTTATTTAGAGGATGTTTTAAAGCGTGGAGCGCCACCAGCGTCCATGGGTGCTGACGTCACGAATTCGATGAAGTTGCGACTTTACGGATTGTTGGATCGTAGTTAAACGCAACGCGCCAACTTCAGACATTTCCCTGCACGTATTGCATCGCTACGACGCCTGTCGATGAGCGGTGACTGTGGAACCGGTTTAGGATCGTATCGGTTGGTCGGCATGTCTGACCAACGAACGGTTGTACGTATACATAAATGATATAAGTGACACCTAAAATATTAGAGACTCAACTCCTAAAATTCAGAGGGTTACACTGATTTCAACAATGTTGAAGTTAAATGATCTGATTTAAATGGTATTAGAGATAATTTTTCTTTTTTTTTGTTAATTTTTTTAAAATTTAGGTTTACAGCCCAATAAATTTGATATAAAAAATGAATGGTCTAATTAGTCCCAAATTGGAGACGAATTGTAGGATTGGACATATGTTATATCCATAGTCTAGTTGGTCACATATGCAAAAAAACAAAACAAAACGTTTGATTGGGCTAAGATCATGCCCATTCAAAACTCGGGTGATTTCATCGTGGGGAACAATTGACTTTGGTATTCCTAAAAATAAACTAATATTAAAATTGTGATGGTCCGATGTGGTGTATATATGCCATCTAAGCTATTCATCTAGTGCACCACACTAGGATGGAAGGAATCCCCGGAAATAGCACATTTCAACACTCACGTGACCACAAAACATCAATTTAGAGATTTTTGGGATGATCCACCAACACCATTCCTTATGATATGGCTCACCTAAGTTTTGGATTGGAGTGAGTTTTAGAATCCATGGTGGAACAGAAGCATGTTCCTCCCAAGTGTTTCTTAATTAGAACTAGTCACACCCTGCGTGTGACTTTGCATAGTCAGGCTAGCATGCACAATCAAATTTGAACCGGTGACGTGAGGATTTTCAGCCATCTACTCTATCAGCTAAGCTTTTCCAGCCATTCCCAATGCCTCATCCCACCAGGGAACTTGGGTCAATTAAATGGAGTTCAAAAGCATTGCAAACTCCTGTTTCTATCTCAGGAATAGAATTTTCTTTACACCCAGCTAAGAGATAATCTTCCATGAATCTTGCTCTTTTTGGGCAATCTTCACCATTCTCTTATGGCCGGCTTTGTTTTCTAATTTTAATACTGAATAGCTTGAAATAGGTAATGATTACTTAAGTAATTAGCTGTATAGTGCCATCAACTACATTTGTAAAGGTTTTCTAATGATAAATTTCTTTACTGTTTCAATAAATATCTTAAAATGATAACGATGGTTCATTTACTTGGCATTACTCGGGAGATTGAAAAACCAAACACACATGGTATTACGTACATGAATAGAAACTATCCATTCCGTGCTTCCAGTAGTGAATGGGCGTATGAAAATAGCTACCGTTGGCTAGAGAAGTCAAGAACATCACATGATGGCATACCAACGGACACTAAAGACAAACCACCTGTGGCTCCCATTGAGGAAAAACCCATTGTTCAGTTGGAAGAAAATATTTAGGTTAAAAGTCGATTCACGGCTGCTTCCATGATGATTTGGATGATGGGTCATCATCCACATGCACCATGTGTATTTTACACAATCTGACAGCACGAGACAAGTATAACCAACTCCCATGTGTTTCTCGGGCTAACCTAATAGATGCACGCACCTGTCCTAATATATATACACACACAGGCACACACATACACACCACAATCGCATTAATTGCGATTGCAGCCTGGCATTGTTCAACTGTCTCTCTGTTTCATACATTGTAACACACTTTATTAGTAGAACATAATCAACTCCCATGTGTTTCTTGGGCTAACCCAATAGATGCACGCACCTGTCCTAATATATATATATATATATATTAGGACATGACTTGCCATTGCGGTCTGGCATTGTGTTCAACTGTTTCTCTGGTTCATACATTGTACCACACTTATTAGTAGAACATACGTATGCCACATGGAAAATGTGGATGGTGGTGCATGGCTTCTCAACTGTATGTGTGGGTCCCATCAGCAGTTTACGAATACCAAGCAGTTCCGTGTTATTTTAAAAATGATATATATATATATATATATATATATATATATATATATATATAGGGAAAAGGTACAATGCGCTGGAGCTCCGTCCCTTGCGGTCGAGCTGTGTGGGCCCCACCGTGATGCCTTTCGAACATCTACCCCATCAGTCAGATGCGCCATTCCACCGTGGACCTAGGTCTCAAAAATCAAGTCAATTCATGACTTGTGTGGACCACACCACATACAAAAGTGGAGAGGGGCCGTGCAACCATTAAAACATTCATAATCATTTTTGGGGCCCACAAAAGATGTGGTTTGCAAATCCAGCCCATCCATTATGTGTCTCCCACTTGTATGAGGGTTTAGACCAAGTTTCAGCAGCATTCAAAACTCAGGTGGGCCCCACCAAGTGCTTTTATGTGTTTTAACGGTGTCTTCACATGATTTTAGATGGTATGGCCCACCTGAGTTCCGTATACGGCTGATTTTTGGGATATCCCATTATTTAAAGGGGAACCATCAAATGCACGGTGTTGATGGTCGACATGCATCATGGTGGGGCCCACACAACTCGACCTCACGATGAGCTTATCGTGAGCTCTAGCGCATAGTACCTTTTCCCATATATATATATATATATATATATATATATATATATATATATATATTTGAGTTTGTTGATTTTTTCTTTTTTTGGTACCTATTTGCAAAATTGGCAAATATTTTGGAAGGAGGTATTAGATCCCGCATACCAAAGATTGGACATTTTATAATCATGTGCATTAAAGGCACTTTGTGCAGTTCAATCTTAATGTAAAGTGGGTCGTGGACATTTTCATAGTAAAGATGGATCAGAGAAAGCCTAATCAAAGGCGAAAGTGATCAAGACCGTTTGAACCTTAAAATAGTCATATCTCACAAACCAAAACGAGTTTTTCGACCTACTAGGTGTGATTTTGTGGTAGGAGAAGCTACTTTAGCCAACCAATCCACTACACTAGGTTGCTCACATTGGATTTGTGAGATTCCATCAGATGGATGGTTAAAAGTCCATTTTATTTTCATTTTTACTAATAATAAGCTTTAATTGGTTCATAACTTTCGATTCTTTGAGTTTTAGGAATCACGCCTAACATGAAAAGGACTTTTAAAAATTAGGAGAATAATGTGGTTAGGCCAAATTGGACACTTATTGTTTTTGGCTGAAAACCATGACGTCTAGTAGGAATCATGAGTGTCTATAAATAGTTAGTTTACTATTTATAGTAAGTTACATTTTTAGGGAGTTTTGAGTCTAAAACTTCTTCCTAGGTTTGATTTTACTATTTAAAGGATTGTAATTTCATATATATATATCATCAATCAATTTATTTTAAATTATTTAAAGTTATTTCTGTTTTCATCTCTCGTGGATTCAATGAATCCTTGTAAGGAGTCCAAAGAAGCTCCATGGATTCGGAATAGTTATCCTTGAAGAAGATGGTGAATGACCTCATCATGTTTTTCCCTGCGTCAATTGGTATTAGAGAGAGGACTCCCCTTAGATTGATGGCAACTAACGACGGAATGGATCAAAATCATATGGACGGTGATTCAAGGATTCATTATCTATTAGGAAGAATGAAAGCTTTCCACTGGGAGAGTCATTTGACAATGCAATGAATGAAAACAACCCTCAACTGTATTGCGGATGCGTAAATTTCGCCCCGAGCCCAAGGCGATAGCCAGCTGCCCATGGTCGTTGTATGGCATAATTAGAGGTGGGCATCGAGTGGAGTCGGACTGGATTGGAACCAACTCGACTCGGTCTGAAATTTTCAATGCCTGACTCGAACTCAATTCGATCTGGGACTCAGTCTGGGTCATCTAACTCGATCCGATCCATTGCACTGGTGGCCTGACCCGAACCGAGTCTGACTTGGTCAGGGAAATCAAGTCGGATTGGGTTAGGTATGGTTCGGATCAAATCTTCTTGACCACTAAAAGAGTTTCAATGGTAGACATTCAACCCCCCTTGTTTTTTACAGTGTGGTCCACTTGATCTTTAGATTTGCCTTACTTTTCAGCTCAAGCCTTAAGACGAGCCCGCTGAATGGATGAACGATTTAGATATAACACATACCTCATGATGGGACCCACACAACTTGCTGACGTCTGGCCTAGTGCGTGGTACACCTTCTAATCTGCGTCTAGATTTTTTTTCTTGGGATGAGGATTTCCTACATGGCTGCATTGTAGCTATGTGAGCCCACAGTGATATTTGTAAGAAATCCACACCGTCCATCAATTGTGAGAGCTCATTTTAGGACATGATATCAAAAAATAAGTGGATCTAAAGCTTAAGTGTGCCGGATGAGAGGGAAAACCAAGGAAGGTGGTCATTGAATCTACACTGTTTCCTCTCGTAAGGGCCACTTGAGTTTTGGATACACTTCATTTTTGACTGCATGTCCTAAAATGAGCTCCCAAAATAGATGGATGGTGTGGATTCATCAAAAACATCACGGTGAGACCCACTTAGCATCCCACTCAGGAACTTCATGTGAAAGGCTTTTGCTTGAAATTTGTGTCCGTCAGAGAGCTCGATGCTCGATGTACCTTGATTCACGGGTGAGAAGACAGATTGGCTACTCCCTTTTCAACCGGCCAATGATTGGTAATCGGTGCTTTATGAACCCCACCATGATGTATTTATTTCATCCATGCCGTCCATCTATTTTTCTAGATCATTTTGTGGTATTAAACAAAAATTGAGGTATATCCCAATCTCAAGTGGACAACATTATAGGAAATAGTGTTGAATAAACATTGTTCGGATCGAATTGGATCTAATTGGATCGGATCGGTCCGGATTGACCATTGACCCGAACGTAATCCGATTTATGGTCGGATCTGACTGGGTCAACTTGATCCGACCTGATCCTAGCCTGCGGTTCGGATTAGATCAAGTCGAATTCGTCGGATCAGTCCCGTTTCTGCCTAGCACTAGGCACAGCCCTGATTTCTGTAAAGTACTTCCGAAGGTGAATCGTAGGGCTACCCCAGATGAATCGAGCTTTAACAATGAGGGCATCAGTGGCGGCATTGCCTGGTCCATAGAGATGACACTTCTCAATTTTAATGGCTTATCGCGCATAGAAAATTTTCTCGATTGGTTAACCATTGTAGAATAAAATTTGAATGGATGTGCCAAAACATAATAAAGTGAAAATAGTAGTATTCAAATTAAAATACGGTGCTTTTGCATTGTGGGAGTAATTACAAATCTCACGTGCCTGATAAAACAAGGTACCCATCAAATCATTGCCACATATGAGATGCCTTCTTCGATCATGATTCCTCACCAATAATTATAGGTAGGTATTGCTCCAACAATACCAAAATTGCGAACATGGGAATCAAATCGTCAAAGAATACATTGAAGAATTTTAGGGGTTGGCAACACAGAATGACTTCTAGGATACTAAATCACAGAAGGTAGCGTAGTTCATAAGCGCTTTATGATCGACAATTCAGGACCGACTTCAGATGTACCTGGTTAGGACCATGGATGAGGCGGTTTAGTTGACAGGTAGGGTGGAAATGTAGCTTATAAGATTCCCTACTCAGCCTTACCTTCGACTCGACCACCCATGACGTATCCCACGTAGGATTCGACGTTGGTAAAACGAAATGAACCAGTAAGAGGACGTCATCAACCTCTTGCAACCGTAAACTATGACATGGGGAGCGGTCCATCTAAGACTCAACGTGAAGCACCCACAACAGTGAGTCCGAGTTGGATTCAAAATCCTTATGGTCGACCACAGCTGAATAATTGTTACCATTGTGGCTAATCGGGCCACTTATCAAACACCTGCTCATAATGCCTTGCAATTCACTCGACCATTAACGAAGGGGGTAGTGAAGGTAATGCAGTGGCAAAATGCCTTGAATTTGATGAAGATGAACAAGACATTGAGGAATGAGCTGGTTCCAAAGAATGGTTGGCCGATAATCATGGCGAATCCTTATTCATGAGGTGATTATTGTATACTTTAAGGAAGGAAGTGCACCCATAGTGGCACAAAATATTCCATACGTGTGGTATCGTTAACGACAAGGTTTGTGATGCAATCATAAATAATGATAGTAGTGAGAAAATTATCATGAAGGTGATGGTGGAGAAGTTGCGGCTACTTACGACAAAGCATCATTCCTCGTACTCAATTGACTAGATAAAGAAGGTGAATATGACCAAAGTAACCGAACAATGCATTGTCTCATTTTCAATTGGTAGAATTATAATGAGCAAGTACTTTTGTGATGTGGTTGACATAGAAGTATATCATATATTACTCGGTCGACCATGACAACGAACCGTGATGTGACCCACTGAGGATGAGACAACATTTATGCTTTCATCAAAGATAGTCGAAAGATGATCTTTGCCCCTATGACACAAGAGAACTACCCCGAAGCTTCTAAAGTGTAGGGGACTCCCTCTTAATCATTCGATGTTTTGTGGAGGAATCCAAAGAAGCCAGTAATGTATACATCATGGTGGTAAATAACGAGGAATTGGAGCTCTTAGATAGTCCTCCAAGTTTAAAGTTATTGCTAAATGAATTCAAAGAAATCTGATCCGAAAATTTACTCGATGGATTATTGCTCATGCATGACATCTAACAACATATATACCTCATCGCCAGGGCTAGCTTACCTAGCCACCCTCGTTATCAGATGAATTTGAAAGAGTGTGATATACTTCAAGGGCGAGCGAAAGAATTAATCCATAAGATTCTTATGAGAGAGAGAATGAGATCATGTGTCATTCCAATGTTGTTAACATCTTAGAAAGATACGAGCCGGCGCATGTATGTCGATGGCTGAGCAATTAACAAGATTACTATTAAATATCGGTTCTCAATACTATAATTAGATGGCATGCTCGACATGCTAGAAGGTGTCAATGTGTTCTCTAAACTAGATCTGAAGAGCGGGTACTATCAGATTCGTATCCAGTCAGGCGACGAGTGAAAAATAACATTTAAGATCAATGAAGGGTTGTATGAGTGACTGATCATGCCATTCGGTCTATATAACGTTAAAGTTTATTAATAGTTAGGCTAATGTAAATTGTCTGCATGCTAGATGGGTGTCACGCCCCAAACTCGGAAACCGGACTCACAAAATTTTCGATCACCGAATCCGGTGCCGACAGCCTCCGTAGAACCCCATTCTCGACTCCTAGCTCCCATTCGCTAGGTTCCGATCCTGGGATGCTACGAGGAGGATTTTCAACGTCAGTTTGTTTCGTAATAAGCATAACCAAAGGCATAACCCACAAACAATAACCAAGAACTCCATTACATTTTCACTATGATAAAAAAAACTAGGTTCCGATCCTGGGATTCTACGGAGGCTGTCGGCGCCGGATTGAACGATCGAAAATTTTGTGAACCCGATTTCCGAGTTTGGGGCGTGACAATGGGTTTCATTGTTTTTTAAGAATTCACATTCGTTCTGAAGCATAAGTCAATGCAGCAGAAGAAGGTGACTGATGCGCTTAGCCACCTTTATGTGGACCATTCATTATATAGGGTGCCACCTTTAATATAGGTCATTTATCATGTGCGCCCACCTTTGATGTCAATTGTCCATCATGTTGGCCAACCTTTGATGTCCATCATCCATTATGTAGGTCCTACCTATGATGTGGACTGTCCATCAAGTTGGGCCCACTTAACGTGGATGGTCCATCATATTGGGCCACACTTTGATGTTTGTTGAATGCCAATTTTTACATCCATCATTTGGGTCATCATTCTTTCTAATGGTTGTGATGTAAAATTATTCTCTAATTAATCAAATGGAAAGCACAATTCAAAGATCAAATCAAGAATACTAGCAAGTTGGATGTGAATCACGCCTGATGATGATGTGTAGATGAATCAGCGGCAGAAAGACGTCCAGCAACAATATGCAATAATCAACGATCACGGGCAGCACTACAGGCCAATAGTGCAATCAGTGGTCAAAGGTCACAACGAGCAATCATGGACACAGTCCAACACGTTTGATGGAAAAGAAAAACGTGATACAACAAATATTGTAATCAAAGTCTAGAAATCAATGGCCCACAATGCACAAGAGGAACACAACAGACATGGACAAAAGTGACAATCAAGACAGCATGGAATGGGGGCAGTTTGGATCGGCCAGCTGCATGGATATGGGGATCATGGGTGATCGGATTGGCCCACATCAATGCACAAGAGGTACACAGCAGACAAGGGATGTGGGCAGCAAAGGCCAAAAAGTGACAATCAAGACAGTATGGAATGGGCAGTCTGGATCCGGCCTGCTTGGATATGGCGAGCATGGGTGACCGGATTGGCCCACATCAATGCCCGTGATGATGCACCCCTCAATTAATAATCCTCCCCTACAAATGATTTTGGACACTCACATCACCAGATGAAAGGAATAAGAGGATAACGTGCATTACAACATGTATATCAGCGTCAAACAGTATCAACGTATCACAAAGGAAAGAAGGTGCACTTCTCCTTGCGTTATATTAATGGTGGTCACATGATGTAGAACCCAACTGGTTCTGCAGTTTAGAAGAGATTAGCAATGTTGTTTTACACTCTCAAAATAATAATAATTGAGCTGGAACAAACACGGATGGAGAAGATGAAGATCACAACAGAAGATGTGTATGTGTGTGTAAGGCAGGAGGCAGGCCAAAAATGACTTGGCTTTGCCCTCACTAATGGTCCTAGACATCCCTGCTCATGACACAACATTACTGTTACCAAACAGGTCCTAACATAACTATTGTAGTCACATTATTATTTTTTTTTTATTTTATTATTAGAATTAAAAATAAAAGGCCAAAGGTGGGAGCTTACTTGTAACTTGCTTGATACGAAAAAATGATTGTACAGCTATTAAGTGTTTGCCAAAAAAAAAAAAAAAAAAGAGCTCTCACCTGTGTGTGTACATATATAGGCATGCTCATCTGTGCACATGTGCACCTTTGCACACGTGTCATGAGTGTCTAATCCGAACGGTCCATGTGATGCAACATCCCATGAAACCTTAGTGGACCAATTTTCACCATGATCTAAAACTCTGGTGGACCATGGAAAAGAGAGATGAAAATCAAGGGAGGAAACTGTTTTTTTTCTCCATGGCCCACCAAAGTTTTTGATCAAAATAAAAATTGAGCCTCAGGGTTTTCATGGAGTGCTCTATCATGTAGACGGTTCAGATTTTGGACTTACATCACGAATGATGAGTTCTCAAAACTTTTGCATGAGTTACATGCCAACGGGTGCCCAGCTGAGCATTCGGCGCGCACACATATATGGGAAGAATACGGATCCTCTGTCTGTATCAAGCTGATTGTTGCAATCTAATTGCACCGTGTGATCGTGGAATGCATTGAATTTGCATCGCTGACTAAAACCGACCTATTGCTATACCGCAAAAGAGTAAAAACAGCAGAAAAGTCTTGGTTTTGGTAAACAGAGGATCCGGACTCATGTATACAGACAGACACACGTGAAACTAGTACCGCATTGAGGACAAAACACAATCTAAACCGGGCAACACCGGAATCAACCCTTCTGCACGAGAAAATAGGAAAGAGACAGTGGGATTGAAAAACAGCTCCAACTCATGAATAACATGTACAGAAAGAGCACTTGTATGACGCGCTGTTATAGCGTGTGGAATTAGCATTCCTCTTCTATATATTTTCTCGGTGACGTATAAGCTATAAAAGCAAAAAACTCAGGGTTTTGTGTACAATTAGCACCATCCGAACACTTCAAGTCACGTTATGTCACTAGAAAATTACATAATAGAAAGGTGTGTTACAATTTATATATATAGTAACCTTCCACCTTCCACGTGGAAAGCTTAACTGTCGATCAGGACCATCCACCTAACTGTCAGTCTTTTTTCAAAAAACTATCACAATAGGACAAAAATTATAATCTTTTTTACTCTTGCAATATTATTATTATTATTATTATTACTGTTTGCAATTTGAAGGTCATCAATCGGATCTTTACTATGACACTTAAGCACATTTTTTTTAACCATGCTAAATCATTGATAATAGTTGGACGGTCATGATTGATGGTTAACGTGGAAGGTGAAAGACTGACATAACGTGAGTAATGGTTCTGTCATGTCCCTTCCATTAAATCCCAAACAGTGGTTTTATTTTCTTTTTTGGCATGGAGATGAGAGTGTACCGCCGACAACTTCGTTGATATGAAAAATTGCCATTTATTACCGTGGGAGGGGGAAAAAAACAGGGGATTTGTCTAATAGCCAAAACTTCAGTTGATCACCTCCTTCTTTTAAGTAATTATAGGGTTTGGGCATCTCTACTCTAAACAAATAAGAGCTTTTAAAATAAGAGATATTGTAATGAGCTTTTATTTTTTAATTTTACCTCTTATTTTAAATTAACTTGTTTGGTAAAATTAGGGCCTATTTGATTTTTAAATTCTACACCTATTTAAAAATAGTTAGGAATTACGTTTTGAAAATCGGTCCATACAAATGTTTTTATTACTAATTTAAATATGTGAGCCCCACAATGATATATGTGAGTTATCTACATTATCCATCATTTTAAAAAATACATTTTAAGGCATGAGCTCAAAAATAAGAAAAATCAAAAACTAAAGTGGACCACACCTTAGGGAATAAGGATCATTAAAACATCAATGGTTGAAAGTTGTTTTCTTCCTAGGACCCACAGTGATGTTTATTTGTCATCCAATCCATTAATAAGGTCACACGGTTATGGATAAACTGGGAAAAAAAATAAATCTATTTGATCCAAAACTTCCAGGGTCTTCAAGAAGCTTTCAATGGTAGGAGTTCAAATCCCATTCTTTCCAGTAGTGTAGTCCACTTGATCTCTGAATCTGCTTCTTTTTTTGGTGCATGCACTAAAATGAGTTGGCTAAAGGGATGGACGGTATGGATAATACACAAACATCAAGGTGGGCCCCACAATTTAACTTTTTTCTCCTCAGGTGCCGTGAGGAGTGCTATAAATGAAAGGTGGCGGGTCAAATCACCTTGAAAATTCAACCGGAAACACAGATAAATAATTATTACTCATTTACCTGGATTTACCCCTATAATTAGAAAATCAAATAGGCCTTTAGATTTTCAAAAAAGAAAAAATTAAAAGCTCTAATACGATACAAATAAGAGTTTTTTAAAGGGTAGATGTCAATTTTAAAGATTACAACAATTCAGTTGTAAGGACAATCCTGACTGTTGTTTTGATATACCTCATCATAGATTGACCCTACCTCAAATGACAAAATAAAATAAAAAAAAATGCACGGCTATGAACTTCATATTTTAAGACATTTGGGTCATTTCTTATGTTGGGTATTAAATGTGGATCCTCCATCATATGGAGCCCACCTTTGATATGAATCATCAATAATGTGAGCCAAAACTTCAAAGTGAGATGTCTATCATGTGATGCTTGTCCTTCGTGTGGACCATTCATCACTACGGATTGACCTTTAATGTGGATCATCCATTATGTAGGGGCCCACCTTAATATAAGCCATCTATTACGTAAGACCCACCATAAATGCTAATTATCCTTTATGTGGGCCCCTTAATGTCTACTACCTATCATGTGGAATCCACATTTGATGTGTCCATTGTGTGGACCTCATTTTCAAAGTGAGTTGTCTATCATATGGGGCCCACTTTTGATACCAATCATCCTTCTTGTGGAGTACACCTTCTATGTGGATCATCCATCATGTTGGGCCACTTTGAATATGTGTCGTTCATAATTCGAGACCTTTGAGGTGGGACGTTTATTAGGTGGGGCCCACTTAATGTGGATTTTCCATTGTGAGGGCCACACTTTGATATGGACCATCTATCATGTGAGGCCCACTCCGTCCATTATGTGGGTCACCTTGATGTGGACCATTCATTATGTGGGTGTAACACCCCGGATTTTTGCCAACCTGGGTTTAGACGTCCTTAGGCAATGGGTCAACCATAACACCTCGGTAACCGCTCAAAACCCAATTCCAAAGCCAAAGAAATCACTTAGGATTAATTCATTTAGAAATTAAGCGTAAGTTAGCTAGCGCTACGCTAGAGTCGCTGTGAAATTATCCCTGATCGCTTTAAATACGTTCTACAAGACCCAAAAGTTGTAGAATCGTTGATGCTACGTTACCCTAAAATCCAGGATCAAACTCTAAACCGGTTTGTTCTCGAAAATCCTTTGAAACTTTGTATTAGATCTAGACCGCGCGTCGAAAGTCCGATATCTACAATCTTAGACCGTTATGACCGCTTGGCTGGACTTGACAATCATTTCGAAAATCAATCCCAACCGACGTTCAGATGCTATTTCATTGAGCCTGGAGTGAAGAGAGTGAGAAAAGGGTTAGATTTAGAAATTTTAATCCAAATCTGGCACGTGACTTGGCGCGTTATTATTAAGCGTTCTGACCGTCAGAATTCAGCCAAATTACACCCTCGGATCAGAAAAAATTTCTCTTTCATATCATGAGACTTGTAGACCTGATCTAGATGCGATGACCGCTGAACTGAAATTGGACCGCCACGTGCGATCTGCGAACTCTTCCGGTCTAAAAACTTGATGTGTGCTGGATCCAGTATGCATGAGCTTAAGTCCGACCGCATTCGGCCAGGGGACCTTCCGAAATGATCTTTTGGATCGAAATAGTCCAGATTTGGTTATACCTCAAGTGAGCTTTGTTCCCAAGCCTAATTTGGGAAGATTTTAGCCTATATAAGGGCTTTAAACCCTCTCACAACCCTCCCATCCGAATTTGCTTGAAACCCTAGGAAAAGAGAGAGAGAAAGTGAGAGATTGTGAGAGAGTGTGGGAGAGATCTTCCCACCACTTGCTGCTGCTGCTATACGTGCTAAAGAAACGCATCCCAATCACTTTGTTGGTGATTCCGATGCATTTCTAGGTAAAGAAAACCCTAACTACTTACTGTTTTGGAGTTTTCTTCGATTCATTAGCGATGTAGCTTATGTATCTTTTGCATTAGGTCGCCTGTACGCTGTTGGCGAAGCGTATACGTTCGATTCGAATCGATACACGTCTAGGGCAAAAGGTGCGGATTTTAGACGCTTTGATTGGCTGATTTCAACGCTTTCAATGTCGTTTAATAGTAGATTATCGACGACAACACCGTTTGACATGTACAACATGCTGTCCGTTTTCTGTTTCATAAATGTATGGAAAATATGAGATTTAGGGCATTTTAGTCATTTGTACGAAATACTATATACATGCATATTTTGCTGAAATAGTTGCCATGACTATTTTTCGCATTAAGATATTAGGAATGCGTGCATAATTGGTTTGGCAAAGAGATTCGCCCAAATGCGCACCTTGAGTCGACATACACTATGTAGACTTAAGTGTGTAGGCTAAGTGTTTGTATAAATGTTTGTATTAGTATGTATTGAGTATATGGTGTTGTGAAATAGTTTTGAGATTGAATTCTCAAGTAATATGCTGATGTAAACGATTTCCATCATGTTGGCTATATGTATTGATTTCATTGTTTATATGAAATGCATGTGTGGGATTATTTTCTTAAGTTGTATGTTATAACACGTGTCAACATGCTTGTGTTGTTTATATTCATTTCTACTACTCTCATATGCTTACTGATGTTGTTTACAAATGTTTGGGGCTATGACCTAGTCCATGCAGTTGGTAATGGATCGAATTTGTGGTTGGTTTCTATTTGTCACGAAGGATGCGTCGATGAATGCGAGTCGTGTTTTGGGTTGGCGGTAGTGGTTAGGCCACACGAAGTGTTTCATGCACTTCATGTCGTTTAGCTTGAGATGCGCTCACATTAGTCGAGCCCGTCAAGTAACCCGACTGGCCATTGTATGTTCACCCTGTATGAGTCATAATTGCTTGAACCTAGGGTACTGAACTTACCATTGGAAACTCTGTTAACCATGGTACCTTGATCCATAAAGACTCATGAGCCGGGCATGGTGGTATGGGACACCGTGGTCGAGCTGTCGGCCTACGCTGGGGCCACAAACCTCCCCGTAGTGACCAGTGAGCACCCTACTCTGAGCAAATTATGGTGGTATGGGACACTATATTCTTGCTGTCGGCCTACACTGATCAGGTGACGAGCCTTTTGTAGTGACTTTGAGTTTATCCTGACACCGCATGGGGGCGACGAGTCCTGATGCAGTCTTAAGGATAATTAGGCCTGTATTGATAAGGTGATGGGGGAGAGGTGCAACGAGTGCGAGCAACAGCCCTGGAAGCCCTTGCAGCGACCTACAAATATAACATCGTATGAGATTGCTAGGAGTGACGACCCTAGACAGGATCTGTGTTGGGATTGATATAAACAATGTACCCAAGTTTCTCAATCCTGATGTATGAAAATGACCAATAAAAACATGATAATCATTATCCATATCGCATTGCATGTGCCTGGAAGATGTGGAGCACTGGGGGAAGAAAGCATGCCGCGGACGCAGATGGTGCGGCATGAGGGAGTATGTCGGTGAGGGCATCCATCATGTCATTTCATGCTTGCATTAACAAAGTATCTAGGAATGTTTGATTGACTGCTCTACTATTAATGCGTGATTGATTTGATAACATGCTAATCTTTGCTCTATGATTCCACTGAGTTAATTACTCACTCTCATGTTACGGGACGGTGTTGCACACAACAAACAGTTTCTATCTTAATTGCAGATGATGACGATACTTACGAAGCAGAGCCGGACTTGATGATGATGAGGAGGATCCCTCCTATATGCAGGTTCTGATTGACGGAGTTACAGGGTTACTGATTAGATGCCAATATACTTGGTATTTTACCTTTTTCTTATACACCCACGTATATTCTTTTTATCATTTCTGAAGTATATATGTATATGTTTAACCTGGTAACATGTTTACACTCTGGAGACCCACAAGAGTTCATATACTTTATATATCTATTACATTCTTCCGCTTGCTAATTTAACTGTCTCTGGAGTATGATATGCTATTTTGGTCTAATCCCACTCATGTTTTCTGCACTAATATGAGCAACATTCATCCATCATTGAAAATGTTGCATAAATGATGTTCTGGAACTCGGGAGTGGAGTTTTTGCTCGACCCCCTATTTTTGGGATGTTACAGTTGGTATCAGAGAATGGTTGAGATTAAATTGGACCTGGGTTATGGCCACGCAACGTACGCTGTCATCCTTTTGACTTAGGTGGGTGCGAAAGGAACCTAGAAACACTTATAGGATCGCAGTTTCGCCAATAGGCGGAGTTTACTCAAATCGATCATTCGATCGAGTCCGTAACGCATTTAGGGTCGCGTAAGGTGACCTAAGTAGCCTGTAGGTTGTTAGTAGGCAGGTTTGAGATGTTTTCAGAAGCATTTACAAACCCTAAAATGCATGTCCTTGGGTCGTGGGGCAACCACAACCCTTATACTCAATCTCAGGGCTTAAAAACCCCGTTTCACCCAATTCCTTCAAAATTCTTCCTCTTACCACCCCATTCTTCATTTTTTCTATGTCTTTTCACACTAGGCATAAGTCCTAATGTGTAAAAGATAGAAAATCATACTTGGACAAAAATTTACTATAAATAATAAATATAGGTAAGAATTGGACTTTTGGTCATTCCAATTATGGAATTTCTTGAAACAAATAGGTTAATTGGATGGATTAACTCCTCCTACCCCAAAAATATATGTTACAGGATGTATAGGTTCATTCTGGTTTACAGAAGGGCTTCGGAACACCCTAAATGGAGTTTTGGGCCTCTCTAGGCCAAACCACAATGAACTGGGGTGGGGCCCATACTTTTTTGGGGTCCCTAGGGCAAGGGGAACCCATCCCATATGGCCTCCATTGCCAGTTTGTAAGTTCACCGACGATGGCATCGCCGGTTAAACTCCACCTTAGGTCTGGCCTTTGGGCTGAAGGTGTTTAGGGGCTAGGGTAGCCCCATGGTATGCGGGTCGTACCTTGAAACCCCCCAAAAGACGTACTTCCTTTAAAAAAATGCCTCCCAAGCTCTCCCTTCTCATGTTTGTTGCTGCCACCCCTCCCAAATACCATTTCAAACCGCTTCCATTCTCATTTTCTTCCTCAACCGACGTCATTCCATCACTCACAGCCATACAAGCTTCCTCCTCTCTCCATTCTCGTCGTTTAGAGCTCTCCCATCCTTCATTGGAGGATGAAAATCATGTGGACCTCCATTCCATCTTATCTTGCTCCTTTCTCTTTGAAAATCTAGCCATTGGGAGCTTGATTCACCCCTCTACAGGGACTAGATTTGTTTCAACCCATTAGGGCGGCCATTTCTCCCCATTTTCCTCCTTTTCCATGGCTTTTATTAAGGCTATTTTAGCCTTTTTCTCCCTTTCCACCGTCCTCTCTCTCATGTCCCTTTTATTTGATCCTCAGACTCGTGGGAACCTGCTCACCCATCCCATTTTTCCACATTTTTCGCTTGTTTGATTACCGTTTGAAGGATTTCTGTGTTTTGTTGTTGTTGGGTCTAGTGATGTCATAGGTAGAAATGTGTTTGTTTTGGGCTTAGCATAGCCGAATGCGTTCCTGTCATAATCCATGTGAAACTTTATTCCATGTATTGTGACAAATGGAGTGCATGCCATTTTGTTCGCTGTGAGTTATTGTCCCTATATTGGGTGTATCCTACGGTTTCCACTACCATGTTGTAAATCTCGGTATTAAACCTATAAAATTAATCTTATCCCAACCCACCCTCCTACCAAGCATGCCACTCCCAATCCCGACGTAGGAGTAGGAAAGCAATTTCATTTCATACAACTTAATGCTACTGGCCATATAGGTCCTTGGAGTTTTGGACATAGAGTTAGTGTTCCTAGATTTGAAGGATCTGACGATATAGGAAATCCAATCCCATTTAAATAATCTTGACCCTAAGCGATAGAACGATTCCCTGTATTCGTAATGGTATGAAACCATTTAGCGTATAAGCTTAGGCTGTAGATTACAGACTAGTCTACTAGTTACCTTAAGTAGTCTAAAGCCTGTGTATGCTAAGGAATAGTAGGTTAGATTTGGTTGGAATGAGACTCCCTTCCTTAGGTAGATCCTCATAACATTCATAGGCACCTTTAGTAACTCTCAGGAGGTTTATTTACCTTAGAACTATTCATTCTCAGGAAAAACTTCTACTTCCCTAAGATTGAACGTAGAATAAACCAACACACCCCTTAGAATTGCCTTCCCCAAGGGCCTATCGCATTCGAAAATGCAGAGGAAAGGAACTGCATGTAAGCGATGTATTCGCGGTTTGAATCGACTTCTAAATCCTAGTAGTTACCAATGAATCCAATGCTCTGATCAAGCAGAAGATCGACATCGACTCGGATTAAGAATTGATACAATAAATTTTCTGTCCTAGCTAGACAGAAAGTCTATATATCCGGCTCAGACCTACTACACAACTTTCTTCTGTGTTGGCCCGACCACCTACAACCAAAAGTTATTGCTTTACTTTTGGAAAATGTTGAGGACATCTAGCCAATAAAGAATGGGCTTATTTCTACAACCATAGGTACCAATGCCATAGAACGTATCATTAACAAAGGAAGACCAATGTAGTGAGAGGTTATTTCCCATTTTATGTCAAGGATAGCCCCTAAGTTGCACCTCATTCCGATATACGGATCGATGCATAGATTCTTGAACTTTAAGTAGAACCAAGTTTTAAGGGGGGTAGAACGTATTGAGTCCAATCTAGTTAGGTCAGCCAATGTAACCGTTAGACCAAAGTGGCGCAGCGGAAGCGTGGTTAGCCTCTTCTCCACTGACCCAGGATCGAAACAGCTGAGTTAGGTTCTATGTAAAGTTAGGTCATTAAATAGGATTTGAACTTTCCTTAGAACGTCAATACAAAAGTCTCTTTAAGTACTCATTACCCTTAGTCAATTTCGGGGACAGAATTTTATTTTAAGGGGGGTAGATTGTAACACCGGATTTTTGCCAACCTAGGATTAGACATCCTTAGGCAATGGGTCAACCATAACACCTTGGTAACCGCTCAGAACCCAATTCCAAAGCCAAAGAAATCACTTAAGATTAATTCCTTTAGAAATTAAGCGTAAGTTAGCTAGCGCTACGCTAGAGTCGCTGTGAAATTGTCCCTGATCACTTTAAATACGTTCTATAAGACCCAAAACTTGTAGAATCGTTGATGCTACGTTATCCTAAAATTCAGGATCAAACTCTAAACCGGTTTGTTCTCAGGAACCCTTTGAAACTTTGTATTGGATCTAGACCGAGCGTCGAAAGTCCGATATCTACAATCTTAGACCGTTATGACCGCTTGGCTGAACTTGACAATCATTTCGAAAATCAAGACCAACCGACGTTCAAAGGTTATTTCATTGAGCCTGGAGTGAAGAGAGTGAGAAAAGGGTTAGATTTGGAAATTTTAATCCAAATCTGGCACGTGACTTGGCGCGTTATTATTAAGCGTTCTGACCGTCAGAATTCAGCCAAATTACACCCTCGGATCAGGAAAAATTTCTCTTTCATATCATGAGACTTGTAGACCTGATCTAGATGCGATGACCGCTGAACTGAAATTGGACCGCCACGTGCGATCTGTGAACTTTTCCGGTCTGAAAACTTGATATGTGCTGGATCCAGTATGCATGAGCTTAAGTCCGACTGCGTTCGGCCAGGGGACCTCCCGAAATGATCTTTTAGATCGAAACAGTCCAGATTTGGTTATACCTCAAGTGAGCTTTGTTCCCAAGCTTAATTTAGGAAGGTTTTAGCCTATATAAGGGCTTTAAACCCTCTCACAACCCTCCCATCCGAATTTGCTTGAAACCCTAGGAAAAGAGAGAGAGAAAGTGAGAGATTGTGAGAGAGTATGGGAGAGATCTTCCCGCCACTTGCTGCTGCTGCTATACGTGCTAAAGCAACGCATTCCAATCACTTTGTTGGTAATTCCAACGCATTTCTAGATAAAGAAAACCCTAACTACTTGCTGTTTTGGGGTTTCCTTCGATTCATTAGCGATGTAGCTTATGTATCTTGTGCATTAGGTCGCCTGTGCGCCGTTGACAAAGCGTATACGTTCGATTCGAATCGATACACGTCTAGGGCAAAAAGTACAGATTTTAGACACTTTGATTGGCTGATTTCAACGCTTTCAATGTCGTTTAATAGTAGATTATCGACGGCAACGCCGTTTGACATGTACAACATGCTGTCCGTTTTCTGTTTCGTAAATGTACAGAAAATATGAGATTTAGGGCATTTTAGTCATTTGTAGGAAATACTGTATATATGCATATTTTGCTGAAATAGTTACCATGGCTATTTGTCGCATTAGGATATTAGGAATGCGTGCATAATTGGTTTGGCGAAGAGATTCGCCCAAATGCGCACCTTGAGTCGACATACACTATGTAGACTTAATTGTGTAGGCTAAGTGTTTGTATAAATGTTTGTATTAGTATGTATTGAGTATATGGTGTTGTGAAATAGTTTTGAGATTGAATTCTCAAGTAATATGCTGATGTAAACGATTTCCATCATGTTGATTATATGTATTGATTTCATTGTTTGTATGAAATGCATGTGTGGGATTATTTGCTTATGTTGTATGTTATAACACGTGTCAACATGCTTGTATTGTTTATATTCATTTCTACTACTCTCATATGCTTATTGATGTTGTTTACAAATGTTTGGGGCTATGACCTAGTCCAGGCAGTCGGTAATGGATCAAATTCGTGGTTGGTTTCTATTTGCCACGAAGGACGCGTCGATGAACGCGAGTCGTGTTTTGGGTTGGCGGCAGTGGTTAGGCCACACGAAGTGTTTCATGCAATTCACGTCGTTCAGCTTGAGATGCGCTCGCACTAGTCGAGCTCGTCAAGTAACCCGACTGGTCATTGTTTGTTCACCCTGTATGAGTCATAACTGCTTGAACCTAGGGTACTGAACTTACCATTGGAAACCCTGTTAACCATGGTACCTTAATCCATAAAGACTCATGAGCCGGGCGGTGATATGGGACACCGTGGTCGAGCTGTCGGCCTACGCTGGGGCCACAAATCTCCCCGTAGTGACCAGTGAGCACCCTACTCTGAGCAGATTATGGTGGTATGAGACACTATATTCTTGCTGTCGACCTACATTGATCAGGTGACGAGCCCTTTATAGTGACCTTGAGTTTATCCTGACACTGCATGGGGGCGATGAGTCCTGATGCAGTCTTAAGGATAATTAGGCCTGTATTGATAAGGTGATGGGGCAGAGGTGCAACGAGTGCGAGCAACAGCACTGACAGCCCTTGCAGCGACTTACAAATATAACATCGTATGAGATTGCTAGGAGTGACGACCCTAGACAGGTCTGTGTTGGGATTGATATAAGCAAGGTACCGTAGTTTTCCAATCCTTCTGTATGAAAAGGACTAATAACAACCCGGTAATCATTATCCATATCGCATTGCATGTGCCTGGAAGATGTGGAGCACTGCGGGAAGAAAGCATGCCGCGGACGCAGATGGTGCCGCGTGAGGGAGTATGTCGGTGAAGGCATCTCTCATGTCATTTCATGCTTGCATTAACAGCAGTATCTAGGAATGTTTGATTGACTGCTCTACTATTAATGCGTGATTGATTTGATAACATGCTAATCTTTGCTTTATGATTCCACTGAGTTAATTACTCAATCCCACGTTACGGGACGGTGTTGCACACACCAAACAGTTCCTATCTTAATTGTAGATGATGGCGATGCTTGAGAAGCAGAGCCGGACTTGATGATGATGAGGAGAATCCCTCCTATATGCAGGTTCTGATTGACGGGGTTACAGGGTTACTGATTAGATGCCAATATACTTGGTATTTTGCCTTTTTCTTACATACCCACGTATATTCTTTTTATCATTTTTGGAGTATACATGTATATGTTTAACCTGGTAACATGTTCACACTCTGGAGACCCACAACAGTTCATATACTTTATATATCTATTATATTCTTTCGCTTGCTAATTTAACTGTCTGTGGAGTATGATATGCTGTTTTGGTCTAATCCCACTCATGTTTTCTGCACTAATATGAACAACATTCATCCATCATTAAAAATGTTGTATAAATGATGTTCTGGAACTCGGGAGTGGAGTTTTTGCTCGACCCCCCATTTTCGGGATGTTACAGTGGGCCCCACCTTCAATACAGGTCGTTCATCATGTGGCTCACCGTTGATTTCAACCGTCCATCACGTGGGCCCACCTTTGATGGAAATCATCCATTATGTGGGTCCTACCTTTGATGTGGTACTCTATCCATCAAGTGGGGCCCACTTAATGTGGATGGTCCATCACACTAGGCCCCACTTTGATGTGGGTCATCCATCATTTGGGGCCCACCTTTGATGTGAACCGTGCATTATGTGGGCCCACCTTGATGTAGAATATAGACGGTTCATCATGCAGGCCCAACTTTGATGTCCATTATCCATAATGCAACTCACTTTTGTTACAAAATGTCATTCATGTGGGACCCACTTGATGTAGATAGTTCATCATGCGAGGCCACATTTTGATGTAAGCCATCCATCATATGAGACCCACCTTTGATGTTCACCATCCATCATGTGGCTCTCACTTTTACAATGGACCGTCCATCATGTGGGGCCCAACCTTCAATATGGGTCATTCATCATATGGGCCCACCTTTGATGTCAACATTCTATCATGTAGTCCCACCTTCAATGTCTATCATCCATCATGTGGGTCTCACCTTTGCTATGGGTCCTCCATCATGTGGGGCCACACTTTGTTGTGGGGCATCCATCATGTTGGGCCCACTGTGCATTATGTGAGCCCACCTTGATGTGGACCATTAATCATCACGTGGAGCTTCACCTTCAATTTAAGTTGCTCATCATATGGGTTTACCTTTAGAGATTCTCAAGAGAAGCGGGTAGGATTGGAATTTCTTAAAAAGTTCAAGGAAAAAATTGTTAAAAAAATAGCTTAAGCTAAATAAGCTCGGAAGGAAAATAGTGACTTCTCATTCACTTACTTTTTAGGAGTTTTTTTTGGCTAGTTCATAAAAAAAACTTAAACTACAAAATTTCAACTTTATAGAATAGTCTATTTTCAAAATAAGAGTTGTTTTTATTTTTTATTTTATTTATTTATTTTTAAAATAAGCGAATAAGCTTTTATTAGTAGATATGCCAAACGGCCCATATATAGAGCCATCCATCGACCATTTTATTTTTGACTCCAATTTGATGGTCACCGATTGGATGGTTAAGAAACTTCGGTAACTTTGAATTTGAGTATACAGACTGCATGATTGATTGGTAGAGCAACATCATACATGCCACGTTTATGGTGGTCGATAAACCAAAACCTTGAAAAATGGTGACTTTTATTTCTGACTCACATTGGTGTAGTGTCTGTATTCCAACTGCCAAAATTTGGACATTAATTCTAAGAATTTAGTTAAGAACTTTTTAATTGTACTTAAAAGAAGGTTAGTGTTAATGATAGAGGTGAAGTCATGGCCCACCCACATGGACCATCTAAGTATATGATGTGATTGGTTGGGATTTCACTTTACCATATTAGGAGTAAATTTGCAAGCTGCCCCGTGTCATTGGAATTAACAGATGGCTCCCTCGTGTGAGATTGTTGGTTTTATTCATGATACACGTGCCCACATGACACACTGTGGCCAATATCCTATTTATTCGCTAGCTCCATGATGTAGAACGTGTCATAGAGATATTCCTAGCTTGGTTGAGCCACAAGGAGATGGACCATGAATTGACCATAACTTTTGATCCGGGTATCATTACGGGGCGTACAACCTATCAATCTTTACTGAAACGGGTCATCTGAGGTGAACTGACTTACAAAGTGGGTCACATCTGTCCGTTTCATTAGAAAACGTGTGATTCAGATCAAAAGTGAAAATTTAAGAAAATTTTACTATTTTTAGTAATTTCGATTTTTTAATATTTTTAGAGTTTTAGATTTTCTTTCCTTTTAGAAATAACTTTTAGTTATACTAGGACTCTTCCAGAGAAAGTTTATTTGTAATTTTTATTTTTAGAAATTAAGCCTTAGAAGAGTTTTATTAGAATTAGGATTTGTGTTAGAGTTAGAATTTTGCTATTTTTGGTAATTACGAATTTTAGTTTATTTATTTTTTTCTATATTAATGGTGTAAGGAGACACATTAGAGAATAATCAATTATTCAGCAAATAATTTCGAATTTGATTAGAGTTTATTCCTATTCCCTTGCTTTCTTTCCTCGTGGATTCGAGAAGTCTCTGTGAGGAGTCCAGAGAAGTTCTGTGGATTCATAATATTTATCATCTTGAGGAAGACGGTGCTCGACCTCACGTCCTTCCCTGCATCAGTTTGGTATCAGAGCGAGGATTCCCCTCTGGCCGATGACAAATAATGAAGGTATGAATCAAAATCCTGTGGACAGTGATACAGGGATTCGTTATATTTTGGAAAGAATGGAAGCTTTCCACCGGGAGAGTCAGTTGACCATGCAAGGGCTACAGAAAACCCTCAACCGTATTGCGGATGCGCTAATTCCGTCCCGAGCTCAAAGTGATGCTCAACTATCTATGGCCGCTGTACGACACAATCCCAATTTTTGCAAAGCACCATCAGATGATGGTTCATCATAGGCCACCACTTCGATTATAAGGAAGCCGTTATACACACCAAAGGTAGAGATAGAATTAGAGAGAGACAACATCTTTCAAACAAGGTGCACTGCATACAAAAAAGTCTACAATGTGATCATCGATGTAAGGAGCGATTAAAATTTTGTGTCAAAAATAATGGTGGAGAAGTTACAACTGAAAATAGAAAGACACCCATTTCCATACATGATTGGATGGATCAAAGAGATCAACAAAACAGAGGTAACTGAATGATGTCGTATATTTTTTTCCATTAGTAAATATTATAAGGATGAAGTAATGTATGACGTGGTCGACATGGAAGCTTGTCACCTATTACTTGGTCAACCCTTACAAAATAATATTAATGCTACACATAGGGATCGGGATAACTTATTTATCTTCTTTATTAAAAATGGCAAAAAGATTATCCTCGCTCCTATGGGAAGGTAGAGCCAACCCAAGACTTCTAAAGTTGAGGAACAGTCTCTCACAACTGAACAGACTTTTGTTAAACAATCCGAGGAAAGAAGAGATATATATCCATTAGTTGAAAAGAAAGAATATATGAAGTCTGTGAATATCTCAAAAAATTTGAAGTCGATGTTGTAGGAGTTTAAGGAGATTGTGCTCGATGAACCCTCCAATAAATTGCCTCCTATACGAGATATACAAAATCACGTTAATCCCGTCTCAGGGGCAAGTCCACCTAATTGCCCACATTATCAGAAAAAATATGAGATCTCAAGGACGGATGTGAAGGAACTGACCAATATTAGTCAACTCAAGGAAAGCATGAGTACATGTATTGTGTCAAATGTGAAGGAACTGATCAATATTAGTCAACTCAAGGAAAGCATGAGTACATGTATTGTGTCAAATGTGAAGGAACTGATCAATATTAGTCAAGTCAAGGAAAGCATGAGTACATGTATTGTGTCAGCTCAAGAGCTTTATGTCAAGTACGAAAAAAGGGATAATGAGCATCGGCGTCAGAAGTTATCTCAGACTCATGTGTCAAGTCTCTTGCGTAACTCGAGGACGAGTTTTTTTTTTAAGTGGAGGGGTCTGATGTAGAACGTGTCACAGAGATATTCCTAGCTTGGTTGAGCCACAAGGAGATGGACCGTGAATTGACCATAACTTTTGATCCGGGTATCATTACGGGGTGTACAACTTATCAATCTTTACTGAAACGGGTCATCTGAGGTGAACTAACTCACAAAGTGGGTCACATCTGTCCGTTTCATCAGAAAACGCGCGCTTTCAGCTCAAAAGCGAATTTTTAAGAAAATTTTACTATTTTTAGTAATTTCAGTTTTTTAATATTTTTAGAGTTTTAGATTTTCTTTCCTTTTAGAAATAACTTTTAGTTATACAAGGACTCTTCCAGAGAAAGTTTATTTGTAATTTTTATTTTTAGAAATTAGGCCTTAGAAGAGTTTTATTAGAATTAGGATTTGTGTTAGAGTTAGAATTTTGCTATTTTTGGTAATTACGAATTTTAGTTTATTTATTTTTTTCTATATTAATGGTGTAAGGAGACACATTAGAGAATAATCAATTATTTAGCAAATAATTTTAAATTTGATTAGAGTTTATTCCTATTCTCTTGCTTTCTTTCTTCGTGGATTCGAGAAGTCTCTATGAGGAGTCCAGAGAAGTTCCGTGTATTCGGAATATTTATCATCTTGAGGAAGACGGTGATCGACCTCACGTCCTTCCCTGCGTCACTCTAGCCTTGGTATCCAGCGGAAGGTCAATGGTTCAAATTCTATATTCTTTCACAGGGCTAGAAAAATCAAGTCCGATTCAGAGAATGGAAAATAAAGCCCAGCCTATTCATGGTGTGTGTATTTTTCTACTTTTGCTCAATATATTTTCATACAAAATTTCACCCTACACATCTGGAGAGTGTTAAAGTCCATCAATATATATTGATACCATCTTCTAACGGCTTTAGCTTTTAGAAAAAGTAGTGATTGACATTCATTGGAGGATAGTGTATCAATGTATACCGAGGGGCTTTAACATTCACAATGTGTGTGACATTGCCAACATGCTCAGACCAAGTCTAGGTCGGTCCAACATCTAGTGGGCCATACACTTGTGTCGAATATAAACCACTAGTCATTTCTTTCAAAACCATCATATCATGTCTTTTATTTATCTTCCATATTACGTGCCATTAGCTATTTGATTGGACTAATCTTATTATCTTTGGAAAGATAATTTGATAAAATTTCAAGTAGCTTTAGAATTAGTTCATTTTGAGATAGTTTAACCTTCCAAATGAGGGTCGAAAATAGTGATCATGGTTTAAACAATGAATCACACAGTCCCATTAAAACAATCAAACTCTCTTATTATAACTAGGGCTGAGAAAATCTCAGGTTCATTAGAAAGATAATTCGACAAACTTTCGAATGGTTTTAAAATCATCTCATTTAGATACCATTTAACCGTTCTAAAGTTGGCTTAAAGTTAGCTCTTATAAAAACATTAATTGAAATCTAATCTTTTAAACAAAGAAGAAGAACTTATCTTTTAATAGTGGATTTTTTTATTTTTTATTTTATTTTAAAAAAAACGTATATATCTCTCTTTTCCATATATCTGTTTCGAAAGAAATAGACCAATCCAAACATAATTATTATTTAAAAGAGAACAAGTTGAGGTTTTTTTTTATAAAATTTATTTTTTAAATCTATTTTCTTTTCATCTATCCGTTTCTTGACAAAAGACCCATTTAAGTAAAATATTATAAAAAAAAAAGAAAGAAAAATCCATCTTTTAAAAGTGAAATATTTGTAATTATTTTGCACGTAATTCACTCTCACTTTCTTTTCGAATAAGCTCAATTTATCATAATAGATAAAAAGAAAAAAAAAAAACAAAACCTTTTTTTTTTTAAAATGGGAATTTTCGCTTGAGAATTTTACAAAAAGTAATGATAAAGGATAGTACAGGTCTATAGAATTTTTTCATTTATTAATTTTTTAATTTTTTTTATAAGGATTATGAACATTTTCCGCTGTGAAAAAAGTGGACAATGCTTTTCGGTGTAAAATAGAATAATGTTTTAGAAAACAATTCTATTGCAGCACTCACATAAAATGGTTGCTGTACTTGGGGGTAAAAACCCTTTTTTATTTAATTACAATGACTCTTTCTTTATCAAAATGTCACATCCATTGATGGCCCACATCGTGACATGAAGGTCATGGTACATGCAATGCAGGTAGAAAAATGGTAAATCTGTGCATGATTCCAGATAAGTGAGAGGAAACATGTGTCTGAGTTTGGGCTTTACTTGGGTTGGGTTCTGGCCAAGCTAATGGGAATGGGCCAATGTCTAATCGGGCCTCTAAATATGCATGGGTCTAAATTGTTTGGTGATCACAAGCCTACTTGTTAGTCATTAACCTGCTTCTTCCCAATTATGGCTTGATTTGTCTCGTGGAACAACCATATAAACTTCCAAAAGGCCCGTATAATGCGATCAATACCATCCTTCTTACCCTCACTTTTAACCATTTCTAAGAATCTTCCTGGTGTTGTGGTTGGGATGGTAAAACCTATAGCATTTTGATTGCTCATAATATTCAATGAAAAAAGAATTCATGATTTTGAGAATTATAAAGGCCCAATAAGGTAGTATTATGTGATAGGTGACTGTCTTGAATTCTTGTAAAACCATATTTTTTATTCAACAAAGTTACAAGTGTCCTCCCAGCTTCTAGCAAAAAAAAAAGAAAAAAAGAAAAAAAAAGAAATTGGATTGTCGGAGATTTATCCAATAATACAAATTTAAGCAAAATAATAATAATAATAAAAATAAAATTTCATTAAAAAAAGCAAAGAGAAGAAGAGATGGAGAAGTGGTCTCATTGCATGAGTGTGCCAATGTGGCATACTTGTATGAGATCCAGACTATCTATTAGGTGAGGAAGTCTGGCCATTCTGCTCATCTGGTGGGGCTACATGAAAGCATCTTCTCCTCTTCTTCTCTCCTCCTACCACACTTCGAACCCGCGAACGGCTACATGAAAGCAGGTGCGAATGAGATGGGTGGTTTGAAAAAGACCAATAATTAAAATTCAATGCACGCATCTTGCCCAAGAAGAGCAGATTAGCCCAGCTTCTTGGTTAGGTGCATACATAGCAGGGCCTGCCTTGATGAAGAGATTCAATTCCATGCATGGGTTCCATGTAGGACTGTATGTGGTCATGTATACATTTAATCAGGAATATCACCTTGAACTGTGTTTTAACTGGAACACCTATTTATAGTTTAGGAAACTTCCCTTTCGCATCCCAGTTGCGAAAGGACCCAGATTTAAGACATCTCGCAACAATCTCCACCATGTCTTCAATCTTCAACCGTGTAGCTTCTTGACCTCTTCTCTTATTTCTACATCACATCATAGCTTATCTTGCACACTCCGTCTTCGTTTTACGCCATCGTCAAGCCTAGAGAAGTTGCACAGAACTTGAATTTCTCTGCAAGAACATTCTTGTTGATCATGTCTACCGGATCTAAATCCACATGCCCAACCACCTTTGCTCCTGTCTTCCCAAAAGAAAAGACATAGTCTTCTTACTATCTCACTGCTACCCAATATTGCTTGCCTGGGTACTTGTTCACAACATTGATAGCCTGTGAAATAACCGGTCTAATCCAGACCATGACATACACTGCCAACCGCATTCGAATATGGCTCATGAGATATCCTGCTTTTTCTCATCTGTTTTGGGACATGTCCTGAGGAAAACTTGAGGAGAGATGTGTAGGGAACGCTCTCCGAATTTACCTGGCTCATCATATCCTCGATCAATACCTATACACAAGGTATTCCTCCTGTGATTACCAAAGCCTACTCCTCCTTCAGTCTTAATGCCGAGAACCATCTTTGCAATCCCCTGATCCTTCATGCTCAATGTTCCAATTGACCGAGTCTTCAGTACATTGATTTCGAACATGTCACAATTGGCGATCCACACGTCACCAACTTACAATACATGACCCACCATAAAGGAATCAAACCACTGCATAGGCGATAGGCCAAACAACGACCTCCTGCAAAATCTATTCTCAGCCCCTTTCACTTCGAACCGCCCTGGTTGCTTTATGTAGATCTGCTCTTCACTTTCTCTTGCAGAAGTGCAGACTCCACATCCTTCCTTCCAGTTCAAGATCACATTGGCAAATTAGTGCCAATCACTGATTTAATAGACACTTACTATACTGTTAGCGCGAATATCTCTGAGAAGCTGATCCCTCCCCCCTGAGCATAACCCATCCCCACCAACCTCGCTCTGTATCTATCTTGTATCCTCCTGAAGATCTACCTGCATCCAACCACTTTCCGGCCCAGTGGAAGCTCCGTCCGCTCCCATATGTCAGTCTGATAAAACGAGTCCATCATATCGCCCATAGTCACCTTTCACTTCTCAGCACCAAGCTCACCTAGAGCTATCTGAATAGAAGATGAATACTCCTGCGATATTGGAGTCGTCCATGTACCTCGCCGATATTCCGCGATCATGCCGTGTGTTTCTTTTCACAGGTGGCTGCTTCACCTGCTCTGTATCCTTATCCACGCGTCTCAGCCTTCCTACCCTACCCGCTCATATGGCCATGCCTAACATGCCACACACGTGCAGAGGTGGAATCCGCTACATCCACCGTATCTCCACCTTTCGAAGTGCTCTCGATCAACTTGTACAAGTTACCGAGTCGTTGCGCTTTCATGATTACCAGTGCCCCCTTGAATACTTTAAGAGCACCATCAATACCCATATACTTGCATCCTTTTACCTCAAGTACACCAAGAGAAATCAGATTTTGCTTCAAATCAGGAACGTGCCTCACATCTGTCAAGGTACGCTCCACCCTAGCAAACATCCTGATGCGCACAGAACCAACAGCCACAACATTACAGGAAATATCATTACCCATAAATACCTGTCCACCATCGCACTCCCTGTAGCTGGTGAACCAACACCGATGAAGAGTCATGTGAAAAGATGTCCCTGTGTCTAGCATCCACTCATCCTTACGATCATCGTATGACCGTCTGAGCGAAAATACAGATAAAACATCACCATCACATCCACTCGATCCATCTGACATAGCAACATTGACCTCCCTGCATGAATCCTCAGAATCTTCCCTCTTCGATTTAAGATTTTTACAATCCTTCTTCACATGTCCTTCCTTTCCACAATTCTAGCACTTTACCTTTCCTTTGCCCTTGCCCCTGGATTTGGATTTAGAACCAGAAGAACCTGTACCTTGTCTAGAATTCCTACCCACTATAAACAGTGCATCAGAAGATGTCCCTATGTCGCTGTTCAGTTGTCTCATAGCCTTCTCTTGAAGGGCTGAGATAATAGTGTCGATACTCAGAGTTTTATTCATGCTGCACATAGTGTCCTTAAAAGACTCATACGACGCCGGGAGAGAATTCAGCAACATACATGTCTGTTCTTCATCTTTCATCACTTCCTCCATATCCAGTAATTTGCAAACCAATTTATTAAAGTTGCTGATGTGAGCCTCCAGATCTCCACCCTCTGCCATCTTGAAGTTATACCATTGCTGCTTCAAGTGTAGGTGATTTTCAGAGGATTTTTTCACATAGACATCCTCTAACTTCGCCCACAAACCAGCCGCAGTTTTCTCCCGCATGACATCGTAGAGAACCTCATCCGTGAGACATAAACGGATTGATGATAAAGCTTTCTTATCAAGAGCATTCCAATCAGCATTACTTATAGTAGACTTCCGCTCCTCAAGAGCACCATCTTCGCCTTGCTTGGTTAACAGGCTAATCATCTTAACCTTCCATAACTCAAAATTATTTTTTTCTGAGTACTTCTCAATCTCATACTTAGCACTCGCCATTATTACTAATCCCTCAGATTTAGATCTGTGCCCCAACGATCGCTCTGATACTATTTGTTGGGGATTTTGACTGCGGAATCACACAGTTCTAGATCTATGATAGTAATCTAATGGCACCAAGCACATAAGAGAACATATAGAACACCCAAATTTAACGTGATAAACCCTTTCAGGAAAAAACCATGGCACAAAGCGACAGATCTCCACTCTTAAAACAGAAATTATAAAGAGAGAGGACTTACCCGATTCGAACAACCTCAAATCTCACCCTTGCTACACCCTTTAATTTCCCTAGAACCCCTTTAGAAAGCCTTAGAATTATTTTTCATGCATTAGAAAAGCCCTAGGAACACCTATTTATAGTTTAGGAAACTTCCCTTTCGCATCCCAGTTGCGAAAGGACCCAGATTTAAGACATCTCGCAACAGCCCTTCCCCCTCTACTCCCCCCAATTCCTATCCCTCTACTGGAATATCCTACACCTAATGCCGAACCCCCTTCCTTACCAACTCCAGTCGTCCCAAACTAGACCATCCTTTATGTCTGTCGAGCATGTACATATAATAACGCAGTTTCTTGTAATCCTAATCAGGTTCCTCTGCTCAGTCCACTGCTGGAAGAGGAGCTACCTTCATCCAGTAACACATCCCACCCCCTGCCTCAGCTCATTCCCCCCTTGGCAGCAGTGCAGCTTTCAACTTCATCCCCTTCCATAGCCTCTCCTTCAACCGATGTTGTCATACATGGTTCGGTTCCTCCCCCACCCATAGTGACTGCTCCTACTGGCATTCATGATATGCCAGAGTGTCAACCTCTAGCCCAACCTGGCTTGCAACTAGCCTCTCACCAACCCTCCAAGGAGAGTTTCAATTCTCCCTCGCGTAACCTTCAAGTCAGGCCTCTTCCTACTTCTCTAGCTACCGTGGGTAGCCCTAAGTGTACTCGGGCCAGAACTGAAGGGGCCTCACCCTTGTTTCTCCATCATAGAGGTCATTTTGGACAAGCTGATTTCCAGAGTTTTGATGTGTGGACGAGACTTCAAGAACTAAGAAGATGGAGAAAGGAGATCAGTTTGTGTTCGACTGAGGATTTGGGGGATATATTAGTAGATTTATCTCCTTATTTCAGCCAAACAAGTCACAACAAAACTCCCCAAGAAGCATCTGCAGATACAAACCCATCCGACCAAGATATATAGTTACCAAAGCTGCATTACAGTCGAAAGAAGCATCCCACATCAGCCAAGCAGAAAATAAAAAAAGCATCATCCACGTTGTTAGTCAATAGGAAAACCTCCAACGTTTATTATAGCAGGCTCCGAAAACTTAAGAGACAGGCAGTGAACACAGGATGTGTGACTGATGGATAATGCCATCATTTGGAACGCGCGCGGGGCGGGAAATGCTCCCACGACTCGAATGCTCAAGAAGCTAGTGAAGAAGTACCGTCCTCGGCTAGTCGCTATTATTGAACCAATGCTCGGGGAGGACAAGAGAGTGGCTACAGGAATGAAGATGGGATTTCATTCCTCTATCTCTAACGCTGATTCGGGAGGTAAGATTTGGATTTTCTATGAAAACCAGATGAGTATATCTCTCACTTCCATTTCCAACCAGATGATCACCATAAATGCGACTATGTCTTCCTCGTTAAATCTGATTGCCATCTCTGTTGTTTATGCCAAATGCTGTAAGATACAACGCAGAAGCCTATGGAGAGATGTCGGCTCTCTCAGTAGAAGTGTTCAGGGTCCATGGGTCATTGTAGGGGATTTTAATGTAGTCATTCATTTGGAAGAAAGGAGTATTCGTCCCCCAGACAGCTCGACTATGGAAGAATTTGCGGATGCAATCCAATCGGCTGGTCTTCTAGATGCAGGGTTTGAGGGAAATCGATTCACCTGGTGCAATAATCGTGAAGGAAATGCCAGGGTATGGGCCAGACTTGATAGAGTTCTTATAAATTCCACGTGGGCTACCAATTTTCCTCGTTTTAGAGTGGAGCAACTTCCCAGAATTACGTCTGATTATGCCCCGCTTCGGTTATATTTTCCTTTGCAGAGCTGGTCTAAGCCATATCCGTTTCGTTTCCTCCGAATGTGGACTATCCATGAGTCCTTTCAGACAGTGATTTCGAAGGCATGGAAAGGGGAGTGTGCGGCTGACCCTTATAACAACATTTACCTAAAGCTCAAAAAGGCGAAACAATTGCTTAGAGTCTGGAACAAGGAGCAGTTTGGGAATATTTCACCAAAATCAGAAAACAGAAGAGGAACTTGATATCCTGGACAATAGGATGCAGGATGACAACTCTGAGGATCTCAGCAACCAAACTCTGACTCTAAAACATAAATTACAACAGCTGGAAATGATGGAAGAGGTCTATTGGAAACAAAAATTAAGAAATTCTTGGTTAGAGGAAGGGGATAAGAATACCGCCTTCTTCCACACGTCAATGTCTGAAAAGATGAGGCAGTCAGAAATTCAATCAATCACTGTGGAAGATGGGACTTCTATAACAAACATTGACGAAATCAAGTCGGCGGTAGTGGATTACTTCCAAAGGCTTTTTCAGGAAGAAGGAGTTGATCTCTCGGTTGATTTTGTTCAAAACCTACCGTGGCGTCTTCATCACCAAGATAATATTTCCATCCAATGCCCCCTCACGAAGGAGGAAGTCCTCTCCGCTGTTAAGGCTATCCCAAAAGATGGTGCTGTAGGCCCTGACGATTTTTTAGCTGCATTTTTCGCTAATTGCTGGGAAATCATTGGAGACGATATTCATAAAGCCGCTCTAGCTTTATTTGTTGGGATGCCTTTGCCAAGAGCTTTCAAAACCATGTTGATATGTCTGATCCCAAAGTCCTCTTCGGTAGCCAAACTCAATGATTTCAGGCCAATTAGCCTATGTAATGTAATATACAAAATTTTTGCAAAGATCCTTGCTAACCGTTTAAGCTATATTTTGCCAAATCTGATTTCTCAGGAACAAGGAGCTTTCATCAAAGGAAGGTATATCGCTGAAAATATTGCCCTTACTTAAGAAGCGATGCGGGATTTAAACAGGCCATCCAGGGGAGGAAATCTAATCCTTAAGCTCGACCTCAAAAAAGCGTATGACAGGGTAAATTGGGAGTTTCTCAAGCTATCCCTGATCAAGTTCGACTTCAATGAGAAAGTGTGCACCTTCTAGAATCCTGTTGGGTGAATAATTGGTTTTCCATCCTAATCAACGGAGAAGCTACAGGATTCTTCAAATCGTCGAGAGGGCTAAGGCAAAGAGACCCCCTTTCCCCAGTGCTTTTCATCATTGCAATGGAAGCATTCTCAACCAATTTAAAGTCGCTATTTTCTGAAGGGTGTTGCATTCCATTTAAGTTCCCGCGAGGTACCCCAACCATTTCTCACCTTTTGTATGCGGATGACATGTTGGTCTTTCTCAATGCTAGCAAACCTTCTCTAGTCGCTATGAGGGAGTTCCTGTGCATTTTCCAAGCTGCTACAGGGTATAAAATAAATACCAACAAGAGCAGTTTTATTGGTCCTTCGAAATGGATGACGGCTAGAATCAGATCTATAAAGATAGTGCTTGGATTTGGCCAAGCAAGGGAGAATATGAGATATTTGAGAGCTCCCCTGGTTAGAGGAAGAATTAAGACAACTGACTTTCAAGCTCTTTAGGAAAAAGTCAGTAACAAAATTTTTGACTGGGCAGCAAGACACATCTCTCAGGCAGGAAGAGCGACGTTGATCCGCCACATCTTAGGAAGTTATCCGATCCATATCATGGCAGCTATGCACATCCCTGTGTAGGTAATTCAAAAACTTGACAGCAGGTTTGCTGATTTTTTTAGGAGGTTGGGCCGAAGGAAAAAGGAAACTTCAATATTGGATTACTTGGCAGAATGTTACCAAACTTAAAAAGGAGGGGGGTCTGGGGATCTATAATCTGAGGGAGGTGTTAAAAGCCTTGCGTATGAAGCTACCTTGGAGTGTGAAGTTTGGGAAAAACAGAGGGCCGTGGGTTCAACTGATGCAATCTAAACATTCCAGGGACTTGCATGATGTTCCCTCAACCCCTAGGCAGCAAAACGCTTCCACATTGTGGCAAAAAAATCAGGTGCTTCCTGCCTTCAATCCAAGAATACACCTAGTGGACCATGGGGCGTGGAGAAGCAAACATCTGGACTATTAACTGGATTGGTAGGGGTTAGCTGCAACAGTTTGTTCAAGTCCCTATACCCCACGAATTAAAGCATTTGCAGCTGAAGAATCTGCTTGGGAAATCAGGTCCGTTACCTCCTTCCAGGATTTTTGAATTTCTGCCATAGCCAATCATTGATGAGATCTTCACTAGGGGATTCACAATCTCTTATGAACAGGCGGAGTGTATTTGGACTCAAGATCCATTTGAAGAGTTCACTCTTAAGTCTGCATGGAAGCTAATCAGGGGTCTATTTGCTCAGGGCTTGTGGGGGGACTGGATTTGGCATGTAAAAGTTCCGCCAAAAGTATCATTTTTCATCTGACGCCTGCTACAAAATACCATCCCTGTCGATAGTAGTGTTCAGACAAAAGGCATTGCCCTAGCCTCAAAGTGTTGTTGCTGTCTTCATGGCAATTCTGTACAACCAAACTCTGAAACTACCAACCACTTATTCCTCTCTGGTCAACAGGCAATCCGTATCTGGAATTACTTTGAGGGTCTTTGTAGTGTATCCTCGCTCCCTCAAGGTTCTGTGGTTGGCAGAATCCATCAATGGAGAAATGCGGCAGCGCCAGGTTCCGCCTCCCATCATATCAGATCTTCTGTCCCCCTTCTGATTCTCTGGGAGTTGTGGAGAGCCAAAAATGAAGCTACCTTCGGTGACAAGGAGATGAACGCCCAAAGATCCATTCGACGGATCAATTGGTGGGCCGCCCAGTCAATCCCTAACTTCCATGAGTCTTCCTCATTTACATCTTCTCAAAGGGCCTCCCCTTCCCCCCCGGCGGCCTGCAAAATCAGATCAACATCTATAGTGATTAAATGCTATCAACCCACTCTGGGATGGGTTAAATTAAATGTCAATGGGTCTGCCAAGGGCAACCCAGGTAACTTTGGTGGTGGTGGGATTTGCAGAAACGAAGATGGTTCCTTCATTTTTTCCTTCTTAGCTGGTTATGGTTACGGAACGAACAACCATGCGGAATTACATGCAATCCATGACGGATTAAAATTTTGTCTCTGAAAAGGGTTGAAAAAGATTATTGTCGAATCAGATTCCAAGTTGGCGACTGATATCCTTGTAGGAGATTTAAAGAGTCCTTGGAATTGGAAACCATGGGTAGATCGAATCAACAATTTGAAGCAGTCAGGCACTGTTTCCTTCAAGCACATTCTCCGCGAAGGAAATGCTCCGACGGATAGCTTGGCGAGAGTGGGAAGGATATCGCAGGAGAGAAACTACCATGAACATATCGATTCTCTTCCCAGGCAAACAAGGGGCTTGATCTTTTTGGACAAAGTTGGCCTTGGATCGACTCGGAACGTCACCTAACATCATTTCGTTAGTGTCTATATGTTCTGTCTTCTTTTTCTTCGTGTACAGGGTCAGTATATGATAGGCGACCCATCCCCTTTTTCTTGCGGGGCTGTCCTGAAATCTATAGGCTGTATGCCCGGTTCCTTCCCCCCCCCCCTCTCTCTTTTTTGTTAAAAAAAAACTTCTGGTTTAAATAAAACACTTGAGATCTGACTACTCTACAAGAAATGGAAGGACTTCCATTGCCTTGCACACCCAACTTAAATTCTTGCTAGACTCCCCGAAAAAAATAAATGCATGACCATGGCCAAAAGTAACAAGCCTAAACATGAGAACTATTGAGAAGTAAATGGATATAGATTTCCAATGTTTATCCTGAAAGTACCGTTAGGATCAATGAAATACAGACAACTGAAAGTTATATTTCAGAGCTATGTAATAATGAATACTTTTTTTTTTTAACTGTTGTCTTGTTAGTACACACCCATGTCAGCACACACACACTCCATGTTAGCCACCCCCACTAGGGATCGATACCTTTAATAATGCATACTGTGCATGTATATCTCCATGCCGATTTATCAACGTTTACACTCCCACAACAAAACAATGGCTGACAATAACATTTTTGACTTAGTTCAAATGATGTTGTTAAGGTTAAAGATTATTTATTGACACAAGTAGTAGGCGAACATATATCTCAATAGCTACAGGATGCAACAGAAATTTTTTTATTGAGATAAAGATTGTCTAGGTGGAATAACGGATGGCTGAAGATTCAAACAACATAAGGCTCAGAAATCAGAGTACGAATCTCCATCAGAAACTTGACAGATTTGTAATCAGTTTACTCACATTGGTGTGGTACATGCAGGTGGTGTGGATAGATGATTGAGGAATGAGTACGGGTAAACCCAAGTCATCGACTCTGATGCAAGCTGTACATCCGGTTTGAAAAATAAAAATAAAAATCTCTTATGAAGATTTCATTTTGTCAACATTAGTTCCAAGTAATGTTTTAGTTAAAATTGAAATATCTACTCTTTGTAGGTTTGCATAAATATGAAAGGCTAGCCAAATTATATTTTGAAGAAAATGAAAACAAAATTTATAAGGTAAGCCAAGCTTTAGTTTCTTTCATTCTTGTGAGTTTGAGGTTTAACAGGAAGCTAAGATTAATAGGATGAAGAAGTCATTAAAAAGTATCATTAAAGAGAATCAAGAATTAATGCTTTCTAGTGATATGTTACATGTGGAATGATACTTGTGCGTGATTTTCTGCGGAACACAAGATCTGGACCAGTCATCGGATGGGCTATGACAGAAAATCACACAAACTAGACATTCCTCACCGTTTTATCAAGACGGCCAAAAAAATGCATTGTGGCCATTTCTCAGCTCAATATGGGAACTCGGTGTTTGCTTTTTACACTTGTTGGACAGTAGTCCATAATGGTATAGTGACAATGTTTTCTACATTTTGTATTTATATCGGATGGGCAATGGTCTATATATATATAGTAAAAATTTTCAGAGATATAAATAGGAAGGTATGTTGCGGGAACTTAATCTTGAAACTTGACATGGAAAAGGTGTATGATAAAGTGGAATGGAGCTTCTAGAAGCTGGTCCTTCTTAAATTTTGTTTCGTTCCTAGTTGGGTTAAGTTGGTTGAAGCCTGCTGGATTAACAATTAGTTCTCGGTTCTTAACAGAGAAAATTGCGGTTTCTTCAAATCCTCCAGAGGCTTCAGACAAGGTGACCCCCTATCTCCCAGTTTATTCATCCTTGCGACTGAGGTTTTTAGCAGGCGTTTCTCAAGGCTGGTTCATAATGGGCTGTGTAAGCCATTTAAGTTGAAGCTCGACTCCCATTTAATCTCCCATCTCTTGTATGCCAATGACATAGTCCTGTTCCTTAATGGCTCTCGTAAATCGTTGGATGTAGTCCGGGAATTCCTTTCTAAATACCAGCAAGCATCGGGTCAAAGAGTTAACATGAGAAAACTCTCTTTCCTCTGTTCTTCCAAGCTCCCCGTCAACTGAATCAGGAGCATTGAGAGAACGCTTGGTTTCGGGAGGTCCACAGGAGGCTTCACCTACCTGGGAGTCCCTATTGTTCAAGGAAGGATTCACTACCAAAAAAAGGGACAAAAGATACCAACTACATTAGTTTTTTGCTAAGGATATAACCGTAGCTAATATTACTACGGTTTTAATCCATACCTAAAATGTTGCTACACCATTAATAATTAACGGTGGTGTAAGGGGCCCTATAGGGCCTATATATATATGTTATATCTAATCCATCCATCTATTTTGAAATATTATTTTAGGATAGAAAATAAAAACTCAGCTAGATCGAAGGCTCAAGTGGACCACATAGTAGGAAACATGGAGATTAAATCACATTTGCTTCCTATGGTGTGGTCCACTTGGACGTTTAATTTACTTTAAGTTTGGGATCATGAATTAAAATAATTTATTAAAATTAATGATCAGAATGGATAACCCAGATACATCATGGTGGGCCCCACAGAGCTCTTGATAGGACTGTTCAGGTCTGTCTCACAAAAGGATTCCCAAAATTGGGCGCGCGCTAAAAAATGGAGCCGCGCCCAATACTCTCTCTCTCTCTCTCTCTCTCTCTCTCTCTCTCCTCGTTCCCTAATCCTCTGTCCCTCCACTCATTCTCCTCCCTCTCTCTCGAATGCATCTCCGCCCTCTCTATCTCTCTCTCTCCCTCTCTCCTTCTCAACCCAAACCCAAACCCTCCTCGCCCAACATCCGTGTCTTGGGATGGCACTCTCTCCTCTGTCCGATTGATAGTCTGAGGCAAAAATCATCTCTGGAGATCGAGAAAGGCCCGAAGCTCCGCAGGTGCAAGGTGCGTGCAGTGGTATTTTCGTAGTTTTGATTCTGGGTGTGTTGTTTTCCGATGGAAATTAGGGTTTCGAGGGAGTGATCGGTGGTAAAAAAATTAGTTATATTGTTCGTCCTTCATTTCCTTTCTTGTAATCTATGTTGAATTAAGATTTGATCAGAATTAGGTTTATCTTTGTTGAATTCCTTGTTCTGCTTTTTGAAATGTTGATTTATGGTTTAGTAGAGAGATTATTGATTGTAGAAATGAGTCCTTTTTAGTTATGAGATCATTAAGGTTAGAAGCTTCTTCAATGATCTGATTTGCATGATCATTAAGGTTAGATGTCTGCATTTGCCAAAGCCTCAACACTGCACCAGAAAATGAAATTGACTGAGGTCATTTCTTGGTACCTGAAAGCTACAATATTAGGTAGAGGCAGGTGGATCAGATTATTTGGGATTCCGGCTCATTCCTGGTTCCCGTCAGCCATTAGAGATCTAGCGAGCAGTTTCGGAGAGGTGGTGAAAATGGATAGTATGTCCCAATCAGGAGCTTTTCAGGGTTTTGCCAGAGTTCAAGTGATCCTAAAACCAGGAGCCGATACACACAACCTTCGTCATCTCCAAGTAGCTGGTCGGGAATTTCCTGTCATTGGAATTTTGGAAGACACTGATTTCTCATTTGGGCATCCCTCTAAACTCTTGGACCCTAAGGTTTCCCTAGAAGCCACTAAGGAGTGGGTGGCCAGGGTTTTCCAATCGGATAAGGCCCCTATCTCGGAACCCCCTAACACTGTTTGTGGAAATGCCTCAAAGGACCCCCCATCGACTATCAATGGTGAGCAAGCGGTGACGCCTTTCTTCGGTCCCAACCAGCCCACAAACCCAACGTCATCCCAAGATACCCAGATCCTTTAACCATGACATTAATCAGTAGTCCTGCCATGTCAAGATCCTATCTCATTAAATCAGGACACAATTCCTCCAATAGTCCCTCCAACTTCACCCCAAGATACCCAGCTTCTACAACCACGGTCTCAACCTTCACTCCCACCATTTCAGGATCCTATTTCTACAAATCAGGACATGATTACTCCTATCATATCTCACATTTCTACCTCGCTCCCCAATGATAGATCAACATCTGGCCTACCCCCACCACCCAACCACAATTTTGATCCTTTCCCCACCATTGGTCATATTACTATCTCTCATCATCAGGATGTACCTCCTTCCCAAAAACACTCCTTTTCTCCTTCAGATGGCTTTTTGGATGATCTTGTGTTGGTTGGATCATAAGATCATCAGGTGGTCCCTACCAATCAACCGGCTAGCAGATCCATCCCAGATCCTTTAATGAAAGTCTCTCCCCTTTCCTCTGCCTTCGACTGTCGTCAGACAGATAACCATAGACAGCTACATCTGCCTCATTTCTGCTTATCCCCAATTATCCAGCCTAGAGGGCCTCCAGATCCACTATTGCAAGGATCAGATAATGATAGTGAATGCAGCTCTCCAGCTGAGGAAAACACATTCAATGAGTCAGGAAGCCATAGTCAGGATTTTCAGCCCTGTGGAGGTTTTGCATAATATCCAGCCGATTGCCACTCTAAGGCATTCCATCTCATATCGGTTGAACAACAGGGTTGCTTGTAACCCCGCTTCTATTATCCACCCCAATGATATAGATGGCGATTGTAGGACCCCTATCGATAGTTCTCAGCGGGAGTCAGAAAATGACTATGAGAAACAAAGAGACAATCCCTTTAAGCAGGTTAAAAAAAAATGCAAATAGAGGAGTCTATAGGTGCTCTAGATTGGAAGACAGTTCTCCGATCCAACTCCAGGAATTCAATTTTGCAAGAAGGCTATAAAATAAATGTGGTAGCAATCATCTCTCCTTCAGCCAACATAACCAGGACCTAGAAACCGCCCCAGCCAGTCCTTATGGGATAATTGGCAGTAGAGAAGATATACAGCCTATTGATCTGGAAGTGGATTTTTCTCCTTACACCTTGCTTTTCAAGTGGAGGGCATATCCCACAACAAGTCGATTGTTAGAGATTGTAGAGACAGCGAAGATGGACCCAATCAGCAGGAACAGGAAACTGTCTAGCCACAACCTCAATCGCCCCAGGGAGATCGTCAAAAAGTTGGGACAACGGATCAATCAGGCATTCCTCAGTCCAAAACACCAGCCAAGAGAGGGAGGCAGAGAGTTGTGAACAGAACAACAACAAAACCAGGGACAGGTTTCACCCAGGAATAAGGGGGTGTAAGGCTTACAAGCCTTAAGAGAAAGTTGAGAAAATCAGGTAATGTTACTGATGGATAGTGCGATTATTTGGAATGCGTGCGGGGTAGCTAACCCAATTACTCTCAGATCAGCGGTCAGAATTGTTCACAATCACAAACCTCTATGTTTTGCTATTCTTGAACCAATGTCCAGAGAAGAAAAAAGAGTGCTGGTGGGGCTCAAGCTGGGATATCATTTCTCTGCGTCAAATGTGGCAAATGGAGGGAAAATATGGTTTTTCTACAATAACAATCTTATCGCTTCGGTGGTGCAGAGCTCAAATCAGGTGATCTCTTTTCAGATCCAAGTCACAAATTCTAATATTTCCTTTCATCTCTCCATTATGTATGCCAAGTGTTCTAAAGTGCAGAGGAGAGCTCTTTGGGGGGATCTCATTTCCCTTGCCAGGAATATATCAGGTCTGTGGGCAGTTGGTGGAGATTTCAACACGGTCATCTCCATTACAGAAAGACAGGGTAGCAGGAATCAGGACACTGGCAGTTACACCGAATTTGCTGATGCTATGGACGTCGCAGGCTTGTTGGATGTAGGTTTCAGCGGTAACAGATTCACTTGGTGTAATAATCAATCTGGTAGCTCTCGGGCTTGGGCACGTTTAGACAGACTTCTTTGCAATGGAGATTGGGTTAATTCCTTTCCTCGGTTCCATGTCAAGCACCTTCCCCTTGTTAACTCCGACCATTGCCCACTTCTTCTAACTTTTCCCCCAAGGTTTCTGCCTTCAGTGAAGCCTCTCCGCTTTCAACGTATGTGGATCCTCCACCATGATTATTCAAATGTCATAAGGAATGCCTAGAAGGGCGACCTATCAGATCAGCCCATGATCAATATTATGCTCAAAATGCGAAAAGCCAAGAATCACTTAAAAGAGTGGAACAAAAATGTGTTTGGTAATATCTTCCAACAGCTTAAAAATGCGGAACAAGCCCTCAACCAGTTGGAAGTTCAAGCCCAGGGTTCACTGCAGGTCAGTCAGGCTGAGCTGACAATGGCTAGAAAGCATCTTGAGGAGTTGGAGCTGGCTGAGGAAATCTTTTGAAAACAGAAGTCTCGGAATAATTGGCTTGCAGAAGGTGACCGTAATACAAAATTCTTTCATATGTCAGCAACAGATAAGGCCAGGAGGGCACATATTGAGGAAATTTAGCTAGAATTGGGAGACACGACAGCCGACCCTAAACTTATTCAAGAGGAAGCAGTGAGGTATTTTTCAAATCTCTTTAAGTCAGAACAAAGCACGCTGAATGATAGCCTTTTCGATACCATCCCGCATATAATTTCTTAGGCGGATAATGACCATCTTATGAGCAGCCCTTCTTTGGAAGAGGTCCGACAAGCAGTGGCGTCCCTTCCAATAGACAGTGCCCCGGGGCCTGATGGTTTCTCTGGGGTGTTTTTTGCAAATAGCTGGGAAATTGTTGGCCCTGACATCCATAAAGCGGTCGTCCATTTCTTCCAAGGTGAAAAAATGCCATGTGCATTTTTGGCATCTCTTATCTATCTAATCCCCAAAAAAATAGCGCCAAAAGTTTTTTACGACTTCCACCCCATCAACCTATGTAATTGCGTGTATAAAATTTTTTCTAAGGTTATTGCAGGTAGATTGGCTTCTCTCCTTCCAAATATTATATCCCCTGAACAAGGTACGTTCGTTCGGGGCCGTTCCATAGCTGAAAGTGTGGCTTTGGGTCAAGAGATGATTCGAGAGATTGACCGGAAGGTAAGAGGTGGGAACATCATCCTTAAATTGGACTTGGCAAAGGCGTATGATCGCCTAGAATTGAATTTCCTCGTGCAGGTGCTAGTTCGATTTGTCTTCTCTTAATCCTAGATTCACATGGTGGAACAATGCTGGAACAACAACTGGTTTTCGATCCTTATCAATGAATCGGGTGTTGGTTTTTTCAAATCATCTAAAGGGCTGCGACAAGGGGATCCTTTATCACCCAGTCTTTTTATCATAGCAGCGGAGGTGTTAAGTAGGGGTTTCTCTAGCCTTATTCCTAGCCAGCAGTGTGTCCCCTTCAAACTAAAGCTCGGTTGTAAACAGATCACCCATCTTTTATACGTTGATGATACAGTTCTTTTCTTGAACGGTGGTAGCTTCTCCATTAAGGCGGTGTCAGATTTTCTCTCTGCTTACTAGGATGCCTCCGGTCAGCATGTAAATTACCAGAAAAGCTGTGTTCACCTCTCCATCAAAATGTCGATTAACAGAATCAGAAACATCCAGTGTTGCATTGGGATTCCCACTTCTTCGGCTCCTTTCACTTATTTGGGGATTCCCCTGGTCAAAAGCAGGCCCACAATTTCCACTTTCCATACTTTATTAGAAAAAATAGAGCATAAGATCAAAGGATGGAAGGCTAGAGTTCTATCTCAGGCTGGCAAGTGCACCCTTATAAATCATGTTCTTTGCAGCATCCCCATCCATGCAATGTCTGCGGCCTTGATTCCTTCTCAGCTTCTTCAGAGGATGGAGTCATGTTTTGCCAATTTCCTATGGGGCCGGCAGGAAGGAAAATCAAAATGCCATTGGATTAACTGGGGCAAAATATCCAGGCCAAGAGAAGAAGGTGGACTGGGTATTAGGAAATTGAGAGAGGTTATGGACGCTCTCCATTTGAAAATGGGTTGGACGGCAACAATAAGGAGCAGAGGCAGTCTTTGGGCAGACTACGTCACCTCCAGGTATGGCCACCTTCAACTGAGTACGCATACTTCCCCCCTTCCTCCCCCCTCCCCCATCTGGAAACACATCCTCTCCATGTCCCATATTTTACATAGGAACTTACAATGGAAGGTGAGGCATGGCTCTATCAACCTCTGGCACAACAATTGGACAGGTATGGGGCAGCTTGCGAATTGCACAATTCAACCAATTCTTGATGACTCCGCATGTCAGTTAGCAACATCGTCTCACATGATGGTATCAACGCCCAGTCGTCGATTTTCGACTTTCTCCCTACAGGGGTGTTGGATCACATCATTCAGGCGGGGATTTGCACTTCAGATTAGCACGATTGTTTGGTTTGGCCGCACAACCATTCCGGCATCTATACAGTTAAATCTGGGTGGGCTGTTTGCAGAACAGCTGGGCAGGGTATTGCTTGGGCCAAACGCATCTGGGATCCTAAGAGTCCATATAAAATCTCAATATTTCTCTGGAGGATCTTCTAAAGAGCCATTCCAACTGATGACAGGGTCCAATCTCGGGGAATTTCTCTGGCATTTAAATGTGTTTGTTGTGATGGTGAACAAGATTTCTCTCCACAATGTGAATCGTTGGAACATCTTTTCATCAAAGGTGCCCTTGCATCCAAAGTTTGGAAGAAATTCAGTGACGATTTTGATCTCCCGACCCCTCTTTCCCCATCAATTGGGAACCGCTTCTTCCTATGGTGGCATTCAAACCTCCTAGGTGGCGGGACAAACCTCCTTCGTCGCATCACCCTGTGCCTGATTGTTTGGGAATTATAGAAAGCTAGGAATTCAGCCAGATTTGATGGAACCTTGCCTAACAGCAGAAAGGTGATAAATTAGGTAAGTTGGCTTATTGGAAAAATCTTTGCTAGTTCTCCTACCTCCCATCCCATGCTCCACCGCCTTAGTATCCAAATTAACCCTCCTCTTCCTAAGTCTTACCATTTTGTTAGATGGGACAGACCTCCAGGAGGCTGGGTTAAACTGAATATTGACGGTGCTGCAGCAAGAAACCTAGGTCCGTCTGGGGGAGGGGGCATCTGCAGGGACTCCAACGACAATCTGATTTTTGCATTTTACTCTAGTTACGGCGTCGGTTCAAATAATCGGGCTGAACTACGGGCTCTCCATGATGGAATGTATCAAACCATTTCCCAAAATTTCCATCAGGTTCTTGTTGAGTCTGACTCTTCATTTGTGGTGGAGGCGCTCAAGGGAAATGCAATTCTCGATTGGAAATGGAGCTACTGGTTACAGAGGATTAAGGCTCTTCAGGCCAAAGGGACTTTTTCCATATCTCTCATCCCCCACGAAATTAATGGTCCGGCGGATGGCCTTACTCGTGCAGGGACTGCTAACCAGGGGAATTTATCAACGGATAGAACGCAAGCCCTCCCTCAAATCATCAGGGGTCTATGTTTTCTCGACAAAGTGGGCATTGGGACATTACGGGAGTCGTATGATTTTTCTCTTTTTTAGTTGTGCCAGTCCATCTAGGTCTGTTAGCATGGCGGCTAGGCCTTTTTTCGTTAGCTTGTGTCCACCGTTCCTATTTGTATAGTTTTTCTATGGATTAATATATACTCAGCTTTTCTTTAAAAAAAAAAGAAGAAGAAGTTGCTATGATGATCCCGACAGACTCCTCCTCCCCCACTCGATCTCAGGTTCCCCCTCAATGATCCATCCACGTTTAATTTCAACCAACCCTGAGGAGGCTTTAGCCAACTGACAATGGTGAGTTGTCGAACCGGGCGGGGCTGAGATTTTTTTATGTTGAGGGCTGCAAGAGTGACTGAGTCCGATAGAGTGTTTCTATCTGGTGCTGATATGGAATAGTCGAGCTCGTTCAGCCAGCGGGTAACCTTGAAGATGATCTGATTAGCCGACATTGCAAAACCTTCAAAGCGAGCCCGGTTTCGGCTGATCCATATTTCAAAGAAAAGGATGGAGGGAACTAAACCAATAAGGTAAGAGAGATGGGATTTCTTACTCGCCTTGGATGTCCAGAGTTGAAGACGCTGAAAAGTTGTCTGATTGGGAGAGTAAGCGACTCCAAAAATTTTGCTAAAGTGGCTCCAAATTTGAGTAGTAATCACCCCTTGGCAAAAAAGGTGGTCTTGATTTTCCATATTACCAGATGCATGAAAAGAGACACCCTGCTATCCCCTGCTTGGATTAAAAAACTGTTGAAAAAGGACTGATGTCGTGAGGATATGATGCTGATTACAGATTGGAAATATTGGGCAGGCATTTGGATCTAAGCTATACTGTTGGGCGCTGAGATCTCTCGCACTGTGATTACCTCGATGACTTGAAGAGGATATTGAGGCCAAAAAAGGGGTAGAGGACAATGTTGCTGCTGCGTTGTGGACGTTATCAGGAGCTAGCTTGCAACATTCACATCGAGAAGCAATAACAATGCCATGGGTCTGCACTACTAAATCCGCTAGTACAGTTTGGTGGATGACTTTCCAAGTGAATATGCTAATCTTTTGGGGAAGAGATTTGTTCTAAGTCCGTTTAGCCTAACGATGAGAAGGCTGGATATGCCTAATCCCTTTCTAGGCCGATTTAACGGAGAATTTATCGGACGCTGATAGGTCCCAAATTAGACAATCAGGCCTGTCAGTAATAGCTATTGGGAGCGTTGAAATAACCTACATAGCAGTTGGGGAGATAACATGTTCGATATTCGAAAAATTTCAGGTAGAAGGTTGACTAAAAAATTCTCAAACTGAGGCTTCTTTAAGGTGACATGGGATGGACGTGGTGATCGCCACTACAAGAAGGCCCCTGCTCGTCCAGTTTTGGGTCCAAATGTTAATCTTTCCTTTTCTAATTAGCCATCTCGAATGGTGGATGGAGAATTGTAATGTTCTGAACATCTCTTTGCACGATGATGAGCAGGAAGATCCATTTGAACCTTGAGTGGCAACTATCTTCTGAAGGTATTTTGCAGAGAGTTACCCTGGAGCAAGCCCCAACCCATCTTAATCCTGAATGCCTTCGTGGTATCCTCAAATGTTCTTATGCCAAGCCCACCTTCATGGAGTGGGGTGCACACGGTCAACCATTTAACCCAATGTAACTTGTTGCCTTGTTCAGATGAGCCCCAGAAAAAATTTGCAATCGCTTATTCAATTGTTTTGAAGATGGACTTTGAGATGGAAATGGCCGAAAGCATGTGAATGGGGATACTATTCAAAACATTTTTAATCAACACCAATTTAGCAGCCTAGTTGAGGAGCCTAGCCTTCTAACCATCGATTTTGTTGAGAATCTTCTAGGTAAGCTGGTGTAGGAAGGGAGCTGGACATCTTCCTTTGGTGAGGGGAACACCAAGATATATGGAGGGGAGATTCGATTTCCTGTATCCAGTCAGATTTTGTAGCTTGAGGATCTTGCTTCTGGTTGCTTTCTTTGGGGTTATGAAGGACGTCTTGGATGTATTCACTCTTTGGCCGGATGCATTTTCATATTGAGTTACGAACTTGAGAAGAATTCGGACATTAGATAACCTGCCATTAAGAAATAAAATAGCATCATCAGTGATAAAAAGGTGGGTGATCGTGGGGCAATTCTAGGACAGCTTGTATGGTTGACAACATCCATAAGAGAATAGCTTGGATAGGCCCCTACTGAAGACCTTAGCCGTAAGGATGAAAATGGAAGGAGAGAGCAGGTCTCCCTGTCTCAAGCCCCTGGTAGATCTGAAGAAGCCAAAGCTTTTACCATTGATGATTATAGAGAACCAAATATTTTCCTAGTACCGCTGAATGGCTGAAATCCACAAGGGATCAAATTTAATTTTTTTTTTTAGAAGATGAAGCCCCGTTCCAAACGGTCGTATGCCTTTTCCATATCAACTTTGATAATCAAGTTGCCACCAAATACCTTTCAATCAATTTCATAGACCATGTCTCTGGCTATGGAGATATTCTCAATGATGGATCTTCCTCTGACGAAGGCACCTTGCTCTTCTGAAATAATGTCTTAAAGGATGTGGGATAGCCTTGTAGCCATGATTTTGGAAAAAATCTTCGTGGTACAGTTACATATGCTGATGGGTCGGAAGTCCTTGATGTATTCTGGATTATTTTTCTTGGGGATGAGGCAAAGTTGAGTACATTGGAATGCTCTGGGGATTGGCCCGCCTTGATAAAAGTCCTTTGCCACTTCGAAGAGGTCATTCCCAATAATATCCCAGCATGAAGAGTAAAAGGCACCTCCAAAACCATCAGGACCAGGGGCACTATCAATCGGAATGGATAGCACAGCTTCCTTGACCTCCTCAATCATAAGGGGCTTCTTGAGCTTTGCATTCATCTGACTTGTGACAATGTGGGGATACAATTGACTATATCCCCAATGTGGTCTGTAGCATTGGAGGAAAGGAGCTCCTTAAAGAAAGAGATGACTTCCTCCCCAATATCCTCTGCTGTTTCTATTGTTTCCCCTGAAGTTTTTTTTTTTTTCATCTTCTTGATTTTCAAACATCGGCGTTTATCTAGCACTGAGTCGTGGAAGAATCGCGTATTCCTGTCGTCTTCGGAAAGCCATTTGTTTCTGGCCTTTTGTTTCTAGAAGATTTCTTCCTGGAGGTAGGCCCTTTTCGGCTTGGCTTGGACCTGATTGAGCTTGATGGTGTCCTCTTCCGATTATGAGTTGAGCAGAGTGATTTCTACCTTTAGAACTTCATTTTCTGCATCTTGGATGTTTTTGTTTACATCTCCAAATACATCTTTATTCTAGGTTTTTAGCACAGCTTTCAGCTTTTTCATCTTGAAGAAGAACCTGAACATTGGGGTAGCGGAGATTTCCTCAACCCAGGAGAGCTTGAAAGTGGAGAAGAAACTGTCATGGGTAGTCCACATATGCTGAAATCTGAAAGGGTGAGGAGAGGGCTTAGGTTGACGTTGAAAGGATAGAAGGATTGGAGAATGATCAGAGTAAGTTCTTGGAAGATGTTCCACCTTACAGCTTGGAAAAAGTCGCATCCATTTGGGATTGATTAAAATTTTATCCAGTCTCACTCATCTCCTACTTCTCCTAACTCTGTTGTTACACCATGTGTAGGGGAAGCCTGAAAATCCTGCATCTATCAGCCCAACATCACTGATTGCCTCCTAAAAATCAGTCATAGCTGTAGTCAACTTCTGCATACCACCGAAACTCTCATCAGGGCTGACTATAGTATTAAAGTTGCCACAGACAATCCATGGCCCCGTCATGGATTGTGAAGCAGTTCGGAACTCATCCCATAAGTCCTTACGATCGACTATCTTTGAGGTAACTAGCATATATAGCCGTTATGAAGAAGGGGTGGGTGAATCCCTCCACCGAAACCCTGATAGAGATGCATTGCCTTGTTGCCCGCATGGATTGTATATGGAAATTATCTTTAGATAGAATCCACATTTTATTATCCACCACTTCAACAGATAAGTGATTGTCAAAACCTAGCTTAGCAGCCATAGCTAATCGTTTTGATTCTCTGAGAATAGGTTCCTGAAAGAGCAAGATTCCGATGTTGAGTTTCCTTAGTAGACGTCTCAGGAATCGGATTGTTTGCGCATTACCTACCCCCCGAACATTCCAGGAGAGAAGACTAGTCATCTGATACCCAATCTTTTTGTCCGACCTGTCTCTGTACACTCTTAAAATGCTGATTTATCCGTTTGCTGAAGATCTTTTTCTGCTGGAGTTTCCTTAAATTTTTCCTCATTGCACTAAGAGTTTCTTCTTCCTGAGAGTTGTCTGAAGATTCAGACATACTAGTGTCAAAGTGATTGGATTCACCCATAGGTTGATTCTCCTGGTGTGACTTTCTGGCCATGTTCGTTTGTTGAAGAGGATGAAGGTCTGGAGGTTGAGTAGTGACCATCGTCCCACCTGAGACTGTTGACCTATCCGGACGTTGGGTAAATTCTTCTTTTTCTAAGTTTTCATTAGTGGTTTCCTGGTGATTTCATTCTCTGGCTGCAATTTTTCTCCCTTCAGTAGGAGAAATGATGGCAAAGATACTTACAGGTGTTGTTGCTAATTTTTCGTTTAATCTGACTTGAGAAGGTGGAGAATCTCTGAACATCTACTTGACTCCTAATAGCCACCCTTCCCAGGATGCATGCATGTCTGTTTGTGGTCGTGACCAGATAAGAGGGGTAAGGGAGGGACATTGCACTCCATATGACTTAGGTTGAGTGGTCGTGATCTCCTGACTTGGGCTCTGTTGCAATTGTTGATTGAATTCCCTTTCATCCCAGAGGAAGTGATCTGCAGCTTGAGCAGATGTGATAGACGTAGAGCCTTGGTTCTGGTCTCTGGGTTTCCTGTTTTCACCTGATTGATATTGAGAAGGGATCTGCCTTGCAAATGTGAGTTGCTGCTCCCCTTTTGTGAGTCGTTGAGAATCAACTCGAGATGGAGGATTGGAAACTGGCAACATGTCGTATGTTTGTGGGTCCAGGAACAAAATGTTGTGGGGGCCGTGCTGGCCAGTTGGTTCTGTGGCAGATGGATGTCCCCCAAAGTTTATGTCCATATCTTGAATTCCTGTCTCTGACCTCCTGCCCAGCTGTATTGGGTCTGTCTCTGGAAATGTCTTCCCTCTAGTTGTTCTGAATAGGAGATGGCTGTGATCCATTCTACATTTGAGCTTCTCCCAGTTGAAGAATCTGAAAAGATTCTAGCTCTGTTCTCATGGGTTGATGATAGGCCTGACTTTTCTCCTAAGGGGGCTGGGCACTCCACATTTACAATGGAGGTTAGCTGGGTTCCATCGAGAGGTGTTACTATCTCGGTTATGGGGTTAGGCAGCCCAGTCCGTGGTAGCTTCTCAGGTCTTTCAGCGGATGTCCCGCCTGTCAGGAGCATAGGGTCAGGTGGCTCGGTTTATGGCAGCAACTCAGGTCTTTCAGTTGAGGACCCACAAACTTCTTGCTATTGGTGAGGCTCACTTAGGACCAGAATATTGTCTTTTCGACAAACAGCTGTAGGACATTCCACAACAGCACTTTTCCTGACCTCTGTATTAGCATTTTGACAAACAGGTTGAATGTACCTCTGCTACCCCCATTATTACCTTACCACCAGCATCTGCCTCATTTCCTGATGGAGTGTGGAATCTCCTAATAACTCATGCCTTCGTACTCTCATTTGTTAATTGTTTGATGGATGGGGAATAGCCGTATTTGAACAAAGGTTCCAGTTTTGTGATAATGGGGTAAGTCTTCTCCTTTACCTTTAATGATAAGACCATATTAAAGTTTACACCCAGTCTAGGAATAATCTTAATGCAAGAAAATGCCTGGAAATAGACAAATCTGAAGTTGGAGTCTATCTGAGTAATTTTACCGAAGTAGTTGGCCAGATCTAGAAGAATGGATTCGAACCAGGCGTGGCCAGGGATACCACACAGTTTGATTCAGATTCCTTCCTTACCCAATACTTCTTCAAGTGTCCACATTTCAACCGATTGGAGGCCCATTACTGTGTGTAGTTCCCCATCATGCCTGAAAGCGTCCAGATCCGTTCTAGATCTGAATGATAGCGGGAATTTCAGGGCTGATATCCTTACAATTTCCACCACCGCCGGATTGATAGTTTACGATCTGATAGCATCAGAGAGTTGAACGATAAAAACATTTGGGTCTGCTGCGGTCCCCACCATAGCCAGCGATAGTTAGGTCAATCTATTCTCCATTACCCTTGGATCTGCAGCAGTTGTGTCTGGGGAAATGTCTGCCTACGTAGGGGAAGGGCGTTGGGTTGATCTAGACACCACATCCGCATATGTTCGGAGCAGAGGGATGTCCAGAGTGGTCTGATTTCAGAATGGAATAGGGGAGTGTTTTGTGCTTGATGTCGTCGTTGTCCTTTTGCCCATTCGATGTGAACAATCTGACCATCGATCCTTCATTCGTTTAAACATTGGATGGAATTAAGAGCGTCTTGTTCATAGCAAAACCTAATAAAAGCGAAGCCACAAGATCGATTTAGGTTTTGATTCCATGGAAGATATACATCTTTTAGCTTTCCATACCGACCAAAAATCCAGTGCAGATCATCAACAGAGGTGTCGAAGGTGAGATTAGCAGCGAAGATCGAGAAGTATGATCGCAAGATTCATGGTTTCCTAGGTGGGACCTTCTCCCACAGAGCTTTCCGTTCAAAATCCTGTTCCCGCTCGCGTTCTCCCATCAAAACTTTCTCAAATCTTGTGGCCTAATGCCCCAATGCTAGAAACAGTATTTCCGGTATCCAAGACAACCATCCACGATGTGTCTATGGAGGCTATGACCTTGATGTCGCTAGGGCATACAATAATCACAATCACACAAATGCAAGTGCATGAATCACTCTACCAGACATGCAACAATCTTACGTGTACCGCGCTCATGAAGGGCAACTCCGCCTATCAGGGAGCTCATAAAAAATCTACCCAAAGACATACTATGATCAGTTACTCTTCATATCAAGCATACATATGATGTGGATGAGCATGAATCATGGATCTATACTAAACATGTTATATGGTGATGGACTCTGTTCATAACGAAGATGGGCCTAGATGGCCTACACACTACAAGTATGAGCTTATCAATGGGCCCTAGGGAGAGTGATAATCCAGACATTTAACCAATATCATCCTTAAAATGTAGGCATCAAACCATCATTGCTCTTAAGGCACGACATGCTATGAATATCATTACATAAACCATGGTGGAATCACACATTACAATGAGCCTTATGTACATCCCGTTGGGCCTTGTCCCAAGGGCTCCAAATATATCAAATGGGCTGCATCATATGGGCCTTATATATATATATATATATATATCCAGGTGGGCCTCAACATCAGGCCTCATATATCACATTGGGCCTAATCAAATGGGCCGAAACAATGGGCTGAATCAACTAGGCCAAGTCTAATGGGCCAAGTTAAATGGGCCGAGTTCAAATAGGTCGAACCCAACTCATCTATTTTTAGAAATAAATAAATAAATATATATATATATATATATTTATATATATATAAAATAAATTATATCAAAAGATTAACTGGACCATATAATAACTATCAATGGAGTTAATGATTTTCCATGGTTAAATTCTAGTGGGCCTTATCATAGGGTTTATTTCCCATCCAGCTTATTCATAAGGTCACAAAGACCTGAATCTAGAGGAAAAACAAATATTATTTTGGTCCAAACCCTATAGCTCAAGGGTTCAAATGGTGGACGTTCAAACCCACTATTTTTTGCAATGTGATCCACCTGAACTTAGATCTGTCTCATTTTTTTCCAACACAAGCCTAAGACTGGCTTGCAAAAAGGAGTGGATGGTTTGGATGCAACACATGCATCATGGTGGGTCCCACCATCCAGTGATTTGGACGGTGTGGATAGAACACATACATCATTGGTGGGTCCCACCGTCCAAAGGTATGGTCGGTGTGGATACACATACATACATCAGTGGGTCCCACATGGCGCCCACAATAACATTTATCTCCCATCCAATCTATTTAATAAGGCCACACAGACCCGGATGCAGAGGAAAAATATAAATTTCATAATGATTCAAAACTTCTTTGGCCTAAAAGGGTTTCAATGGCAGACGTTCAATTCACCATTATTTCCTATGATGTGGGCCACCTGAGTTCCTACACGACGAATTTTTAGGAGGGCAACCCACTGCCCTAAGGAGCCCATCAAATGCACGGTGTTGATGTTTAACACACATCACGGTGGAGGCCACGGCTGTGGGTCCCAGCTCACCTCTAAATGCAGCAGGACGCTACTGCTGCGTCCTCTGGACGCCAGTAGTAGCAGCGTTGCTATTTTTTTATGGGGTTTTTCATAAGTGGGGCCCGCATCTGGAACATCTAACCCATTGGTTGGGTTCTTTAGCTTATGGAGGACTAAACGAGCTCAATATACAGTATGTTTTGGGGGCTAGAAACATCAAAGTAATTTGAACAATAGAAATCCTTGTTTCTATGCTACGGCCTGCCAGAAAAATCGGATTAGCTTCGTTTTTCGGCTCAACACCTAAAATGGGCTGAGAAATAGGATGGATGGCGTGGATAATATTCATACCTCATGGTGGGGCGTGCATGAGTAGTTCACACTTCACTGTTAGCCACACACCCACGTCTGTTCACACCTCACTATTAGCCATGTCCAGCGTCCCTGGATGCTGGACGGTATGGAAACAACATAGGCATCATGGTGGGTCCTACATAGACGTGGCCCACCAGATGACATAATATATAAATAATATATTTATTATATTATATTTAAAAGAAAGGAAAAGGGGGTGGATGGGTGGTACACTCCACCGTTAGTTCTCACTTCACTGTTAGTTACACCCCATTGTCAGTTTACACTGCACTATTAGCCACCTCCACTAACGGACGGTGTGGCATATACCTCATCAAGGTGGGTCCCACATGGACGTGGTCCACCTATTTTGATCTATCTGATATTTGTGTTTTCCTCCCGTCCAAGCCCCATAACAAGATGGATGGTGTAGATCTAACACATCCGTCAGGTGAGTCCCATGAAGGTGAATGTCATGGATAAAATATACACTTCGTTGTGGGCCATAAACACAACCACACTATCATCCATACAAGAGAGATAGGGAGAGAGAGAGAGAGAGAGAAAGAGATCGGTGAGAAGGGGAGGGACCCCACCACTATGGGCCCTTCCTAAATACAAAGCATACATTAAGATGAGTCCCACCATATGTGGGCCCTCAATTAACAACATTGACGATTAGATCACCCACCTATTGACCTTCTTCTTGGTCCCTTAGCCTAGCTCCTAACCTTTAATTTTGATGGAGGTAGATGATGAATGAATTGTTGAGATAAAATGTGAGAGGGTGGGCCACACTTGTTGTTTTGGGAGAACTTGGGGAGGCTTGGACGTGGGATGTTTTTGTCACTTGGGAGTGAAGAGAGGGATTGAGAGAGAGAAGTGATGGGTGAAAAGGGATGGGATGATGGGTGGAGTGATGGGGTTGTAAGAAAGGGATGGGTGGAGAGAGAGAGAGAGTTGACTAAGGAAATGAGAAGGGATGGGTTGCTTGTACTTGAGGTATGGATTGTACTTAATTGATTGATGGGACATGTAAAGATTTCTTTGAAATTCGTAATGTGCGGTGTTTCTTCGGAATGAATGCAGGCCCACATCTCCTGGCCTGAGTATCGGTTTGGTGCGAGAGTTGCGGCCTTAGAACTGCAATGACAATGCGGCCGTCAGGGTATAAGTTTCGGGTCGAGCTGACTTTGGTATGAAGGACTCGACTTAGTATTATACGCAAATGTCGGACATGGGTCGAGGATTGCCAGAATTTGACCAGAAGGACCATGGAAGCATACAGAATTGTACAGACTAGGATACGGGTCTTACAACTCTCCCCTCCAAATAAAAATTTCATCCTCAAAATTCACACTATCATTGCAAGTAATTAAGACTAAAAAAGAAGAGGAAACATAGCATCATCAAATAAAATCAGAGATAACAACATGATTCAACTTATAATCAATCGCCAAAGAGATGGGGATAGAGCTCTCGAATTTCAGCCTTGCGCTCCCAAGATGCCTCATCAATAGAATGGTGACCTCACTGAACTTTCACTAAGGGAATGACCTTGGTCCAGAAGACCTACTCCTTTCGATCAAGGATACAAACTGTCTGCTCAATGTAAGAAGTGTCCTCACGAACTCCAACAGCTGCCAATCAATAACAAGAACGATATCTGACCCACACTTCCTCATCATAGAGACATGAAAAATATTGCGGACACTAGATAACTGAGATAACAAGGCAAGCCAATAGGTCACGGCGCCAATGCACCTAGTGATCTCAAAAGGTCTTATGAATCTCGGGGTAAGCTTGCACTTCGCTTCTAATCGAATTACGTCCTCCATTGGTAAGACCTCGAGATACACTCTATTCCCTACTGCGAACTCCAAGGGACGACGCCAGCGATTATCAAAACTCTTCTGCCAGCTCTGAGTTGTTCGCATCCTCTACTTGATGATATCGATAGCCTCTAACATCCACTGCACAAGCTCGGGACCTAAGAGACGCTGCTCTCCTACCTTGGTCCAACAACTTGGAGATTTGCACGGTCTGTCATATAATGCCTCAAAAAGAGTTATGCCAATGGTCACATAGTTGTTGTTGTATACGTACTCAGCTAATCGTAAATGCTCATCCCAGCTACCCCCAAAGTCAATCGCATAGGCCCAAATAATATCCTCAAGGATATGGTTGATCCTCTCGGTTTGGCCATCGGTCTGCGGATGATACGCGGTACTGAGCTACAAATCAATGCCCATCGCTCTCTGAAAGCTCCTTCAAAACTGAGACTTGAACTTCGGGTCTCGGTCTGAAACAATCGAGATAGGAACATCATGCAGTCTCACGATCTCATCAACAAATAACCTGGAAAGCCAGTCCGAATGCTAGGTCTCACAGATCGCAAGAAAATATGCCAACTTTGTCAGACAGTCCACGACAACCTAGATGACATCATGACCGCGCTGAGTCCTCGACAAGCCCAAAATAAAGTCTGTCGATACGTGTTCCCACTTTCACGTCGGGACGCTCAACGGTTGGAATGGACCAGGGGATCTATGATGATAGGTCTTGACACGCTGGTATGTGTCACACTCGGTTATCAAGCTGCCGATCTGGCGCTTCATCCCCTCCTAAAAATATTATCTCCTCATATTACGATACATCTTCGTCGAGCCGAGGTGGATAGAAAATCACGATCGATGTGCCTCAATCATAAGATCTCTGCATAACTCAAGAATTTCTAGAATACACAATCGGCCTCTGAAATGAAGTCCACCATCAAAACCAATCTGCCAATCTATCTGACTCTGAGATACTGCCTCTATTCGATAATCCTGTAATGACTCATCTGTCTGCTGAGCCTCAATCACCCTTGCAACAAGAGAGGGTTGAATCGACAGGCTCGATAACTAAACAATAGAAGACTACAGACCAAAATTGAAGTCATACTCTACTATATCCCCGAGCATCCTTTAATCCTGAATAATCATGTATACCACCAGGCCTTATGACTGACGGCTGAGGGCATATGCCACCACATTCACCTTACTTAGGTGGTACTGGGGGTCAAAATCATAGTCCTTCAGAAGCTCCATCCAGCATCTCTGTCTCATGTTTAGCTCAGACTGAGAGAATAAATACTTCAAGCTCTTGTGGTCGGAGAAGAACTCGAACCTGACTCCATAGATATAGTGTCTCTATACCTTTAGTGCGAAGATGACTACTCCCAACTCCAAATCGTGCGTGGAGTAGTTTAGCTCATGTACCTTGAGCTGGAGAGACACATAAGCCATTGGTCTCCTGTGCTGCCTTAGGATAACACCCAAGCCCATATGCGAAGCATCAATAAATACAATAAATCCATCACTCCTAGAGGAAAGATTGAGGACATGAGTAGATGTGAGGTGGTCCTTCAGCTCCATAAATGCTCGCTCACAGGCGTCACTCCAAATAAACTTTGCACCCTTCCGATTTAACCTAGTTAACGGGGTAGTAATGCGAGATAAGCCCTCAATGAAACGTCGATAGTAGCCCGCTACACCAAGAAAACTACGGATCTTAGACGCAGTCGTGGGCTGGTCCCACTGACACACTGCCTCAACCTTTAAAGGGTCCACTACGACACCCTCCCTCGTCACCATGTGATCGAGGAACTTCATCTCCTCCTGTCAAAACTCGCACTTCTCCAGCTTCGCTACAGTTAGTGGGCAAGAAGGGTCTGCAAAGAGATCTCTAGATGCTGCATATGGTCCTCATGGGTCCTAAATATATCAAAATGTCGTTAATGAAGACCATAATAAAATGATCAAGATATAGACGGAAGACTTCATTCATCAACTGCATGAAGATTGCGAGTGCATTGGTTAGTCCGAAGGACATGCCCTGAAACTCAAAATGACCATAACACGTCCTGAAAGCCGTATTCGAGATGTCTTCCTCTCGGACCCGAATTTGATGATAACCAGAATGCAGGTTAATCTTCGAAAAGAATTATGCACCCAGCAGCTGATCAAACAAATCATCTATCCTCAAGAGAAGGTGCTTGTTCTTAATTATGACCTGGTTTAGCTCGCGGTCATCCATGTATAGCCTCAATGAGCCATCTTTCTTCCTGAAGAAGAGTATCGACGCTCCCTAAGGCGAACTGCTTGGACAAATGAATCTCAAATCACACAACTCGTCCAACTGTCGTTGCAGCTCACACAATTCCATCGATGTTATACGATACGAGGCCTTTGAGATAGGTATAGTACCAGGCGCAAGATCAATCTGAAACTCAATATGACGACATGATGGCAACCTCGGAATCTTCTAGAACACGTCGGAAAAATCGTAAACAATCGGTAACTGGTCAATACATACTGCAACAGGCTCCTCAATGGTGCAGGATATCAAATAAGGCAACGACTTTCCTCTAGGCTCAGCAACGAATTGAAACTAAGGCAAGCCTAGTATGCAGAATATGACTGTCCTCACGGAACAGTCCAAGATGGCGTAATACCCGATAAGCCAATCCATGCCCAAGTTAATGTCAAAATTTAACATCAGAAGTACTTATAAGTTGGCGGGCAAGAAAATCTCTCCCAATAACATGGGACAAGATAAACAGAAGAGGCCCAATACTATGGTCTTCCCTAAGGGCGTTGATATAGTCAATTTTTCACTAGTAGACTCTGTCGGTAATCCATTCGATAGACAAAAATCCTTAGATATGAATGAATGCGAAGCACAGGAATCAAATAGTACTCGAGTGATGCATGCAGAGACTGAAAGTATACTCTCAACAACTTCTCCAGATGACCGCGGTTCTTACTGAGCCTCATAGAATCTATCCTGAGCTGGATAGGGAGGTGTCTATCCCTTCAGAGGATGTTGTTGTTGATGATGTCGTTGAGGCACTCGTAATTGCTGCCTCTGTTGCTGCGGTCTCGAAAGTTAGTGCTGATGCTGCTGCTGTTGCTGCTGCTGAGGGGGTTCGCTGGTGGGATTTGCTGTCGCTACTGCTACGGTGTTCTCTTCTACTGCTGTGGAGGCTGCTGTGGTGCTCTCGATTGCTGCTGCTGAGGTTGAGGACATTCCCACCTATGGTGTCCTATTCCACCACATCCATAGTAGGTATGAGAAAGCTACCTCTGAGGTGGTGCAGCTGGAGGTGCCAATGGTGCTGTTGGTGCTCTAGTGGATGGGTGACTCCTGTATCTTTATGGTCGTCAATGATACTGAGAACTACTAGAAGGGGCCTACCTCTTCCGACCTCTCTTCTGATCTCGTAAATCTAAGACCTTCGAACTGTCGTCTGAAAAGTCGGGAGCTCATGTCCAATAACACGGCCTTGAAGACCGTAACGTAAGCCGTTCTTAAAATGGCTGGCCTTTCGCCCCTCGTCATCGACCAAATACGGCGCAATCCTCAATAGCGCCACAAAATGAGGCACGTACTATGCCATTGACATGTCTCCCTGCACTAAGGTCTCGAACTCCAGTACTCTCTGATGACGAATGTGGTCAGGGAAGTACTACTACTCAAATTGATCAATTGAATGCTCCCATGTTTAGACATAATCAGGTCCTACAACATGGGTAACGGAGGTCCACCAGTGCTCGACCTCACCCTAGAGAAGAAATACTGCCAACTGGACTTACTGCTGGGTCATACATGCTATCGTATCCAAAATCTTCTCTACATCGGAACGCCACCTATCAGCTGCAGTCAGATCTGTCTCGTCCTAGAAATGTAGAGGATCAAGCTGTCTGAACTCTCGAAGAAGGGCGTTCACACGCTCCTGCTCTGCATGGGCTGGCGAAATAATTGGGTTCTTGCCGTGTCCTTGAAGCGCAACTGTCATAATCTGTAACATCTGCTATAACTGAGAGGCACTCATAAGTACGGTCGGATCTACACCGGTCTCATGTGGAGGAATGACATCCTTAGGCTAGAGAACAGGGATCTCAGGGGGTGGAACGGGAGTCACAAGTGGTAAAGATGGAGCTTCAAGTGGTGGAGCGGGGTTTGCTCGGGTCACTCTCCTGGGCAGCATGTCGTATAGGAAGAATAAGGATGCCAATCATCCTTAAGAATCACACGTTAGGGAACTCATTTAGAAGGTTACATACTCGGATCCTAATCGTCTTAAGCTCATGGCAAACATGTGATATTATTTTTAGTTATTCCTAAGTTATACTCTAATACCAACTTCTATCACGCACCAAACTCAGAAATCGGGCTCATAAAATTTTTGATCGTCGAATCTGGCGCTGACAGCCTCCATAGTACTCCATTCTCGACTCTCGGCACCTATACACCAAGTTTCGATCCTGGGATCTTATAAGGAGGATTTCAAACATGATTTAATTCGTAATGAATATAACCATAAGCATAACCCACGAACAATAACCACAAGAACACCATTACAAAATTCACTATGATACAAAACTTTGAGTATAATGCAAATGAAAGGGACATACAAGATAATGAAAATAACAAAAACTCTAGAAGCTTGACTACACACTACAATTGCGGTGAGGCTATGGTTGCGTCTTGATGTCACCTACACACATCAATCATGCATAAGTTTATAGAAAGCTTATAGGATGGTGTAAGTGTGTGTGTAGTATGAACGTGCTCAGAATGCAATGCTAGAATAATGCAGAATAATGCTGATGGGTACATGAATGCAATCAGCCGTACTAAGACTATGTGATATAAGATATAAATGCTATCGAGTATATTAAGACCATGCGATGCGAGATGCAACTTAAGTATGCCAATCCTCATCCAAATCCTTATACAGCTCATCAAATATCAGTACAATTCTCATTCTAAATAATCACCGGGGTCTAGTGCACTCTACGCCAGCTTGCCGCCCTTATCTGAATGCACAACTAGGAGAGTGGAAGAGGCCTTACTATCCTCCTGCCAATATCGGGCCAGTTTATCGATAGCGGACCCATTCATCAAGCTAGTCAAACTCAACCTAGAAATTGTCCCCTCACTTAGGCGGATAAGGTCATACCCCTTTTCAACTAACTACAACACAGTGGGAGATGTGGCCTACTGGTATACGGCCCTCGTGCGCTCATATATTCACTCTGTCTCAACGTTGGAGTCATTCTCTAATACCATTGGGATTAGAGATTTTCACCTAGGGACATCTATGGTGTCCTGATGCTAGAAACAGTAATTTCGGTATCCAATCCAGCATCCATGATGTGTCTATGAAGGTAATGACCCTAATGTCACTAGAGTATACAATAATCACAATCACATAAATGCAAGTGCTTGAATCACTCTACTAGACATGCAACAATCCTACGCGTACCGCGTGCTAATGAAAGGTAACTCCACCTATAAGGGAGCCCATAAACAATCTGCCCGAAGACATATACTATGATCAGTCACTCCTCATAGCAAGCATACATATGATGCGTATAAGCATGAATTATGGATCTATACTAAACATGTTATACGGTGATGGACTCTATTCATAATGAAGATGGGCCTAGACAGCCTACACACTACAAGTATGTGCCTATCAATTGGCCTTAGGGAGAGTGACAACGTAGACATTTAACCAACATCATCCTTAAAATGTGGGCATTAAACCATCATTGCTCCCAAGGCACAACCTGCCATGGACATCATTACATAAACCATGGTGGAATCACACATTGCAATAGGCTTATGTACATCCCGTTGGGCCTTGACCCAAGGGCTCCAAATACATCAAATGGGCCTCATATATATATATATATATAGGTGGGCCTTAACATCGGGCCCCATATATCACATCGGGCCTTATCAAATGGGCCGAAACAATGGGCCTAATCAACTAAGCTAAGTCGAGTGGGCCGAGTTGAATGGGCCAAGTTCAAATAGGCCAAACCCAACTCATCTATTTTTAGAAATCAATATATATATATATATATATATATATATATATATATATATATATATATATATATATATATATATATATATATATAATGAATCATATCAAAAGATCAACTGGACCATTTAATAACTATTAGTGGAGATAATGATTTTCCATGGTTAAATTCCAGTGGGCCCCATCATAGGGTTTATTTCCCGTCCAGCCTATTCATAAGGTCACAAAGGCCTAGATCTAGAGGAAAAAAAAATATCATTTTGGTCCAAACCCTGTAGCCCAAGGGTTCAAATGGCGGATGTTTAAACCCAATGTTTTCTGTAATGTGATCCACCTGATCCTAGATCTATCTCATTTTTCTTCCAACACAAACCTAAAACGGGCTTGCAAAAAGGAGTGGACATTTTGAATGCAACACATGCATCATGGTGGGTCCCACCATCCAGTGATGTGGACGGTGTGGATAGAACACATACATCATTGGTGGGTCCCGCCGTCCAAAGGTGTGGTCGGTGTGGATATACATATATACATCGGTGGTTCCCACGTGGGGCCCACCATAACATTTATCTCCCATCCAATCTGTTTAATAAGGTCACACAGACCCGGATGTAGAGGAAAAAAAATTTCATAATGATTCAAAACTTCTCTAACCCAAAAGGGTTTTAATGGCAAATGTTTAATTCACCACTGTTTCTTGTGACGTGGGCCACCTGAGTTCCTGCATGGCCGATTTTTGGGAGGGGGGCCCACTACCCTAAGGGGCCCATCAAATGCACGACGTTGATGTTTAACACACATCACGGTGGGGGCCATGGCTGTGGGTCCTAACCCACCTCTAAATGCAGCAGGACGCTGCTGCAACGTCCTTTGGATGCCTGCAACAGCAGCGTTGCTGCTTTTTTAAAAATTTTTATGGGGTTTTTCATAGGTGGGGCCCACATCCGGAAGATCTAACCCATTAGTTGGCTTATATGCTCATGACGGACCAAACGAACCCAATATGCAGTATGTTTTGGCAGGTAGAAACATCAATGTGATTTGAATGGTAGAAATCCCTGTTTCTATGCTATGGCCAGCCAGAAAAATCAAATTAGCTTCGTTTTTCAGCTCAACGCCTATACTAGGCTGAGGAATAGGATGGACGGCGTGGATTATATTTATACCACATGGTGGGGCTTGCATGAGCAGTCCACACTTCACTGTTAGCCACCCACCCACATCAGTTCACACCTCACTGTTAGCCATGTCCAGCATCCTTGGACATTGGACGGTGTGAAAACAACATAGGCATCATGGTGGGTCCCGCATAGATGTGGCCCACCTGATGACAAAATATATAAATAATATATTTATTATATTATATTTAAAAGAAAGGAAACGGGGGTGGCTAGGTGGTACACTCCACCGTCAGTTCTCACTTCACTGTTAGCAACACCCCACTGTCAGTTTACACAACATTATTAGTCACCTCCACTTACGGAAGATGTGGCATATACCTCATCAAGGTGGGTCCCACATGGATGTGGTACACCTGTTTGGATCGATCTGATATTTGTGTTTTCCTATCGTCCAGGCCCGGTAACGGGCTGAATGGTGTAGATTCAACACATCCGTTAGGTGGGTCCCATGAAGGTGAATGACATGGATAAAATATACACTTCATTGTGGGCCACACAACCATAGTATCATTCATACAAGAGAGATAGAGAGAGAGAGAGAGAGAGAGAGAGAGAGAGAGAGAGAGAGAGAGATGAGAAGGGGAGGGACCCCGCCACTTTAGGCCCTCCCTAAATACAAAGCATACATCAAGATGGGTCCCACCATATGTGGTCCCTCAATTAACAAAATTGATGGTTAGATCACCCACCTATCGACCTTCTTCTTGGTCCCTTAGCCTCCTTAGCTCCTCGCCTTCAATTTTGATGGAGGTAGATGATGAATGAATGGTTGAGATGGAAGGTGAGAGGGTGGGCCACACTTGTTGTTTTGGAAGAGCTTGAGGAGGCTTGGACATGGGATGTTTTTGTTGATTGAGAGTGAAGAGGGGGAATGAGAGAGAGAGAGAAGTGATGGGTGAAAAGGGATGGGATGATGGGTGGAGTGATAGGGTTGTAAGAAAGGGATGGGTGGAGAGAGAGAGAGAGTTAACTTTGGGTATGGGAAGGGATGGGCTGCTTGTACTTGAGTTATGGAGTGTACTTTACTTGATTAATTGATTGATTAATGGGATATGTTGTAGAGATTCCCTCAAAATTCACAACGCATGGTGTTTCTTTGGAATGAATGCGGGCCCACATCTCCTGGCCCGAGTATTGGTTCGGTGCGTGAGTCGTGGCATTGGAACCTCAGTGACAGCGCGATCGCTAGAGTATAAGTTTCAGGTTGAGCTGACTTTGGTATGGAGGACTCAACTTAAGATCGTGTGCAAACATTGGAGACAGGTCGAGGATTGCTGGAATTCGATTAGAAGGACCGCAGAAGCATACAGAATGGTACGAACTAGGATACGGATCTTACAAATGGTGTGTCCTCCAGCACCTGGAAATAGAAGTATTGGCTTTCTAGGATTCATAGGCCGACTCTTAAAGGCTCCTTCTGTTTCTCTCTCATATCTAGAGAAGCTAACGGGCTGGCTAATGGTTTGGCATTGTTGGACAGTTGACCCAAGATAACAGGTCTTTCCTGGAGCTTTTCACTCTCTCCCAACTGATCTGGGGTTGTTTTCTTTTGGATAAAGCCAGGTTGGGAGCTTTTAGAAAAATTATTTGATCTCCTTTGTACAGGATATGATAGGTGGGCCAACTCCTTTTATCCCTGTCCCCGCCTAAAAATCCATATCTGTAAATTTTTCTCTTCAATGAAATGCTTCTCCTTTTAAATAAAAATAAAAAATAAAATATATAGTACATATTTCAAAATATATCTAATATTTTGTTTTGTTTTTGAACATTGATGGCTAAAAGTTGTTGGGGTTGGACTTACATTGATGGCTATAACCATCGACAATGGCCGTTGGAATTTATAGCTCTAGTCATCGGCATTACCAATAGGTATAATCATCGAATATATCCTTTAGAATTTTTAACGGTTAAAGCTGTAAGCTATAACCTGTTAGCGAGCAATGTAGACACTATTCCTCGATGGTCCTTCCAATAGATAAAGGCCATCAGGGAAAGCTAACGCCGACATTTTTTAACTGTCATTGTTGCCATGTTTTTTGGTAGTGTTGATTTGTCACTTCGCCACAATACGACCGAACGTTCACGGTCTCTGACTTTTCTTTTAATAGGTAGACATGATAGTATCATGAGTAATCATCAATAAAGATGAAGTACTTTATCAAGTAATACAATGTGAAAATTGTACATAAATATCAGTATTTATTTATTTAAGTTCTTTATTACGTTTTTTTAGAAAGGTAGCTAGGCGCACACCACCTATAATTTTATTAAATCGATAAAGAAAGTGTACATGAATTTAAGGGGGCTCCACAAATAGAAATCTAGCCTTACCTATTGTATACACATCTAATCAACACAACATATGATAATAAAAATAATGATAATCTAAAAAAATAAAAATGAACATGGCGATCTGAGACATGGAGTAACCTTGGAGAACAGAAACATAGCTGGACAGAACAATAAATCAAACCATCACTTATAACCCACGCTTCAAAAAGCTACCAAGATTCTAATCAACACCACTTGACAAAAATCAAACAGCTTCGCTCGAGACAGCTGCCACACCCTTCCACTATCAACATAACCTACACCTAAAGACTAACTTCACCGTAAAAATCTACTTGTGTTATCATTTTTATTAGTTTTAGGTTACGTGTGTCTTTCCTACAATTTATACAATACTGAAATCTGTCAAGTCCAAGAATGGCTAACACCCCTTTCCTCGGTAACCTCATAATTCTATCTTTAGAAATGGTCACATAAACATGATTAAATGATTCTAGAAAATAACTAAGGAAGAAGAAGAGGTTTGTCCTCACAAAGTGATTATTTATCAATAATATTTGGATTTGTAAAACATTTATTGACTATGTAGTTCCCAATATTTTTATTTATTTAGGATTAGAGGCTAACATTAAGAAGACATACAATGAGCATGGTGATCATGGAACATCACTAACTATTCAAACTTACCTATTTATATTGAATAAAATAAATGCTCTACAGTATAGCAACATAAGAAACCAAACCATCACCATGTAGGCTATAACAAATTCAACTCCCACTCGAAGAGAGAGAGAGAGAGAGAGAGAGAGAGAGAGAGAGAGAGAGAGCATTGGACTTAACCTGGAGCAACATATCCATAGGTGCCAATGGGTGTGGGTTGCAATTGCACTTATCGGAGACACACAATAGGAGAAGTGCAACTCAATGAGAGATGGAGGAACGTGAGCGGGAGACCTCCTAGGTGGATGTTCGCCCTAGGCATGCCCGTCAGCGCCACCCTCCCTTCACCATCTTTGTAGCAAATCTTACCTTCGACACCTCAGAAGAGGACCTCCAACGGATCTTCGGTAGTTTTGGGAAACTCGCAGACATTTACATTCCAAGGGATCCGATTCGTAAGCAATCTCGTGGGTTTGCTTTTATCCATTTTTGCTACGAGCAGGAGGCCTTAAATGTTGCTCAATGCCTTAATGGCAGGACAATCGACGACCGCATTGTCTCCATGGCCCGGGAAAAAAATAAGCTGGACCCCCCAGACCGAATCGAAAGTTTATCCCACCTCTAGTTCCTGATGAAGTGCGTCCGAAAACATTCTTGGAGGCAGTGAGAAATCAACACCCTCAAGGTAATAGCAATCCTGGAAGAACAGCGATTCCTCCTCCTTGCCCTAGATTAAACCCTTTTCCCATAGAGGCTGACCCTGGGAAGGTGGAAAAACAAAAGATATCCCTATCTTCTGCTCTTATTGCCTACTCGGTTAAGGAGATATCTATTTTACAGTTGATTGATTCGTTCCAAAGGTCCAGATTCTCAGCCTCGCTGGTAGATTTCACCTGTATTGCCCTGATGAAATTCCTTCCAAAATTTCAATCTCGTCAAGAGATGTCTACTTTTATGTCTAACCCCATTCTTCTCAGCTAAATGAGAATATCAGAAGAGGCCTTGTGGTCTGTTGAAGCCACCTCGCTTAACCAGGGAGTTTAGATCCGCCTAGTAGGTATCCCATCTCATGCCTGGTTCCCATTAGCCATTGAAGGGTTAGCCAAAACCTTTGGGGAGATTGTTCAGATTGACAGTGTTGTAGCTGTAGGGATATTTCAGGCGTTTGCTAGAGTGCGTATCAAACCATCCCCAGGATGGGACCTGAATAGCTTAAGATATCTTAAGGTTAAGGGTCAAAGTTTCCCCATCACAGGAGTTTTGGAGAGCCCAAGCAATGAGAGATGCCGCATTGTTTCTCATCAACAACCGCCCAGAGGCAGTGAATCCACCAGAGAATGGGTTACTAGGTCCTTTTACAAGTCAGGAGATACCCATTTGCTTAGCCTCCCAAGTATTTATGGTAATGCTACTGAGAAGGTCCATTAAGCCGAGCAACTATCCTTTCCTCCTAGGCCCCACCATTGTGGCCCCTCCCAAATCCCTCTACCCATTACACCCTTCTTAAATCCTCCCTCTCAACATCTCCAAGGGCAACATCTGGTCCCAATAACCCATGCCAACCACACCAATCAAACGTAACCTTCCAATCAACCCCATCAGTCCCATCAACCTCTTCAAACTCTCCCCATGTTCCCGACTTCTGCTAAGGGTGTGTCCCATAATTCTCAACCTTATGTCTAGCTAGGTCATCAGCCCGTTCAGGTCCTAAAAAGCCTATATCTCAGTGAGCCCCTTCAGATTTGTTACCCTCAATTTTCCAGACCCTACCCAGCGCCCTCTGCTGCTGGGAGGCTTATGGTGTTGGATTCCAAGTCCAATCCTGGGATAGATCGGACAGTCTTGTAACAGTCTGCCACTCATCTTTCTCCCCCATCAGAGCAGGATGATGGGATAGAGGTTAACCTCAGGCCTTATTCATATCTCCCTATAAAGCAGGCTAGTGATTTAGGAATTCAGCCTCTAGCAGCTGGGGATCAGCTCTTGGCAGCAGGATTCAGGGATCATGACCATCTCGGTTCATCTATAGAGCCTCTTTCTAGCCCCATTTCAGATCCCCTATTTCAAACGTCAGTTCCCTCCTAGGCTGGCGGTCCAGGAAGGTGTAACATTATGTATAGGCGAGGTACAACCACCAAATTTAGGGCCAGATCAGCAGGCTGCTCACCTCTTAGGTGGGATTCAGATTGCCAGGATTGGTTAGAGACCACTCGGCTAAATTAGGTGTCCATGTCCTCTCCGAATAGGGAGAGTTTGATACGTTTTCACCAGGAGAAGCAATGTCTTCAACTAGTGATTAAAGGTCACATTGCAGTAGACCTATCCCCCTATTTTTCTCGCAACAATCAGGTTGGCTGTTCTAATCCAGACAACAACAATGACAACTCATCCTAACTGAATTTGCAAGATAAGATCGCATCTCCTTCAGTGGAATTAGTGGAGCTTTCTCAGAATTAGGCCCATCACATAGCTAGGTGTGCCCCCCCCCCCCCCCCCCAACTCTAGAAATGCGAACCTAGGTCGGAGGAACAGAGGTTGCAAAACAGCAATTAGGAAAAGAAGAACTGTGGCGACTAGGAAAATTTCAAGACTTATTGAGCATGGAGAATGGTTTTGTAGGCTTCGAAGACTGAAGTGGAGGGCCATGAACTCGGGGTGCGTTACAGATGGATAACGCCCCGATATGGAATGCCCGTGGGGTAGGCAACCAATCTACCATCAGAACCTTGAAAAAGCTAATTAGGAAGTTTAATCCTCTGCTTCTTGCTATTCTTGAACCGATAACGAGAGAGGATAGGAGGGTAGTCATTGGATTGAAGCTTGGTTTCCACTCTTCCCTGTCTAATAACTAATTTATGGGGAAAATTTTAAGTTTTTTTTTTTTCATAACCAAATTAATGTATCAATGCACTCTAGCTCAAACCAAATGCTTTCTTTGAATATTTCCTTGCAGAACTGTAGGGTTCTAGTTTTGCTATCCTTAGTGTACGCTCGTTGTTCCTATATCCTCAGAAGATCATTGTGGCTTGAATTGGAAAATCTAGGAAGGAGCACTTCAGGCCTGTGAGCGGTGGGTGGCGATTTCAATGCAATAACAAAACCTAGTGAAAGGCGGGGGTCAACCTCGGCCGGTAGGTTGAGCACTTTTGAATTTGCTGATGTCATCCAGAATGCAGGGCTAATGAATGAAGGGTTCATCAGAGATAACTTCACTCTTAAAAAAAAAATGAATGATTTTTTTCATTGAAAAACAGAATATATAAAACCTTCAGGTGTGGCCCAATAAAAAGGGCGAGCCCCACCTATCATATGCAACAACAGACCGAAACAACAAAGAAAATACGAACTACCATGAAAACCTCTTCCTGATCGCCCCAGGCCCCACACTATCGAGGAACAGGTGGCCCCTAACCTCCTAAGGGAGGTCAGGAAGGGAAACGAATAGGGCAGACCCTTGACTGTTACTACCCAAGTTAGCCAAGCTGTCCGCCGGCCCGTTACCTTCTCTTAATACATGACAAAACCTTACCTAGCAGTGGGTAGAGAGAGTTCGGATTCTGTCGATCCAATACCTCCACTTCCACCCTACTTGAAAAGAGCCCGAAAGGATGTGCACCACTAGGAGGGAGTCGAATTCCAACATGATGTTCTTCAACCCTTGGTGGAGATAGAAGGTCAAATCGTTGTGGAAGGCTTGCAACTCAGCCCTAGTGTTAGAGGCAATACCGTAATTGGTGTAAAAGTGAAACGGAAGTTACCCCTATCCTCTTTACACACACCACCTCCCCCAGCCATCCATGGATTGCCACGAGATGAGCCATCAACGTTGAACTTCACCCAACCAGTCGGTGGTTTTTTCCAATACACCACCTGGGTGTGATCATGGAGGGTAGAAACGCCACGGAGGCCCCAAGGAAAGAAAATCCTGCTACCTCTATGAGCTTGAGAGGGAGCAGAATGCGTGTTATCAATCCACTTCACCCACCCAGCAATTTGAGCAATGATGGTTCCTGATCTTGGTTTGTAGTCGTTAAACCTGGATTCGTTCCTTGCCTTCCATAACTCTAATAGAATGAAACAGGGCAACAACTTTCATAAATAGCCCTTAGTCCTTTAAGCAGGGTGAGGATCCCACCAAAGGTTGAGATGTTCCTCCATAGAGTTGTTGTTGGCCAAGATGATGCCAAAATTCGAAGCAAAAAAGTTCCACACTTCAGTCGCCTGGGCACTTTGTAAGAATGTATGCTCAATCGTCTCAATGGCAGGTACACTGTTTAGCTCATCAATCGGAACAACAACTGCAGCGTGACAACATCTGGATACCATGAGCCATTACAGCCCCATCCACCGGCACCTCATTCCTGATAAGGCGCCACACCAACATAGAAATCTTTGGGGGAATTCTTTTGTTCCAAATCTTCTCACCCCAGCTGTTGCTTGGGCAACGCTGTCGATAGATCTCCCAGGCCGAGGAAACAGAGAAAACACCACTCGGAGTAGGAGGCCAGTATGGAGAATCATGGCCCTGAGTGATGTAGAAACCCCCAAAGAAGATGACATTTATGTCTTATTGGGATAAGAAGCTGAACACAGTGGAAGGTGTCAGCGGGCCCATTCTCCCCAGAAAGTCCTGCACCCTCATCTCCAAAAGAGACAGAGGAATAGCTGTAGTGACCCTGTCCCGTAGAGGGACGAGATCGGTGCAATTTGCTGACCACAAGTTTAAGCTGCCCTCACCAACGTGCCACTGAATTATAGCCTGAATGGAGGGAAGGACGGTTCTAATCCACTTCCACAGTGGAGAAACAACCGACGAGAGGGAGGACTGGTCAGCATGAAAGATATCATGGCTGTACCTGGTTTGCATAAACAAGCCCCACAGCCCCATTTCAGCACGATGCAAGATAGTTCAAGCCAACTTTAAGCAGAAGGCATTCATAACATCCTTGAGCTGTCTGATCCCCAGGCTGCCTTCCACCTTTGGCAAAAAAATCACGTGCCAACTGTGCCAATGAAGTTTTTTCCTGCCATCAGCCCATCCCCAAATGAAATCCGCAAAGATCCTCTCTAGCGTCAGCAAAACAGCTACCATTGTGTGCACTAGAATGCTAATCAGAACATGGTTCACTAGAGTGACCCTCCTCACTATAAAGAGAAATCTAGCTTTCCACCCCCTTATTTGATTCTCAATCTTGTTAACCAGACACTGAAAAGCGTCTTGTTTTCTCCTACCAACCGAAATTGGGACCCCTAAATAAGTAAACCCCTCGGCCGAACCCATCATTCCCAGCTCCCTGGGGATGTCAGCTCTCCTAGATGCCTCCAAATTCTTAGAACAAAGGAAGATACTTTTTTTTAAAATTAACCTGTTGACCCGATACTTGTTGATATCGGTCTAGAAACTGCTTAACCGCCTTGACAGAATGAATGCCCCTATTCAGAAATAAAAACGTGTCATTCGCGAATAGGAGATAAGATACTAACAAACTCCCTCACTGCCCTTGGAATGGGAGATAGGGCCCTAAAGTCACTAACCTCTTGAGCCTCGACTAAGAACCTCAGAAGCCAAAATGAAGAGGCTAGGAGAAAGCAGGTCCCCTTGATGGAGACTTGAAATACCCTCCTACCTCTCCATTCACAAGCACCAAGAACCAACAATTTTTATAGCAGCCCTCCACCAAATGCAGCCAAGGGACCGAAAAACCAAAACGCTTTAAGACTGTCTTGGGAAAGAGCCAATTCACCCTGTCGTAGGCTTTCTCCATATCTAACTTCATGACGATGTTCTCAACCCTGACTTTCCTATTCATTTCTCAGAGGAGGTCTTGCGACAAAGCAATGTTTTCAGTAATAGAGAGACCTTAAACCAAAGCTCCCTACTCCAGAGATATTAACCCAGGTTGGATGTTGCTTAGACGGTTAGCCACAATTTTGGCAAAAATCTTATACAACACATTGCATAAGCTAATGGGCCTATAATCAGAGAAGGTTTTAGGCGCTTCCTTCTTGGGGATGAGGGTGATGAGGGAAGACGTAACGACCCTAGGAAGCGAGACACCCTGAAAGAAGGCAGTGGTAGCTTTGAGCAGATCCTGGTGAACAATCTCCTGGAACACAACAAAGAAAGCACTCAAGAAATCATCCAGGCCAGCAACACTATCACGGGGAATCGACATGACAGCCTGATGAATTTCTTAGGTCGACGGCGGGCACATTAATCAAGCATTGTCCGTGTTAGAGACAATAGTCGGGATAACATCAAGAAGATCCTCGCCTTGCTCAATAGCCCCTGCCGAGAAGAGAGAATGGAAGAAGCGGACCACATTGTCTTTGATCTCCTCCTGGGACGTAGCAGTGTCACCCGATTGCAGATGAATGGAGGAAATGACCACTCTTCTGGCTCTTTTAGTTGCAGACGCATTAAAAAAACCCATATTCCAATCCCCATCTTGGAGCCAATTATTTCTGACTTTCTGCTTCCAAAAGGACTCATCCATGAGCTTCAAGCGAGCAAGCCGGGATCTGGCATGAGCAATCTCTTACTGAATGTCACCTACGATAGGTAACACAATCCGATTCTGACAAGAATCCTCGAGGTCAGCCAAGGACGAGGCCGCCCGCTTCACGGAACTGAAGATATCGCCAAAAACCGATTTGTTCCATTCCTTAAACTGAATCTTAACAGCCTTCATTTTTCACATGAAGTTACGCATTGGATGGAGGTCATTGGAAGAGTCCCACACATTCTTGACCAGCAGTAAGAAACCCTCATGATGGAACCACATATTTTAAATTTTAAAAAGTTTCGGCCCTACAAAAAGAAGGGACGAAAGAACTAACAGCAGGGGCGCATGATCAGAGTTATAGCGGGGAAGGAGATGTACATGAAAATTTGAAAAAGTGATAATCCAATCAGCATTCATTAGAACCCGATCCAACCTGGCCCACACCCTGCCTGCCCTTGTTTGATTATTGAACCACATATCAGAGATAACTTCACTTAGAGCAACAATAAGGCAGGGAATGCAAGATCTTGGGCCAGGCTAGCTAGAATTCTTATAAATGACAAATGGGTTGCAGCCTTCATGTTTTTCCAGGTTGAACACCTACCTAGAGTTAATTCAGATCACTTACCACTTCGATTATATTTTCCCACTCAGAATCAGCCATCCATCAGACCGTTTCGCTTCCTCCGAATGTGGACTCTTCACGAATCGTTTCAACAATTGATCAAGAAGGTCTGGGAGGGAGTGTGCTCCAATCAACCCATGATAAATGTGCAGCTAGTTGAAGAAGACCAAATAGCTATTAAAAGTATGGAATAAAGAAGTGTTTGACAATGTTTTCATGCAGGTCAAGGTAGCAGAGGAAGAGCTTGGTCCAAGTTGAAAACAAAATGCAAAATTCCTTGTCTGAGGATCTTATCCAAGAAAATACGACAACTAGAAGAAAGCTGGCTCATCTTGAGCTTATGGAAGAGATCTTTTAGAAACAGAAAGCTAGAAATTCTTAGTTGGAGGAAGGAGACAAAAACTCTAAGCATTTTCATGCATCTGCCCATGAGAGAATCAGGCGCGCCTCGATCTCCTCAATCAAGGACGGGGGAGGAAACTTCATCTCGGGTCAAGACTAGATCAAAAATGCAGCGGTTCAATTTTTTGAAAGGCTCTTTTAGACAGAGCAGATGTCCCAATCTAGTGATCTAATCTCTACAATTTCCAGCATTCTATCGATCTAAGACAATGAAGACTTACTTGCTCCTCCATTTCAGGAAACTCAGATTGCAGCTAATACCATCCTAATGGACAGAGCTCTGGGCCCGGACGGCTTTTTCTCCTCTTTCTACATGGAGTGTTGGCACATCGTCGGGGAAGACATCTACAAAGAAACCTGTTTTATGATTGCTGGGGGTTCGATCTCTAGAGCATTCACCGTTTCCCTGATATGCCTCATTCTAAAATCCCCTACAGCCTCTAAATTTGTTGATTATCACCCTATTAGCCTATGCAATGTCATCTACAAAATTATAGCAAAAATCCTGTCAGCTCGGCTGAGTAAGGTTCTCCCAAAGCTGATTTTGTTAGAGCAAGGAGCCATTGTCAAAGGCAGATCAATCACAAAGAACATTGCAATGGCATTGGAGGCTATGAGAAACATAGATAGGAAATCAAGGGGCGGTAATTTCGTCCTTAAGCTTGATTTAGAGTAAGTTTATGATAAGGTAGACTAGGATTTCCTCAAATAGGTTATGGCTCGGTTTGGTTTTAGAGATAGATGGATTGCACTGATGGAATTTTGTTGGGGAAACAATTAGTTCTCGGTCCTCATCAACGGGGAAGTAGTAGGTTTCTTCAAATCCTCTAGAGGGCTTCACCAAGGGGACCCTCTATCTCCCGGGCTGTTCATCCTAGCCGCTAAAGTCTTCTCCAGAAATTTTAAGCATTTGGTAAACAGAGGTCGGTGCAAGCCTTTTAAGCTTCAGCGAGGTTGTCTACCCATCTCCCACCTGTTATTTGCAGATGATACTCTATTATTTATGAATAGGAGTCAGGAGTTACTGCTTCAAGTTAAGAATTTTCAGTCTTCCTTCCAAGAAGCTTCGGGCCAAAAGATCAACTGCGCTAAGAGTTGCTTCCTCTACTCAAATAAGATGATGTCAAATAGGATTAGAAATTCAGAGAGGATTCTGGGCTTCTCCAAAGCTAGAGCGGATATCCAATACCTAGGAGTTCCTTTATTTAAAGGCAGAATCAACTCAGCTACATTTTAGCTTCTCCTGGAAAAGATGAGTAGCAGAATTAGTGGATGGAACTCAGATTTCTATCCCAAGATGGAAGGCTGATACTCATCAAACATGTGTTGGGAAGCATGCCTCTTCACATCATGGCAGGCATGAAAATCCCGACTCAAGTAGTGACCAACTTGGAATGCCATTTCGCTCTTTTCTTTTGGGGTTGGGCTGAGGCAAAAAGAAAATGTCAGTGGCTTGCATGGAATAAAATAGCCAGGCCTATTGAAAAAGGAGGGCTGAGTGTTAGAAAGTTGAAAGAGGTGTTGACCGTGCTTCGCATGAAGATGGCTTGGAATGTCAAGTATGAGGATAAGGGGGGCCCGTGTGAGTATCCCACATGAGAGCTAAGTACCATAGAGATCTGGAGGTAGTGAACATGAACAATTCATCCAGCCAGGCGTTTCCTTTCTGGAAAGAGATCAAAAGTGCGCTGCCTTTACTAGCCAACAGCGTTTAGTGGCAGGTGGGAGCTAGAGCTCTTAATCTATGATTGGATAACTAGACAGGGCTGGGGCCCCTTCAGCAGCTTGTAGTCAGTCCTATTCTGACTCCACTGCAGCAGATACAGGGGAGTGATTTTCTTGGTATTTATGGTCCTCTCCCTCCTTCAGTGTACTCCTACCTGCCCCAAGATATTCTAAATTTCATATTCCAAGGAGGATACGCTACCTCTGAGGGCAGATCAGAGTGTTTTTGCCCACATGACCCGTTTGGCTCTTTCTCGATCAAATCGGCTTGGAAAATGAGTAGAGCCCCGTCCCCGGCTAGGTGGTGGTTCACCTGGATTTGGCATCCTTCTCCCCCGTGCAAAATGTCCATGTTTCTTTGGAGACTTATGCAAGGAGCCACTCCAGTTGATATTAGAGTGTAGGCTAAAGGTATTCAGCTAGCCTCTATTTGCTCATGCTGTACTGATGCCTCCATATCAAGACCAGATCAGGAATCTATCCACCACCTCTTCCTATACGGGCAGATTGCAAGTAAGATTTGGATCCATTTTTCCACAGTCTGTGGAATCGCAATTCCTCCTCTCCAAATGTTTGAAGATAGACTGAAGCAATGGAATAGAGCCGTAGGTCCAGGTACTACCCCAATTCCAATCAGAAAAATCATTCTTATTCTTATATTCCGGGAGTTATGGCGAGCTAGGAATGGGGCCGAGCATGATAACTGCCTCATGCTTGCATCTAGTTCAATCGCTCAGATCAAATGGTGGACCACGACCATCTTAAGGGCTCGTTTGGACGGTGGGATTGAAAGGGATTCAGTTGGAGTGAGGTGGATTGCACAGATACCAACTGTCTTTATGGTGTGTCAGTGGATTGTCTCTAATCCCACCATTTTTTTCCATCCAGCATGAAACGGAGCCTTCTGTTTGGACGATCAGGGTAAATCCAGTGAACATGTACGTCCCCTGTTTGGCCGGGCATGGGATTGCATTGCATGCGTTCCAGCTATTGACGTGTTTGGAAAGTGGCTCTGGCTAAGATGGGCGGGCATGGGATTGCATTGCATGCGTTCCAGCTGTTGACGTGTTTGGAAAGCGGCACTGGCTAAGATACGGATTGCGTACTAAACTCTATGGGCCCCACCACAATTTTTAGAGAGTATCCACTCGGTACAGCCATTATATCCATACTGTATCTTATGGTATGGTCCACATGATATTTGGATATGCATGACTTGTGTATGAAAATATCAGAGCATTTTTTGGTCTCTGATGTCCATGAATTTACAATTGTAAAAGAAATTGCCAAAGATCAAGTTTCTATTTTAAAAATAATGTGCATACAGCTATCACCCTGATGAAGCAGAAAGACTGGTCTTAATCCCTGCCAGAGCATTTCTTCATGCATCATCTCTTTGCTACACACCAAACATAAAGTAAGCAATCCTCATGAAGAAGAAAGAAAAAAAAAACATTAGTTAAAAAAAAAAAAAAAAAAAAAAAAAAAAAAAAAAACATAAGTCCATCATCCACAAAAATACATGACCACATAAGTCTACAGAAATAATCTGTGATACTGGCACTATATTTAAAATTTAATAATAATAAACAATGTAAAAAAAAGAACCAACAGGCCCACAAAAATCGCAACGACTTTCTCGTTATCTGATGTCGCCCTCTCCACCACCTCCTATCCCATCTGGGTCGACTGATGGGTAGACAAATTCGTAGCGTACTGGATATCGATCTCAGGAGCTGCAGTGCCAACCTGAAAAAATAGAGACTCTGGCGGTGGTCCGGATGGGTCACATGCCAGACGGAAAAATTCTTCCCAGTATGCTACGGCTTCCTTCCAGTTACGAAACGCGCAGTGTCTACTGTCACTGTATCCCTCAACTTCTACTCGTGCCTCATCCCAAGTGGAATATATCCCTAGGCGTCGTCTGACAAGGACAACGTAGAACTTTTCTTTACCCATCTGCAATGATATGTATGGATTATTTTTCTGATATATCAAAAAATCAACATTCGTAATTCAAATAAACAATTCTAATCCTATTTTCTGAATATCAAATGTCGTGTGTACGTACCCTTCCTGCATCATATGAACTGACTAATCCAATCCGAGTTAATGTGCGTACTCCAAAAAAATGTTAGTACATATGCATGAAGAACATCCGAAACAAATATTGTCATTCAAACAGCAGTCATCATGGTATACATTAGGCATATATACCAGCATACAAAATTTTAAAATATTTTTTTTAAAAAAAAACATGTGAGAGTATACGGTCCAAACATCACAATAGTATAAGTTATTACATGCCCCCAAAATGAAAACCAGCATAACAAACCCCATAACCACACCCTATCAGACAGAACCATCACCTCCATCACCAAAGTGATCACGCAATTTTTCCTTTAACCACTCCATTCGGCGCTTGGGTCGAAGACTAACAAAGAATGACGCCAGAATCTTGTCCTTACTCAGGATCTCACCAACATCGATAAATTGTTTGGTGGTCAGGCCTTTCACCTCCTCGAGCACATCAAGGACTTTGTTAGTACGATTAACCTGTTTTTCGAGCCCAAATTTCATTATTAACTCCGCAACGGTATTTAATGAGGCCCCGAGTACATCACATGGACGAGCCGGGCACGATCATTTCCTTGTTAATATGCCTCTGCGAGTACCATCGGAATCAAGGTGCGAGTGGGAGTGTCACGAGTCTCGTGATGTCCCATCGCAGGACTGTCCGATGGTAATGGAATGGTTCCTGTGGAATCTGTTACATAATCCTCTGATAGATCTATCGTATCATCCATATCGTCAGCAACAGAATTTCATGCTTTATTAAGGTCTCGCTGCAGACGAGAAGAAGATGCCGACGCGGCCATACTCCTGCTGCCTCGTACATAGCGGCCCGTGGCCTGCTCGGATCTGCATATCACTGCGAGATCATCCATCCTGTCAATTCGTTAACCGCGGAGTCTTGCAGCATTTGGGTGAGACTGCCAGAGAAATAAGACAAATGTAATAATTGGTAAATAGTACATAGACATAGATAATAAACAATTCCGTAATCCACTAAAACGTACCCTAAGATATTGCTCCTAGACTTCATCTGGGGCTGTCACAACCATCCTCTCAGCGTCCCAACTGAAGCCACTTGCTGCCAGCATATCCTTCACAGCAGTATACTCTCACTTGTATTATCTCAATCGATTGGACACGTTTTGCCATGTGACAATTACCTCAGTGTGCTTTATGACTTCTTCGGCCGCAATCTGGTATGCCTCTCGCTTGAATCCGTTATCAGCCCTACAGCATAGTGCGACCTGTTCGAGGAATGTGTCGAACAATATCTGGTCCATATCACTTGTCCATTTGATCTTCGGTGCTCTACATGAAGGCTCCGCGAGAGATTTCATGGTTTTAACACGTGGTGAACATCGGGTGGCTAACGGTGTTGTTTTTATCGGTGACTGAGTTAGTGTGGATGTATCGTTAAAAGCATCTATCATTTCACCTGAATATGAAGTTTGTATGATTTATTTACAAATTGCAACTACAACTATATCAGTTAAAACAACAAATATTAGGATAGAGAAATATAACAGAATTTCAAATTGTCCTTATAAGTATCTAACAAACCACCAAGTTTGTAACTCGAGGACCATTCACTACTTTTTGAAGGTTAATAGAGTTTAAATATAACATCACCAAAAGTTTTATGAAAATTAAATAGAAAGTATCGTCATCTACTCCTACTATTCTGTTGAGCATCTTCCCATATTCTGGCTGCAATGTCATCGCGCATTCGACTCCAAGCATCTTTTTCACGCTGCGTTACTTGAACTAACCATTACCACTCGTCGTTTCTGGATAGCTCTTGTGGTGTTCGGATACCCTCCACATCGGCACCAGATATAGCAGCGAACTCAGAGTCCTGTGGTGACTCAACTTGGCCACGTATATAATTGTGTAGGATACAACAGGCTATCATAATTTGGACTTATGTGGGAAAGTCGTACTGCATAGCGCTCTTCAAGATGGGAAACCTACCTTTCAATAAACCGAAACTTCACTCGATTGCATTACGCAATTGTGCATGTCGGTAATTAAACAGCTCCTTCATGTTCGCAGGAGCTCTCCCGGTTCGATATTCTTGTAAGTGATACCAAACGCCCCGGTATGGAGCCATAAATTCAAGTGAATGAGCGTATCCAGCGTCGACAACGTAATATTTCCTTATACATTCGAATCAACGTTATATTAAGTGAGAAACTGGATATAGACTATAATATGCAATTAGATGGCCACTTTCATAAAAGATATACAGTACCGTTTGACACAATCAAGGGATAATCGGGGCTGGTCAATGCGTTGTGTAGCACTCTGGCATCCGAAGAAGAACCCTCCCAACCGGCTAATACATATGCAAATTTCATATCGAAAGAACACGCTGCCAGTACATTTTGGGAGAGCACCCCTTTGCGATTGCGAAAGCTCGCGTGGTCAACTGCCAACACTTGCACTGGAATGTGTGTACCATCGATTGCACCGACGCAATCCTAAACGTGAAGAATCATCAACCGTGAAGCGACCATACATTGGAGTGAAATAAACAATACAAGCTTAGAAAACACACATATTTACAAATGTACCTGAAAGTAAGCAGACCAATTCAGATTTGTTTGGATCTCTATTGGCGTCTCGGTGCCGGCCAGTTTAACTAAATCAGGGTACATTGATATAATTGGCTCTAGTACACGGTGAAAGTGTCGACTAACTGTCTCACCTGATCGAATAAATCTATGACCAATGACCCGATTACGAACATTGTGCCCCAACGTGTGAAGGAAATTCACTACTTGCTCTTCAAGTCTAACATTACGGGTATCACGGAGTCGTGTCTTCTCGCATAGCAGCGTACATAGTTCGAAAAATGATTCTCGATTCATCCTTAGCTGATGTAAACAATCCCCATCGCTAGCCCGAATAATGGAATTGATGAATCTTGCTTGCTCATCATCCCCATGACGCGTCGGTTGCTTGAACATGTACGTACGACAATATTCCCCAACAGCTTGTACGCAAGCTGCTACCGCTTAAAACATAATTACCCTATCCGGCGACTCCTCATCTGAAGAATCCATCGTCAACTGATAACCTACACTATCACGTGTGTATTTCTCATAAAATATACATTGCAAATAATAATAGGTACAAATATAAATGTTGTATAAAGGGATATATCTATTGATATATATATAGATATATATAAATATTTATAGTATATCACTACTTAGACCAAGTCCAGTTGTGGCAAGCTTGCTATGGCAAGCTGAAAGGGTTGGATGACATATGCGCACAATGATGCAACCAAATTATTATCTCAAGAAACAACATCACTTTTTCTCTCCTTATTTCTATTCAAATCAATGTCTCCACCATCGAATATACTGCTGCTTGGATGACAATCTATGTTTCTGCATTAATGGCCCAGGCCCTTCGACTTCACATAAACCATCTTCTTTCTACTCCTTTTTATATTTTTATTGCTATTTAATTAATTAAGTTGCTTTTGAAGATGAGAATAACCAAAACCTATGTTGCATCAATCTCTGCCTACTTCCCTGCTACAAAAGTTGAAAAATGTTGTTCACCTTATCCCATGATATTATACGTCAGTTGTGGTTGGTGAAAAAGTCTTCTTAGTTAATTCCTGTAAAAGGTTCTTGTAAAGACCATATGCATCCCCCATACACTCTCTAGCTTCTTACAGTTTTCTTTTTCATTTTTCTGTTTATCAACCTTCCCAAGCATTGTGTACTTCCAGAGTAAGATAGTAAATCAATGAACCAGTGAACTTTTTTTCAGTTTTCATATATAAAAAATATATATATATTTCAGATCGAAGTCTATACTCATGCCTCAGTGGTAGACACTGTTTCTATTCCGAGATCATGGGTCCGAGAACCCATGTGGTGTGGGTGTAAGAGTGTGTGTGTGTGTTCACCTTTCAAAAAAAAAAAAAAATGCAGATCACGCAGATAATTGGCTTCCTAGTTTTCCATGAATCACAACACTGAACATCCAACTCATACCAAACACCATCAAACATATCTCCAAAACACGTGGCTTATGCTACAAATCATGATAGAAACCCAAAAACCAGGAGGGCATATATTCGGATGTAACCTTCTTCAAAAGCAGATAACAAACCAAATAACCAGCAAATCCACCAGAATTAGATATCAAAGTTTCGTACTGAATCGAATCATATCCTATTATACAAAAATCACATGTAATGTGCTGAAATAAAACTGCAGAATATGAAGATCTAGATTTCACAAGCTTCTAAAAATAACAAAACTCAAAACTGCGATGAAACAAAACTAATGAAGATAGAATAAATTAAAAACACTGCCTAATTTTTTGTCTTGTGATAAACGTGCTATGGCAAGTTTAGACCTAATTACATGGAGTGTGTGTACTGACATGGATGTATACTAACAAGATAACTCCAAAAAAAAAAGAAAAAATAAAAGATTAAATCAATGATATACAATCCAAGTAAGAAATGTATGAACCTGGTGATATGGAAAATCTAAAGAGTTTCAAGAAAAACAATTCAGATAATTACCTGTCATTTGGTCAAAACATAAGTAAATTAAATACATATCAGATCCTGATGTATAAACCCAACCATTACCTCAAGCATGGGATTCTCTTCTCTGGAATTTCCACCTGTTTTGTGAGAAATATAAGCAATTCATGTATTTTTGAGAGCATGACCAAAACATTAAAAAAAAAAACAAATCAAACATTTCATTGCTCTAGTGTATATCTGGTCCAGTGTGAAATGTTGAAGATTGAATGCCATTCTTTGAAACATTAGTTAGTAAAGCCACAACTTGTCCGTGACAATTTCATCTCATCCATATATTTCTCCAGCTCAATTGGGGGAAGATTTGAAGTTCAAATAGACTATACAACAGAAAACAATTCAAATGGACCATACAACAGAAAACAATGGGACAGTATGCACACCACTGAAAAATCTTGGGCCATCATATGCCCATTTTAAGCCTTCGATATGTAACCATTTTTGAACCTTAGCTTTTAAATGAGCAGGCAAAACACCATGGTTATAAATCCTTTTAATTTTTGCTGAAAACTGTGGTTACTTCAGAACACACATCAGCAAAGGGAAACTCCTCCCAACTTTTCAAAGGGGAAACTGTAGAATGTATGAAATATCAGAACTTGTAATTGAAAAACAGCTCTGAGTTGGATGGATTCCACCCAAAACAAATGAATAATCCAGGAAGTGATGCGGTCACTGCAGGATGGTAATTTTCAATTTGTGAAGTGTATAGCTACATTAAAGAACTACATAATACATCACACAGAGGCTCTTGATCACTATTGCAAACACAAAATAACACAAATGGAGGAGAGCAATGAAGGTAAAATCCTTTAAAATTAAAATAACTCGATGATTAAATACAGTTTATTTCAGTGTTTTCAAAATAAGTAAATAAATAAACAAATATATGGACCACTTATTTGATAGAAACTCAACGCCAGCATTTTGTAGATATGAAAACAATGATGGATTTTGTTTTAAAATTAGAAAATGTAATCCCTCTGTAATTTGAATTGGGGAGGTGGCAGATTTCTAAATATAGTAAACCCATCAAAAAGCATCTGAAGGGGTGTGTAATGTGTATCTAACGACTCTAAGCCTCTCTCTCTCTCTCTCTCTCTCTCTCTCTCTCTCTCTCTCTCTCTCTCTCTCTCTCTCAGATCTCTTCTGATTTCTTAGACCAAGCATCAGTTTTCTGCTATAATCCTATTCTGAATAATACAACTTAGTAATTTCTCTTAGTCTTGGGCATATTTGAGGTTATTGTGTTTTCTTTGCACCCACTTTGATTTTGCAAATCTAAGGACGCAATTCTCAGATTAAGAGGTTGAGCTTGTTGTGTCCTGGAGGTGGATATGCTTTTAACACTATTGCAAACTGATATAATAGTATGGGGCAACCTTAAAGGTAGTGACATTGAAATGGATGAGCATACATGGTCTAAGGAAGCATCATGCATGTAATGGATTCGCATAATTTGTTAGAGTAGTAAAGGACTTCCAATGTGGGAGTACATATTGCCATTCATTTCAACATGTGAGCAGAGGTATCATTATAAGAGATCTATTGGCATTACAAATATGTGAAAAAAAGTCACAGATTCTTCAGACGCAGACTGATAAATTGTAAGGATCCTAGATTGATAAAATGATCAAAACAGCAAATTATTCATGTCTATTAGTTAATTACCTCTTATGGAGTTGGATTGGTGTCTCATGGGATCTTAACTGCAGGCTTATGTACCATATAAAGCAGGGCCCACATGTAGAAGGGATACCTTCGAGACTGTAACTATGCAATCCATAGTAGAAAAAAACCATTTTCGTAAAAGACAGCAATAACATCTCAATACATGAAAGTAAACCATCCCCTTCCAATAGGTTGTCCCTACCATGAGGATGAACAATAAGATCTAACAACAATGTAAGATAAACATGACAAATAGAGAAGACCCAGTTGAGTAAACATAAGTCAATCTCGCCACCCAGATGTCAGAACCCATAACCCATCGAGTTATGAACCCATCACCTGATTGAGTTATGAAGCTTATAAAAAAAAAAAAAAAAAAAAACCATATTTTTGATAAAGTTTGGGGGCTTATTGAAGCTAAAATAGATGAACATCGAGTTGTAACCGAAATAGTAACTAACAACTATGGTCGGGGTGGTGTGATGCCCAAATGGAGTACGAGCTTAATCCAAAAAAGTAATAAAATCGAGATTATTTGGGATTTAAACAAAGGAAATAAAGGTCTACGATTGATATTTCGTAAAACCCCCAAATTCCACATATCATTCCCCAGGTTAATTAGAAAATTGGAGAGTATTTATAGTGACGACGTCTCTGATGTCCAAATACAGAAGTGTTGGATGTCAAAATCCATTCTGAAACTTAACAGAGAATCCAAAAATCCATAAACCCCTAATTTCCATAATTAGAAATATACTGAAATCATATATCACGAAATCCCAAAAATCCAGTTATCATTTCTGAAAAAATTAAGGTAAATCTCCACCATTTACTGCAACTGCGTCGTTTAAACACCAAAGGGAGTATGAGAATAGAAAAATCCATATGTAAATAATAACTCAACGGTAAAAATCCACAAACACTCAATTTCTGCATATTTATAAAGCAAAAAATCTGAAAAAAAAAATGTAAAACCCCTAAAATCCAGAAACCACCACCTCCATGAGATCTTTGCGAGGTGGTGGTCCACTGCATGTAGGGTTTCATGGCGTAGAAGAACTTTACATGTCGTAAGAAGAAGAAATCGTACCTTTTCCAACAGGAGTTTACAGGCGTTGCTTGAGATGTAATGGAAATATGGCAAGAAGGAGATATAGATTATATAACGGAGAAAAAAGAACGCGAAAAATAACTCCCGCCACCACCTCCCCATCCATGCCGTCTTCATTTCTCACTGACCGTACGGATGACTACGGAAGGGATGGGTTTGGGCTCGAGACGCAATCCAGAGAGAGAGAGAGAGAGACGAGATGACAAGCCCCTGTCCCCAATCCAGCAAAGCAATCCAATCCACCTACCGAATCCAGCAGCAGAAATCCAATCTGGCTGCCGAATCCAGCTGAATCGCTACTGAATCCCATCAGCTTTCAATCCATTACCCGTCCAAACACCCTACCATTCGTACCTAATCTCGATTTACATGCACTCCAGCGCACTCCAACCGAATCCCTTTCAATCCCACTGTCCAAACGAGCCCTAAAGGATAATGCAGATTTCCATAGAGAGCACGACAGGGCTGGACTATGTAGTCTGCCCCCCTCTAGACAAATTCACCATTTGTAAATCGTTAAGTAGGCAAATCCGGCGAGAGGTTGGTTCAAACTCAATGTGGATGGATTGGCAAGGGGAAATCCAGGTTTATCAGGAGGGGGTGGAGTTTGTAGAAGGGATAATGGTAGCTTCATCTTTGCTTTCTCGTCTACCTACAGGGTGGGGTCAAATAATAGAGCAGAACTCCATGCTATATATGATGGTCTCATCCTGTGCCTTGAAAGAGGGATTGCCAGGATAGAAGTAGAAACAGTTTCTAAGATCGTGTCTGGCCTTCTCTCAAGTACTAATAGCCCTTCATGGCAATGGAAACCATGGGTCACGAGAATTAAGAACTTAGGGCAAAAAATTTCATTTGTGGTTTCGCTCATTCAGAGGGAAGGGAATGGCCCGGCTGATGGTATGGCTAGGGAGGGCAGCAAGCGCCAGATTGTTGTGGTTCACGATCAGTTGGTTTCTCCCAATGTTTGTGGCCTTCCGTTCCTTGACAAGGTTGGGTTAGGTACCATTAGAGAATCTCGTGTGCACCTGTAAAGTCTTTCCTTTTGTTTTTTGCCTTTTCTTTCCTTTGGCAGCCGCATGTGGCTTCCTCTTATGATAGGCGCCGAAGGCCCTCATTGTTGTATAGCTCAATTATCAATAGAAAGCTCATATTTTGAAAAAAAAAAAATAAATTTAAATAAATAAAATACAATTCCCATTCTATTTAAAAAGCTTGAACTCTTTATTATTACAATAGGAAATTTGAAATAGAACTAAAGCCATACTACAAGAGTACCCTCCAGTACAATCTTTGTGTAAAAAGCCTAATTCTTTTATTTCTTTTTCGTGTAAAAAGCCTGATTCAACCACAGTGTCTTATGACCAAAATACAGGTTTAGCCACCCTACAAGGCATTAATATCCTATGGTGTGTCCTTAACTGAAATTTCAAAGGTACTAGACCAGCAAGGATCAAGCGTCTGTTTCTGAATGGTTCAATGCCTATAGAATTACGTGGCGACATATAGTGAAATCTTTTGCACCAATCTTCCCGACCCAATCGGGTCCTTTTTCTTAGGGTAGATATTTTCCTACCATGATCTGGAAAACATTCAGCAATTAAAGGTTTGATAGTTGCATTGTCCTTCATTGATCCATGGTGAGCTTGGACAGTTTCTTGCTGGAGTGAGTATTGAACTTGCACTGTTAAAGGGTCGTAAATTGCTTTGTTGATGTCATCATGCTTCTCAGTTGGAGAGTCGTACCCATTGCTGGAGTTGAAGAACATCTGAAATACTTTTAAGCAAGACAAATGGAGTTGTTTGCATGCTTTGGGCATGCAGTTGAACTCATCCATTAGAACAAGTTCAAGCAACTCTTTCTTCTTCACATCGAGTATCTTTCTTATACTGGAGATTGAGTCTTCAATATTGGCTTCTGGGTTCTCCTTCATGTATAGAAGTACAATATTCATCTTCCCATCCGCTTCTTCCTTCTGAAAGTGAGCTTGGAAATGAGATTTTTATGGTGAGTGATAGAAAGACAATTTAGTTGAAATTTTAAGTAATCTAGTCTCTCAAATCAGTTACCACTTTTATATCACACTGCCAATTGTGGCACACACGTCTTTTACTTGTTATTCGTTTGATGAAAATGCTTGTTTACCTGGTAGCTTTGTATGTCATTCAGTAGTCGTGTTATAACCATGAGCAGTTTTGTAATAATTTGAGTTTCGGATTTCCTGATCAGGCATTTTGATAACCTCTTGCTCATCAAATAAATTGCGGGAAGAACAGCAGTATGTGCAGCGACGGAGATCATGCCAGTCTGGATATATTCATCTATGGACGGTGCAATTCGCATTCTGCTCCATTTGGCTTCCTTCAGCCATGACACAAATGTTTCGTGCCACTTCCGCATATGAAAAAAAAAAACCATTAGCTTTGGTGTTGAAACTTTTAAAAAGCAATCTTAAGCCCACACATGTATTCAAGTCAGCTAATGCACATGCCACCACATATGCCAGCATAGTGAATATGCACATTATCCAAGCCATCCATCAAAAGGGTGCCTATTGGAATATTTTCCATACCAAGAATCAGGTTCGTCCACTATTCATGTGAGTCAAAATTAACTGAACAAATGTACGGTTGTCAAAAACTCAATAAGAGTTTTCTAACCCCTAAACATATTTCCAATGTCACCGCTCACTTACATAATGAACCACCTTTATCTTTGTTGGGCAGTGGCATCTAAATAGTGAGGTCCACCTGATGGACGGCTTGGATATTTCACATGCCGAGCCCATTGTAAATGAGAGAGAAACGCCGAGCCCATTGTATGGGAAGAACGAAAAGCCAATTCACTGATTCCCAATGTAACACACATGTGATATCGTAGCCATTCATCATGTTGCACTAATCATGAAGTTGCCCTGCCCACTGACTAGTTAAGCCACTAGAAGAAAAAGAGAGATGGCATAAATCTTCATTTACTGTAAACATGTTGCCCATCCGATGAAATTAGATTAACTTCCAGGCCAGGGAAACTTCATGGTGGGCCCCAAGTTGTTGAACGGTCTTGATTAAAAACAAGTATCATGCCTCGGCCCTTCTGCTAGGAACTGCCTCTTCTGCTAGGAACTGCCTGTTCAGTCTTTATTCCAAGCAAACCACCTTAGCATTTTCAATGACAGAACAATATGAAAATGATGAAAGTTACAAAAATTACCACGCCTCGAAGATTATCTGCAACATCACGCCCTTGTTTATGAAATGATTTTGCTGCAATATCATTAATGAGATTGTCAAGTGCATCGAAGATGACCTTGTTGTAGCCACTCAGTCCCTCCGCATCCCATCTTGTGCCATTAAACAATCATCGATTTTAAGAAAAAAGACATAAAAATCATATACAAACATGCAGTTTAAATAAGGCTACATAGGATGGCCGAAGGTACCTCTCGACTGCTTCAGTGAGTTGATTTAACTCGTCCATTGAACCTTCCATATCAAAGAAATCATCAATCACCGTAACAAGGATTGCACTCTTAGCAACCGTCATCCGTAGATCAGAAAGTGAAGGACTGTATGCAACAGTTGCAATGGCAAAGTAACAGTAAGTGGTCTTCTCTCGACCAAATCCTATGTCACGAAGACCTGAGTCCTTAGACCACCTATGTTCGTGAATAAGGATACAATGTATCAGGACCACTTTATGAAAATACAATTAATTAGTTCTACCATACTCTGTAAAAAATGGTATGAGACACCCACGATGTTTGCTTTGAGAAGTGAAATGGGTGCATTCAAATCAACCAAGGAATTACATGTAGTAGTTTACACGTACAATAGACAGGCAAAAGGCTGGATGGTTGTTAGTGTTACTGTGTTTGTACAAAAAATAAAAAATAAATAAAATCAAGTGCATTGTTTTCATTATATTATAGTGCAATCAGTTGCTGTGAGATCTGCCATGATGTGTTGATGCCGTCCACTCATGCCAATTCCAATTGTCCCTACTCATGTGCTCCACCTAAGTCATGGATTGGCCTGATTTTTAGGATCATGGAAATTGAGGGATGACACGTAAGATGATAAAAGTGGATGTTACTAACACACCGTAGTCGGGTTCCATAGCAGCTAATTGCATTATAAACAGTAAAAACGTTTTGCACTGGATCTAATGCAGAAGATCAAATGGATTTACTAGAAAAAAGATTTAGCACCTTGTCAACTCCTCCAGTTCGTTCATGAAAGTCGATTGACGTAGTGCATAGTTTTCCTTTGCTAGTTGTAGCAGCATAGTGTCGTTTAGGAAAGATAACCTGCTGTTAAGGTCTATCATTTGATCTTGAAGAACAGGAATGTTCAATTACCATGAATTGATGACATTTAAAACGCCCATACCTATAATAGGAGGCCTTTCCCATCCATAGATAGTTTGTTTTGGTTCTTTCAATGGTCACTCTGTGTTCCAGATGATCCAATCGAGCAAGCCATGGAAGCATTAATTCATGTTCAATCTATGCCATCACACACATTGAAATAATCCATAATTATTAGTTTCCATAGTTGCATAATTCTACTGCAATTATCCAAGTATCATGTTATATAGTAAAAGCTTCAGTTCTCATTTTATGGAAACAAAGAGCCTCATGACTCAGAATGCTATGATACATTGGTAACACCAAAATAATCAATTATTTTCACTTCTTCTCATGGATAGAATCGATTCTATTTAGTACCTGTTTGGTAAGCAAATTCTGAAAGAATTACTTGTCTTTGGTGCATGGCTAGAATTTGTTTCTTATCTTGAGAAATGGTTGGGATATATTTTTCTCAATATGATTTTTTTTTTTTTTTGAAAAATAAGTATTAGTAAAATAAAATAAAATAAAATAAAAAGACCCTTCTTTACCAGCTTCCATCTTGGTTAACAACTGTTGAGCCCACAAGATGGATAATCTTAAATCTATGAATAGAACTTTGTTTGTGAGAAAAAAAAAAAAAAAAAAAAGGGAACTTTGTTGGTTAAGATTTAAACCATCTATTATGTTAGCCACTAATTGAATGGTAACCGAATCCAAATTAACTAATTATTGAGAATTACCATGTGATTTCCTCCACCTGTGTAGGAACTAAAAGCCCTTCCTTATCAAGGAGCACCACAACTAGTGTATCACTTTGATCACCGACTCCTTATGAATAGATCATGTCCCACTGGAAGTGGATAGAGAAAAGACCTTCAATGTTTGGAGACAAATACGAGAGAGAAACAGAAAGGAGCAGAGAAAATAGGAGGTTCCTCTTTCTCTTTCCCTCTCCCATCATCACGCATGCATACATGTGTGGTATACCCTTGGCTCTCACATGACCATGTCCCCAGCCCTATAGTTGAGCATGAAGAAGCTCTTTCCTTCGTCTTTATTGTATGGATAATTCAGTACAATGGATGATGGGCGTCAGTTTTCATCACTGATCAAAATATACAAGGTAAGATTTCAAGTTTTAGTTGTTTTTGTTTTTAAAATTTAATGTATCTACATGAAAATCCTTTATGACACGTTAAAATCTATAAATTTGTTTTTGGCAAAACTTTACACTTCCGCATCTTTCGAAAAACATTATAAACAAAGGTGGGGCAACCATGTCTTTAATACTTTTTCTTAGGTGGGCTAATGCGTTTAAATGATGAGGCCCATCATAATTATGCATTTTTGGGTATGGGTTGACAGAAGCCCAGCCCATTGAAAAGGGGTAATTACCTCTTTGTGAAAATTGGACATAGCAACACTATTCTTTGCTTTTCTCATGGCCATTTCCTTCTCCAGTAACTTTCTTGAGAATGCTCTAGCATCCTCAAGTTCATTTTCACCAATAAACATAAGGTCTGTCGCTCTGTGAACATTTAACATTGCAGTTGAGAAATATTCGCAGTTTTCTTCGATTTGTTTTATAATATCGTCATGTTGCAAGAACCAACAAAACCTCCCTGCAAACAAAAATTCAAGCATGGTCAAGAAGATCATGGAATGAAGATTGATGCACTGGCATTCGCATGCACCCACTGAACCAATGACCCTAATTGGTAGACCATCAGTGAAGAGTTAAGACATGTTAGAGAATATACTTATGTTGGTATCTATTTTGATGATCCATTGGGACTATTTTTTATTATTATTATTTTTTTTCTTGTATTGGGTTATCTTGATAAAATATGGTAATACAGGAATATAAGGTATCCCAAGGGAGGAATAAAAATCGATATCAATGTAAATGTATTCTCTAACAAGACGGTAAGAAGCCAATGGTTTGAACTTGGACAAAATTTCATTATCAGTTGTCCTATCAATCTTATTTCGGGACTGTGATACATTTGCAAATGCTCAATTATTGCATATGAACATCTAGCAACTGCAAAGGGCAACTGAACCATGAGGCCACAGGAGATAGAAGAAAAGGCTTACTTGGAGATACACGGTAGCCATTCATTCGCAAAATTCGAAATGATAACGAATCCTTGAACATCTGTTGTGGGGTTATAGATTCTAACATTGCTTCTGATTCTTGCTTTCTCCAATTCCTACACATTTATTTGAAAAATTGTAGCATGCGTTTCCCAAAGTTAGTCCAATTTAAAACTTACTCATTCCATGGAATAAAATATTATGGCATTCGCAGTAACAAATTTCCATCCAGATCTGATGGCACATGGCAGGCCGATTAGTACTAGCAAGCGAGAGTTTACATGGAAAGAGAGAGGTGGCCCTACTATACTTTGTTTGTCCTCTTTTCCACATTGCGGCCGCATGCTCGTCCACTCATATGTTTCCAACTCTTTTGTGATCAGTGTTTCAAATATTCGATCAGACCCAAGATTGTTGTTGTGGGTTTTTCAATCAAACCCATTTGAACTATTACTTCACAAAAGGTTACTAAGTGAAAATAAAAAAGGAACAAAATAACATTATTTGTGATGCATGGGTTAAAATTCAATGTATGGACGAGGAAATGGGCAATTCACGGATTAATCTAAAATTTGATGAATTTACCCATGATAGTTTTCAGCTGATCCCATTTAAAACAAGTGCAAATTGTCCCATGTATGGAGGACTATTAAAATAAATGAATAAAATAAAAAATCTGATTACACCACCATGGAAGTAATGGGTCTGGCGGTGAATCCGAAGCTGCAGAAGAATTAAGTTACCAGACATGAGTCCAATAAGGTCAAACTGAATGTGGATGGGTTATCAAGAGGTGACCTAGGAGAGGGTGGTAGGGTAGGCGTTGGGAGAGACTTTCAAGAAAGATTATCTATGCAATATTTCACAAAAGGTATGGATCCGCTTCCAGCACAGTTACGGAATCTCAAGCCATATTAGATGGGTTGCATACATTCAATGAAAAGGGGCTTAAATGATGTTTATGTTGAGAGCGTTTTGAAAATTCTTGCGGGGTGTTTGTGCAAAAGTAAGGCATCTTCCTGAAGGTAATGCAGTCCAAACTTTCTGGTATTTACAGCAAGCGTTATACCATGGCAGATAGCCTTCTTCTTTTTCTTTTTCTTTTTTTTTATAGCTTTCTTGATTTCTTTCTTTCTTTCTTTCTTTCTTTTTTCTTTTTCTTTTTCTTTCGTTTTCTTTTTTTCCTTTTTCTTTTTTTCTTTTTTTGGTTTTTTTTGTGAGAAGAGTGCATAGTTTTCGGTTGGTGGTGGTGTTTAATATCTTGAGTGTAGGGAAGAGCAGAAGGTGAGCCCTCAAGATCGGACGGTCTACATGAGTTTTGGAACCCTCACAAAGCAGAAGATTGACACACCAACGGTTCGTCTATTTACTACTGGAGCAGATAGATCTATTCACACCTCTGATCTTATGGTATATAGCGGCCCCAAATTGCGATCTATAGATCAAATCGTCCCAAGGACAAGCCAAAATGAACAGATTATAATGCACACTATCTCTCTCTATATACTCTCAGTATTACGTATCACATATTACGAGAGAGACTCATCATTTATATAGGAAAAGAATGAGAGATCGGAAGAAATAGGATGAGATCATATTATCCAGTCAAATCCCTATCTCATATCATATTTAAATTCAAAGTTGAATTTGAAATCTTAACCGAATAGAAAAAGCCGGAAGAACCCTAAACATGTGGGACCCACCCACTAGTGATTGCTCACCGATGGGCCCCACTGGCATACATCCAACATTGAGGTGATGAGGATTCGCACTTCCCTTGCTTGTGTGCTCATGCTTTTCAGTTAAAAAATATAAAAGCACTCTCACTAATGTCTTATGTTACTTATATTACCGATAGATGCCATATAAAGCCCCTTCAATTTCCTCTGGAAAGTACTCTGCCAAACCCAGTCTCTCCAATCGATCGATCATGCAAAGCTTTACAAGTTCTTCGTCGATAGGATACACCGGTGGAACTGTACCAAAATCAATAGGTTAGAAGTCTAGAGCGTGATTTAAGAATGAGGGAAACAACACTCCCAAGTAAGAAAATGAACAAGGAAACCAAGTAACTGATGTGAGTACATATTTTTCCATACCTCCGTCCTTACATCTTTGGACCACAGATTCCAAGTACACCATACAATCTTTATTTCTTGTAGCCATGAAAGCCTGAGCAGTGGCAGAAGGTGACTGAAACAAGGAACCATCTTCACTCTGATGCTCAAGTATATGCTCGCAACTTAAATAATTACTGGGCAATGCCTCCATATATGATAAGAGTGGGGGATAATAAGCTCCATCTAAATATTTTTCCCTGCATTATTACATGTCTGTTAGCATACTCATAAACACATTACAAAGGTGGCCACTTGGGCAGAGCAACGATCAGCCCCTTCATTTACTAGGGTTCAAAGTCTGGCACAGGAGCGAAATTTAAGCCTCGGTTCGACCCATATCAATCATAAATGGGCCTGGTATGTGGCCGAGCCCCAGCATGAGCCTCAAATCAAGACATTCACACTAGACCAGAATTTCAGCATCCAAAGCTTGGACCATGCCGTATGGGACCAGAGATTTGGGCCAGACTGACTAAGGTCTACAGACATGGATATCTAAAGCAGAAGTTGGACTACGGCAAGAAGCAATACATTTCAAGTATCCTCCATCTCTCGCCGAAGATTTTGTCCACTAATTCCACCAACCCATCCGGAAACACATCCAAGGCTGCAGCTTGCGCAAGCTCAATCATGGCGGGGAAAACAATGGCAAACCAACGAGGACAGCAACCATCTACCTCTTTAAGTAGCCTCTCTGTATTTGCTTGAATAAATTGCAATCCTGAAATTTTCAAAGAAGATGAGCTTATCAAGTTACAAAGGTTATACATGGTTAAACAATACAAAGCTATATATCTTTAAAAGAAAAAATTAAAAATTTAAAAATTTAAAAAAAAATAAAAATCAGAGAGAGAGGGAGAGAGGGAGAGAGATACGGTGAACACAAAATACAAACTACAAAACAGGGCCACATGATACATTATCACAGCTACACAAATCAAAATTACACCACAAAGCCAACACAAGCCAGTCCAATTAGGCCAGCAAGCAGCACTTTCTTGAGCCATGAGACGCCCATGATGAACCTAAGACACCACTAGCATCTCTGATTTTATTCCCGGCCTAAAAAATTCTGCTGAGTGATCCTGAACTGGGTCACCAGCTCGATGTTTGGATTGGAAATCAATCGTCTCTACGGAGAGAGGTAGCAGAAGATAGGAGCCGTCTGCTGCCGTTGCCAAGAATTCCGAAAAGGCCATCAACCTCAGTTAAGTTGGTTTCGCAGCCAAAGATGGAAGAACGAGCACACTTTTACGCCAGGCCGCGGCCTCCCAATGACCTCAAATGGGTAATTGGAGGATCAAAATAAAAAGATAGTATTGATTGATGTGGCCCACAGCTTGAATTTGGAAGAAAAACTTTAACAATCTCTTTTGTGTGATTGATGAGCTGTCAAGTGAGTCTGTCCATTGCATAGTTTCCAGAAAAGTAGACTCTATCCATGTCAAGTGAATCTGTGGCCCACAGCTTGAATATATCATAGACTGAAAGTTACCTAGTTTATTTTATTATTTTATTTTATTTAGAAAATTAAGAATACACGACTCGTAACTTTGTTGATATTTTTTTTTTTTTTTTTTTTAAAGCTACTTCATTTTTTTTTTCCAGAAAAGTAGGAGGACACTGCCTATGACTTTTTTGAAATTTAATATATATATATAAGTTTTACATACCAAAATAGCTTTACAGGGGCTATAGTAAACCTCAGCCTTTTTGAAAAGTAGATGAACAAAATCCGCCTAAAACGTATAACTGCTCAAAGAAATCCATGCAGAAACCACAACACTGACCTAAATAGCCCCGAAACCAACACCAGCAGCCCACCCGCGGAAACTAATAATTTAGACAGCACACTCAAAACCAACCTCTACAAAGTTTTGAATAATCTGCTTGTGCTAATGTCACAGCATTTCATAGCATAGCCGACCCAAAACTATGCTTATTTGATTATCTGACTATAGGATATGTAGAGATTTATTGTGCTGTTAAAAATGGGAAAAAAAAAATAAAAAAAATTCAATGATATATATCGATTTAAACAAATCTGTGAAAATTGAAGGTTAGGATTGTTCAAGCAACCTAATTTTTGGGACTGTGACTCAGCGAGGATGGGCTCAACATTTCAGTCCCCATGCATACAATTTCCGATTGCCTGTTTATCAAGCATCCTTGGTAATGACCCTTCCTGGGCACAAATGCTCTGTGGGGCCCACCACGATGCGTGTGTTATATCCACGCCGCCCATCCATTTTCTAGCTCATTTTAGGGTATGAGCCCAAAAATTCCCAAAAATGAAGTAGATCCAAATCTCAAGGCGGACCACATCACAGGCAATAGTAGTGACTGAATGCCCATCATTGAAAACTTCATAAGGTTAGCGTAATGTTTATTTTCCATCCAACTTGTTGATTAGGGAAACAGACCTGGATGAAGGGAAGTCACAAATATCAGCTTGATCCAAAACTTGTGGCCCTCAAGAAGTTTGGAATGGTGAGTGTTCAATCATCACTATTTCTTATGGTGTGGTTCACCTGATATTCGGATCTGCCTCTTTTTTGGGCTCACTCTCTAAAATTGAGCTTGAAAGTGAATGAACTGTGTGGATAAAGCACATGCATCATGGTGGCCCCCATGGAACACTCTATCACGTGGTACTGGAGGGGTCACTACATAATCCCAGTCCTGATGCCTGCATGCGAGATTGTAGCCGCTCATCAGGCAATGCTGAAAGGGTTGATGTTATGTCAAAGTATCAAGCCAATATGATAATTAGCTGGGTCACACAACAAAAGAACAGTAAAGAGAATATTTATCATTGTTTAAAACTCCATGGGGAAATGAAACCTCAGCTACTTCATATTAGCCTGAATTTTGATAGATGATGAAACCTATGAAATGGAGTAGTCTGATGAGCGGCTCAGATCTCAAAATCAATTTCTTTCGTTTCTAAACACAAGGCCAGTAGCTTTTGCTTTCCCGAGTTACAAACCCTACTGACGCAAACCTGTATTTCAGTTCTTGCATGACATTTTGTGTGGGTATAAGAGAAAGTTGGTATCAAAACTATAAATATATAATACCTGTCTCTATGTTGGTATAAATATATAATACCTGTCTCTATGTTGGTGGACCCTGCATTCCATCTCCTAAGTGCAACCATACAAGCCATGGTCGCAGGCAGACACTCTATGGTGGGGACATTGTACTGGTCGGGCTCTCCCCAAAACCCTTCCTCCTCCTGATTACTAAGTATCCAATCCAAACATATCTGGAACATTGGACGGTTAGGATGTTGAGGGTGTGGGATCATGGCCACCCATGCTGTGTCATAAGCTGAAGGAAACACAAAGGAATAAATATCAACGTATGAGAAAGTCTCTTCCTTGATTTCCTTAACAAGAGCAGTAATGGATTCCATGGAAACTAATAATACTAATCTGCTGCGATACAAAGGAAGCAGTGTTCCTTATTTGTAGTCTTTGGTCTTTTGAATAATCAACGATGGTAGGCGCCGACGCCCAGTGTAAGCAATTTTCTCATGTAAAGCTGCGCCTACGTACCATGTTTACCGTACCATTCTCATTTATACTGGATGTGACTTGCATGGACCATTGTTTACGGCCTGTATAACCTTCGATGTGATCTAAACACCAAAGATGATTTTGTGTTCTATCGCAGAAAAATCGAAGGAATGTTCCTTACACGTTGCCTTTTGGATTGTGAATAACCAATGCATGGTAGGCGCTGAAATCTATTCTAAGAATTAAAATAGGTGACTTTTAGCCATGAAGCGTGGGTCTGATGAAAGATACAAATCATGGTCGCTCCGTGCATGAACCGACATACGATTGGTGTGGCCCACCTCAAGATAGTCGCCGAAGTAGCTGGGAGTTGCAATAACTTTGTATTACACATCCCATGCACACCCCATGCTGATGGGTCATATGTACCGTCATTCATGTTCCCTCGTGGCTTGTGTATGCAAGAAATATCATAAGAAGCATTGTGCAATGTGTTAATTGGACACATGCCACTGACTACTAAGAAAGGTTTTATTTTTATTAAATAATAAATTTGAAAATAGATTATAAGTTTTTAAGAAAATATTTTTTCTTAAACAAATCAAGAAAATGATATTTTTATTCTCAATTTTTTTATTTTTTTGAAAATAAAGTTTCTCAGGGAATAGTATTTTTCTTCTCTCAAAAAGAGCCATTGACTTGTGACATACACACGGGCCCATGGATGTTGGGATATGGACTGGCTATCAGGTGGGCCTCACTGTACACGATACATGTGTCATAGACAAAATGTGAAACACAACATAAGAACCTATTTAATTGGAAGTTTTGGTTAGATAGTGGCCTGCGTTCTAGTTGCGGCTCAACAACTTTTTCTTTTTTACTGCATCAATCCCCTCGACACAAGCATTAAAACAGTCATGCAATCAACAACGTTTCTTAATTGGGGCCTACATTTAGATAGAATTACATCTAAGATGTTAGTCATTAATCACACGTAAAGCAGTCCAATTCCAAGGCTATCCTTCTGTCTACGTTTCCCAAACGATTAAAAGGTTGAGATCGATGTAGGTCATTGAACATGGACGGTAATACTGGCTTGTTTGTTGCCTTAGAGATATGACCCACGGTAGAAGGAAAACAACCTTCAAAAGATAGTGTAGCTAATAGATGAAGTAGGTGAGAGGATGGCTACAGACAAATGGCAACAGGTTTGTGACGCAGGGATGAACGTGATGAGGTCGATCATCGTCTTCCTCAAGGATAACTACTCCTCATCCACGGAGCTTCTCTGAACTCCTCACAGAGACTTATCGAATCCACGAGGAAAGAAAGCAAGAGAATAGAAATAAATTCTAATAAAATTCAAAATTGATAAATGAATGAATAAAGACGAGTTCACAACCCTTTAAATAAAAGAATCAAGCAATAGGAAAGAAATTAGAATTAAAATACAACTAAATCTCCTAGAATCCGTGACTTACTATAAATAGTAAACTTATTATTTATAGACGGTCGTGATGTCTACTAGTGCGCAAGGTTTTTGGCCAAAAATAGTAAGTATCCTATTTGGCTTCATCAAACCGTTCTCCTAATTATTCTAAGCACTTTTCATGTTGGACACAACTCCTAAAGCCCAACGAATGAAGAGTTATAATCAAATTAAAACTTACTATTTATAGTAAAAACAAAAATAAAACAGGGAAAAGACTGTCGATTAGGGGGTTTTTCACAAATTCGGGCTGCGAACCTGGCGTAACGGCGTTGGTTGGCTAAAGTAGCTCGTTCTACTCCAAAATCATATATTTTACATCAAATAACTCATTTCAGATTGCGAGATACGCTCGATCTAAGGTCCGACGGTCCGGATCACTTCTGTCATCGACCAGCCCTTTTTTGATCTATCTTGGCCATGAAACTATCCGCGACCCGCTCTACATCAATCCCCTCTACTTCAAAAGAACTCATCCTTGAATCACATCCTGCTCTGGTTTATAATACTCGGTCAGGTCCATGACATTGAAAATCCATGAGATTGCCATGTCATCTAGAAGATCAATAACATAAGCGTTGTCATTGATCTTTCGGATGATTAGTACCAGTCCAATATTTTTATTTTTCAACTTATTGTACGTTCTAGTCAAAAATTCTTCTTTTCGCAGATGGGCCATTACCTACTTGCCCACCTCGAACACCTTTTATCATTGATGCTTGTTCTCTTGCTCCTTATACTTTTCGTTAAAGGCATGTAGCTTGGCCTGCACCTCCGCATGAATACCCATGATCATGTCTGTCATATGGTCTTCTGCAATACTCATACCTGAGAACTTGGGCAGAGGGACCAAGTCTAGTATGTGGCGAGGTACTCGTCTGTAAATAACCTGAAACGGAGATTTTTCAATCGAACGGTTCACCATGTTGTTGAATACAAACTCTGCTTGAGACAAAGACAAATCCCACTACTTTGATTTTTTTCCTGAAATTCATTGAAGGATGTATCCCAACATACGATTCACAACCTCAGTTTGACCGTCGGTCTGTGGGTGGTAGGCTCTGCTGAAATGAAGTCGTGTATTGAATCGAGTTCACAAAGTCCGTCAAAAGTAGTTTATAAACTTCATGTCACGGTCAGAAGTAATAGTCTTGGGAATCTCGTGTAGCCACACAATTTTTCTGAAGAATAGATTCGCCACGCGTGTTGCATCGAGAGTTTTCTTGCGTGAAATAAAGTGTATCATCTTAAAGAAATGATCTACTACCATGAACGCTAAATCCATGTCATGTTATGTTAATGAGAGACCAAGCACGAAGTTCATAGATAAATCCTCTAAAGGATCGTCAGGCACAGGTAACGTGGTGTAGAGGCACGTATACTAAGATTGCCCCTTGAAAGTCTACTAAATATGACAATATTATACGGCTCTTCCCACATCATGTACTAATTACGGCTAGTAATACCGCGCTTCCACAAGAGCTCATGTCTTATCTCGCCCAAAATGTCCATCCAGGTCATTTCTATATAGTTCCTAAATAATCTACTTCCTCAGAGAACTTTGGGAGATGCACAATCGATTTCTTTTGAAGAGAAAATCATCCTATATATGAAGGTTACTGAAGTGACCTTCTTAGCACTTCATCCAAGAATCTTTGAAGTCCTCATCCTCGACATACAGCTCCTTGAGATAATTGAAGCTAACCACCTCGTTGCTCATCATAACAAGTAGTGATGCACGACAGCTAAGGGCATCAGCCACCTTGTTCTGCTGTCCTAACTTGTGCTTCAGAATGAACGTAAATTCCTGTAAAAATGCAACCCATCTAGCATGCACACGATTCATGTTAGTCTGACTATTAATAAACTTTAATACTTGATGGTCAGTGTACAGAACAAACTCCCTTTTGAATTAGATAATGCCGCCAATGTCGCAGCACCTGAATAACTGCATACAACTCAAGCTCATAAGTCGACCACTTCTTTTGGGCTTCGCTGAGCTTCTCGCTGTAGAAGGCTACCGGTCTGCCTTCCTGTGATAATACTCCTCCGATTCCGACGTATGAAGTGTTACACTCCACCTCATATAATTTGTCAAAATTAGGAAGCACCAAGACCGATGTTGTAGACAAACGATGATTAATCTCGTGAAAGCTCTTGTCAGCTTTATCGGTCCACTGGAACGACCCTTTTTTCATTCAATATGTTATAGGTGCGACTATGGTGTTAAAATCTTACACAAATCGACGATAGAAGGTTGTCGACTCGTGAAAACTCCTCACCTCATGAATGTTTGTTGGGATAGACCATTCCCTAATAGCTCAGACTTTTTCATCGTCCACCCGAGTGCCTATGGACGTTACAACAAATCCTAAAAATAACAGGTTGTCAGTTAAAAAACTACACTTTTTCAAGTTGAAGTACAACTTGTTATCTTGTAGGACTTGCAGCACTTGTTTGAGATATTTCTTGTGTTCCGCCACATCTTAGCTATATATCAATATGTCATCAAAATATACTGTCACAAATCAACTAGTGAACGGTTTTAGAACTTGATTCATCAAACGCATAAAAGTACTTAGGGCGTTTGATAAGCCAAATGACATGACCAGCCACTCATACAACCCTTTCTTTGTCTTGAATACCTTTTTTCACTCATCACTGAGTCGGATATGAATCTGATGGTACCCACTCCTTAAATCTAGTTTAAAGAATACCTTGGCCCCTCCTAACATATCGAGCATGTCGTCCAACCGTGGTATTGGGAACCAATATTTGATAGTAATTTTGTTAATTGCTCGGCTGTCGACACACATGCGTCAGCTTTAATCTTTTTTTGGCATTAATAATGCTGGTACAGCACATGGGCTCATACTCTCTCTCAATAAATTCTTACGGATCAATTCCTCTACTTGCCCCTGAAGTATCTTACACTCATTCGGACTCATCTAATAATGAGGACGGTTGGACAAGTTAGCCCCAGAGATGAGGTTTATGTGATGTTGGATGTCCCTCATGGGAGGTAATTCATCAAGTAAATCTTCAGGCCAGGCTTCTTTAAATTTATTTAGCAACAGTCTTAAACTTGGAGGGATGTTTGAGGGTTCTTTTTCCTCACCCTTCACCACTACGGCGTATACCTCACGCGATTTCCTTGAACTCCTCCATGAAATTTCTAAGGTCAAGAGAAAACTCCCCTCTACTTTAGAGGCTTCAGGGTAGTTCTCTGGTAATATAGGGGCAAGGATTATTTTTTGACTATCCTTTACGAATATATAGACGTTGTCTCATCCCCGATGGGTCGCATCACGGTTCGACTACCAAGGTCGACCGAGTAGCATATGACAATCTTCCATATCGACCACATCACAAAGTATCTGATCCTTATAATGTTTACTAATTAAAAACGAAATACTGCATTATTCAGTTACCTTGGTCTCATTTACTTTTTTTATCCAGCCAATTGAGTACGGGAAAGGATGTCTCGTCGTTGGTAGCTACAACTTGTCCACCATCACCCTTGAGACAATGTTCTCGCTGCTACCACTATTTATAATCATATCACAGACCTTTCCGTTGATAGTGCAATGAGTACAAAATATATTGTATCACTATGGGTGTGATTCCGTTCATGGGGTATACAATAGTCGCCCCACAACTAGAGATTTGCCACAATCCTCACCCATCAATTCATCATCACCTGCTATTTCTTCAGTAGTTTGTTTATATTCATCAAAGCCATTATCTTCTTTTGCGGCCTCACCTTCAGTGCCCCCTTCGTTTATAGTGAAGTGTGCTGTAAGACGTTGAGGACAAGTGTTTGATAAGTGGCCTGATTGGCCACAGTGGTAACAATTGTCCGGCCTTAACCGACCATAAGGATTTGGAATCCTACTCTGTCCTGCTGTTGTGGGTGCTGTCCGTTGAGGTCTGGATGAGCCACCCCCAGTATCACGATTTGCGGGTGGAGGAGATTGAGGACATTCTCCTACCGGATCTTTTCCTTGAGATAGTACTGAATTCTGTGTGGAACCCGTCATGGGAGGTCGATTTGAAGGATAGGGACGAGCAGAAGCTCTTACAAGTTATGTTTCTGCCTTCCCCACCAATTGAACTACTTCATCCACGATCCCGACTGGGTACATTTGAAGTCGGTCCTGAATTGTCAGTCGTAACCCACTTATAAATCGTGCCACCTTCTGTGACTTAGATTCTGACAAATCATTTCATGTAGCCAACCGTTGGAATTCTTCAGTGTGATCTATAACAGTTCGATTTTCTTGTCGACAATTATGGTATTGCTGAAATAATATCTGCTCATAATCACCAGGGATAAATCGTGATCGAAGAAGACGTCTCATCCGAGGCCATAATGCGATGGGCGCCTTGTTCTGGCGGGCTCGTGAAAGTTATAATTTTCCCAGCATGTAGAAGCGCTAGATTTTAATTTAAACTCTATCAATTTTACTTTTTTATGATCTGACATATCCATATAATCGAAATATCTTTCTACTTCAGCTAGCCAATCGAAGACATCTTCTATACGTAATAAACCATTAAAACTAAGAAGTTCAGCCTTACCTCGATAGTCTCTTTCAGCACAATCTAGTAATCGCCTCCATGAATTGATTATCGAGCAAAACCCTCATTAATTTTCTCGTCATTAGAACTTGAATCATCTGGTGTAGCCATACGGTTTAATATTGGTAGTGCTCTACGATAATCGAGGTTGTGTCATACAGCAACCATGGGTGGTGAAGCATCCATAGGTGGTGGAGCACCGCCTAGGGCTCGAGGCGAAAGTTGTGCATCTGGAAGACGGTCGAGGGTTGCCTGCAGACCTTGCATGGTCAACTAACTCTCTCGATGGAAAGCGTTAATTCTTTCCAAAAGATAACGAATCCCTAGATCATCGTCCACAGTATTTTGATTCATACCTTCATTGTTTGTCATCGACCCGAGGGAAAACCTCGCTTTGATACTAAATTGACGTAGGGATGAACCTAATGAGGTTGATCACCGTCTTCCTCAAGGATAACTACTCCAAATCCACGGAGCTTCTCTGGACTCCTCATAGAGACTTCTCGAATCCACGAGGAAAGAAAGCAAGAGAATAGAAATAAATTCTAATAAAATTTAAAATTGATTAATGAATGAATAAAAATGAGTTCACAACCCTTTAAATAAGGAAACCAAGCAATAGGAAAGAAATTAAAATCAAAATACAACTAAAACTCCTAAAATTCGCGACTTACTATAAATAGTAAACTTACTATTTATAGACGGTCGTGCAGTCTACTAGTGCGCAAGGTTTTCGCCCAAAAATAGTAAGTGTCCTATTTGGCTTCACCAATCCATTCTCTTAATTATTCTAAGAACTTTTCATGTTGGACACAACTCCTAAAGCCCAAACAATGAAGAGTTATAATCAAACTAAAACTTACTATTTATAGTAAAAACGAAAATAAAAGAGGAAAACGACCGTCGATCAGGGGGTTTTTCCCAAATTCGGGCTGCGCAACCTGACATATCAGGGTTGGTTGGCTAAAGTAACTTATTGTACCCCAAAATCATATATTTTACGTCAAATAACTCATTCCGGATTGCGAGATACGCCCAATCTAAGGTCCGACGATCCGGATCACTTCTATCGTCGATCGGCCCTTTTCTGATCCATCTTGGCCATGAAACTGTCCGCGACCCACTCTACATCAGTTTGACCTAAGACCCTTCGCAATCAACTATTTACCCTTTTCGCAGGAAATGTCTTTCAACACTACAGTAGACGACTTGGCTAGAGTATTCGGGAGATATGGAAAAATCTCAGACGCATTTATCCATTGGAATTACCATCTTAATAGATCAAGAGGTTACAACTTCATTAGATTCAGCTACGAAGAGGAGGCCAGATCAACAATGGACATACTCAATGACAAAAGGGTGGATGGGAGGATTTTGTTGGTGCAAATGTACGACGCAATCATCCAACTACTACTCAACCCTTCCCAAGGAACCCATTTAGCCCTATCTGGTAACAAATTCGCAACAGGAATAGGAGGACAAGACATGAGACCCCCAACAGGAGGGCAGATTTTTCGCTCAAACGGTGAGAGATCGGATTGTCTCTCGCCCACTAGGTCTTCGATCAAATTCCTTGATGAGTACAATGGGCGAGGATGGTGTTCAACCTAATGCCCTACAACAAATTTTGGTCAAAGCTGGCAATAGGAGTGTGGCTTTAAAGTTAAGGGAGCTGAGCTTGGCCCTAGTGAAAAATACAGTGGACAACAAGGTGCAAATTATCAGACTAATCCAAGATCTTAAAAGTTCCAAGTATGGCTCATCTTCCGTTGATGTATCACGTATCGGCCTAAACAATTTTCTTTTTTGTTTTCAAGACTAGGATGGAACTATTATCTTTCTTCTTAGATTCGATCCTCCACAAGAAGATGGGCATAGAAAAGGTTGAGGCGTGGCTCCTTAAATTCATGACAGAAGGCAGAGGCAAATGGATTTAGCTTCATGGTATCTCTGCTCATGCCTGGATGGAATCAGTCTATAGGGCGTTGGGCAACACTTTTGGCAAGGTTGTGGAGGTCGTTAGATGCTCGATTCTGGGTCTTGTCCAAGTGGCAACTAGAGTAAAAGTCATTAATCATCCGGGCACTGATACGCATTCTCCCAGAGGGCTGATTGGGGTAGGAAAAACATTTCCAATTTGGCTAACTATCAAAACCTTTAACAACATGCCAGAGGTAGGTTCGAGGACCCAAGTCAAGCAGGTCAGGGGCCAGGAATTTACCAGGAAGTGGGTGGAACTAACTTTCTACTGCCCTGCTCCCCCCATAGAAGCATTGGGTAGAGCTCCCTCCCTCCCCAAAGGATTCAGGTCACGAGAAACGGCCCCGCCTTTCTACCCAACAGCAACTTAATTAACCAGCAGCCTCCGAACATTCAGAGAATCCTACAGGCCCCCCCTTTTCCTCAATAGCTTTGGAAGACATCAGCTCTCCCAACATTTATGCCAATGACATCAACTCTTACCCTTTCCAACAACAGGAGTTCCAACAAAAGGAGCGGTATATAACCATCAATCCAGCATCACCTATGGCTAACCACTCCCTCAGATAACCTTCCTCCTCCCAATTGCACATGGCTTTCCTATTCTAAGTCCATTCAATGCCTTGTAAAGCCTTCTCTGAAGGCAATAACCCCCTACAAATAGGAGAAAACTTCGAGGAAAAACATGGTGATGCTCGAATCTTAGCTTGGAACACTGTGGAGGAGGGAAGAGTTCTCGATGAAGGGGGTTGCCTGGCAATTGATCTTTCCCTCTACTTCAAGCTGACCCTCACAACATACACCCAACCAACCTCTCCCCTGATATCTTCAACATGCCCAAAACCTAACCCTCTCGAACCTCGAAAGCTACTTGCCTTGGGAGTAGAGGTGTATAATAGAGAGAGGTCAGCCTCTGCCTTAGCTATTCTATCACGCTCCAAATGCGAAAACTGGACTCAAAAAATTCTCGATCGCCGAATCCTGTGCCAACAGCCTTCGTAGTACCTCATTCTCGCCTCCTAACGTCCATACGAAAGATTCTGATCATGGCTACAAGGAGGATTTTCCAACATACATTTAACTCATAATAAACATAACTACAAGTATACCTAAATCACAAGAATAACATCATCACCACATATCCACTAATATAAACATTTAAATACAGTTCTGAAAGAAAAATACAAATATTGAAAGTCAAAGCTCCAGAAGACTGATGCACGCTCTAAGCTCAATGTTGTTGCAACCTAACATCACCTGCATGCATCTATCATGAATAAGTTTATGGAAAGCTTAGTGGGTGATTTAAATGTGTGCATAAGATAAGTGCCAAGTATTCAATGCATTGTCATAATCATACAATATCCCAAATACTGGCAAGATTATGAATCATACGATATCAGAGTAAGCAAAAATACTAACAAGTCCATGAGTCATATAATATCAAAGTACATAATATAGATTAGTTATACAAATGAGGAATCATAAAGAGCTAAATATCAGATGCCAAGAATGTAATGCAATATGTGGTTCGAATGGAATGACCATGTTGGAGTGTAAAGTCAAGATGATGGTACATAGTATCGCAAACTATGAGGCCCACCATAAGGGACTTCTATCCAAACCAGTCTCATACCTAAATTTTGATAGTCAGACTAAATGTGGTAAACTTCTGATCTCAGGATAGTCGTGCGCCCAACCGAAATCCTGGCCCTTACGAAGGTACATGTAACAAATATTTACGCACTACTAGCTCGAGTGGATAGTGAATGAATGAATGAATAAGCATGCAACTCTTACTATACAAATTAGTACTGTACATCTCTAGAATCATCACCGGAGTCTAGTACACTCTATGCCAACTGCCACCCCATCAAGTTCACAACTAGGTAAGTGGAAGAGACTTCACTATCCGCCTGCCAATATCGAGCTCGGCTCGTCGATAGCAGACCCGTTCCTCAAGTTAGTCAAACTCAACCTAGCTATGCCTACTCCCTTTGGCAGGTAAGACTACACCCCCTCCCAACCGACCACGACACAGTGGGAAACGCAGCCTACTGGTATACGGCTATCATGCGCTCATATATATCCTCGATCTTGATGTTGGGGCGTCCTTTGGTACCAAGAGGGTTTAAAAATTTTTACCCAGGGCCATCTATGGCAGCCCAATGCTGGTAACAGACTTCTGGTGTCCCATCTGGTCATCCATGACATGACTATGGAGGCTACGACCCTGATGTCACTAGGGCATATAGTAATCACAACACACAATGTAAGATGCATGAGTCATACAATCCAGTCATGCATCAATCCCGTGCATACCATACGCTCACGTGAGACGATCTCCACCTATCAGGGAGTCTCATAACAATCTGTCCAATGACATATGCAATGGTCAACCACATCTCATAACAAACATGCAGATAATGCATATGGGTATATATCATGATATTATATTGTCACATACTCATAATATGTATCAACAAGCGGACTCGATAATTGGCATCGACAATCGGCCTCGATAATGTGGATTTTTAACCATTGCCCCTAAGGAGTGGCCTTCATGAGGCTGAACATGCAGTGGGCTCATGGCCTCACATAAGGGCTAAATATACAACACCATGGGCCTCATTCAAGAGCTTAATACATATCACGATAAGCCTCTCACATGGGCCTAATATACATCACAATGGGACTCATCACATAAATCTCATATTCATCACATTAAGCCTTAAACATGGGCTGAATACGCATCATAATGAGCCTCAAATACGGGCCACATATACATCACATTGGACCTCGACAATCGAAATCGACCTCAACAATCGGAATCGGCCTCGACAATTGACCTTAACAATTGGAATCAGCCTTAACAATCAGAATCGGCCTCGACAATCGAAATCAGCCTTAACAATTAGAATCGGCCTCGACAATCAGAATCGGCCTCGACAATCGGAATCGGCATTGATAATTAGAATCAGCCTCAATACTCAGACTCGACAATCGGAATCGGTAAGAATGGGCCTAACAAGGCCTAAGGGAAGGTTACAATGTGAACATTCAACCATCATTGCCCATCAATGTAGACATTTAATCAACATTGCTCTCAATGAGTGGCCCACATATAGCCAAATGTATCGTGGGCCCATGGCCTCATTATACGAGTTGAAAGTACATCACAATGATCATCAACGCATGGCCCAAGAATTATATCACAATGGGTCGCTCATACGGGCCTAATATACATCATAATGGCCCACGACCCATGGGCCCCAAATACATCACAATGGGATACGACCCATGGGCCTTAATATACATCATGATGGGTCATAACCCATGGGCCTCAATATACATCAAGTGGGCCACGTATTTCGGTCTTGAATACATCAACTGGGCCACGCAACATGGGCCTAATACATATCACAATGGGCCACACGATATGGGCTAAATCATATGGGCCATATCAAATGGGCCAAGTCAAATGGACCGTATCAAATGGGCTAAGTCAAATGGGCCGAAACCAACCACACCATTCATCTATAGCTAGAGATCATTTTAGAGCATTATCACAAAATGAATCATATCCTAAGGATCATCTAGACCATACCACAAATGGCAGTGGTGATAATGATTTCCACTATTAAATTCCAGTGGACCCTACATAAGTATTTATTTTCCATCCAGTCTGTTCATAAGGTAATAAGGACCTAAACAGAGAGGGAAAAACAAATATTATATTGATTCAAAACTCTTGTAATCCCAAAAGGGGTTTCAATGGTAGACGTTCAACTCCACTGTTCGCTGTAGTGTGGATCACCTGATAACAGGATCTGTCTTATTTTGTCTCAAACCCGATACGGGTCATCAAAAGAATGAACGGTGTGGATGAAATACATCCATAAGGTGGGTCCCACCCATCCAGCATGCCGGACGGTGTGACAAAACTCATACATCATGGTGGCAGCGGGCTGGGTAGCCCACCAATATAGTACTAAAATATATACCTACACAATGGCGGGAGGCTGCCTATACTCACCGTACAGACCATCTGGACGGTGCAAATAACATATTTTCGATAGTATTTATTTATAATATAATATATTATTTTACAGGGGACCGTATCTTTTTTGCTATCGGCCTACCCCGAAGCATGCACTATCAGCCGCTCGCGGCATCTTTTTCGTAGAAAATATCTTAAATTTTGAAAAAAAAAAAAGAAAAAAGGACAGTACGGATCACTGAAACAGCACTGGAATTATGTGTACCCGGGCTAGTGCATTTTTTTGTGGCACTTGCCTCACACGTGGCATCACCGCACACGTGTGAAAGATCAAAGCTATTCATCAAGTGATCCTGAAGTTGTCCTGTGTACGCGTGGCAAGCTTCATGATCTTCATATGCCTGAAGTTTTAGGTATGGCATCACCACATTGATGATCAGCTGATGAGTGTCTCTGAACGAACAGGCATGTACGATGATGATCAGCTGATGAGTGGCTCTGAACGATCAAGCATGTAGGAACGGTTCCAAGGAGATCATAGTTCCATGGGTCCCGAAATGATGTATTTATTATATCTATACTGTTCGTTCAATTGGAGAAATCATTTTATATCATATATGAGGCCAAAAATGCGTCATATCCAAAGCTCAAATGAGCTGCACCACAAATAGAAATAGGCATCCAAGTCTCAAATGAACTACATCAAAGATCATTCTGATCAGCGTTAAAATATTCGTATGGCACGTACTGACGTTTATTTTCCATTCAATCTTTTCATAACTTTTAATTTTCATCCAATCTTTTCATAACACCCACCATTGAAACTCTGTTAGAGCCCACCGAAATGTTTATTTGCCATCCAATCTACTGAGAAGGTTTACATGGATGAATAGATGAAGGAAAACACAAATGTCAGCATGCAAAGCGTCCATGCAGTTCATGCCCAAGGAATATTGCTGGGATGGGCACTGCCTCGATGCCATGTCTTTCAGAAGCCAGTTCGGTTCATCTTTTTGAGAGGTTATTTTAGGACACGGAAAAAAATAATTTTAAAAAAAATTGAAATTGATCCAAGACGAAATTAGGTTATACAAGAGAAAACATTAGAAGTTTAGTAAGCACTGTTGAAATATGATCATGGCTAGAAAAATTTTGTAGCAGTTTAATTTTGACTTTTTCTTATATGTTTTCTCTTGATGCCCGCTGACTTTATAAACAGTTTGGGTGGCATATAAATATCAAGGTAGAGCTAAGAAAGGTTTTATGAGTAGAAAAACTTTTTCGCCAATTCTCCCTCCAGTGTGATTCACTTGAGTTTTAGATCACTTTTTATGGCATATTCTAAAATGACCTTAAAAAATATAAGAACAAGTTGATTTCTCAAAAATTATGCCAGTGGGCACCACCCAACATTCTTGCCCACGAACTTAAAATGATCTTAAAAAATGATTTTACGTGGTCCACACAATTTCCCTGCAAGGACCCAGTCTACTTCAATGCTAATCACCCAATTGTATTCTACAGCTCATGGTCTGACGTAGTGTACAGGTGTGGCCAACCTAATGAATGCGCGGACAGATATGGATAAGCAACATAGGTCACGAGTGATTTAACATATGACGGAGCTACTGTACGTGATCTGTTTTTTTTTTCTAATTTCAGATGTTTTAAAGCGACCAGCAACCTAACCGCAGCAATACACGTCATGTCAACATCAATGACTTAAGGCTGATTTGGATGGCTCCTCATGAACCTCTTTATAATTATGAAAACAATATATCATGACATAACCTCCTATGCAAAGAAAGGATCGATGTAAACGCTGTGGAGCCCACTATTGACCTATATGTCTTATCTACACCGTCCATCCATTTTTCAAGCTCATTTTAAGGCTGGAGTGAAAAATTGAACTATATCCAAGTCTCAACTGGATAGTTTTGTTGGACCATATTGGTGATCAACATTCCATATAGTTGATGATTAAGATGGAAACTTAGATTTGAGTGATCTCGAAGTTCAATAGCTTTACTCAAATGATACTGGAGATCAACGGTTAAATTATTTTGAAATTGCAGGTTAATTGCCTGATCGAATTTATATTGAAGATCAATGTTGATAGCTTGATAGGGTGCCAAATGAGCTTACAGGCACGTCCAAACTTGAAGTTGAGATGACGCACAGCAATCCTTAAAATTATCCATGCTCCAGTAATCTGAAAAAGCAGCTCGATGGTCAGTTTGGATAGATTGGTTCATGTAACATATAAATAAATATTGTGAAGGTGGGACACACCATCGTAATCGGAAGCGGATTGCGTCCTGCCTACACATGGACGGAATCAGTTCAGGCAGGAGCTCAGTGGGGCCATCGTGATGTATGGATTTTATCTAGGCCGTTCATCCATTTTTTCAGATAATTTTAGGAGATGAACTAAAAATTGAAGTAGATTTATGGCTCAAGTGGACCATATCACAAGAAACAGCAGTAATACTGACGCCCACCATTGAAACCGTCCTAAAGCCCACCATGATTTTTATTTGCCATCCAACGTATTCAGAAGGTCACGTGGGCTAGATGAAACAAAAACACAAATGTCGGCTTGATCCAAAACTTCAATGGTGTTCCCTGCATCGAAGGTAGGTGGGGCTGCTCTCATGTTTTTGAGAAAGTAACTCCGTTCATCTTTTAGGGAAATAATTTTAGGACACGCAATAAAAAATGAGGTGGATTCAAAACTTAAGTGAGCCACACAAGAGAACACAGTGGAGATTTCAGTCAGCACTGATGAAATATTCTCATGGCCATAAAAGTTTTGTAAGAGGTTATTATTATTATTATTATTTTAATATTTTCAATTGATCTTAGTAGAAATGACATTATAAGCCAGTTGAATAGCATATAAACATCAAGGTGGAGCTCAGAAAGCTTTCAACAGTAGAAATTTCTTTCCCAATTTTCTCTCTTGTGTCACACACTTGAGTTTTTGATCCACCTTGATTTTGGTAGCATGTTCTAAAATGACCTTGAAAAATAGATGGGTGGGTTGATTTCTCAAAAATATAGTAGTAGGCCCGATGTAGAGCGGGTCGCAGACAATTTCATGGCCAAGATAGATCAAAAAAGACACGGTCGGCGACAGAAGTGATTCGGACCATCAGACCTTTGATCAGACGTATCTCGCAATCCGGAAAGAGTTATCCGACATAAAATATATGAATTTGGGGTAGAGCGAGCTACTTTAGCCAACCAACCCCGCTATGCCGGGTTGCACAACCCAGATTTGCGAGAAACCCCCTGATCGATGGTCGTTTCCCCATTTTATTTTTGTTTTTACTATAAATAGTAAGTTTTAGTTTGAGTATAACTCTTCATCCGTTGGGCTTTAGGAGTTGCGTCCAACATGAAAAGTGCTTAGGATAATTAGGAGAACAGTTTGATGAAGCCAAATAGGATACTTACTATTTTTGGCCGAAAACCTTTCGCACTAGTAGACATCACGACCGTCTATAAATAGTAAGTTTACTATTTATAGTAAGTTGCAAATTCTAGAAGTTTTAGTTGTAGTTTGAGTCTAATTTCTTTCCTATTGCTTGGTTCCCTTATTTAAAGGGGTGTAAACTCATTTTTAGTCATTCATTAATCAATTTCGAATTATTAGAAATTCTTTTCTATTTTCTGTTTTCTTTCCACGTGGATTCGAGGAGTCTCTGTGAGGAGTCCAGAGAAGTTCCGTGGATTCGGAATATTTATCATTCCTGAGGAAGACGGTGCTCGACCTCACGTCCTTCCCCGCGTCAGTTTGGTATCAAAGTAAGGTTTCTCCTCGGATTGATGGCTTCTAACGACGGGTTGGGCAACAATCCCATGGGCGGTGCCCTAGGGAATTTACCTTTAACGGCGGTAGTTTTCGAAGCAACCATGTAAGAGAATCGACAAGTCATGTAAGGGCTGCAGGCTTCTATGGACCACATAGCGAATCTCTTGACGGAAACCCTAGGACAACTCCGTGTTCCTGGTGGTAATCCTCTATCGCCGATTGTTGAAACTCGCAATCGCCCTGATCGCAGGATAGTACCAGCAGTGCATCCACTGGTCATTCCTGAGGAAGGGGGCTCCTGTGAGGAGGAAATCGACGACATAATCTTTCAACACCCCAGACAAGACGGCGATCGAGTAGATTGGACAGATCAAGAATTTAAGATGCTGGTTGATATTTCTAACTTCAATGGCCAACTACACATTGAGGATTTTCTCGATTGGCTTTTTAAAGTTGAGCGATTTTTCGACTATATCGATATCCCTGAAGTAAAGAAGGTCAAGCTTGTATCCTACAAGTTGAAAGGAGGAGCTTCAGCTTGGTGGGAACAACTGCAACTCGCACGAACCAGACAAATGAAAGCATCAATCTGCACATGGCAATGGATGAAGCAGCTACTACGTGCCCAATTCCTCCCTAGCGATTACGATCAAGTATTATTCCAACAATACCAAAATTGTCGACAGGGTAATCGGTCGGTGAGAGAATATGCAAAAGAATTTTACCGTCTGGCGGCGCGTAACGATTTAGTCGAAACTGAATCACAACAAGTCGCCCGATTCAACGATGGACTGCATATGGCGATCCAGGATCGGGTCCAGATGCAACCTGTCTAGACGATGAATGATGCGATCAAGTTGGCTACTTGGGCAGAAGCGCAACTTGAACGTTCTACCACACGGCCCTATCCTACCGCAAGGATCACTGCAGCGAGTTCACCTCAGGGAGCTACACAGTCCAAGGGGAAGGAACCAATAGGAGCCCGCACTCAACCTCCTATGTCTGATAGCTGAGATCAGGGAAGTGGACGACCCCAAAGGAGCGTATCGACTACTGCTGGTCCAAGTAGAATTCTGAACCCATATGCTCGACCCCGGCCCGACAACTACTATCATTGTGGCCAACTAGGCTACCTATCAAATACTTATCCTCAGTGAAAGGTGGCGAACCTCACCATCAATGATGGTAATGCTGATAACACCGATGAAGATGTAAATGTTGAAGAACAAGAGCATACCACCGAGGACGAGGCAGATGAATCAAGTTGGGTTCAGAAAGATCATGGCGAGTCACTTGTCGTGAGACAGCTACTATATGCGCCAAGAAAAGAGGTGCATCCACAGAAGCATAACATCTTCCGCACTAGGTGTACGGTGAATCAAAAGGTTTGTGACGTGATTATTGATAGTGGCAGCAGCGAAAACATTATCTCTAAGGTCATGGTGGAGAAATTACAATTGAAAACGGAGCGTCATCCCTCTCCATATACAATCGGTTGGATCAAGAAGGTCAGTGAAACAAAGATAACTGAACGGTGCACCATATCCTTTTCAATTGGTAAACATTATAAGGATGAAGTAGTATGCGATGTGGTTGACATGGAAGCATGTCACATACTACTCGGTCGACCTTGGCAATCTGACCGTGACGCCACTCATAAAGGGCGAGATAACATATATATCTTTGTCAAGGATGGCCGGAAGACCATATTGGCCCTTATGGATCTAGAGGGACCACCTGAAACTTTTAAAGTAGAGGGTCATTTTCTCTTAACCATACGGGACTTCGTGGAAGAATCCAAAGAAACAGGACAGGCTTATGCATTAATTGTAAAAGGAGAAGAACTCGAGCCTACCATCATCCCTGAAAGATTAAGGCCCTTGCTACATGAATTCAAAGAAATCTAGCCCGATGACCTTCCCGATGGGTTACCTCCCATGCAGGATATCCAATACTATATCGACTTTATCCCTGAGTCCAGTCTACCAAATCGGCCTCATTATCGAATGAGTCCGAATGAGTGAGAGATTCTTCAAGGGCAAGTGAAAAGAGTTAATCCGTAAGTGCCTTATTCGAGAAAGCATGAGTCCATGTGCTGTACCAGCTCTATTAACTCCAAAGAAAGATAGGAGTTGGCGCATGTGTGTCGACAGCCGAGCCATCAACAAAATCACCATAAAATACAGGTTTCCTATATTGCGGTTAGACGATATGATAGACATGCTAGAGGGTGCTAAAGTATTCTCTAAATTGGATCTAAAGAGCGGCTACCATCAGATTCGAATACGGTCAGGTGATGAGTGGAAAATAGCCTTTAAGACTGAGGAAGGATTCTACGAATGGATGGTCATGCCCTTCGGTCTTTCAAATACGCTTAGCATGTTCATGAGATTGATGAACTAAGTTCTAAAATATTTCATTAGGCGATTTGTTATGGTTTATTTTGATGATATTTTGATATATAGTCAAGACGAAACTACCCATATGGAACACCTCAAAAAAGTCTTTCAGGTGCTTACTGAAAATAAACTGTATCTCAATTTAAAGAAGTGCAACTTCATGACTAATAGCCTATTATTTTTGGATTTTTTCGTAACGTCCACGGACATTCGAGTGGATGAGGAAAAGGTGAAGGCAATCAGAGAATGACCGGTTCCTACAAATATTCACGAAGTGCAAAGTTTTCATTGACTGGCGACATTCTATCGTCGATTCGTGAGAAATTTCAATACTATTATGTCACCATTCACAGATTGCATGAAGAAATGTCAGTTTCAGTGGATTGACGAAGCTGACAAGAGCTTTGTCGAAATCAAGCATAGATTATCCACGACACCGGTTCTTATACTTCCTAACTTTGATAAATTGTTTGAAGTCGAATGTGATGCCTCATATGTCGGAATTGGTAGAGTTTTGTCTCAAGAAGGTAGGCCGGTAGCCTTCTACAGTGAGAAACTTAGTGATGCACGCAAGAAGTGGTCTACATACGAGATCGAGTTATACGCGGTAGTCCAGGCACTGCGACATTGGCGACATTATTTGATTAAAAGGGAATTCATACTTTACATGGACCATCAAGCTCTCAAATTCATTAATAGTCAAGCTAACATTAACCGTGTGCATGCTAGATGGATCTCGTTTTTGCAGGAATCCACGTTTGTGCTAAAACATAAGTCAGGACAACAGAACAAAGTAGCTGATGCGCTGAGTCGCTGTGCAAATTTGTTAGTAACTATGAGCAATGAAGTTGTCGGGTTCAACTGCCTCAAAGACATATATGCCGACGACGATAACTTCAAGGACGCATGAGTTAGATGCCAAGAAGGCCACTCCAGCGACTTACATATGTAAGATGGGTTCCTTTTTAAGGAAAATCGATTGTGCATCCCCAACAGTTCGCTAAGGGAACAGATAATCCAAGAGCTACATGGTGGTGGCCTTAGTGGACACCTTGGGCGAAATAAGACGCGAGCTCTTGTGGAAGAACGATATTACTGGCTGCAATTGGCACGTGATGTGGGAAGAGCATTCCAGCGTTGTTATATTTGTCAGACCTCTAAGGAGCAATCTCATAATACGGGCCTCTATACCCCGTTGCTCATGCCTGATGGCCCTTGGGAGGATTTATCTATGGACTTCGTGCTTGGTTTCCCATGAATACAACGCGACATGGGTTCGATGTTCATGGTAGTAGATCGTTTCTCCATGCAAAAAGACTCTCGATGCAACACACGTGGCAAATCTATTCTTCAGAGAAATTGTGCGGCTACACGGGGTTCCCAAGACTATTTCTTCTGACCGTGACACAAAGTTTATAAGCCACTTTTAGGGGACTTTATGGACTCGATTCGATACACGACTTCAGTTCAGCAGCGCCTACCACCCGCAGACTGACGGTCAAACTGAGGTTGTGAATCGCAATCTGGGAAATCTTCTTCGATGTATTTCAGGAGAAAAACTGAAGCGGTGGGATTTGGTCTTGTCTCAAGAGGAGTTTGTATTCAACAACGTGGTGAACCGCTCGACAGGAAAATTCCCATTCCATGTTATTTACGGACGAGTACCTCGCCACACACTAGACTTGGTCCCTCTATCCAAGCTCCCAGGCATGAGCATTGTAGCAGAACATATGACAGACAGGATCATGGGTATTCATGCGGAGGTGCAAACCAAGCTACATGCCTCGAACGAAAAGTACAAGGAGCAAGCGAACAAGCTTCGACGACAAAAGGTGTTCGAGGTGGGTGACTAGGTAATGGTCCATCTACGAAAAGAAAGATTTCCGACTGGGACGTATAACAAGTTGAAAAATAAGAAGATTGGACCGGTACCGATCATCTGAAAGATCAATGACAACGCTTATGTTGTTGATCTTCCAGATAATATGATGATCTCACGGACTTTCAACGTTGCGGACCTGACCGAGTACCATGAACCAGCGTAGGAGGAGAACTCGAGGACGAGTTCTTTTCAAGTGGAGGGGACTGATGTAGAGCGGGTTGCGGACAATTTCATGGCCAAGATGGATTAGAAAAGGCATGGTCGGTGACAGAAGTGATTCGGACCATCAGACCTTAGATCGGACATATCTCACAATTCGGAAAGAGTTATCCGACGTAAAATATATGAATTTGGGGTAGAACGAGCTACTTTAGCCAACCAACCCTGCTATACCAGGTTGCACAGCCCGAATTTGCGAGAAACCCCCTGATCGATGGTCGTTTCCCCGTTTTATTTTTATTTTTATTATAAATAGTAAGTTTTAGTTTGAGTATAACTCTTCATCCGTTGGGCTTTAGGAGTTGCGTCCAACATGAAAAGTGCTTAGGATAATTAGGAGAACGGTTTGGTGAAGCCAAATAGGATACTTACTATTTTTGGCCAAAAATCTTGTGCACTGGTAGACATCACGACCGTCTATAAATAGTAAGTTTACTATTTATAGTAAGTTGCGAATTCTAGGAGTTTTAGTTGTAGTTTGAATCTAATTTCTTTCCTATTGCTTGGTTCCCTTATTTAAAGGGGTGTAAACTCGGTTTTAGTCATTCATTAATCAATTTTAAATTATTAGAAATTCTTTTCTATTTTCTGTTTTCTTTCATCGTGGATTCGAGGAGTCTCTGTGAGGAGTCCAGAGAAGTTCCGTGGATTCAGAATATTTATCATTCCTGAGGAAGACGGTGCTCGACCTCACGTCCTTCCCTGCGTCAAGGCCCCACCCAGCATCCTTGCCTACCAACTTAAAATGATCTAAAAAATGATTTTATCACAGTGGCCCCACTAAGCCCCTGCCTGTGCCTATTCTTACAGTAAGGCTTAAAACCCAAAAATAAGACAGACCCAAAGATCAAGTGGACCACATTGCAAAATGTAGTGGGAGATTGAATATGTACCATTGAAACCCTTTTGGGGTTCACATAAATTTTGGATTAATATGATATTTTTTTTCCTCTTCATCCAAGTATGTATGATTGAATGAAAAATAAATACTATGGTGGGCCCTAAACCTTAAATGTTTTAATGGTGAAAATCATTGCTATTTATGGGGTGGTCTAATTAAGCATTCGATATGACTCACTTTTTAGATCAAGATCTAAAATGATCTCACCAAACCGATGAATGGTGTGGACATAATAAATACAATATTATGGGCTCATGTAACTTTGATCTCCTTTGAATGGTTGGTACAATTGGGAGCACGATGAGCTTTAGCGCTAGTCTTCACACGACACTGATGCAGGGGAAGACATGAAGTCGAGCACCATCTTCCTTAAGAGGATAATTATTCTGAATCTATAGAACTTCTCTGGACTCCTCATAGAGACTTCTAGAATCCATGAGAAAAAAAAAAGAAGGTAAGAATATAGAAATAAATTATAATAAATTCAAAATTGATTAATTGATTGAAATAAAAACGAGTTCACGACCCTTTAAATAGGGATACCAAGTAATGGGAAAGAAATCAAAATCAAACTACGACTAAAACTCCTAAAATTCGTAACTTACTATTTATAGACGGTCGTCGTGATGTCTACTATTGCGCAAGGTTTTGGACCAAAAATATTAAGTGTCCTATTTAGCTTCACCAAGCTATTCTTCTAACTTTTCTAAGCTCTTTTCACGATGGGTGCAACTCCTAAAGCTTAACTGATGAAGAGTTATAAACAAATTAAAATTTACTATTTATAGTAAAAATGGAATTAAAATAGAGAAAGGATAGTTGATTTGGCAGTGTTTTGAAAATCAGGCAGGGTTGGGTGGATAAAGTAGCTCTTTTTACCCCAAAATCACATATTTTATGTCTGATAACTCATATGCTTGATTTAAGGCCCAATGGTCCACATCACTTCTGTCGTGTTGTTGACTATGCTCTTTCTGGGCCATCTTGGTCATGTAACCATCCGCGACCCCATCTACATTGACACATACCCACACCGGAGAAATTGATGGTGTGTAGTACACCAGCCAATCTGCTTCCCCCAGACGGGTAGGCAGTCTGCTTTTTCCATCCTAATCACCCGTTGTAATCTACAGGTGATGGTCTGACGTAGTGTACCGGTGTGGCCAACTTATTGAATGTGCCAGCCAGAATATGATGCAGCTACTGTACATGATTATTTATTTATTTATTTTATACTTATATTTATTTAATTTTTTTGTCCGATGTTTTAAAGCCACCAGCAACCTAACAATGTAAATTCTAGCAACCATCTACGTCATATCAACCACAATGACTTAAGGCTGGCTTTGGATGGTTTATTAGGTACCTCATTATAATTATAAAAATAATACATCATGACATTACCCCCGATGCTAAGAAAGGATGTCTTATCTACACCCTTTATCCATTTTTTCAACTTATTTTGCTCATTTTAGGGCGTGAACGAAAAATTGAAGCATATCCAAAGCCCAATTAGACCACACTACAGGAAACATTGAGGATAATGGCATGCAACTGTTCATATGGTCACATGAACATTGCTGGAGGGAAAACGCAAATATCAGCTCACTTCCGTAGCCCTTCAACAATTTTAAGCCAAAGGTGTTAAATTCACGCAGCTTCCTTTGGAGTGGGCCAATTACATTTTTGATATACTTCAATTTTTAGTTTAAGCCCTGAAAGGAGCTGGGAAAATCGATGGACGGCATAGATAAGGAACATGCGTCAGGGTTGATCCCACAGAGTTTATCCCAATATTACAATCAGCTTCTGCTAGAAATCGAGTCTAGAAATGTTGATTATTTAATATAATTTTAATACATTGTATTTTCCATGATACATTATTTTTCTAAATTGGGAGCATCTCATTTTATATATATATATATATATATATATATATATATATATATATATATATATATATATATATATATATATATATATATTAAAAAGAAACTATCTAATTAATATTCAATCTACATTTCAATATTTTTTTCAAAATATGTTTTCAAATATCTGCTCCATTAATTGTTATTATTATCAGTCCTCACTGCGACTCACCCTGATGGTTACGTGAAATCTATTTCACGACCGCTGAGTACATCATCTTATGTTAAGCCAACCCTATCCATGCCAGTGCATTTTTTCGTGGCACTGGACTTACACGTGGCATCACTACACAAGTGTGAAAGAACAAAGCTATTCATCAAGTGGTCCCCAACTTGTCCTGTGTACGCCTAGCAAACCTTATGATCTTCAAATGCCTGAAATTTTAAGTATGACGTCAACACATTGATGATCACCTGATGAGTGTCTCCCAACGAACAGGCACGTAAGATGATGATCAGATGATGACTGACTTTCAATGAAAGGCTTGTACGATGCTGATCAGATGATTAGTGGCTCTGAACGAACAGTCATGAACCCAAGTTGGCTGGTACATCACACACCACCGATCTGGTTGGTGAGGGTACGTGTAACGCTGCGGCTCCTTAGCCCCCAATTGTAAAAACGGTTCAAAGGATATAATATGTTTTTATTATATTCACACCGATTCATCCATTTTGAATAATTATTTTAGATCATAACTCCAAAAATAATTATATCCAAATATTAAGTGGACTATACACCACATTAAAACATTCTTAGGGCTCATTATAATGTTTATTTTCCATCCAATATATTCATAAGGTCACACAAACCTCATTGATCATATTAATCCAAAACTTCTGTGGCCCAAAAAGAGTTTCAATGGTAGACATTCAATCCCCATTACTTTTTACACTGTGGTCCATGTGATTATTGGATCTAGCTTATTTTTTGGCTCAAGCCTTACGTTGCGGTCGCCAAATGAAAGGATGGTTGGGATATGACACATACATCATGATGGGGCGCACTGAGCTTGGTGACGTTAACACACTAGCTAGGTCTAAAGCTATCTAACGTTTTCAAGCTGACAAAGTTAGATTCTTGCACATGAGAACATCGTAAGGTTGGCATATATGATCATAATCGAACGTGAATATCAGTCCTCAGCTCATCGTACGACGCATTGTACTGGTGTGACTACCTAGTGAATGCATCAGTCAGATATTCATATTGTGCGTTTGTTAAGATGTGGCGCACCTTTTGTACGACTCTGATAATCAAAATATGTGAATGGTTAGGATAATCAGCACAAATTACATTTAAAAGGGTGGGTCCCTAATCAAATCAACCGCCAAGGTTGGGAGTTTAATTGGGTAAAAAAATGGAGATAAGTGGTCTGGTTGACTCCTACATGAAAGATTAATAGTTTGATGGTAGTAATACCGAAGCCAAATGATTGGGTGTAAACAATACTAAGGCTTGATAATCTAATCGAACCTATATCAAAGATGAATGGTTTGATTTGGTTGGAATTGAGGATGAATATTGGTCCAAAGTTTTTCAAATTAAACTTCAACAGTTCCTAATTGAGCTAATATTGAAGATCAATAGTTTAAATGGATTGATAACTAAGATGAACGATCAGCTTAAATTTTAGATAAGTAATCTAATTAAGCTAATATTGAAGATCACCAATTTTATAAGATCCAAATTTGAAGATCAACAATTTGATTGGATCTTGGTCCTATTAAGTTAATGTCCAAGACTAATTGTCTAACCGGGCCAAAATGAAAGATCAATGGTTTGGTAAATCGATATCGAAGATCAATGGCCTTAATGTGCAGGTGGAGATGAATGGTCCAATTTGGCTAAAATTGATGAAGGTCACCGATATTATTGGACCTATGTACCCATTTTAAAAACAATGGTCTAATTTGAACAATATGAAAAATAAATAATCCAATTAAACTCAATAAAAAATGCCTGCCTAATTTCAGTTAAAATTGGAGATGATTGGTGTGATTGGTTGGATATTGAAGATCAAGGGCTGAATTGGCTGATGTTAAAGATCATTGTTATGAGCTCTACATTGATGTTTATATGCCATCCAACCTATTCAAATGATCACGTAGACATAGATGATGGAAAAGATCCAAAACTTCATTAATGAAGTTATGTGCAACTATGATGGGTGGGGCCACTGTCATGTTTATGAGAATTTAACTCGATTCATTCTATTTGCAAGGTCATTTTAAGACATGCAATAAAAAATGATGTGGATTCAAAACTTAAATTGGCAACAAATACAGTGGATATAGTGGATATTTAGTGAGCAGATATTGATGAAATATTCTTATGGCTATAAAAAGTTTTGTATTAAGCTATTTAAAAAATAAAAATAAAAATAAAATGTTTTTACTTAATCCAAGTGGGAATGACCTTATAAACAGTTTGGATGACATTTAAACATCAATGTGGAGCTCATTAAGCTTTTTATGGTAGAAATTTCTTTCCCTAATTTTCCCACCCGTCCAATATACTTGCGCTTTTGATCCACCTCAGTTTTGATTGCATGTTCTAAAATGACTTTGAAAAATGGATGGATGAGTTGATTTCTCAAAAAGATGGTAGTGGCCCCACCCAAGTAACTTAAAATGATCTAAAATTAATTTTATCACGGTGGGCCCCATAAATCCCCTACCTATACCATTTCTCATGGTAAGCCTTAGCCAAAAACTAAAACAAATCCAAAGATCAAGTGGACCACACTCTAAAAAGTAGTTAGAGATTGAACGAGTACCATTGAAACCCTTTTGGGTTCACATAAATTTTGGATCAATATGATATTCGTTCTCATCTTTATCTAAGTACGTGTGATTGAATATTGAAATATAAACACTATGGTGGCCCCTAAACCCTAAAAATTTTAATCATGAGAATTATAGCCCCATTGCTATTTGTGGTGTGGTCTAATTAGGGCCCGTTTGGCCAGACAGATTGGAAGGGATTGGATGGTATTCAAAGGGACTGGAAGTTAAATCCCAGGATTGGCAGGGGCATGCCAAAGACTAGGTGATCTGATCTCAGGATATAGTAATCCCATGGATCTTAAGATAATCCACTCACAATACCATCATTACCTTTAAATCCCATCTAATCCATCCTAATCCGTTCAAATTTGCATAAGACATGTTTGATTCGAGAGATTAGAAGGGATGAGAAGGTTTAATCTCGGAACTGGCCAAGCATGCCAAATAGACTCGATATATCAATCTCAGGATATAGCAATCCTATGGATCTTAAGACAATCCACTGACAAGACCATTATCGCCTTAAAATCCATGCCGTCCACCCTAATCCCATTCAATCCCTTCCAATCCACCATCCAAACGGGCCCTTAAGCATCAGAGACGTCTCATTTTTGGAGTCAAGATCCAAATGGATGAATGGTGTTGATACAATAAATACATTATTACGAGCTTATGTAACTTTGATCTCCTTTGAGTTGTTGGTCTAATTGCGAGCTTGAGGAGAATAGCGCTAGTATTCACGAGAACAGGTACACCGGCCAGGTAATTGATGTGCAGTACACCCGCCAATTAATCTGCTTTCCCATACGGGTAGTCCATCCATTCCATCTTAATCATCGAGTTGCAAGCTACGGCTCATGGTCTGACGTAGGGTACTGGTGTGACCAACGTAATGAATGCCAGCCAGAAATAATTTGTACTGTGGCTCACCTTTTACCTTTGGTAGTAATAGGATAATCAATATGGTTGAGTAGCTATAACATAAGGTCAGCTACCGTACATGATAATTTTTTTTTGTTATCATTTTTTTCTGATGTTTTGAAGCCACGAACAACCTAACAATGAAAATTCCAACAACAATCCACGTCGTATCAACCACAATGACTTAAGTCTGGCTTTGAATGGCTCACTACATACCTCATTATAATTATAAAAATAATACATCATGACATAACCCCCTATGCTAAGAAAGGATGTAAACTCCGTGGAGCCCACCATGAAGGTATACATCTTATCTACACCGTCCATCCAATTTTCCGGCTCATTTTATGGCATGAATGAAAACTTGATGCATATCCAAAGCTCAACTGGACCACACCACAGGAACAGTGAGGATAACAACATCCAACTATTCATATGGTCACATGGACATTGATGAAGGGAAAATGCAAATATGTGTTTGATCCAAAACTTCTGTAGCCCCTCATTAGAGTTAGGGATGCAGCTTCACCCTGATCTATTTAGGGGTCCCACTGGCATTTGGCATGGTGAAGCCTAGTTCTTTTCAACCTTTGATTTCTAAAATTGAGAATCGCATCACCGGTTGGTTGGCGTGCACGTCGTCTCTCCCAAGCTGAAAGGTTGGTCCTGGTCCCGCATGATCTTAGTAGCATTCCGGTGCACACGTTGGCAGCCACGGTTGTGCCCTCCCAAGAATTGATTTCTCTTAAGTGAAAGTTTACAATTTTTCTGTGGGGTTTGACAGATGGTAGAAAAAAGCACCATTGGATTTGATGAAAATCCTTTACCCTCCTTACGTTAGGAGGGATGGGTATTTGGCTTCTGGCAGATTCTATGAAAGCTCTTAGGCTTAAGTTAGGCTAAAACATCACTTCTTCGAAAACTGGTAGCCTCTGAAAGTCCTTCATGTCCTCTAAATATCAAGCAAATCTTTCATCTCCTGGCCTGATCCGCACCGCATCCTTTGCCTCCCCTCTTTGGAAGAAGCTTCACGCTCACCTGTCCCTTCTAGCTTAGCACGTGCGTTGGCACATTGGTCACGACACCTGTCAGTTTTGGACCGACAACTGGACAGGGCTGGGTCCGCTGTCATAGTTAGCTACGCACCCTGTTCCCAAGCAGCTCCTCTCCACCCTGGTGAACCAGATCATTGGATTTTCTGGCCCTCTCCACCCCTGGCTGCGTTCATCTTTTTGCCGCAACAGATTATCGACTTCGCGTTTCAGGCAAGTTTTTGTTTATTTGACAGCCCGGACTGCCGTGTTTAGCTACTCATCTCCTGAGGTGATTTTACAGTTAGCTCCGCCTGGAATCTCTACCATTCATTGCAAGTTCGCAAGGACTAGACTCGTTGGGTTTGGCATGCTACCCTCCCCCCTCGTATCTTTGTTTTTGTTTGGTGTCTTCTTCATCGAGCCATCCCACTTGATGAGGACGTTCAGAAATGCGTGTGTCGATGGCATCATGTTGTGATTGTAGCACCAACCTCCCTTCCAGCTGTTGTTCAGTGGAGATGCGAAGGCATGTGTTCATCAATAGCCCGGCTGCAGCTGCTACATGGGCTTTTTTTGGGAACATTTTTGCTATAGTCTGTAGCACCACTCTCTCTATTGAAGGTATACTCGCTCTCTGGTGGAACGCCGCAAGTACTTTTGGGAGGTCGTCTCAGCTCCAAAAGATCACTCCCTGTGTTATCCTTTGGGAGATCTAGAAGGCCCGAAATAATTTGGCTAGATTTGAGGGGGTAAAAATACAAGCGGCAACCATTAGAGTAAAAGTGAAAAGATGGTTAACTTATCTCCCTTCACCTGGATGTCCTGCGCCTTCCTGTTAGCAGGCTTGCAGCGGCTGAATTGGGACTGCCAACATTGCGTCAGAGTACTTCTCCTCCAACCGTCGTTAGATGGTCGAAACCATCGGCGGGGTGGTTCAAACTCAATGTAGATGGTTCCGCGAGACGGAACCCGGGCCCCTCGGGTGGCGGGGGCATCTATCGAAACGACGTAGACGATTTTATCTTTGGTTTTACTGCCGGGTATGGGCCAACCTCAAACGTATTTGCTGAGCTGAGAGCCATTCATGATGGGCTCTCCTACTGTATTTTCCTCGGCTATCAGAAAATCATCGTCGAATCAGACTCCAGGATAGCAATCGATATCCTAAATGGAGCGGTAACTCCAAGCTGGAAATGGGCGTATTGGGTTGCCCGTATCACGAGATTTCAATCCAACTCTCAGCTGGTTTTCTCACACATCTTTAGAGAGGGTAATGACCCCGCCGACGGGATGGCCCATCTTGGTAGCAGCTCTCAGGTATCGTTGCTCATTACGCATTTTTCCCTCCTTCCTCGCCTTGTCTGAGGTAGCCTGCTCTTAGACAAAGTGAGCCTTAGCGCGGTTCGACTGGTTCCGGAAAGGTCTGCCTAGTCTCGACTTGGCAGAGGGGCTGCCCTTCAGTGTGTGTGCTGAGTGCCCCCTCCTCTTCATTGTACATGTCTTAGCTAGTTAGTCTTACAATAGGCCCCTTCAGTATATTTTGCCTGTTGGGGCCTAAATGTCTACTATGTAATTTTGCAAAGTGAATGAAAGATTTCCTTTTAAAAAAAAAAAAAAAAAAAAAAAAAAAAAAAACAAAGCTACTTAAAAAAGTACACAAAAACCCATTCCTATCCATATGTGGCAATGCCATGGAAAAGAGCTTTCTTTATAACCAGCTAAAAGACACTCTTCCAGCCTACCAATTTTTGCTCTTTTTGGGCTATCTTCACTTCTTTTTGTTGGGTGCCTTACACAAAACCTTAGTATCTAGCCTCTCGAACAAACCAGAATTAGTATCTATCCTCTCGAACAAACCAGAATTATGGAATAACAATGCAATGAAAATCAATCAAAGCACAATCACACACCACACAAGAGATTTTTACGTGGAAAACTCTCAGAGAGGTAAAAACTACGGGACCTTGTCCAGATCAACAATCCACTATGAAGTAGAACGTTACAACCTTCTTCACTCACGCAGGAACAGATAAACAATAAGAGAATAAAAGAAAACAGAGAAATTTGACCGATTACGAGGACGAAGAAGTGCTGAGATGATGGCTCCCTTCCACAAGCTTCCTCTCTCTCTCTTTCTCTCTCTCTCACCCTTAATAGCCCTCTTGTATTTTTCTCATACACTAGAAAAATCCTAGAGACCCCTTTTTTGTATTTTTAGGAAACTCCTTTCTGCATCCCTGTTGCGAAAGGACTCGGATTCGCAAAATCGCACAAAATCGCGAAACGAATCTGCGTAGCTTCGACTAGTCGTAGCTCTCCTACGACTGGTCCTAGACCACCTATGACTGGTCGTAGCTCTCCTTCGACTAATCGTAGAGCTCAGAGAAAAAACAGTACAAACAAAAAAAAACAGCACAAACTCACTGGACTTTGAGTCGTGCTAGGGCTCGAACCTACGACCGGTCGAGCAGTGCGATGAAACCCTCCGAAATTCCAACCACTGCACCGTCCCTCCTCTGAACTGAGGAGGAAAACCCCATCACTTTTTACTCATCATGCGAAAATAGTATTTTTGATCAAGCCCATTCAAAACTCAGGTGGTTTTAACACATCATGACAGATAATGGTTCATGTCTTTGCCTCTATGTCATACTGAACACACCACATATATGGATGGCAGAGAAAGTATCCATTCCTTGCTTCTAACAGTGAATAGGTGTCCAATAATGGTATGATTAGACAAAACTAAAACACAAACCACAGCTGCTTCAATGATGATTCAGATGATGGATCACCGCCTGCTGATGGAACAAGCAACATAAATTTCGTTCCTTCATAGGCAAGTAACCAGCACCAACGTGTTTCTCGGGCTAATCCAACAGGCAAATGCGTTGTTTCGGTTAATACGTTTTTTCTGGGCTAGTAGTTGATAGATTGCGTTTCAACCTTGAGGTTGGAGGGTTCCATACTATATACTTACCTATAAAAAAAATATATATATACATAATAGACTAGGTGCACTAGATGAGTATAGTCCACTAATGGCAGCTTGACATTGTTCAATTGTCTTTTTGTTAAATACACTGTACCAAACTCTATGAGTAGAATGCACGAATGCCACATGACAAATGTGGATCATGCATGCAATAAGCAATTTACATATATATTAAGTAGGACAAGAAATTTTTGACCGAGATCAACTCAAATCATAAATATTGCCTGCTCCCGGGATTTGAACACAGGACTTTTCACTTTGATATTCAGCCAAACAACAACTTTTTCTAAAAGTCTAGAGTCGTTAGATGATGGTATATCAACGTATATAAAAGGACTTTAAAATAAGATTTAAGGCAATGGTTAGAACGGTTTTACAATAGTCAAAATGTAACAACTCAAAATTTTAAATGTAAGTTTATCTATACAGAAGAGTATATGATTACACTTGTTCAATTGTATATTGTAAATATATTAATTTTAACCATCTATATATAGTTTAGATTGAATCTAAACCATAAGTAGTACATTTCGACCGTTGATTAATAGGATGAACTATCAAGTACCCTAGTATTCTTATCCATTGATTAAAACTTACCGTTGATATAACCTATCACCATCAGATAAAGATATATGACCATTTGCTTTAAATTTGGACCACTCAATCAAAGTAACTACCAGATCTTCATATCTACTCGTACAAACGTCAAATTAACATTCTGATCCATTTGTCTTATTTGTCACTTATGAATATGCTTAATTTACCGTCAAAATCATTATCTAAGAATTTTACACCTGAACCAATAACTTAATCTAATGGTATACATTTCTAACATATACCATATCCAAAAACCACTTTAAACACATCCATTTGCGAAAACAATCGGACAATAACCCGTAACCATGATTAACATCATAACCATCTAATTACTTAAATTTTAGATCATCAATTGATTATTCATCATAGTCTAATTTGCCAACTGGGCCACCAAATATCTAAATGAACTATTCATTAGGGAGATCATAGGGTATACATCAAAACTATCAGTTAATTTTTACATAAGATGTCAGTAAAAGTTGTTTTGAATTATAAATAAGCCTAAGTAATTAAATAGACATCTTAGTCATCCTTGAGAGATCAAGTCTCAAACTTTATCTGTTTATAGAGCACGCAAAATGGTAATCTTTGATAAAATTTCACTTTAAATTAGCAATCTGAATAGAAAATATTTATTGTTTGAAGATTTTTATTAAAAAGGTGAAATGAGAGTTATTAGTCTCCATGGGATAATGACATGGTATGGTATATAATATATTTATTTCAAAAAAAAAAAAAAACTACAACATATTCATATGAAGACATCTAGTAACCCATGTCTCTAAAAGACTCCAGCAACTACACTCCATTGCTATCGTCCAGCTTGTAAAATATCAACCCATCCATCATCGTCCACCGTATGTGAAGCCAACACATGCATGCATGATCTGGGCCATTCACTTGTTAGCCAAGAAGTAGTCAACAATCCATATTTTATCTTCACAATTTCATGTCCTATCATGTAGACCACCTAAGCTATAGATCTTTTTCAATCTTGGGTTTGTGTCTCAATGTGATCCAACGAAGTGAATGGTTAATTGGGATTTCTGGTATACATCTCGGTGGCACCCACATTTTAAAAATAAAATAAAATCACAACATCCAGTACTGACACGCCAAAACTGGAGAAGCTTTCCATACTTATCTTCCTTCTTTGTTTGAGACTGATGCAGGGACAAGAGACAACATTAGGTATTCCCTGCCCGAACTAGCATTGTATTGCTCATCTGAAGCCTAGAAACTATCTCATTTTTATTTTTTTTAATTGTATTCAAGTGTGACTTGGAGAACTGATGAATGGTGGGGATCCCTTACCAAACCCTTCTATAGACTCCATCTATCATTCCATGTTTCCCCCAATCTACAATTAAATATTTAAAACGAAGGAGATCTCTTTTGTTGTGTGTAATCATCTAACTGCACATGACTTTCTCTTTTAAAAATCTTGGTGAGATCCTCTCTAACTCATCCTGACCAATTATAAATCTCCATCTGATGCTCATCATTGGTCGAATACTTCTCCACGAAGAAAGCCATTCAAAGAAATCTTAAAAACACAACATTTTCTCTCTATGATACCTGGCGTCCTTATTCATTGAATGGTCGAACCCACCATCCAAAGCTCATGGGAGCTTTCAATTGTTGCATCGTATACAACAAACACAATAAGAGAATGAGATGTCCTTGGAAGGCTTAAATCCAGTAAGATTATAAGCCTTTTTTATTAATCTTTTTTGTGCATTTTAACTATTTTTTTCCTATCTATGCGATGAACGGGGCTGATTGGCCGCATGTTCATTGGATTGATCTCTAAGTTGTTTCGAAGATAATACTTTAATTTTGGGGCGCGACCTCTTGTCATAGAGATCGGCATGGGATCGCCTAGTGGCGTTAGCTCAGATCCAAGAAGACCATATGATTCTTAAGGCCAAGATGTATCAAGGCCTTAAAATTTGGATTGATCTAACAAGCAGGTGGGCCTCACTAATCAAATTTAAATCGTGATCGTTACCTTGTATATGTGCTGATTCAATGGATTTCGAGATCCATCAAAGTCGACTTATACCATATAAATAGACTCTGGGTTAAATTGTGGCCGTATTCAAAATCCTAGATAGATGTGATCGTTGAACAGTCACAACAATTGAAAAGTAGTAATGATGTTAAAACATGTTATATGATTATTTTGGATCTTTAATGGTCCAGATCTGAGCAATCCTTTGGTCATTCCCTAATTTGATTTCGTGAAAATCGATGGATGATTCAAACCAACCTTCTGTAAATGATAAAACCTTTAAAAGTTGAAAATAAGGAAAATTCTAAAATGTGAAAATCGAGCATTTAAAGCAAATAGAATCGAGACGTTGTTGATCGATTGAAGTTTGGTTTTCGATCGATCGAACATTTCAAATTTTTCAGAGATTTTTCCAAAATTTCTCAAACGATCGATGTTCGGTTCGATTGAGGATTTTCTAATCGGTCTCGATTGATCAAAGGGATTGATCAATAGAACCCTAGATTAATCTATCATTTGCTGAAATTTAAAAATGGATTAAGTTTATAATGTACATAATTCACCTTAAATTAAATTACAAATTAACTAAGGAAGGAGGGTTACTTTGATTCAGTTAAAAGTGGGCTCCATTGAATGGAATGATTGGATCAATTTATGATTATTATTTTTTACATTATTCATTAGGGATCCTAGATTCAGACTTGTACGATTTTCGATGGATATATGTTGAGGGTCAAATATTACATATTAGACCCGAATTATTACCTAATTTTACGTAAACAATAATGCTTAACAACAGGTTTTAATCATATTTATGTTGCAAGGTGTATTTAGGAGCCTGGACTGAAAAGTGTATTAAAAGTCTGGATTTAATGCTCAGAAATCACTAAGGTAAGGGATGGACTGTAGGGGACTGAGATCGAAGAATTTACATGCCTGTGATCTGAGAAAATCATGCCACTCACGTTAAATGGGCCCGAAAATTGTCCAGAATGAAAGATCACAGAGTTCTCACCATCTGTTCGACTTGAAACTTTATATATAGGTTGAGGACCATAAATTAACCGTGCACGTAAAATTTCAGCCATTGAATCCTTGTAGAAGTGGCCCAATAGATAGATAAGCCCCTAAAATCCTAATTTTGGGCCCACATGATATCTCAATATGTGCTAATTTTGGTCTTAACCCTTTAAAAAGGGTGATGAAATGGATGGTCGGAACGGATTTCATATATACATCAAAGTGGACCCTACATTGTACATACATTGCAGTGCGTGTACACTGCAATGTAGGGTCTGCAAGGTAACCTCCAGATGTTGTACATGCTCCTCACGGGTCCTCGAATAAATCAGGATATCGTTCATAACAAACTGATCGAGATATGGGTGAAAGACCTCGTTCATCAACTGCATGAATACTGCGAACACATTGTTCAGTCCGAAGGACGTGACCTAGAACTTAAAATAACCATAGCGCATTCTAAATGCCGTCTTCGGAATGTCATCCTCTTGAACTCGAATCCGATGATAGCCAGAACGCAAGTCAATCTTTGAAAAGAATTGTGCACCCTGCAGCTGATCAAACAAATCATCAATCCTCCGGAGTGGGTACTTGTTCTTGATTGTGACCTTGTTGAGCTCGTGGTAGTCCACGCAAAGCCTCAACGAGCCATCCTTCTTCTTCACGAATAGTACTGGTGCTCCCCACAATGAACTGCTCGGACTGATAAAGCTTAAATCATGCAACATGTCGAACTACTTTTGTAATTTCCACAACTCCAATGGTGTCATACGGTATGGGGCCTTCGAAATAGGTGCGGTACCGGGCATGAGATCAATTTGGAACTCAGTGTGTCGGCGAGGTGGTAATCCTGGAATCTCTTGGAACACATCATAAAAATCGTAAACTATGGGCAACTGGTCGATGTTCACTGCTATGGGCTCCTTTATGGCGCACAACATTATACAAGACAACGACTCTCCTCTAGGCTCGACAATGAACTGGAACTACGACAAGTCGGGTATATTGAACTTGATTATCCTTGAGAAGTAGTCTAATATAACATGGTACTCGGCAAGATAATCCATGCCCAGGATGACGTTGAACTCGAACATCGGCAATGCAAATAAATCGGTAAGTAAAATGATATCCTCAACTAGAATGGGGCAGATGAGCAATATTGGCCCAATATTGCAGTCTTCCTATGGGAGTCGATATTGACAAGCCCTCGCGAGCAGACTCCAAAGGCAAACCAATCGATCAGTAGAAAATTTTGGCCACAAAGGAATGCGATGCACCTGAGTCTAATAATATACGTGCAATGCATGCAAAAACTAAAAATATACCCTTGACGACTCCTCCGGAGGACTGTAGGTCCTGCTTAGTTGCATAAAACTTAACTTGAGCCGGCTGGGGAGGTGTCTGTCCCCTCTGAGTGTGTTGTTGTTGTTGCTATCACTGAGGTGGTCAAAACTGTTGCCTTTGCTGCTATGGCCTTAAAGGTTGGTGCTGATGTTGCTGCTAAGGGGGCCTCAACGGTGGGGGCTACTGTCGCTGTTATTGTGTGGGTCTCTGTTGCTGCTATGGTAGAGGCTGTTATGGACTTCTCTATTATTACTGCTACTGGGGGTGAGGACAATTGTAAATACGGTGCCTTGTCACACCACACCTAAAACAAGTATCGGTGAACTGCCTCAGAGGTGGTATTAGAGGTGTTGCTGGTGCTCGGACGGTTGGGCGACCTGTTCGCCTCTGTTGTGGTTGATGCTGATGGGAGTCATTGGAAGGAGTCTGCCTCTTCCGGTCTCTCCTCTAACCACGATCACTTTGAAAACCAGCCCACTCAGCCTAAATAAATCTAGGTCTGCATTACCACCACTTCAAAAGTCAGGAAATCATGCCCAATAATACAGCCTCGAAATCTGTAACTTAAGCCATCCTCGAAACAACGGGCTCTCCGTCCCTCATCATCTACCAGGTATGGAGAAAATCTAGATAATGCTATAAAACGAGCCGTATACTAATCCACCATCATATCACTCTGCACCAGGGCATTGAACTCTAACGCTTGTTGTTGTCAGATGTGATCAGGAAAATAATGTCGGTCAAATCTATCTACAAAGTTCTCCTAGGTCCACTTAAAATCAGCTCCTGCAGCTCAGGAGGCTAATGTACACTAACGCTCAGCATCACCTTAGAGAAGAAATACAACTAACCGGACTCACCGCTGACTCGTACATCCCATCGTATCAAAAATTTTCTCCACATCGGAGCGTCATTTCTCAGCTACTTTAGATCTGGCTTGCCCCAAAAATGGGGGGGATCAAGTTGCAGGAACTCTCGAAGAAGGGCGCTCGCTCCTGCTCTGCATGGGTTGGTGAAACAACGGGGTGCCCACCCTACCCCTGAAGGGCGGTCATCACAACCTATAACATCTATTATAACAGGGAGACACTCACGGGTATGGTTGGATCCGCACCAGTTTCTGGTAAAGGAGCGACATCCTCAAGTTGGGGGGGGGGGGGGGGGGGATTAAAATCTCTAGTGGTGGAGTGGGGATCGTAGGTGGTAGAGCAGAAGTCTCAAGTGGTGGAGAAGGAGTCGCTTAAGTTACTTTCCTGGGTGGCATATCCTACAGGAAAGAGAAAAGACGCCTATTAACCTTAAAACTCTCGAAGGCACGCATGTTAAGGGTCTATAACAATATATCACTAAGCTATTCGAACTCGGGACTTAATCATTCTAAACTCACAACAGACATGTAATGTTGTTCTTAGTTATTCCCAAGTTATGCTTTGATGCTAACTTCTGTCACGCCCCAAACTTGAAAATCGGGCTCACAAAATCCTCGATTGCTGAATCTGGTGCCGACAGCCTCCGTAATATCCCATTCTCGGCTCCTGCCACCCATTTACTAGGTTCCGATCATAAGATCGTACAAGGATGATTTCAACATGAATTTGATTTGTAATAAACATAACTAAAGGCATAACCCACAAAAAATAATAAAAAAAACTCCATCACATTTCCTGTAACGCTCCGACTTTTCAGGACCCAAGTATATGACCCGTGTTCTAAAAACCCGAGTGTTAACCTTAAAGGATGATCAAATTTGAGTGTACATTTTTTTTCCTTCATCGGAGTAAGCAAATAAGCGTAGTGTAGACAAATCGACATAAAAGAAATTTCATGATCATTCAAATATTTAAGAAGCTGCCCATAATGACTTATACAAACCAATGTCTCTGAATTTAACAAGTACAAGATTTACAAGAATTAAATACATGGAGAATAACAGAAAGCATATAAATATAAGTTGTAAGATCACGCAACTCCTCCAGGAAAATACAACCTTGCATCCCTAGCGATCGTACCTTGCTCCTCATCGAGTCTGAACATACATATCACTAAAGACACCTATACTACCTGTACGGTTGTATATTTGATGGATGAGTGACCAACTCAGTGTGAATTTTTCTCAAGATTACACACCACTGCATTAGGTAAGCATAGTTATAAAACAACCAAATGACCAAAACAGAGTAAATGCAGTCTTATTAGATGCATGGATGCATAAATGCAAACATAGACTTGTGTAAAACATCTGGACGATCTGTGCCCTAAGAAAAACATCCGGAGGGCATTGGGGTCGTCACCCATGGATGAGACTAATCATCAGTACAACACTCGGCGTAATCGCATGGGCATAAGTGATCCAAGTTATCATCATAAATCGAATGACTGGTCATAAGTGCAACATTCAGCATAATTACAGGGCAAAGTGATTCAAGCCATCGAATATATCATGTATGCATGATTAGCCAAGTCATTATTAGTTCATTTATAACTAGTGAATTTAGACAAGTTCAAAGGTCACTACGGGGAGCACATGGCCTAGCGCAGGCCGACAGCTCGAGCATAGTGTCCCATTACCACCATCCTCGGTCCATGAGGCTACCATCTTAGGATGTTTAATGGAAACCTATCGACTAGTGGCCAATCATATTACAGCATATGGGGCTTACCATCGCATGTTGAACAGTATAAAATATCGAACCCATATAGGAAAAATATCAAAACAAAACCATATAGGGCGGATATCAAAATATGCCACTTAGGGCGAATATCAAAACTATACGATAAAGACCATCCTTAGAAACAACAACTCTGGATGGTAGGCCCACATCAATGATCCATCTAGACCACCACTCAATAACCACTAGATCGAAGGTCCATTGTAATCATTGTTAATTGAGTTACATCCTAAGTATGGGTGTACATATATAAGCGAAGGTTTCCCACTGATGTACCAGTTTAAAGTCTGTAAGCAATTCACAAATAATTCATAAACAATTATATAGGATGAATATTAAGCATGTAATATAGCAATTCAATTCCAACAGTTAACACATGTGATTATAAGAGAGAGATATCAATTATAACTTTTAATAAAAACTATAACTTAGGCTAATGAGAAGATGAAAAACTCAAGGGGAAGAATCATTATCTAATGAACCGAATCAATTTCTAGTGTTACTAAGTACTTGCGCCCTTAGGATTGAATCCTATCATGAATTATAAATTTTGTATGGTTAGATCTAAGTTATCATATGTCATCTATTGTTAGGATCATGACCTACGGTTTGGATCATTTAGATTTAGACTTTTATTCGTTAATCTAATCTTAGACTTCAGTTTGGGGTTTGAAGTTCAACTCATATAATTAAGTTGTAATAATATTAGAATGGAGTAAAATTAAATAATTACTGCCTATTAATACTAATAATGCTAATCTTATTATCGATAGCCTACAATGATAAAATAGGAATAACGTGAATAATGTTAATTCCAAGTATCTACAATAATTCGATATTTAGCAAAATTATTCTATCAATAATTATCCTCATTTAATAATTGCAATAATTATAGGGACACTAATGATGGTAATAAATACTAAGATCTACTATTAAGGATAATATTTAGGAGAGTTAATTAAGATTCTACTATTTGATAATTACAATTTTGTTTATAATAACTTAACATTAACACAATTAATGTATTAACGTAGAACTAGGTTTTCAACCTTAGCCTTAGATTATAGGGTTTAACGCTAATTGATGTATGGTTAATCGCGATGTTAGTAATATTAATAATTGTAAAATCACTATTTATATTTAGGAATGAAATCAATATTAGGTACATGATAATAATAATTGTCATGATGATAGTAATTATTTAATCTATCATTAGCGATAATATTTAAGAGCGATAATTAGAACACTATATGATAATTGCAACTTTGCTTATACTAACTAGTTCTAGCATGAATAACTTACTAATGGCTAATCCTTATTAATATTAATCACCCTAATACTAACAATTGCAATAATACATTAGTGTTGATTTGAAGGATCCCAAGAATAAGGTTATTTGGGCCTGCATTAGAGTGAACAAACCCATCAATTTTTGTCCCAACAGGTGGCCTACATTGGGTCTGGAATATCTTAACACCAAAGCCTGAACTGGGCCTAACCTTGGCCAGGTCTGGCCCAACACCTTGCTGCCCACAGACGGCCCAATGTCTGGGCTGGGCTGGGCTAGGCCCAAGCCTGTGGTCCGAAAGGTGGCCCACAGAGAAGGGCGGCCCACTGTGATATTGGCCAAGGTCTGGGTTGATTCCAACCTGACATGCAGCCCACTACCACGGCCCACTTAATGGGCATTTTTAGTGTTTTGCACAGCTCATGTGGAGGCCCATTTTTAGCTCTTCATATGGCTTGATGAAGGCCTGTTTCCAATCCTATCCTGGCCCACCAAAGACTAGTTTCAGTCCCGTCTTTCATAGCCTAGTTGAGGCTAGTTTAGTCCCAGAACGTGGGCTGGCTTCACCCCACCTCATGCACCAGCTGAAGGCTGGTATAATGGCCTAATTGAGTGCCATTTTTGGCTCACTATTCAGCCTTCTCATGGTATGGTGAAGGCCTAATCTCAGCCTACCACCCAGCCTAACTGAGTAATGTTTTCAGTTCAGATTGTTAGTCAGTTGAAGGTCTGCTTCAACTCAGACCATGGCTTGGATGACAGTAGTGATCCTAGCCATGGTGGCCATGACTGGAAGGAACCGAAAGGGTCAAGGGGTAGGGCGTTACCTAGGTTGCCCACAATGGCAGTTGAGTCAGCTCGGTTCGAGTGGTTGCAGCCCAGTGCAGTCTCCCTATCTCTGTCTTCTCTTATTTCCTTCTCTCTATGTCCTTCTCCTTATATTTTCTTACTTATTCCTTGTCACGCCCCAAACCCAAAAATCGGATTCACATGAATCCCAATTGCCGAATCCGGTGCCGACAGCCTCCGTAGTACCCCATTCTCGGCTCCTGACAATCAAATGCCAGATTTCGATCCTGGGATCCTACAAGGAGGATTTTCAGAATGAATTTTTTTTATAATGTAATGGAGCATAACCATAAGCATAACCAAGTCACAAAACAACATCACCACATATCCACTATATCAAAAACTTAAGTACAATGAGGAAAGGGAAATACAAGGTGATCAAAAGCTCAAAAAGGTCTGATACGCGCTCCTGCCTCAGCGCTGCTGCTGTCCAACACTACCTACACGCAACTATCGTGCATAAGCTTACAAAAGCTTAGAGGGTGGTGGTGTAAGTGTGTGCGAAAGGCAAACGCCGAGTGTACAACATCAGGTAATGCGGAAGTATGCGCTAAGCCCATGAATAAAATAAACCATACCAAGGCTATGTAATGCAGGGCATGATGCGAGATATGAATGCCATCGGCCACACCGATGCAATGCAAGGCCTACATAGCCGAATGTCATATGCGAAATGCAATTTAAGGAAGTCAGTACTCATCAAGTACATATATCAGTACAGTTCCCCTCTAGATATCACCGGGGTCTAATACACTTCACAGAGACTGCCACCTCCCTAGCTGCACAGTCAAGCAAGCGGAATAGACCTCACTATCCGCCTGACTAGTAGTCTGCCAATACCTACCCGGCTTGTCGATAGCGGACTCATTTGCGAGCTGGTCAAACTCAACCTAGCTTATAGCCCCCTCACTCAGGCGGATAAGGCCACACCCCCTTCCAACCGATCACGACAAAATAGGAGACGTGGCCTACTAGTATTCGGCACTTGGGAGCTCGTATATCCACTCGGTCTAGACGTTGGAGCATCTCCTAGTACCAAAAAGGTTTTGTGACTTTCACCCAAGGACATCCTAAGTGCCCACAGTGCTATAATAAGTATTTTCGGTATCCAATACGGCCATCCACGATGTACCTGTGGAGCCACGACTCTGATGTTGCTAGGGCGTGCAGTGATCAAGTCACACATATGCGAGTTGCATGAATCACGCCGTCAAATCATGCAGAAATCTAGCGCGTACTGCGCGATCATATGGGGCACTCCGTCTCATAACGGGTCCCATAAGTGGTCTACCCAATGGCATATGCCATGATCAGTCACTACTCATATCAAGCATACATATGATGCGTATGAGCATGAGTCATGGGATTTATACTAAGCATGTTATAAAGCGATGAATAATAATGAGTATGGGCCTATCAATGGGCCCTAAGGAGAGTTACAATGTGGACATTTAACCAACATTGTACTTATAATGTGGACGTCAAATCAACATTGTTCCTTAGGCACGACCTGCCATAAATGTCATTACATGAACCATGAGAGATCACTCATTGCAATGGACCCTAAGGTCATCTCGTTGGGCCTCGACCCATGGGCCTTAGATACATCAAATGGGCCATATCACATGGGCCTTACATTTATCAAATGGGCTACATTAATGGGCCTCACCAATGAGCCTTATGTACATTGCAATGGTCCACGATCCATGGGCCTTGAAATACATCAAATGGGCCTACACACATGAGCTTTAAATATGTCAAATGGGCCACTCCATTTGCGTCCCATGCACATCAAATGGGCTTGATCCCATGGGCTTTAATATATATCAAATGGGCTTGAATCCCGTGGGCCTTATATAGAATAAATGGGCTGGATCCCATGGGCATTGCATATGTCAAATGGGTCCAAACCCATGGGCCTTATATATGCCAAATGGGCTTAATCCCATAGGCCTCATGCATGTCAAATAGGCTTAATCCCATGTGCTAAAGTGGGCATTAATGAATGGTTATAAACAGGCCAATATGGGCCCTATACACATACCAAGGTGGGCCCACTTGAACCATAGATCTGGCTCATTTTTAGCTCAAACCATAAAATTAAATTTACAAATTAAATGGACGGTTTGGATGCAACACATGTATCATGGTGGAGGTCCATACGACAGCTAGAGGGTTGGGATGCAACACGTGCATCAGGGATGGGGCCCACTGACCATCCAGCAGCCCCAAAAATGGCTGGACGGTGTGGATATTACATACATGACAGCAGTGGGCTCCATCGTCCGGGCGGACGATGGAAAACAAACATCACAATGGGTGCCACCGTCGTGTATGGTGTGCATAAAGCACATACAACACTGTGGGTTCCATGTGGGGCCCACCATATTGTTTACATGCCATCCAACCCATTCACTAGGTCACACAGACCTGAATGAAGGGAAAAATCAAATTTCAGCTTGATCCAGAACTTCTGTGGACCCCAAAAAAAAGTTTCAATGGTAGGATTTAATTCACACTATTTCTTATGGTGTGGGCCACCTGAGCTTTGGATGGGCCTCATTTTTGGGGAGGGCACACCTCAGAAAGTGGGCCACCTAGTGGACAGGTCGGATGGCAAGTAAACATCAAGGTGGGGCCCACGGCTAGGGCCATGGGACCTGCTCGTCCGCCCGCCCGTAGTACGCAGGCGCTACCTGCGCCTGTCAGTAGCAGCAGCGCACGCTGCCTCTTATATATATATATATATATTTTTTTTTTTTTGACAAACTATTTTTTCAAGGTTTTTCAGGTGTGGGGCCCACAACTGGTAGATCCATACCATCCACTGGCTTCCATGGCCCTAGACAAGTCTATCAAGACCAATATTGGGCCGTTTTTAGCATGTAAGAAAAATCTGGGTGAACTTTAATAGTAATGAAATAGTTTTTTATGTTATGGCCCACCAGATACTCTGATCAACCTCATATTTCGGCTTAACGCCTAAAATGAGTCGGGGAAGAGGATGTAAGTCAAGACCAATATTGGGCCGTTTTTAGCATGTAAGAAAAATCTGGGTGAACTTTAATAGTAATGAAATAGTTTTTTATGTTATGGCCCACCAGATACTCTGATCAACCTCATATTTCGGCTTAACGCCTAAAATGAGTCGGGGAAGAGGATGGATGGCTTGGATTGTAAACATACATCAAGGTGGGGCCTATATGGGTGGGCATTCTCCTATGCTTGAGGAAAATCAAGCTAATATTTGTGTTTCCTTTCCACGTCTAGACGCTGGACGTTTCCCTTTTTCTTTTTTTTTTTGTTTAGGTGGGCCACGACAAGATGGATGGTGCATCTAAGATGGGCGTCACTCATGGAGGGCTTGGATAAAATACATATTTCATGTGGGGCTCATTCAAGTGGGCCACATGGCCTCATCAACAATCAATAAAATAAATAAATAAAAATGAGAAGGAGAGAGAGAGAGAGAGAGAAAAGTGGGACACACGTGTGATGGAGGGACCCCGACACTATGGGCCCTTCGTTTCAACCATCCAATCATACATCAATGGGTCCCATTGCATATGGGACCGTCCAAATAAAAGATCAACGATGGAGATCCCTCTCCATCCAAAATGAACGGTCTATATGACCTCTTAATGCAAGAAAAGTAAACATCATGATGGGGTCCATGGAGAATGACCCCATCATGGTATGATTTTGATGATCAAGATGGGCCATTGGCCACATCTTAGGGTCCCAAGTGAGATCCAAACCATTGATCGGTTGACCTCACTTGGCTCATCGTAAAAACAAGTAAACTACCCTATAGAAGCACCCACCTTATGATCTACTCGGTCCGTTGGAACGCCTATCTTCTAGAGCTTCACTTTGATGGTGGAGATGGGACATGGATGGCTAAGATAGAGTTTTTGGGATGGAAAGTAGGCCTCACACTTACATTTTCTCTCCATGGGAAGCCTTGGACGTGGGAGCCTCTTTCTCTTGCTTGGAGTTGTGTTGAAAAATGAGAGAAATGGGATGGTTGAAAGAGAGGTGATGGATGGGTGTGATGGGTGAAAGGGTGAGTGATGTGTGATGTGAGTGATGGGTGAGGTGAGAGCTTGGTTGACTTTTGGGTTAGCTTAACTTGTGGAGAAAGAAAACATGAGTGTGTGTATTTGACATGAGAGGTGATTGATGGGATTGATTTGACATATTGTAGAGTTTCTCTTGGGATTAACAACGCGCGGTGTTTTTTCTCGAACTGAACGTGGGTCCACATCACCTCGTCTGGGTATCGGATCGGTGCGTGAGTTGCGACGTTGGAACCGTGGCGACGGTGCGGTCGCAATGATACAAGTCTTGGATTAAGCCGACTCAAATGTATAGGATACGACTTACGGTCGTGCATAACGTCGATTATCGATCGTAGGTTGCCGGAATTCGACGGGAAGGATCGTGGAAGTTGACGGAACAGTACGGTTTAGGATACGGGTCTTACATTCTTTGCAGCTGGAATGTCCAGAAAGATGCATGGGCCGAACCAGGAATGAGTCAAGACTCACCCAACTTAGACTGAACCCGGTCTCAACTCTGTGTGGCCCGACTTGGTGCGGCACCAACAGACTGCATTGACATGGTTCTCACCATAGCCACCCAATGAACTCTGGGGTTATTACATGTGATTGGACGAGGTTCGAAGGACCCCTCAGATGTACACCCAGTGGCCATGTAACTTGAATGGTAGTCGCCCGCTGAGGAAGAAGGAGATGGAGCGTTAATGGCGGATTGGAAATGGACGCTTCTTCCCCTAATCCGCCTCGTTCAGATGGTTCGTATGGATCTTTGAAGGCTCACAGATAAGCTCTTTCAAAGTTTAAGGACGGTTAAAGTGGTGGGTTCAAATGGAGGAGGCGACGACTGATTTTCTAGGCTTCTTTGCAAACGACCGGAGGGGAGACGTTTTCTATCTCATCTTATAACAACCCTAGCTCCCTCACAACCCTTAGATGGGTAATGAGCGCCCAGGATTTAATCTGCTATAAACCGCCAAGTACAACAGTCGAAAACCAAAACCAGCCACTGGTCTTGGTTATTGGTTTTCTTAGAAAACCATGATCCTTGTAAACAAAAATGGACAGTCGAGATATGTCCGAATAGAGGGCTGAGATTGAAGGATCTCTCCTCACGTGGATCGCCCTCATGGCAATGAGGACAGTTGCTATTTTTGGAAATATGGTTTTGTAGGGCCTATTTTCAGCAAGGGTCGTGTGCATGCACATGTGTGGAATAGCGTGAATTTGTGGGGTTTTGGTTACATGTGTGCAATATGCCAGATGGACGGTTTGGATTGTCCAGATGGCCATTGTAAGTGGGTCATTTATCCTTGAAACGGACATTCGTTCACTGATGAAGCCGTAGGGAGAGAGAATCTCTCTCTACTTAAGGAAATAGCGGTTCAAATCCGAGTTTGAATGTTCAAGCGGTCTGGTGCACGTCCTGCACGCTGGTTGTGGTGCACACGCACCCCTGTGTGGGCCCATCGTGATGTCTGTGGGAGATCTGATCTGACCATCTCGCTTGATGGGCCCTCTTAATGTTTCTGACCAAAGATGTAGCAGATCCGATGCTTTGGTGGGCCATACTAGTGAAACTAGGGTCCTACTTGGGGATCCGTGTCGATTTAAGAGTTGGATCCTCCCGAAATTGAACGTGAATGGCTAAAAAGTCCTAATGGTCCATTTGTACAACTTTCGTCACATACTACTAACCAATACGAATATTAATATAGATTTCCTTACTATTGTATATTTCTTATAATTAAATTAATTAAAATCTCATACACATTCGTATAATCTTAATATTAACCTAGTACTATATGCATGCCATTGATCCCCTATTTATTAATATGTAATTCATAATATGTAGTCTCATATTATACATGTAAGTGAATTGCAATTTGTACAATGACTTATTTAAAATTACATCGATAAATAACATAAAATTTTATTCAAATATCTAATAATTTTTGGTATACATGTTTATAAAATTATTCAATACTACATTAATATTTATAATTCAATTTATATATTGTAAAGTTATTATTCATTATGTTTAGTCAATATAATATTATTTTCATAATATTTTACATATATTAAATGTATATATTACTCTTATTATAATATATTTTCATATACTTCTATATGATAAGTAATTTATCAAGATACATCTATAATCTTTTGATCCATGTTTGTGTAAAAGTTATAATATACTAAATAGATAAGATGTGTACTTAGTATATATTATTTGATTACTGGGTGATTTGATATGTGAATAGGGATCGCCTTCGATAGTCAGATTTACACTAGGTTGCACGTGCATGTTCACTAAGCTACGTTTGCATTTATCCTAAATCTTGGTTATACGATAACACCCGAGTACTGAAAAGTACGGGGTGTTACATTTCCACCATGATAAAAAATTTATAAGTACAATGCGCATAAAGGGAAATACAATGATGATAGACAAAAGGTCCAAGATGATCTGCCACGCGCTCTAGCCTCAACGCTACTGCGATCCAACATCACTTGCATGCAACACTCGTGCATAAGCTTATGGAAAGCTTAGAGTGGTGAAAGTGTGTGCGCGAGGTAGTAATACAATTATGAAATATTAGAGAATATGAAATATACTGGTGAATCCATGAATACTATCAGCCGTATCGAGGCTATGCAATGCAAGATTTGAATGATGTTGGTTATACCATGGCCAAGCGATGCGAGATGCAACTCAACACCAATCCTCATCTAAGTCCACATATCAATACAACTCAACTCTGGAATATCACCGAGATCTATTACACTCTAAACCAGATTGTCACCTCATCGTGCACAACAAGGTGAGTGAAAGAGACCTCACTATCCGCCTGCCAATATCGGGCTCGGCTCGTCGATAGAAGACCTATTCCTTGAGCTGGTCAAACTCAGCCTAGCGTCAACCCCTCCTCTCGAGTGGGTAAGGCCGCACCCCCTTCCAACCGACCACAACATAGTGAAAAGCGTTGCCTCCTGGTATTCGGCACTCGGTGCTCATGCATTCACTCGGTCTAGATATTGAAGCGACCTCTTGGTACCATAAGGGTTTAAGAAATTTCACCCGGGGACATATATAGCACCACATGTAGAATAAGATTTTCGGTGTCCAATCCTTCCAACCATGATATGCCTATAAAGGCTAAGGCCCTGATGTCGCTAGGGCGTACATTATATATGTTACACATGTGAGATGCATGAATCACACAATCCAGTCATACAATAATCATGTACATACTACGCGTTCATGTGGGTGACTCTTATTAGTGAGTCTCATAAACAATCTGCCCAATGACATATGATATGATCAGTCACTCCTCATATCAAGCATACATATGATGTGTATGGGCATGAATTATGGAGTTATGCTAAGCATGTTATATGGTGATGAACTATCCTCATAACAAAGATGGGCCTAAATAGCCTATACTCAATAAGTATGGGCCTATTAATGAGCCATAGGGAGAGTTACAATACGTACATTTAACGATCATTGCTTTTACAATGAGGACGTCTAACCATTATTGCTCCCAAGGCATAACCCACCATAAACATCACTACATATATCATGGTGGAATTACGCATCGCAATGAACCTCATATACATCACATTCGACCTCATACAAAGGCCTCACATACGCCTCATTGGGCCTTACATTCATTAAGTGGGCCACATCACATGGGCCGCACCAATGGGCCTTACACATTGTAATGGCCATCACCCATTTAAATGTCATTCTAGAGCATTTCCAAAAGAATGAATCATATCAAAAGATCATCTAGACCGTACCATAAATAGTAGTGGAGATACTGATTTTCACCGTTTTAAAAATTCCACGACCCACCATCACGTTTATTTTCCATCTAGTCTATTAATAAGGTCACAAAGATCTAGTCGAGAGATAAACAAATATCAATATGATCCAAGACTACTGTGGTCTAAAAGGACTTCAGTGGTAGGCATTCATCTCTCCACTATTTTCTATGGTGCGGTCCACCTGATAGATTTGCCTCATTTTTAGTCTAAGGCTTAAGATAGGCTTGCCAATTGGATGGATGCTTTGGATGTAACACATACATCAAAGAGGGCCCCACGTGCTGGGTGTACACGTCACCAAGGTGGGCTCCATGTAACCTACTGCGTCAACAACAGCTATAGGGCTAGTGTACGGTACACCAGCCAATCCAATCCCTCCACATGTGGGTCCCACGTGGGGCCACCATAACATTATTTCTCAACCTATCTATTGATAAGGTCACATAGACCCATAAAAGTAAATAAATAAATATCATATTTATCTAAACTTCTAGGACCAGGGAAGTTTCAATGGTAGACGTTCAACCCACCACTGTTTCCTGCCATGTGGACCACCTGAGCTTCCGAGTATGGCTGATTTTAGGGGTGCCTCACTGTTTAAAGGGGCTCCATCAAATGCACGGTATTGGTGTCCAACACACATCACGGTGGGGCCTACGGCTGAGACCCACAGTCCCTGCCCTTTCCAACCAGCAGCGCAATAGGACACTGCTACAGGGTCCTCTGGACGATAGTAGCAGTAGCACCTACTACATAGTTTTGCCTAGGTGGGGCCCGCATCAGGAGGATTCACTCCACTAGTTGGATTCTATGGCTCATGGCAGACCAAAAGAGCTCAATATTCAGCATGTTTTGGTGTGTAGAAACATCAAAGTGAGCCTTAACAGATTTTAACAGTCAATATCAATGTTTTCTATGATATGGCTCGCCAGGTAATCGGATTAGCTTCATTTTACAGCTCAACTCCTAAAATGAGCTGGAAGATGGGATGGACGGCGTGGATCAGATCTATACATTAAGGTGGAGCCTGCATGAGCGGCCCACCAGAAATTTTAAATCAAGCTGATGTTTTTATTTTTCCCAACCAACGTCCAGACCTTGCTGGACGGTCTAGACAACAGATGTCCAACAGGTTCTGGCCCTCCCCCATCTAGCCATGCTAGGGTCCACCTTTTTATTTTTTTAAAAAAGGAGAATTTCATTAATCCATAGAAAAAGGCAACAATGTACATCTTTGGGCTGACCCTGTAACAAAAGGGCGAGTCACCTATCATATTCGACCGCTGTACAACCAAATATCTAAAAAGGAAAAAATAGGGCTCAAGATCTGGAGGTATAGTCTACACTTCGAACCGAACAAAGACCGACCTTATCAAGAAAGACGAGGCCCTTTGTTTGTCTGAGGAGAGAATCAAAGTGGTCATGAAAAATTTTCACCTGAGTCTCAATCCCCACTTTCGCCAAGTTGTCATCCTGATATTTGTGTTTTCCCATCATCTAGACCCTCTGAAAGGGGTAGTAAGGTGGCAACAACATGGGCCCCGGTTGGGTCCACTTCGTGCTCAATATGGGTAAAATACATATATCATAAGAAGGCCATAAAATTAGAGAGAGAGAGAGAGAGAGCATATGATGGAGGGACCCCGAAACTATGAGCTCTCCTTTCCATGAATTACAACATACATCAAGTGGGTCTCATTACATGTGGGCCTAGTAAATCAAAATCGACAGTGGAGGTTCCTTCTCCATAAAAATGGAAGGTCTAGATAACTCCTTTCAACTAGAAAAGTAAACATCATAATTGGGTCCATGGAGAATGGCTCCATCATGGAATGATCATGTGAATCATGGTGAGTTATCGGCCACACCTAGGGTCCAAAGTGAGATCCATTCCATCAATCGGTAGGCCCCACTTGGCCTATCATCAAAACATAAAATCTAGGCTTATAAAACACCCACCATTAGATCTTCTTAATCCGATGGAATGCCAAGCTCTCTCTTTGATGAAGGTTGATGAAAGTTAGAGGGTTAAGATGGGAGATGAGAGGGTAGGAGGTGGGCCACACACAAAGTTCTCTCCTTAGAAGTGCTTGGACGTCCACCTCTCTTGCATGAGAGAATGAGTGAAGAATGAGAGAGAGAGAGAGAGGTTGTAAGAGATGTGATGGTATGAGTGATGGATGTAAGTGATAGATGTACTTGACTTGAGAGTTGACTTAGGGTAGGTTACTTGTCTTGGGGAGAAAGAAAGCATGGGTTGGAGATGCAATGTGTACTTGACTTGACTTGATTGATTGATTGATTGATGTAACAATTTAGGATAAAGATTCTCTTGGGTTTTGCAACCCGTGGCGTTTTCCTCGAAATGAACGTGGGCCCACATCTCCTCGCCTGAGTATCACCTCGGTGCGCGAGACGCGGCATCGGAATCGCGATTTCGGCATGGTCACTAAGGTTCCAGTCTCCGGTTAAGTCAACTCGAGTTGACAGCGTGTGACTCAAGGTCGGCGCAAATGCCTGTTATATGTCATATGTTGCCGGAATTCAATAGGGAGAATCGAGAGAATCTATGGAATGGTATAAACTAAGATACAGGTCTTATAGTTACATGACCAAGATGGATTAGAAAAGGCCCGGTCGACGACAGAAATGATCTAGACCATCAGACCTTAAATTGGGCATATCTCGCAATCCGGAATGAGTTATCTGATGTAAAATATATGATTTTGGGCGTAGAATGTGCTACTTTGGCCAACCAACCCTGCTATGTTGGGTTGCCCAAGCCGGATTTGTAAAATACCGCCAGATCAACAGTCGTTTCCCTATTTTAATTTCATTTTTACTATAAATAGTAAGTTTTAGTTTGATTATAACTCTCCATCCGTTAGGCTTTAGGAGTTGCGTCCAAAGCAAAAAGAGATTAGAAAAATTAGGAGAACTATTTGGTGAAGCCAAATAAGACACTTACTATTTTTGGCTGAAAACCTTGGGCACTAGTAGACCTCTTGGCTGTCTATAAATAGTAAGTTTACTATTTATAGTAAGTCACGAATTCTAGGAGTTTTAGTTGTAATTTGATTCTAATTTCTTTCCCATTGCTTAGTATCCCTATTTAAATGGTTGTGAACTCATTTTTATTCATTCATTAATCAATTTCGAATTTATTATAATTTATTTCTATTTTCTGCTTTCTTTCCTCATGGATTTAAGAAGTCTTTGTGAGTATAGAGAAGTTCCATGGATTCAGAATAATTATCCTCTTGAGGAAGACGGTGCTCAACCTCACATCCTTCCCTGTGTTAGTTTGGTATCAGAGCAAGGTTTTTTCTTTGATTGATGGCTTCTAACAACGGGTTGCGAGGGAGCTCTACGTTACTGATTTTATTGGTGACAACGGTGTAAAATAGGATGCTCCATTTAATCTTCCTGACTGAATCAAGGCTCATATTCTGCATGGAGGTTTCTACACCTCAGACTCTTACATATCTGGCCCTTAGACCCTGCCGACCTCTTTACTATTAAATTGGCTTGGGGCATGGTTAGGGAAGTTGGGCTGAAGAAGTATTGGGCTAAATGGGTATGGCATCCATTAGTTTCTCCCAAGATTTTCATGTTCTTATGGAGATTAATTCATGGCTCAATTCTAGTTGACGACAAGATCCAAAGAAAAGGGATTCAGTTGGCCTCAAAATGTGAATGTTGTAGTGTTAGCCATAACTCGATCCCTCTCCCTGAAACTCAGTTGCACCTATTCTTGGAAGGGTTCCTGGCAGTTAACATGTGGAAGCTTCTAGCTGACTCCATCGGGATCCAGCAGGACCACCACTCCTGCATCCAGGAACACCTCATTTGGTGGTGACAACATCCTTTCCCCCACAAATATATCTCTATTATCCTCCATCTAGCCCTCGCTGTTCACTCCCCAAGTGCAGGGTTGTGATGTAGTAATAAACTTGGTAAGACCGAGGTCGAATCCTAAGGGACTGAAACCTGTACGCTATCCGAAACTAAGTAGAACTAAAATGAGATGAAATCCAAATCAAATAGAATTTAATGAAGAATGGTGAAATAATTATCTAACACTTAAGAGAATTCAGAGGAGAGAAACTAGGAATTCAGAGGATCCACTTGTAGAGATCAGAGAGATCTTATGCCTGTTCAAAAATCATGGAAATTAACTGGACTGTCGTTGATATAGTTTTCAAGAGATGAAAGGTATATGAATTAGAATGGATTCCATCACCAAACCATGCCCAGGAGATAAAGTCAACAACAGAATTAAACTAATTACCAACCAATCGCATGTATGAAGGTTAGGAAGGGTACCGACATCCAACCATGCCCAGGAGACGATGGTGAACAATAGGGCTTCCTGACGTCATAAACATAAAAAGGAGGGAAAAGAATATGCTCAAAGCCATTGCAGACCCACTGTAATTTCAGTCACAATAGACCATTAATAAAACTAAAAGCATTCCCTTAAAATCAAAATAAAATCAACATCATTTAGTCTAAACAAATTGCACAAGCAACGGGTCCTCCCATCACGATACAAGCTTCACCTCTTAGCCCTAGCTAAGAGGTTTAGCCACACATGAGTGGGCAATCCCTTAAACAAAAACAAAAGAAAAGGAAAAAGAAAAACTAAAAATCTCTCTCTCTCTCTCTCACGTTCTTCTCCCAGCCGTGGATGTCCCCAGCAACTGCTCCACGTGATGAATCATAATCCCCTCTCTCTCTCCCTTCCTTCTCCTTTTATAGGCAGAGGAATTGCCGCAAAGTCGGTGGAGGTTTCTGCACTCCATTCACAGGTCGTGCGCATAACAGAGTGCGTAATCAACTTGCTGATCTATTGGTGGAGCCCATTCTTGATGTCAGACATGAAATCTAGTCCGTTCACCAGATTTTTCTCGAAAAATAATTTGGAAACAACTGGATTTGGATTAGATTCGGAGTGGCCCACATGGTTTTCCACTCAGTCGTCCATCTTGCATTTGAACGGTTGGGAACCAATCCTTGCTTGTCTTTTGCAATTCCGCCACCATGGTCTTGATGATATGGGCCGTAGAATTCTGATGAACGGTCCGGATCAGATCATTGAAGCACGGTGGTGGGCCACAAGGATCACGTGCAATCTCTGTTCGCAGCTTCACATGAAACAGAGCCTCCGCAGCTTCTCTGTGATGATCGGTGGGCCACATATGGATGTTGTACAGGGAATCCATTCTGTACATTGGAATACCCTTAAAAATTCATTCGGAAATGGATGGTTTGGATTGGATTAAGTGTGGTCCATTGTTCTGTTCATTTCGTCGTCCATCTTGAGTTTAAATACAGCTCTCTTGTGATCAGGTGCATGGGACCAAACTGCCACCTAGGCGAGGTTAATATCCCCCTCTTGACACCTTGGGAGGTCCGGATCATTGATACGGATGATGGGTGGGGTCCACTATCAAAAAATGGACGGACGTTGTCCGTCCGCTGGTCTCTTACGCAGATGAAGAGGAAGGAGACGGGCCGGGGTCGGTCAAGCAGTTTGACTGATCCCATGTGTTGCGCGTGTGCACACCCCATGTGCACGCTCGCATTGAGATAGGAAACAACGTGATGTTTACAATAAATCCTCTCCGTCCATCTATTTTTGCACCTCATTTAAGAGTTTGAGAGAAAATTTGAAGAATATCCAGGTACCAGGTGGGCCCCAAATCAGGATTTAAGTGGCTGATCTAACTTTTGGGACACTTCTATGTGGATCAAATGGCTGAAATTTGACGTGTACGGTTAATTTATGGTCCTTAGGCCATATATATAATTTTAAGCCAATCGGATGGTGGAAACTCTATGATCTTGCATTCTGGACGTCTTCTGAGCCACTTGAGCTTCAGTTTCTTGGTTTTCTTGGATATCTAGCATTGATCTTGGTCTCCAGGATTCCTTCCCTTGCCTTCGGTGTCATCATAGCATTAAATCCATGCTTTAAGCTCCATTTTTCAGTCCATGCTCGTAAAATCACCTTGCAATATAAACACGATAAAACGGGCCATTAAACAGTATCATGCTCGTAAATCCAGGAAATAAATGGAGCCCGATATGCAATATTTGACCCTCAACACCCGCCTTCTTCCTTTGTGAGATTTAGAAAGCCAGGAACGAGGCAAGATTTGATGGTCGAAACTTCTCGGTTCAAGGAGTCTTCAAGAAAGCTAAGTGGTGGATGGAATCCTTGTCCCTTTGTCATTGATTTACTTGGCAATCTCCTACTGCCCATGCCTATTGTTCGTCCTTCGCTCAAGCCTGTCCACTTAGCCCAACCCAATTTTTTATGTTGTTAGATGGACTAGGCCCACAATGGGCTAGTTTAAGCTTAATGTTGACAGATTTGCTCTTTCTAATCCTAGGCCAATGGGTGGTGGAGGTATCTACAGAGATAATAAGGACCTCCTCATCTTCGCTTTTGCCAACGGTTATGGTTCCACCTCCAACAATAGGGCTGAGTGTGGGAGCTACATGCATGATGGCGTGGAGCTTTGTGTCAACCGTGGGATGGTCAGAGTCCTCATAGAATCTGAATCTAAATGAGTTGTGGATTGCATTAATGGTGTGTCCTCCAGTGCCTGGAAATGGAAGTATTGGCTTTCTAGGATCCACAGGCTAACTCTTAGGGGCTCCTTCCATTTCTCTCTCATCTCTAGAGAAGCTAATCGGCTAGCTCATGGTTTGGCCAAGTTGGGCAGTATGACCCAACATAGCAGGTCTTTCCAAGAGGTTGTCACTCTCCCCCATTTGGTCCGGGTCATTTTCTTTTGGATAAAGCAAGGTTGGGAGCTGTTAGAAAAATTATTTGATCTCCTTTGTATTGGATATAATAGGCGAGCCAGCTCCTTTTATCCCTAGTCCCTGCCCAAAAATCCATGTCTGTAAATTCGTCTTTCCAATGAAATGGTTCTCCTTTTAATAAAAAATAAAAATATAAAATATATAGTACATATTTCAAAATATATCTAATATTTTGTTTTGTTTTTAAATGCTGACGGCTAAAAGCCGTTGGTGTTGGACTTACGTTGATGGCTATAACCATCGGCAATGGCTGTTGGAATTTATGGCTCTAGTCATCAACATTACCAATAGGTAAAATCATCGGATATATCCGTCATAATTTTTAATGGTTAAAGCTGTCAGCTATAACCCGTTAGCGAGCAATGCAGGCACTCTTCCTCGATGGTCCTTCCGATGGCTAAAGGTTCTCAAGGAAATCCAACGCCGATGTTTTTTTAACTGTCGTTGTTGCTATTTTTTTTGGTAGTGTTGATTTGTCACTTCACCACAATACGACGAAACATTCACGGACTCTGACTTTTCTTTTAATAGGTGGACATGATAGTATCATGAGTAATCATCAATAAAGATGAAGTACTTTATCAAGTAATACAATGTGAAAATTGTACATAAATATCAGCATTTGTTTATTTAAGTTCTTTATTACATTTTTTTAGAAAGGTAGGCGCACACCACCTATAATTTTATTGAATCGACAAAGAAACTGTACATGAATTCAAGGGGGCTCCACAAATAGAAATCAAGCCTTGCCTATTGTATACATGCCTAATCAACACAACATATGATAATAAAAATAATGATAATCTAAAAATAAAATAAAAATGAATGTTGCAATCTGAGACATGAAGTAGCCTTGGAGAACAGAAACATAGCTGAACAGAACAACAAATCAAACCATCACTTATAACCCACGCTTCAAAAAGCTACCAAGATTCTAATCAACACCACTCGACAAAAATCAAACAGCTTCGCTCAATACATCTGCCACACCCTTCCACTATCAACATAACCTAAACCTAAAGACTAGACTCGCCGTAAAAATCTACTTGTGCTATCATTTTAATTAGATTTAGGTTACATGTCTTTCCTACAATGTATACAATACCGAAATCTGTCAAGTCCAAGAACGGCTAACACCCCTTACCTCATTAACCTCATAATTCTATCTTTAGAAATGATCACATAAACATGGTTAAATGATTCTAGAAAATAACTAAAGAAGAAGAAGAGGTTTGTCCTCACAAAGTGATTATTTATCAATAATATTTGGATTTTTAAAACATTTCTTAACTATGTAGTTCCCAATATTTTTATTTATTTAGGATAAGAGGCTAACATTAAGAAGACATACAATGAGCATGGTGATCATGAAACATCACTGACTATTCAAACTTACCTATTTATACTGAACAGAAAAAATGCTCTACAGTACAGCAACATAGAAACCAAACCATCACCATGTAGGCTATAACAAATACAACTCCACTCTATTTAGAAAAGGTTGAACTCTGTATTATTACAATAGGAATTTTGAAATAGAACTAAAGCCATACTACAAGAGTACCCAACAGTACAATCTTCATGTAAAAAGTCTAATTCAACCAGAGTCTTATGACCAAAATACTGGTTTAGCCACCCTACAAGGCATTAATATCCTATGGTATGATCTTAACTGAAAATTCAGAGGGATTTGACGACCAAGGATCAATCTTCTGTTTCTGAATGGTTCGATGTCTATATAACGTGGCAACATATAGTGAAATCTTAAGCACCAATCTTCCTGACCCAATCGGGTCATTTTTCTTAGGGTAGATATTTTGCTACCATGATCTGGAAAACATCCAGCAATTGAGGGCTTGATACTTGCATTGTCCTTCATTGATCCATGGTGATCTTGGACAGTTTCTTGCTGGAGTGAGTATTGAACTTGCACCGTTAAAGGGTCGTAAATTGCTTTGTTGATGTCATCATGCTTCTCAGTTGGAGAGTCGTACCCATTGCTGGAGTTGAAGAACATCTGAAATACTTTTAAGCAAGACAAATGGAGTTGTTTGCATGCTTTGGGCATGTAGTTGAACTCATCCATTAGAACAAGTTCAAGCAACTCTTTCTTCTTCACATCGAGTATCTTTCTTATACTAGAGATTGAGTCTTCAATATTGGCTTCTGGGTTCTCCTTCATGTATAGAAGTACAATATTCATCTTCCCATCCGCTTCTTCCTTCTGAAAGTGAGCTTGGAAATGAGATTTTTATGGTGAGTGATAGAAAGACAATTTAGTTGAAATTTTAAGTAATCTAGTCTCTCAAATCAGTTACCACTTTTATATCACATCTGCCACTTGTGGCACACACGTCTTTTACTTGTTATTAGTTTGATGAAAATGCTTGTTTACCTGGTAGCTTTGTATGTCATTCAGTAGTCGTGTTATAACCATGAGCAGTTTTGTAATAATTTGAGTGTCGGATTGCCTGATCAGGCATTTTGATAACCTTGGGCTCATCAAATAAATTGCGGAAAGAAGAACAGTATGTGAAGCGATGGAGATCATGCCGGTCTGGATATATTCATCTATGGACGGTGCAATTCGCATTCTGCTCCATTTGGCTTCCTTCAGCCATGACACAAATGTTTCGTGCCACTTCCGCATATGAAAAAAAAAAACCATTAGCTTTGGTGTTGAAACTTTAAAAAAGCAATCTTAAGCCCACACATGTATTCAAGTCAGCTAATGCACATGCCACCACATATACCAGCATGGTGAATATGCACATTATCCAAGCCATCCATCAAAAGGGTGCCTATTGGAATATTTCCCATACCAAGAATCAGGTTCGTCCACTATTCATGTGAGTCAAAATTAACTGAACAAATGTAGGGTTGTCAAAAACTCAACAAGAGTTTTCTAACCCCTAAACATATTTCCAATATCACCGCTCACTTACATAATGAACCACCTTTGTCTTTGTTGGGCAGTAGCATCTAAATAGTGAGGTCCACCTGATGGACGGCTTGGATATTTCACATGCCGAGCCCATTGTAAATGAGAGAGAAACGCAGAGCCCACTGTATGGGGAGAACGAAAAGCCAATTCACTGATTCCCATTGTGACACACGTGATATCGTGGCCACTCATCATGTTGCGCTAATCACGAAGTTGCCCTGCCCACTGACTAGTTAAGCCACTAGAAGAAAAAGAGAGAGATGGCATGAATCTTTATTTACTGCAAACATGTTGCCCATCCGATGAAATTAGCTTAACTTCCAGGCCAGGGAAAATTCATGGTGGGCCCCAAGTTGTTGAACGGTCTTGATCACAAACAAGTATCATGCCTCGGCCCTTCTGCTAGGAACTGCCTCTTCAGTCTTTTCTCCAAGCAAACCACCTTAGCATTTTTCAATGACAGAACAATATGAAAATGATGAAAGTTACAAAAATTACCACGCCTAGAAGATTATCTGCAACATCACGCCCTTGTATATGCAATGATTTTGCAGCAATATCATTAATGAGATTGTCAAGTGCATCGAAGATGACCTTGTTGTAGCCACTCAGTCCCTCCGCATCCCATCTTGTGCCATTAAATAATCATCGATTTTAAGAAAAAAGACATAAAAATCATATACAAACATGCAGTTTAAATAAGCCCACATAGGATGGCCGATGGTACCTCTCGACTGCTTCAGTAAGTTGATTTAACTCGTCCATCGAACCTCTCATATCAAAGAAATCATCAATCACTGTAACAAGGATTGCACTCTTAGCAACCGCCATCCTTAGATCAGAAAGTGAAGGACTGTATGCAACAGTTGCAATGGCAAAGTAACAGTAAGTGGTCTTCTCTCTACCAAATCCTATGTCACGAAGACCTGAGTCCTTAGACCACCTATTTTCATGAATAAGGATACAATGTATCAGGACCACTTTATGAAAATACAATTAATTAGTTCTACCATACTCAGTAAAAAATGGTATGAGACACCTTACTTACAACACCCACAATGTTTGATTTGAGAAGTGAAATGGGTGCATTAATTCAAATCAACCAAGGAATTACATGTAGTAGTTTACACGTACAATGGACAGGCAAATGGCTGGATGGTTGTTACTGTTACGGTGTTTGTACGAAGAATAAAAAATAAAATTAAGTGCATTGTTTTCATTGTATTATAGTGCAATCAGTTGCTGTGAGATCTGCCATGATGTGTTGATGCCGTCCACTCATGCCGATTCCAATTGTCCCTACTCATGTGCTCCACTCATGGATTGACCGAATTTTTAGGTTCATGGAAAATGAGGGATGACATGTAAGATGATAAAAGTGGATGTTATTAACACACCATAGTCGGGTTCCATAGCATATAAATAGTAAAAACGTTTGCACTGGATCTAATGGAGAAGATCAAATGGATTTACTAGAAAAAAGATTCAGCACCTTGTCAACTCCTCCAGTTCTTTCATGAAAGTCGATTGACGTAGTGCATAGTTGTCCTTTGCTAGTTGTAGCAGCATAGTGTCATTTAGGAAAGATAACCTGCTGTTAAGGTCTGTCATTTGATCTTGAAGATCAGGAATGTGCAATTACCATGAATTGATGACATTTAAACGCCCATACCTATAATAGGAGGCCTTTCCCATCCATTGATAGTCTGTTTTGGTTCTTTCAATAGTCACTCTGTGTTCCAGATGATCCAATCGAGCAAGCCATGGAAGCATTAATTCATGTTCAATCTATGCCATCACACACATTGAAATAATCCATAATTACTAGTTTCCATAGTTGCATAATTCTACTGCAATTATCCAAGTATCATGTTATACAGTAAAAGCTTCAGTTCTCATTTTATGTAAACAAAGAGCCTCATGACTCAGAATGTTATGTTACATTGGTAACTCCAAAATAATCAATTATTTTCACTTCTTCTCATGGATAGAATCGATTCTATTTAGTACCTGTTTGGTAAGCAAATTCTGAAAGAATTACTGATTTTTGAAGCATGGCTAGAATTTGTTTCTTATCTTGAGAAATGGTTAGGATATATTTTTCTCAATAATTGATTTTTTATTTGAAAAATAAGTATTAGTAACTAAAAAATAAAAATAAAAAAATACAAAAAAATAAGGACCCTTCTTTACCGGCTTCCATCTTGGTTAACAACTGTTGAGCCCACAAGATGGATACTCTAAATCTTTGAATAGAACTTTGTTTGTGAGAAAACAAAAAACAAGAAAAGGAACTTTGTTGGTTAAGATTTAAACCCTCTATTATGTTAGCCACTAATTGAATGGTAACGAAAGCCAAATTAACTAATTATTGAGAAGTCCCATGTGATTTCCTCCACTTGTGCAGGAACTCAAAGCCCGCCTTTATCAAGGAGCACCACAACTTATCAAGGAGCCTAACGTTTTACGCCATGCTTTCTGATGTGCAGCTACTGTTTCTGTTTCTGTTTTCTTTTCCTAGTTTGCTACATGATAGGTAGGGCCTAGGGCCTGCCTCTTTTTTTTTGGGTCCCACCCGAAAGGGTGTATATTTCTGTGATTAATGAAATTATGGCAACAATAACAACTAAAAAATAAAAAATAAAATAAAATAAAAAAGCACCACAACTAGTGTATCACTCTGATCACTGACTCCTTATGAATAGATCATGTCCCACTGGAAGCGGATAGAGAAAAGACCTTCAATGTTTGGAGACAAATACGAGAGAGAAACAGAAGGGAGCAGAGAAAACAGGAGGTTCCTCTTTTTCTTTCCCACTCCCATCATCACACATGCATAAATGTGTGGTCCACCCTTGGCTCTCACATGACCATGTCCCCAGCCCTATAGTTGAACATGAAGAAGCTCTTTCCTTCATCTTTATTTTATGGATAATTCAGAACGATGGATGATGGGCGTCAGCTTTCATCACTGATCAAAGGATACAAGGTAAGAATTCCAGTTTTAGTTGTTTTTGTTTTAAAATTTTAATGTATCTACATGAAAATCCTTTATGACACATTAAAATCTATAAATTTGCTTTGGCAAAGCTTTACACTTCCGCATCTTTCGAAAAACATTATAAACAAAGGTGGGGCAAGCACGGCTTTAATACTTTTTCTAAAGTGGGCTAATGCGTTTAAATGATGAGGCCCATCAAAATTATGCATTTTTGAGGATTGTGATGCAGGGACGAACGTGATGAGGTCGATCACCGTCTTCCTCAAGGATAACTACTCTGAATCCACAGAGCTTCTCTGGACTCCTCACAGAGACTTCTCGAATCCACAAGGGAAGAAAGCAAGAGAATAGAAATAAATTCTAATAAAATTTAAAATTAATTAATAAATGAATAAAAACGAATTCACAACCCTTTAAATAAGGGTACCAAGCAATAGGAACGAAATCAGAATCAAACTAAAACTCCTTGAATCCATAACTTACTATAAATAGTAAACTTACTATTTATAGACAGTCGTGATGTCTACGAGTGCGCAAGGTTTTTGGCCAAAAATAGTAAGTGTCCTATTTGGCTTCACCAAACCATTCTCCTAATTATTCTTAGTACTTTTCATGTTGGACACAACTCTTAAAGCCCAACGGATGAAGAGTTATAATCAAACTAAAACTTACTATTTATAGTAAAAACGAAAATTAAACAAGGAAACGACCATTGATCCATAGATTTCTCACAAATCCAGGCTGTGCAACCCAGTATAGCGGGGTTGGTTGGCTAAAGTAGCTAGTTCTACCCCAACATAATATATTTTACTTCAGATAACTCATTCTGGATTGTGAGATACGCCCGATCTAAGGTCCAACGGTCTGGATCACTTCTGTCGTTGACCGGGCCTTTTCTGATCCATCTTGGCCATGAAACTGTCCGCGACCCACTTTACATCAGATTGGTTGACACAAGCCGAGCCTATTGAAAAGGGGTAATTACCTCTTTGTGAAAATTGGACATAGTAACACTATTCTTTGCATTTCTCCTGGCCATTTCCTTCTCCAGTAACTTTCTTGAGAATGTTCTAGCATCCTCAAGTTCATTTTCACCAATAAACATAAGGTCTGTCGCTCTGTGAACATTTAATATTGCAGTTGAGAAATATTCACAGTTTTCTTCGATTTGTTTTATAATATCCTCATGTTGCAAGAACCAACAAAACCTCCCTGCAAACAAAAATTCAAGCATGGTCAAGAAGATCATGGAATGAAGATTGATACTCCTCTGGCAAAGGATGATGGTTCACACGCACCCACTGAACCAATGACCCTAATTGGTAGACCGTCAGTGAAGAGTTAAGATATGTTAGAGAATATACTTATGTTGGTATCCATTTTGATGATCCATTGGGACTATTCTATTTTATTTTATTTTTTCTTGTACTGGGTTATCTTGATAACATACGGTAATGCGGGAAGATAAGGTGTCCCAAAGGAGGAGAAAAAATCGATATCAATGTAAATGTATTCTCTAACAAGACGGTAAGAAACCAATGGCTTGAAGTTACACAGACAAAATTAATTCATTATCAGTTGTCCTATCAATCTTATTTCAGGACTGATACATTTGCAATTGCTCAATGATTGCATATGAACATCCAGCAACTGCATCGGGCAACTGAACCATGAGGCCACAAGAGAGAAGAAAAGGCTTACTTGGAGATACACGGTAGCCATTCATTCGCAAAATTCGAAATGATAACGAATCCTTGAACATCTGTTGTGGGGTCATAAACTCTAACATTGCTTCTGATTCTTGCTTTCTCCAATTCCTACACATTTACTTGAAAATTTGTAGCATGCATTTCCCAAAGTTAGTCCAATTTAAAACTTTCTTACCCATTCCATGGAATAATATATTATGGCATTTGCGGTAACAAATTTTCATCTAGATCTGATGGCACATGGCAGGCCGAATAGTACTAGCAAGCGAGAGTTCACATGGAAAGAGAAAGGAGGCCCTACTATACTTTGTTTGTCCTCTTTTCCACATTGCGGACGCATGCTCGTCCACTCATATGTTTCCGACTCTTTTGTGATCAGTGTTTCAAATATTTAATCAGACCCAAAATTGTTTTTGTGGGCTGTTCAATCAAACCCATTTTAACTATTACTTCACAAAAGGTAACCAAGTGAAAATAGAGAAGGAACAAAATAACATTATTTGTGATTCAAGGGTTAAAATTCAATGTACGGACGAGGAAATGGGCAATTCAAGGATTAATCTAAAAATTGATGAATTTACCCATGATAGTTTTCAGCTGATCTGATTTAAAACAGGTGCAAATTGTCCCATGTATGGAATACCTTTTTTCTGATTACACTACCATGGAAGTAATGGGTGAGGCGGTGAATCTGAAGCTGCAGAAGAATTTAGTTGGTAGGACCAGACATGAGTCCAACAAGGCGAAATTGAATTTAGATGGGTCATCAAGAGGCAACCTAGGATGGTAGGGTAGGCGTTGGGAGAGACTTTCAAGGAAAGATCATCTTTGTATATCTCACAATAGGTTACGCATACGCTTCCGACACAGTTGCTGAATCTCAAGCCATATTAGATGGCTTGCATACATGCAATAAAAAGAGACTAAAATGATGTTTATGTTGAGAGCGGTCCCAAAATTCTTGGGGGGTGTTTGTGCAAAAGTAAGGCATCTTCCTAAAGGGGATGCAGTCCAAACTATCTGGTATTTACTGCAAGCGTTATACTATGGCAGATAACCTCTTCTTCTTCTTCTTCTTCTTCTTCTTCTCTCTCTCTCTCTCTCTCTCTCTCTCTCTCTCTCTCTCTCTCTCTCTCTCTCTCTCTCTCTCTCTCTCTCTCTCTCTCTCTCTTCTTTCTTTTTTTTTTTATTTTTTTTTATTTTTTTATTTTATTTATTTATTTATTTGTGAGAAGAGAATGCGTAGTTTTCGGTTGGTGGTGGTGTGGGACGAGGATTCCCTAGCTTGTGTACTCACTCTTTTCAGTTAAAAATAAAAGCACTCTCACTAATGTCTTATGTTACTTGCATTACCTATAGATGCCATATAAAACCCCATCAATTTCCTCTGGAAAGTACTCTGCCAAACCCAGTCTTTCCAATCGATCGATCATGGAAAGCTTTATGAGTTCTTCGTCGATGGGATACACCGGTGGAACTGTACCAAAATCCAAAGGTTAGAAGTCTAGAGCATGATTTTAGAGTGAGAGACAACACTCCCAAGTAAGAAAATGAAAAAGGAAACCAACTGATGTGTGTTATATTTTTCCTTACCTCCGTCCTTACATCTTTGGACCACAGATTCCAAGTACACCATACAATCTTTATTTCTTGTAGCCATGAAAGCATGAGCAGTGGCAGAAGGTGACTGAAACAAGGAACCATCTTCGCTCTGATGCTCAAGTATATGCTCGCAACTTAAATAATTATCGGGCAATGCTTCCATATATGATAAGAATGGGAGATAATAAACTCCATCTAAATATTTTTCCCTGCATTATTACATGCCTGTTAGCATACTCATAAACACATTACAAAGGTGGCCACTTGGGCAGAGTGACGATCAGCCGGTTCATTTACTAGGGTTCAAAGTCTGGCACAGGTGCAGAATTTAAGCCTCGGTTCGACCCATATCAATCATAAATGGGCCTGGTATGTGGCCGAGCCCCAGCATGAGCCTCAAATCAAGACATTCACACAAGACCAGAATTTCAGCATCCAAAGCTTGGACCAAGCCCTGTGGGACCAGAGATTTGGGCCAGACTGACTAAGATCTACAGACATGGATATCTAAAGCAGAAGTTCGACTGCGGCAAAAAGCAATACATTTCGAGTATCCTCCATCTCTCGCTGAAGATTTTGTCCACTAATTCCACCAAGCCATCGGGAAACACATCCAAGGCTGCAGCTCGCGCTAGCTCAATCATGGTGGGGAAAACAATGGCAAACCAACGAGGAAAGCGACCATCTTCCTCTTTAAGTAGCTTCTCTGTATTTGCATGAATAAATTGTAATCCTGAAATTTTCAAAGAAGATGAGCTCATAAAGTTAAAAGGGTTTCACAAGGTTGAACAATACAAAACTATATATATTTAAAAGAAAAAAAGAAAAAAATCACGGTGAACATAAAATACAAATAACAAAACAGAGCCACATGATCCACTACCACCGCTGCACAGATCAAAATTACACCACCAAACCAACACAAGCCAGTCCAATTAGGACAGCAAGCAGCACTTCCTTGAGCCATGAGACACCCACGATGAACCTAAGGCACCACTAGCATCTCTGATTTTATTCCCGGGTCAAAAAATGCAGCTGAGCGATCCTGAACTGGGTCACCAGCTCGATGTTTGGATTGGAAATCAATTGTCTCTACAGAGAGAGGCAGCAGAAGATGGGAGCCATTTGCTGCCGTTGCCAAGAATTCCGAAAGGCCATCAACCTCAGTTAAATTGGTTTCGCAGCCAAAGATGGGGGAAGGAGCACACTTTTATGTCAGGCTGCGGCCTCCCAATGATCTCAATTGGTTTTAAAGAGAAATCGGATGGGATGATGGGTAGTTGAAGGATCAAAATAAAAAGATAGTATTACTTGATGTGGCCACATCTTGAATTTAGAAGAAAAACTTTAATAATCTCTTTTGTGCGATTGACGATCTGTCAGGTGAAACCGTCCATGACATGGTAGGAGGACACCTCAGCTTGCGACTTTATTGAAACAAAGTAACTTTCCTGGACACTGCCTGTGACAGAGGCTATCGTAAACCTCAGCCTTTTCGAAAAGTAGATGAACAAAACCCACCTAAAACATAAAATTGCACAAACAAATCCATACAAAAACCACAACACCGACCTAAATGGCCCCAAAACCAACACCAGCAGCCCACCAGTGGAAACTAATAATGTGGACAGCACACTCAAAACCAACCTCTAGAAACTTTTGTATAAGCTGCTTGTGCTAATGTCACAGCAGCTCACAGCATGGCCGACCCAAAACTATGCTTAATTATTTGATTAGTGTAGAGATTTATTGTGCTGTTAAAAATGAAAAAAATAAGTAAATAAATATAATAATAATAATAATAATAATAAATCAATGATATATATCTATTTAAACAAATATGCGGAAATTGAAGGTTAGGATTGTTCAACCAACCTAATTTTCGGGACTGTTACTCAGAGAGGATGGGCTCAACTTTCAGTCCCCATGCATACAATTTCTGATTGCGTGTTTCTCAAGCATCCTTGGTAATGACCCTTCCTGGGCACAGAGCTAAGATCTAGCCAATGCTCTGTGGGGCCCACCATGATGCTTGTGTTATATCCACGCCACCCATCCATTTTCTAGCTCATTTTAAGGTATGATCCCAAAAATGCCCAAAAATAAAGTAGATCCAAATCTCAAGGCGACCACATCGCAAGCAATAGTAGTGATTGAATGCCCATCATTGAATACTTCATAAGGTTAGTGTAATGTTTATTTTCCATCCAACCTATTGATTAGGGACACATACCTGGATGAAGGGAAATCACAAATATCAGCTTGATCCAAAACTTTTGTGGCCCTCAAGAAGTTTGGAATGGTGAGTGTTCAATCATCACTCTTTCTTATGGTGTGGTTCACCTGATATTTGGATCTGCCTCATTTTTGGTCTCACTCGCTGAAATTGAGCTTGAAAATGAATCAACTGTGTGGATAAAGAACATGCATCATGGTGGCCCCCACGGAACACTGACTAGCACGCTGTACTCGAGGGGTCAGTACAGAATCCCCGTCCTGCTGCCTGCATCTGATATTGTAGCTGCTCGTCAGGCAGTGCTGAAAGGGTTGATGTAATGTCAAAATATCAAGCCGATATGAAAATTAGCTGGGTCACACAACAAAAGAGCAGTAAAGAGTTCAAAACTCTATGGGGAAGTGAAACCTCACCCACTTCATATTGGCCTGATTTTTGATAGATGAACCCTATGATATGGAGTAGTCTGATGAGCGACTCAGATCTCAAAACCAATTTCTTGGTTTCTAAACACAAGGCCGGTAACTTTTGCTTTCCCAAGTTACAAGCCCTACCGACGCAAACCTACATTTCAGTCCTTGCATGACATTTTGTGTGGGTGTAAGAGAAAGTTCGTATCAAAACTATAAATATGTGATACCTATCTCTATGTTGGTGGACCCCACATTCCATTTCCTAAGTGCAACCATACAAGCCATGGTCGCAGGCAGACACTCTATGGTGGGGACATTGTATTGGTCTCGCTCTCCCCAAAACCCTTCCTCCTTCTGATTACCGAGTATCCAGTCCAAACATTTCTGAAACATTGGACGGTTAGGATGTTGAGGGTGTGGGATCATGGCCATCCATGCTGTGTCATAAGCTGAAGGCAATACAAATGAGTAAATATCAACGAATGAGAAAGCCGCTTTCTTGATTTCCTTAACAAGAGCAGCAATGGATTCCATAGAAAATAATAACAGTAGTAATCTCCTACAACACAAAGGAGCTGATACTGCTCAGCAAAAGAAGCAATGTTCCTTATTTATAGTCTTTGGTCTTCGCATAATCAACGCGATGGTAGGCGCCGACATCTAGTGTAAGCAATTTTCACCCGTGAAGCTACGCCTACATAACATGTCTACCGTTCCCATTTTCATTTATATTGAATGTGACTTGCATGGACCTTTTATTTACAGCCTATAACCTTTGATGTGACCCAAATCAAAGACACCAAAGATAGTGTTCTATCACAGAAATTGAAAGAACGTTCCTTGCATGTTGCCTTTTGGACTGTGAATAATCAATGGTAGGCACTGAAATCTAGTATCCTCAGTTCCACGTCACAAAATCTAATCTAAAAAATAAAAGAAGGTGACTTTTAGCCATGAAGCGTGGGTTTGATGAAAGATACAAATCATGGTCGCTCTGTGCATGAACCTACGTACGATTGATGTGGCCCACCTGAGTTGCGGATCTAGCCGAATTTTAGAACAAGTAGTGTTTGGGGGGTTGAAACACAGTCGCTGAAATAGTTGGGAGTTGCAATAACTCTGAATTACACATCCCATGCACACCTCATGCTAAGCATAGCAGATAGGGTAATGCATGACAATCTGTTGTCTTACATTTCATTTTTCACACACACATTACACATCTTCTCGTGTGCCTTATATATGCTAATGTGTTATATGCACCACCATTCACGTTCTCTTGTGCCTCATATATGCAAGAAATCTCACATGCCCAAACGTCCATCTTCAATTGCTTCATATATATGCCATGTGCTCGCCTCATATGTGCTAATGTATCATATATGCCAACATTCTTTTCTCTTGTGCCTCATATATGCAAGAAATCTCACATGCCCAAACGTCCATCTTCAATTGCTTCATATATATGCCATGTGCTAGTGTGCAGTAGTACATCATTTAGCTCCAAGTGCCCACAATGCCAAATATGCCAATGTGTGTTATGTGCCACATGTGTTTTCGTGCATCTTCAAATACATTACATGTTTCACAATTTGGTTTCAAATGCCCTACATATGCCACATATACCACGTGTGCAGTTGTTTATCTTCAAGCATTGTGCCATGTGTTAATTGGACATGCCATAACCACTAAGAAAAATTTTAAAGAAAAGTTCTATATTTGTTAAATAATAAATTTGAAAATATATCATAAATTTTTAGAAAAATATTTTTTCTTAAACAAATCAAGAAAATGATATTTATTTTCTCATATTTTATTATTATTTTTAAATAAAATTTATCAAGAAATACTACTTTCTTTTTTATGTCAAAGTACAAGAGAAATGACCACCGTAGATGCCACCTTTTACCCAATGTCTTTTATGAGGAATCCCAAACTTAACTTACCAACTTGAACTTGCACGTACAAACAAAGCATTTGAGGATGAAAATACCCTTGCTTTTCAAAGTAGACCTATGGCTACGGATTATAACTGTAAGCCAGTAACCCAAAATAAAATAAAATAATAATAATAATAAAAAAGAACCCGAATCGGGGTGGCCTGTCCTCCAATTGTGAGATAATGTTGTTGGCTTTACAGAATAGTCGAATGACCTTCATTTTCATGGCTCACCAGATATTAAGGCACTAACTTTCATTTGAAGATAGCTTTTATTGCTTGATGTTCCACAAAAAAGAATTCAACTCGTGAGAACCTCTTGTATTTGAGAAAATAGCTGATGTTTTACCATCTGGATTAGTGTCAAAACAAGAATATAGGGTTATCTTGCCAATATTTTGAATCTTTTTTCCTGCCAGCTCAAATGTGTCTGTCAGAAAGATTTGGCTATATGATGAAAACCTGTCTTAGTGAATAGTGATTATTACTTCAACTTTGGAATGCCTTTTGGCATTTCTTTGGACAGTAAATTTCCCAACTCTTTATTCATAAAAACAGTCCTCCAATTGCTTATGTAGATATGAATATTTGCTTCATTTCTTTCCTTTTGGGTAGTTTCTTTTTCCCCATTAGCAGAATATCTTTGTAACTGGGATATTACCAAACTTGGCTCCTGTATATTGATCTATTCCCACCCCCTCTTTCATGCACGTGAACTCATAAATGATTATTACCTCAACTTTTGAACAACTTTTGAATGCATTTTGGGATTTCTTTGGGCACTAAATTTCCCAACTCTTTATTATTAAAAACAGTCTAAATGCTTATGTAGATGTGAATATTTGCTTCATTTCTTTGCTTTGGGGGATTTCTTTTTTCCTGTTAACATATTATCTTTGTTACTGGGGGATTACCGGTATCTGTATATTGATCTATTCCCAGCCCCTCTTACATGTGCATGAACATATAACCTTAACACATTTATTTGCAGTTAGCCTCTAAGTCATGTCCACAATTGGAAAGGATAAAAAAGAAAAAGGAAAAAAGAAAAGAAAAAAGAAAAGAAGCCCGAACAAATGTGAGAGAGGAAAACGTGAAGAAGCCTGATACAGATTTTGACTTCTACAAATTGAGTTTAGCAACCTAGGAATTGAGAGAGGTAAACTACAAATTGAGCGAGGCAATCTAGAAATTGAGCAAGGAAACATAGGTATTAAGCGAGGCAAACTATAAATTGAGTAAGATAAACTAGAAATTTAGCGAGGCAACCTATGAATTGAGTGAGACAACCTAAAAATTAAGCGAGACAACATAAAAATCGAGTGAGGGAACCTTGAATTGAGTGAGGCAAACTACAAATTGTGTGAGGCAACTTAAGAATTGAGCGAGGCAAGCTGAAATTGAGGATGGGTTTGAAAATTTAGTACAAGAATCGTCACCTACAAACGTGTAATGAAAAAATATATCAAAAATAAAGTTCACTGCATACTTAATGAATCATAACTACAAAAAATTAAACATAGTTGAATCATTCATTCAAGATGTTGATGAATTTGAGCGAGCTTCATCATAAATTGAATAAGACTCAACTGAAATTAAGTGAGGCAAGCATGATTATGATTGAGGCAAGCTACAAGTTCATCGAGGCAAGCTAGTAATTAATTAAGGGAGGTAAACTAGAAATTGTGCAGGGGAAACATGAAATCAAGAGAGGGGAGTTTGAAATTGAGTGAGGCAAACTAAAAATTCAACGAAACAAAGTAGAAAATGAGTAGGGAAACATGAAATTCAGTGAGACAAACATGAAATTGAGCGAGGCAAACTCAGAATTGAGCGAGGAAAACTAGAATTTGAATGAGGTGAGCGAGGTAAGCTACGAATTGAGTGAGGCAAGCTCAAAATTTAGCAAGGAAAACTAGAAAATGAACGAAGCAGGCTCAAAATTGAGCAAGACAAACTAGAAGTTGAGCGAGGCAAGGTGATAATTGAGCGATGCAAGCTGAAAATTCAGTGAGGTAACCTAAAAAATTAAGCAAGGCAAGGAGAAATTGAGCGAGGCAACTTAGAAATTGAGTGAGGCGACCTAGAAATTGAGCAAGATAACGTATATATTGAGTTAGGCAACATAGAAAGTGAGCGAGGGAACCTACAAAGTTGAGTGAGGCAACCTACAAAGTTAAGTGAGGCAACCGAGAAATTCAGCGAGGCAACCTAGAAATTTAGCGAGGCAACTTAGAAATTTAGCGAGGCAACTTAGAAATTTAGCAAGGAAACCTAGAAATTCATCGAGTCAGCCTTGAAATTCAATGAGGAAACCTAGAAATTGAGCGAGGTGACCTAGAAATTGAGCGAGATAACATAGAAAGTGAGCGAGGGAACCTACAAAGTTGACCGAGACAACATAAAATTTGCATGAGGAAACCTAGAAATTGAGTGAGGAAACCTAGAAATTTAGCGAGGTGACCTAGAAATTAAGCAATGCAACATAAAAATTGAGCGAGGCATGTTGAGGGTCAAAGAGTGCATAGTAGACCCTAGTTATTACCTGGATTTACGAACATTGTACTGTCTAATAGCCCGATTTAATCGTGTTTGTGATGCAGGGGTCCTTATGAGCTTGAACTGAAAATGGTTGTTAAAAACATGGTTTTAATGCTCAAGATGTACCAAGGCAAGGGACACACTCCAGGGGACCAAGATCGACTGAAATTACAGGCCAGGGATCCGAGAAAATCAAATAACTGAAGCTCAAATGGTCTAAAACTCGTCCAGAATGTAAGATCACTTCTTTTCCACCATCCGTTCGGCTCGAAACTTCATACGTGGCCTGAGGACCATAAATTAACCATACACGTCAGAAATCATCCATTGGATCATTGTGGAAGTAGCCTAACGAGTAGATCAGCCCCTTAAATCTCGATCTGGAGCCCACCTACTATCCGTATATGCCTTAAAATTTGTCCCAACTGTTAAAAAGATCTGATTTACGAGATGGATGGACTGGATTGCTCATAAACATCATAATAGAGTCCATCTAGTGTAGCATGTGTACAATGCACATGTGCACTCGTCGTGCACCAAACGAGTCAAGTCGGTCAGCAAGACGCTGACCGACTTTCTTCTTAAAAAAAAAAAAAAAAAAATTTACGCACCGCGTAACGCAGGCCACTGACCCTTTTTGCGGACGGTTGTGGGCCCTACCCATTGACCGTACGAAAAATCTGACCCGTTTACCGTGTAGAGGGGCTCGAATACTACAAAAATATTTTGACACTTTTCACCCATGCGTGCACACGTGGGAGATACAGAGGCCACAAAAGGGCTGCCCGATAGCGTTCAAATCTGATCTTTTAGTTATTTCTTCTCTGGGACACGTCAATGGACGTTCAAAACCACCCATTCTTGATTGAAATTTCGTTTTAAATCCAATGGATAGGGTGGATTTTCCAGAAAATGCTTCTATTGGGCCCACTGATCACAACAGCAAAATGGTGCGAAAGGTTTCGCACATCCACGAAAACTGACTTTTTCAAGCAGTTTTGGGCCACCATCTTTGATCATATGACAGATCTGAACCGTCTATCATGTAGAGGACCCAATAAAATCCTAAGGGACGGTGTTTCTTTGGAATTTAAGCGATGAAAGTGGCGTGTTTCGAGGCACCGAACTTGGCTGCGAAAAAGCTTTCACTAGGCATGCATAGCTTTCCAAATCCGATTCAAATCCAATTTTCACCACTCCAGCAGCTATAAAAGGAGGTTTAGGACGTGGGGAGCATTCATTCAAGGCTAGGAAGGAAGAAAAAGAGAGACGTGGAGGCTTGGGTTTGGACGTAGATTAGAGAGAAGAGAGAAAAACAGAGGTTTTTGGTTTTCTTTCTTATTTATTATTTTTTCTTTTTCTTCTTCTTTCTTTTGTTTTCATTTAGGAGATCCAGCCATCCATGTCTGGCTAAACCTCCTAGCTAGGGCTAGGAGGTGAAGCTTGTAGTGAGATGGGAGATTTGATTTTATTTTAATTTTAATTCATGAATTAACGTTGATTTTAGTTAATTATTATGGGAATGTTTTAGGTTTTTCTGTTGTGACTGAAATTACAATGGGTCTGCAATGGCTTTGAATATTTTCGTTCTCTTTAATGTTTATGATGTCAGGAAGCCCTGTTGTTCACCATAGTCTCCTGGGCATGGTTGGATGACTGTACTCTTCCTAACTTGCATACATGTGATTGGGTGGTAATTAGTTTGATTCTGTTGTTTGCCATAGTCTTTGGGCATGGTTTGGTGATGGAATCTATTCTAATTCATCTTCCTTTCATCTCTTTGAAAACTAGATCAATGGCAGTTCAATAAATTCCATGATTCATGAAACAGGCATAAGATCTCCCTGATCTCTACAAGTGGATCCTCTGAATCCCTAGTTTCCTTACCTCTGATTTCTCCTATAAGTTTTAGATTAATAGTTTACAATTATTCCTCAATTTATAATTCAATTCAGATTTCATCTCATTCTAGTTATATTTCCAGTTAATTTTAGATAACGTACAAGTTTCAGTCCCTTGGGATTCGACCTCGGTCTTACCGAGTTATTACTACATCACAACCCTGCACTTGGGGAGTGAACACATTTTTGGCGCCGTTGCCAGGGATTGACGGCTACATTTTTCTGAAATTAATTAGTTTTAGGATTAGTTTAAGATTATGATTTTTACTAACTTTAGTTTTAGGTTTAGATTTTTCTGATTTTTTTTAGAATTAATTTATCTTTCCTGTTTTGTAGGATTATGAGATAGAAACTTCTAATTTGGTGATATCTTTGTAATTTCTTTATTTTTTCTATTTTTAGAATTAGGGTTTTATTTTTAGGGATTTTCTGATCCTAGACTTTCTCTTTTTAGAAATTAACTTGTTTTGTCTTATTTTACAGGATTTTAATATAAGAATCTCTAGTATGGTAACATCTTTCTAACTTCTCCCCCTCTTACTTTTCACTTTGCTGTAGGACCTTTTCTTCTATTTTTCATAGGATTAAATTCAAGTTAAGGGTTTCTTCATGTATATGTACGAGTGGCAACATCAGTATGCTGAGAAGAATAACTTATTTTGGAATGATGATGATATAAATCAACCTATATCTCAAAAGTTTTCTGAAACTATCATCGAGAACCGATCAAAATATAAAAATCCACCGGTTAAGAAGTCCTTATGTGATTATATGCAGGAGAACAATTACACCCCACGGATGAACAAAGCAGTACGTGAGTGTTGGGGTTATCATAACTATGGTTGTGAGAATTATTATCAACCATCCGATAAAACAATGCGTGATTGTATCATGAGTGATAATAAGTATTACCAACCAGAAGATTCTCCTACTTATGATCACTATGACTATAGCCAATGGAAACATCAAAATTGGAAAAATGAACCAACTACATGTTATAATGATTATTCTCTTGGATCCCCTACCTTTGAGATCCATCTAGAAACGATCCAAGAGGATTCATATCAGCGTAATCTTTTGGCCTGTCTTGTGGAAATGAGAAAAGTAATGGAAACAATGAAAGGACTCGATGCGCGCCTTGATAGGATAGAGGAGACTCAGTCATCCCAGCCACGACCTAATCCAGAAATACAATGCGAAGAAAGTGATCCGCACTCACTTTTAAAAGAATCTGAAATTTGGAATGAGGAGTTGGATTCCGTTAATGAGCATGTGGTTCAATTTCCCAATGAGTCAATCTCGATGACTGTTTGAAAGAATGGTGAAGATACATGGGTGTCTTTTAAATACATTGATGATGACACACCTTCTTTACATGACACACATGATTTCAATGATGAGGAGGTTAGTTTATTCGAACCTCAACCCATGCTAAGTGTAGAATGTGAGGAACGTAATCTCATATCAAATATGCACTGCACTGGACTAGAACATGATTGCGATCCTGAATGTGCAGCCACAGTCTCCCTGGAATCTCTCTCATGTTTGGTCCAGATCAATGATAAAGACGTACATGAAGTGGTCGGTCATAATGAGCCACTTCCCTCACCTGACATGTCTGATTCAAAGGTGGAGGATGAGCCCTTTACAACTAATCCTTCCAACTCTTGTGAAACATGTTTGGATCACTTTTCTGAATCGAATGATGATATGATTTAGGAGACGAACGATCCACCTGATACAACTCTGGAATTTGAAACCACCCAGTTGAGGCCACCATCTGAACTGTCAAGTTTTGACGATTCAATGTTTCTTCTGAGTAGTATCAATGAACAAAGTTCGTCCATCAATACTTCATCGACTGACCCTCAATTTGTCTGTGCAGGACGAGAGCAAGAGAGCGTACCTCCATCCACTGTCAAGGACGATGGATTCTTTGCGCAGATCATCATGAGCCACAATAAGTCACACTCAGCTAAACTTCCCAACTCTTGGGATTGCTTGACACACTTTGTAGTTTCAAACGATCCCATGTTAAAAGACAAAGTGGATGCCTTGCGAGACAACATCTCGATAGTCATCACTGATCGAACGAACTCTTATTCTGAAACCCTCTCTTCCCCTGATCCTAAACGTCTACTAGTAAAGGAGAGGAGCTGAATCTAGAACCGAAGTTTGGAGCTTCGGAATATGTTGAGACTACATCACTTTTTAAGAAGTTTTCTAAACTTTATTTACTTGTAGTCTTTGATTCACCATACGATACTAACATTGAAACTTATTCTGTCATAGGTGAATCTTATATATTACGGATACCTCTAGCAATTCAATGGAAGATTTCTTATGAGGTACATAAGTCTCTCTGAAAAGTTATGCTCCAGGGCGCCCAAGCCTATTGCAAAAACAGCTTTTGGATGATCCGGTTGAGGAGCTTACTGAGAGACTTATCAAGATATTGGCCGGAAGGGGAACCTTGCGGCATGATCGATTTAATGTTTGTGGGTAACATTACTGCAAACCCTCACGAGACTATAACTCGTCCACTAGGGGTAACCTAGGGGTTTAAAGGCTTGTTGCATACGCTAAATGCAATCAAGAGCACCTGCGAAAGTGGTATAGGTAGGATTTTATTTTTGTTATTTTTATTTTGCTTTCCCTCTCATGCTGACAAGCTTCCATGCCGTGATCTATTAGAAACTCTCTTGATTCGTTATTCAGGTATTATCTTCTCATCACTTCTCATTTACTTTCGTTGTCCCATGTGCATTGCATGCTCATATCTTTTACATTGAGGACAATGTAGATTTTTGGTTAGAGGTGGGAGATTAGGTTTCCTAATCAGTATTTTCTTGGTCTTGAGCAAAAATTGTGAAATTTTTTAAAATTTTTTCTGAAAATTTCTACAAATTCGAAGTGATTTTGACAGATATCCCTAATTTAGATTTTCAAGATACATAATGTTGGATTTATGACTCTTGGATTCCGTATCTGTTAGATTTCATAGTTAAGTGAATTATTAATCCATGATTAGAAGTTGTAAACATTAACTGAGTCATGATTTCACATGTCACATCTCGCCTTCACATTAAGGTTTCAGTTGATATGGAATGGTTAATTTAGTAATCACTAAGCATGAAAGGAACTAGCCTGGAATATTTGCCTAACAGGATTGATATGAAAAAAAAAAAAGAAGAAGATACTTTTGGAAAGATTTGGGCAAATGGTCTTCACCATAGGTATGCTCCCTATAGGCGAGGATTTGACTCCCCACAGTTGATATTCGGAAAATGTTAGGCGATTGGATTTCACCATAGGTTTGCTCCCTATGGGTGAGGATTTGATTCCCTTCCTTGGCATTACTTTGAATAGAAAAATCATTAGTTAATAGGATAATCTATGAGGCAAGTTTTGGATTAGGTTTTGGTTGTCATGAATTTTCTTGTTGGTTACTAATGATATCATGAAATTGACGATTGGATCTCTTAATGATGATAAGCCGAGATTAGACTATACATCCATGGATCTCAATGTTTAAAATTTTTCTAATTGATGAATTAATACTTTACACTTGATTATGAAGTCTACCGTGCGATTGAGCTCAGGAGAAAACAATTTCTAACATTCATGAATATTAAATTTCTCGTATCTTGTTCAAAACCTCACTCGATTTCATAGAAAGTTCTCCTATAATTCTCAACTTATTTTTCGCATAATTTTCTCGGGACTAGCAAAATACTGGTTGGGGGTTGTGTTGAGGGTCAAATAGTGCATAGTAGACCCTAGTTATTACCTAAATTTACGAACATTGTACTGTCTAATAGCCCGATTTAATCGTGTTTATGATGCAGGGGTCCTTATGAGCTTGAACTGGAAATGGATGTTAAAAACATGGTTTTAACGCTCAAGATGCACCAAGGAAAGGGACACACTCCAGGGGACCAAGATCGACTGAAATTACACACCAGGGATCCGAGAAAATCAAAGAACTGAAGCTCAAATGGTCTAAAACTCGTCCAGAATATAAGATCACATGTTTCCCACCATCCGTTCGGCTCGAAACTTCATACGTGGCCTGAGGACCATAAATTAACCGTACACGTCAGAAATCATCCATTGGATCATTGTGGAAGTAGCCTAACGAGTAGATCAGCCCCTTAAATCTCGATCTGGAGCCCACCTACTATCCGTATATGCCTTAAAATTTGTCCCAACTGTTAAAAAGATCTGATTTACGAGATGGATGGACTGGATTGCTCATAAACATCATAATAGAGCCCATCTAGTGTAGCATGTGTACAGTGCACATGTGCACTCGTCGTGCACCAAACGAGTCAAGTCGGTCAGCAAGACGCTGACCGACTTTCTTCTTAAAAAAAATAAATAAATAATTTACGCACCGCGTAACGCAGGCCGCTGGCCCTTTTTGCGGACGGTTGTGGGCCCTACTCATTGACCGTATGGAAAATGTGACCCGTTCACCGTGTAGAGGGGCTCGAATACTACAAAAATATGTTGACACTTTTCACCTATGCGTGCACACGTGGGAGATACAGAGGCCACAAAAGGGCTGCCCGGTAGCGTTCAAATCTGATCTTTTAGTTATTTCTTCTCTGGGACACGTCAATGGACGTTCAAAACACTCATTCTTGACTGAAATTTCGTTCTGAATCCAATGGACAGGGTGAATTTTCCAGAAAATGCTTCTATTGGGCCCACTGATCACAACAGCGAAATGGTGCGAAAGGTTTCGCACATCCGCGAAAACTGACTTTTCCAGGCAGTTTTGGGCCACCATCTTTGATCATATGGCAGATCTGAACCGTCTATCATGTAGAGGACCCAATAAAATCCTAAGGGACGGTGTTTCTTTGGAATTTAAGCGATGAAAGTGGCGTGTTTCGAGGCACCGAACTTGGCTGCGAAAAAGCTTTCACTAGGCATGCATAGCTTTCCAAATCCGATTCAAATCCAATTTTCACCACTCCAGCAGCTATAAAAGGAGGTTTAGGACGTGGGGAGCATTCATTCAAGGCTAGGAAGGAAGAAAAAGAGAGACGTGGAGGCTTGGGTTTGGACGTGGATTAGAGAGAAGAGAGAAAAACAGAGGTTTTTGGTTTTCTTTCTTATTTATTATTTTTTCTTTTTCTTCTTCTTTCTTTTGTTTTCATTTAGGAGATCCAGCCATCCATGTCTGGCTAAACTTCCTAGCTAGGGCTAGGAGGTGAAGCTTGTAGTGAGATGGGAGATTTGATTTTATTTTAATTTTAATTCATGAATTAACGTTGATTTTAGTTAATTATTATGGGAATGTTTTAGGTTTTTCTGTTGTGACTGAAATTACAATGGGTCTGCAATGGCTTTGAATATTTTCGTTCTCTTTAATGTTTATGATGTCAGGAAGCCCTGTTGTTCACCATAGTCTCCTGGGCATGGTTGGATGACTGTACTCTTCCTAACTTGCATACATGTGATTGGGTGGTAATTAGTTTGATTCTGTTGTTTGTCATAGTCTTTGGGCATGGTTTGGTGATGGAATCTATTCTAATTCATCTTCCTTTCATCTCTTTGAAAACTAGATCAATGACAGTTCAATAAATTCCATGATTCATGAAACAGGCATAAGATCTCCCTGATCTCTACAAGTGGATCCTCTGAATCCCTAGTTTCCTTACCTCTGATTTCTCCTATAAGTTTTAGATTAATAGTTTACAATTATTCCTCAATTTATAATTCAATTCAGATTTCATCTCATTCTAGTTATATTTCCAGTTAATTTTAGATAACGTACAAGTTTCAGTCCCTTGGGATTCGACCTCGGTCTTACCGAGTTATTACTACATCACAACCCTGCACTTGGGGAGTGAACAAGGCAACCTAGAAAATGAGCAAGGCAAGCTCAAAATTAAGCGAGGAAAACTATAAGTTGAGCAAGGTAAGGTGATAATTGAGTGAGGCAACCTAAAAATTGAGTGAGGCGATCTAGAAATTGAGTGAGGCAACCTAGAAATTTAGCAAGGCAACGTAGAAATTGAGCGAGGCAACCCAGAAATTTAATAAAGCAACCTAGAAATTCAGCGAGACAACCTTGCAATTGAGCGAGGCAAACTAGAAATTGAATGAGGCAAACAAGAAATTGAGCGAGGCAACTTAGAAATTCAGCGAGGCGACCTAGAAATTCAGCGAGACAACTTCGCAATTGAGTGAGGTAACTTAGAAATTGAGCGTGGCAAGCTAAAAATTGAGCAAGTCAAGCTGAAAATTGAGTGAAGCAACCTAGAAATTGAGCAAGGGAAACATGTATTTGATCGAGGTAAGCATGAAATTGAGTGAGGCTAACTAGAAACTCAACGAGGCTAACATGAAATTCAATGAGGCTTACATGAAATTCTGCGAGGCTAACATGAGTTGGAATGCACTTTAAATGAAATTAAACTAGCCTAACACATAATTGAACTAGCTTTACATGAAATTCAATTTCTCTTTGGTGAATTTGATCGAGCAGTTAATGACATTGACCGAGTGGTTTATAATATTTTCCGTTACATTACATGAATCTATGGAAGTTCCCGTCATATTATTCTCATTTCTCTATCAAATTCATGAATTGCTCAGGAAATTTCACCAATCATGCACCGAGAATTTCAGTGATGACTCAATCATATTGTTGAGAAGTAGGTCAATTGGACCAAAAACTCTCGCAAATTAGAAATTAGTATGCTGTTATCATATTGAGTTAACTAAGTTGGGCCCAAAATGATGTTTTATTTATAATCTATCATGTTCATAGGATGATTTTTACATGGATGAGCTGAAAACTAAGATGCCTACTTCATCCAGCAGTTCAATGGCCCACAAAAAATTTACACCGTTTAGGGAAATATACTACATTATACTTGTGGTGCATGCTTTCTTCCATGGAGGGACTATTTTCAAAAAATCAAAAAAATGCAGATGTATGGAGAGGGTGGGATCCAGTGAGAGGATGGTGCGATCCAAGCAATGAATTTTCATTGTTGAAAAGGATTTTTTGTTTCTTTTTTTCAGACATGGACGAGGAAAGGGAGTGAAATGGAGAGAATGGCAGTGAAAAGGAGGGGTATTTTCATCCTCAAATTCGCTAGAAAATGACCATTGTAGACAAAACCTTTTATCTAGCGGTTTTTATGAAGGAATACAAACTTAAGTTACCAACTTAGACTAGCACGTGCGGACAACGACTTTGAGGACGGAACTACCCCTCCTTTTCATTGCAAAAACGAGCACTGACGCTCCTCCAATTGCGAGTTGTACGAACGACTTAAAAGAGATCAAAGTTACATGGCCCCATAGCTATGTATTTATTATATCCACAACGTTCATCCATATTTCGAGATCATTTCGGAGCATTATTCCAAAAAAAAGAAAAATATCATATCCAAAGATCAATTGGACCACACCACAAAGAGCAGTGGGGAAATTGATTTTCACCATTAAAATTTTTATAGGGCCCACCATCACATTTATTTTCCATCCAATCTATTCATAAGGTCACAAAGGCCTGGATGAGGTGGAAAAATAAATTTCATAATGATCCAAAACTTCTGTAACCCCTGAAAGGGTTTCAATGGTAGACGTTCAATTCCCCATTGCCTTTTACAGTGTGGTCCACTTGATAGCTAGATCCATCTTATTTTTAATCTCAAGCCTTAATATGAGTTCTTCAAATAGATGGATGGTTTGGATATAACACATACCTCATAATGGGACCCATAAAAATCGGTGGGGATTACATCAGGAAAAAGAAAGGGAAAAGAAACAACATGTTGGGGTCGACTGGGTTGTGACCCGGTTGACCGGGTCAGACCTAGGCCTATGGCTACAGATTATAACCGTAGCATAACTGTTCTCTTTTTATTTTTATTTTTTACATGGAGAACTTTAATCTACCTACATTTTTCTCATATATATATATATATATATATATATATATATATATATATATATATATATATATATATATATATATATATATCTCTTTTTTTTTTCATTTCTTTCTTTATTCATTTAACAAAAATATCTTCTAAACTAAAATTAGTTACTTGATGTACCACCTATGATTTTGGGGTAGGAGAAGCTACTTTAGCCAACCAACCTAATTATTTTTCAAGATTCCATCAGGTCGATGGTTGAGAATACATTTCATTCACTACGCGGTCAATTTCAATCACTTCGCGGTCAAACTAGAAATTAAGTGGGGGCAAACATGAAATTGAGCGGCCAAATTAAAAATTGAGCGGGGGAAAGGTAGGAATTGAGCAAGGGAACATAGAAATTGAGCGAGGCAAGGTAGGAGTTCAGCAACGGAATCTAGAAATTGATCAAGGGAAGCTAGAAATTGAGCGAGGCAACGTAGAAAATGAGCAAGGGAACCTAGAAATTGAGTAAGGAAACCTACGATTTGACCTAGACAACCTAGGAATTGAGCGAGGGAAGTTACAATTTGAGCAAGGGAAGCTAGAATTTGACTGAGGGAACCTAGAAATTTAGCAAGACAACCATGATTTGAGCGAGGGAAGCTACAAATTGTGCGAGGCAACCTAGAAATTGAGCGAGCCAATCTATGATTTGAGCGAGGCAACATAGGAATTGATTGAGGGAACCTAGAAAATGAGCGAGGCAATGTAGAAATTCAGCGAGAAATCCTAGAAATTGAGCGAGGGAACCTAGAAATTGAGCGAGGGAACCTAGAAATTCAGCGAGGCAACATAGGATTTGAGCGAGGGAAGCTAGAAATTGAGTGAGGGAACCTAGAAATTGAGCGAGTCAAGGTAAAAATTCAGCTAGAAAACCTATGAATTGAGCGAGTCAAGGTAAAAATTCAGCTAGAAAACCTATGAATTGAGCGAGGCAAGCTAGGAATTGAGCGAGGAAAGTTAGAAATTCAGTGAGGGAACCTAGAAATTGAGTGAGGCAACCTAGGATTTGAGCGAGGGAAGCTACAAATTGTGCGAGGGAACCCAGAAATTGAGCGAGGCAACATAGGATTTGAGCAAGGCAGCGTAGGAATTGAGCGAGGGAACCTAGGAAATGATGGAGGCAACGTAGAAATTCAGCGAGGAATCTTAAGAATTGAGTGAGGGAAGCTAGAAATTAAGCGTGAAACCTAGAAATCGAGTGAGGCAAGGTAGGAATTCAACGAGGGAATCTAAAAATTGAGCGAGGGAACCTGGAAATTCAGTGAGGCTACTTGGGATTTGAGTGAGGGAAGCTACAAATTGTCCGAGGGAACCTACAATTTGAGTAAGACAACATAGGAATTAAGCGAGGGAACCTAGGAAATGAGCAAGGCAACATAGAAATTCAAAAAGAAATCCTAGGAATTGAGCGAGAGAAGCTAGAAATTAAGCAAGGGAACTTAAAAATTTAGTGAGGCAACCTAAGATTTGAGCGAGGGAAGCTAGAAATTGAGCGAGGGAACCTAGAAATTGAGCAAGGCAAGGTAGAAATTCAGCGAGAAAACCTAGAAATTGTGCGAGACAACCTAAGAATTGAGCGAGAGAAGTTAGAAATTCAATGAGGGAAGATAGAATTTGAGCGAGGGAACCTAAAAATTCAACGAGGCAACCTAGGATTCGAGCAAGGGAAGCTACAAATTGTGTGAGGGAAGCCAGAAATTCAGTGAGGCAATATATAAATTGAGCGAAGGAACCTACGAATTAAGCGAGGCAACTTAGCAATTGAGCGAAGGAACCTATAAATTAAGCGAGGCAACCTAGCAATTGAGCAATGCAATGTAGAAATTCAGCGAGGCAACCTATGAATTGAGAGAGGAAAGCTAGAAATTGAGTGAGAAAAGCTAGAAATTCAACGAGAGAACCTATAAATTGAGAAAACATCCTAGGAATTGAGTAAGGGGAGCTAAAAATTCAGCAAGACAACCTAAAAATTGAGGTAGAAAACTTACGAATTGAGTGAGAGAACCTAAGAATTGAGCGAGGGAAGCTAGAAATTCAGTGAAGGAACTTAGAAATTGAGCGAGGTAACCTAGCAATTGAGCGAGGCAACATAGTAATTCAACGAGGGAACCTAGAATTTGAGTGAGACAACCTAGGATTTGAGCGAGAAAAACTAGAAATTGAGCAAGGCGACATATAAATTGAGTGAGGGAACCTATTAATTGAGCGAGGAAAGATAAATATTCAGCGAGGGAACCTTTGAATTGAGTGAGAAAACCTAGGAATAGAGTGAGGCAAGACCAAGGAATTGAGCGAGGGAAGCTAGAAATTCAGTGAGGCAACGTATAAATTGAACGAGGGAAGCTAGGAATTGAGCGAGGCAACGTAGGAATTGTAATAGAGCAATTCATAAATTTGATAGAGATATTATAAAAATATGATGGGGAACTTCCACGGATTCATGTAATGTAATGAAAAATTTTATGAACCGCTTGGTCAATTTCATTAATTGCTCAGTCAAATTCACCGAAGAGAATTTCATGTAAAGCTCCGTTAATTTCATTAGCTGCTCGGTCAAATTCACCAAAGAGTAAATTATTAGGGTAGGTCAATTACAATTAAATTTTATTCCAATTCGTGTTAGCCTCACCCAATTTCAAGCTTGCCTTGCTCAAATTCATGTTTTCCTTGCTCAATTTCTAGGTTACTTTGCTGAATTTCTACGATGCCTTACTCAATTCTTAGGTTCCCTCACTCAATTTTTAGGTTATCTCGCTCAATTTCTAGCTTCCCTCATCAATTCAGAACACTTTTTTTACTGCATTAATCTTATCTTCCAGAACCCCAGCCGAGGAATGAGGATAATTTCATTTGACAGTTCAATCCTCGCGATCATAATTATGTTAATTCTGCCTACAAATCTCTTCAAGTGATCAAGAGGGCCCCCTTTTCCAGTAGATGAGATTAGGAGGAAAGGTATTATCTCAACGCTTCTTTTCTCTATTTTTCTCTTAAAAATTGTTGAATCCAAAGCCCTAGGAGAAGAAAGATCTCTCTCCTAATAAAAAATGAGAGGGATCTCTCTTCTATATTATATCTATGAAGAAAGATATAGAGTTCTTCTCTATTTTATCTATTCCTCTGTCTATGAGAGGATAGATAGTCTGTCAAAAAAAGTCATTCTCATCTTTGTTGATGATTTAACTAGTACTCAATCTATTGGTTTTCTTGCTGAATTTCTACATTGTCTTGCTGAATTTCAAGGTTCTCTCGCTCAATTTCTAGCTTTCCGTGGTCAATTCTTAGGTTGCCTCATTGAATTTCTACGCTGCCTCGCTCAATTCTAAAGTTCTCTCGATCAATTTCTAGGTTGCCTCACTGAATTTCTAAGTTCCCTCGCTCACTTCTCAGGTTGCCTCGTTCAATTTATAAGTTATCTCGCTAAATTTCTAGGTTCCCTCTCTCAATTTATAGCTTCCCTTGCTTAATTTCTAGCTTACTCTAGCTTCCCTAACTCAATTCTGAGGTTGTCTCACTCAATTCCTAGGTTGCCTCGCTCAATTTATAGGTTACATCGTTGAATTTCTAGGTTCTCTTGCTCAAATTCTAGCTTCCCTCACTCAATTTCTAACTTCCCTCTCTCAATTCCTAGGTTGCCTTGCTCAAATCTTAGGTTCCCTCGCTCAATTTTTAGGTTCCCTAGCTCAATTCCTACGTTGCCTCGCTCAATTTCTAAGTTGCCTCGATCAATTCATAGGTTGCCTCGCTCAATTTCTAGCTTCCCTCGTTCAATTCCTAGGTTACCTCATTTAATTGATAGGTTGTCTCTCTTAATTTTTAGGTTCCCTCGCTCAATTTGTAGCGTTCCTCGCTCAATTCCTAGGTTCCCTAGGTTGCCTTGCTCAAATTCTACGTTACCTCGATGAATTCCTACATAGTCTCGCTTAAATCTTAGGTTGCCTAGCTCAATTCTTAGGTTCCCTCACTTAATTGTTAGGGTGTCTCATTCAATTCGTAGGTTGCCTCGCTCAATTCCTAGGTTGCCTCGTTGAATTCCTACCTTGCCTCGCTCAATTTCTAGCTTCCCTCACTCAAATCCTAGGTTGTCTCACTGAATTTTTAGGTTCCCTCGCTTAATTTCTAGTTTCCATCACTTAATTCCTAGGATTCCTCGTTAAATTTCTACGTTGCATCGCTCATTTCCTAGGTTCCCCCACTCAATTCCTACGTTGCCTCGCTCAAATCCTAGGTTGTCTTGCTTAATTTCTAAGTGCCCTTGCATAATTTGTAGCTTCCTTCGCTCAAATCCTAAGTTGCCTTGCTGAATTTCTAGGTTCCCTTGCTCAAATTTTAACTTCCCTCGCTGAATTTCTAACCTACCTCGCTCAATTCCTAGGTTGCCTCGCTCAAATCCTATGTTTCCTTGCCGAATTTCTACCTTGCCTCGCTCAATTTTTAGCTTCCCTCGCTCAAATCCTGGGTTGCCTCACTGAATTTCTAGCTTCCCTCACTCAATTCTTAGGATTCCTCGCTGAATTTCTACGTTGCCTCGCTTATTTCCTAGGTTCCCTCGCTCAATTCCTATGTTGCCTCGCTCAAATTCTATGTTGCCTTGCTTAATTTCTAGCTTCCCTCACTCAAATCTTAGGTTCCCTCGCTCAAATTCTAGCTTCCCTCGCTCAATTTCTAACTTCCCTCACTCAATTCTTAGGTTCCCTTGCTCAATTTCTAGGTTCCCTCGCTTATTTTCTACGTTGTCTCGCTCAATTTCTAGCTTCCTTCACTCAATTCCTACCTTGCCTCGCTCAATTCCTACCTTGCCCCCGCTCAATTTTCAATTTTCCTACTCAATCTTATGTTTGCCCCGCTCAATTTCTAATTTGACTGCGAAGTGAATGAAATGTATTCTCGACCATCGACATGATGAAATCTTGGGAAATAATTAGGTTGGTTGGCTAAAGTAGCTTCTCCTATCCCAAAATCATATGTGGTATGTCAAGTAACTAATTTTAGTTTAGAAGATACTCTTGTTAAATGAATAAAGAAAGAAATGAAAAAAAAAAGAGAGAGAAATTACACACACACACACACACACACACACACACACACACACACACACATACATATTTATATAAATATGTATTAGAAAAAAATGTAGGTAAAATAAAGTTCTCCATAATAAAAATAAAAAGAGATCAAAGTGCAAAGCACTAACTGCTACGGTTGTAATCCGTAGCCATAGACCCAGCTCAGACTCCGCCCCACACATTGTTTCTTTTTCTTTTCTGTTTTTTTCAGATGTAACCCCACCGATTTTTTTAGGTCCCATTATGAGGTATGTGTTATATCTAAACCGTCCATCTATTTGGAGAACTCGTATTAAGGCTTGAGATAAAAAAAATTAAGACAGATTTAGCTATCAAGTGGACCACACTGTAAAAGGCAGTGGAGAATTGAACGTCTACCATTGAAACCCTTTTAGGGGTTACAGAAGTTTGGATCATTATGAAGTTTGTTTTTCCTCTTCATCAAGGCCTTTGTGACCTTATGAATAGATTGGAAAATAAATGTTATGATGGGCCCTACAAAATTTTTAACGGTGAGAATCAATTTCCCTGCTGCTCTTTGTGGTGTGGTCTAGTTGATCTTTGGATATGATATATATATATATATTTTGCATAATGTTCCGAAATGATCTCCAAATATGGATGAATATTATGGATATAATAAATACATAGCTGTGGGGCCATGTAACTTTAATCTCTTTTAAACCGTTCGTACAACTCTCAGTTGAAGGAGCGTCAGAGTGCTCGTCTTCGCAGTGAAAAGGCAGGTTAGTTTCGTCACGAAAGCTGCTGTCCGGACGTGCTAGTCTAACTTGGTAACTTAAGTTTGTATTTCTTCATAAAAACTGCTGGATAAAAGGTTTTGTCTACAGTGGTCATTTTCTCCAAATACGTTGTGCGCCTGTGCAAGGTCTAAGTTAGTAAGTTAAGTTTGGAATGCTTCACAAAAGACGCTGGATAAAAGGTACAGTGGTAAATTTCTCCCTAGCACGACTTTTTCTCTCAAAAAGGGCCATTGACTTGTGACATGCACACAAGGCCATGGATGTCGTCATATGGACTGGCTGTCTAGTGGGCCTCACTATACACGTATACCAGACAATGCGAAACACAACCTAAGAACCTATTCAATTGGAAGTTTTGGTTAGAAGGGGCCCACATTTTAGTTGCGGCTTAAACAGCTTTTTCATTTTACTGCGTAAGTCCCCTCGACACAAGCATTAAAACAGGCACGTAATCAACAGTGTTTCGTAGTTGGGACCCACATTTAGGTAGGATTACATCCAAAGATGTTAGTCATTAATAACATAAAGCAGTCCAGTTCCAAGGTTATCCTTCCGTGTACGTTTCCCAAACGATCAGAAGGTTGAGATCGCTGCATGTCATTGAACATGGACGGTACGGATCACTGAACAGTACTGGAATTATGTGTATACACCTGAGCTAGTGCATTTTTTTGCGGCACTTGCCTCACACGTGGCATCACCACGCACGCGTGAAAGATCAGAGCTATTCATCAAGTGGTCCTCAACTTGTCCTCTGTACGCGTAGCAAACCTGATGATCTACGTATGCCTGAAATTTTAGGTATGGCATCAACAAAGTGATGATCACCTGATGAGTACGTGTCTCTGAACGAACAGGCATGTAGATGATGATCAACTGATGAGTGGCTCTGAACGAACAAGCATGCAGGAACGGTTCAAAGGAGATCAAAGTTCCATGGGTCCCAAAATGATGTATTTATTATATACATACCGTTTATACATTTGGGGAGATCATTTTATAGTATGAGCCCAAACACGCGTCATATCTAAAGTATAAGTGGAACACACCGCAAATAGAAGTAGGACAGTGAACCTTACGGTTAAAATGCTTTTTGGGCACATACTAACGTTTATTTTCCATCTAATCTTTTCCATAACTTTTATTTGTCATCCAACCTATTTAGAAGGTTAAAATGTTTTTGGGCACATACTAACATTTATTTTCCATCTAATCTTTCCCATAACTTTTATTTGCCATCCAACCTATTTAGAAGGTTCGCATAGATGAAGGAAAAACACAAATGTCAGCTTGATCCAAAGTTATTATGAAGTACCTGCTCAAGAATTTGGTGGGGCCACTACCATATTTTTTAGAAATCAATTGGGCTCATATGTTACTAGAGTTGGGCATTTTTGGTCTGATTCGGTGGATCCGACCTGATCCTACCCGATCCGATCCGACCCAACCTAAACCGAAGGCTTTGAATGGTGCGGTTCGACTTGGATTAGTCAGATCCAACCGTTCATCAGATCGGGGCCGGATCATGGTGGGTTCGGACCGATCTGAATCGAAATCCGAACCGAATGGATCCGATCCGAACCAGTCTAATCCGATCCGGGTGATTCAAAAGGTGGAAATCAATACTTCTACTTTTCCATATGGTATGGTCCACTTAAGTTTTGGATATGTATCAATTTTCGGTTTACCACTAAAATGATCTTGGAAAAATGAATGGATGGCATGGATAATCCACATGCATTCACAGTAGGCCCCAATAGAGTTTACTCTGTACAATCAGAGCCCGCGGTGTAATTTCATTTGGAAGCGGATTGGGTAGTGAATAGCTCATTACGATAAGCGTACTGAGTAAACTCTATGGGTCGATCGTGATTTATATATTTTATCCACTCCTTCCATCCATTTTATAAGATAATTTTAGGGCTTAAGCCCCAAAATGAAGCATATCCAAATCTCAAATGAAACACATCGTGGGAAACAGTGTGAATCGAAAGTCTACCATTGAAAATTTCTTAGAACCATAGTATTTTTGGATCATGCTTATATTTTTATTTTCCCTTCATCCATGTCGGTACGATCTTATGAATAGGTTAGATCACAAATAAACATCACTGTGGGGCCTAGCAGGGTTTTAACGGTGGAATATGATACACTTGAGCCTTTCATATTCCTTTTTTTTTTTTAATAAATTTTTTTATAACACACGCACACACACCACCACATACTCACGCCAAGGTGGGATTTCACCACCTATGGGTACTCGAACCCTCAACTGGGTGTTGAAACTCCTGAGAGTCTACCACTGGAGTAAGAGTAAGGACCCCTTAAATGAGGTGTAAACACCCAAGAGCCTTTCATATTCTTCAATTTTGAGCCCAACCCCTTAAATGAGGTGTAAACACGAATGGACAGCGTGGATAGACTACATACATTCATGGTGGGCCCAACTAAGTTTACTAAGTACAATAAGAGCGTACTTACTAAGTCGCAATCCAAATTCAAATTTCATGCCGTGCACGGCACGTTAACACAAACCTTATCGGCTAAACGTGGATTTTGAAGTTCCTGTGCAAGATGCTGGGTGGGGCCCACTGCAATGTACATTATAAATCCATTCTGTCCATCCGTTTTTAGAGCTAGTTTTAGTACATTCTACCAAAAATGAGGTGGATACAACTCTCAGGTAGGTCACATGAGAGGGAAAATTGAGGAAAGAAATTTCTACTGTTGAAACCATACTGGGCTCCACCTTGATGCTTATATGATATCTAAACCTTTTATAAGGTTATTCCTATTGGGATGAAGTAAAAACACTAAAATTACACCCTGATACAAAACTTTCACAGCAATACATACGCTTCAACAGAGCTCACTGAATGCCCACTTTTTGCTCTTGTATGGCCCACATGAGTGCCGGATATACCTCATTTTTTTTTGTCACACATCCTAAACTGATCTCATAAAATAGATGGACGGGATGTATTTCTCAAAAACATTTTGGTGGGCCCCACACAGCATCCTTGTGCAAGAACAAATCCGTTTCATTACAGGCTACAGCTACAAATCACGTCACTAGTCACTACAAGCTATAGCTGTGTGCAGATACTTGTCGTGCAAATACTAGCAGAGACATGCCTCGAGCTCCGAGTTGTACAAACGGCCTAAATGAGATCAAAATTACATGGGCCCACATGATGTATTTATTATATCTATACCATTTATCCATTTTTCACGATCATTTTAAAGCATTTGAAAAAAAGAATGGTCCACAAATTCAACCGATTCGAACCATACTTTACCCAATCCAACTCTGTTTTCCTCACCGAGTCAGACTCGGTTCGAGTCAGGTCAATCGTACGTCGGATCGGATCGGATTATATGTCTTGGACTCAATCCTAGATCAAATCAAGTTCGGGTCAGTCTATGCAAATTTCGGACCGATTCGGGTTGGACCCAATCTGATCCGACTCGGTCCGATGCCCAACTCTATATATTACTCGGTCATCCTAGGACATGCCATAAAAAATAAGGTGCATCCAAGACTTGAGTAAACCACACCAGAGAAAACAGCGGAGACTAGAGAAGCAACCCCGAAATATTCTCATCGCCATAAAAGTTGTGTGTGTCTAATTTTAACTTCTTTTTTTTCTTTTTTTCTTTTTTTTTTTTTCTTTTTAATGTTTTTACTTGATACCAGTGGCAATGACCTTATAAGAGTTTAGATGGCTTATAAACATCAAGGCAGAGCTTAGAAAGGTGTCAATTTTAAAAATTTCTTTTCCCAATTTCTCCTATGGTGTGACCCACTTGAGTTTTGGATCAACCTCCTTTTGTGTGGCATGTGCTGAAATGACCTCAAAACACAGATGGACAGGTTGATTTCTCAAAAATTATGGTGGTGACGTCATACAGCATCCTTTCCAGGAACTTAAAATGATCTTTTTAAAAAAAATGATTTTATCACCGTGGTCCACACAATTCCCAGCAAGGACATACCGGTAGGCAGTCAGCTTCAATCCTAATCACCCAGTTACAATCTACAGCTCATCGTATGACGTATTGTACTGATGTGACCAACGTAATGAATGCGCCGGACAGATATTTATGCTATGTAACTATTATCGTGTGGCTCACCTTTTGTTCTAGTGGGATAATGAACATAGATCATGAGTTGGTTTAACATATGATGCAGCTACCGTACATGATCTTTTTTTTTTTTTTTTCTAATTTCAGATGTTTTAAAGCCACAGGCAACATAACAATGTAAAGTCTAGCTAGCAACAATCAACGTCATATCAGGCTGGTTTGGATGGCTCGTTATGAACCTCATTTATAATTAAAAAATCATACATCATGACATAACCCCCTATGCTAAGAAAGGATGTAAACCATGTGGAGCCCACTATGGACGTATATGTCTTATCTACACCGTCCATCCATTTTTCCAGCTCATTTTAGGCGTAAACGAAAAATTGAAGCATATCCAAGGCTCAACTGGACCACACCATGGGAAACAGTGAGGACAATGGCATCCAACTGTTCATATGGAAACATGGACCTGGATGAAGGGAAAATGCAAAATATCGGCTCGATCCAAAACTTCTGTAGCCCCTCACCAATTTTCAGCCACAGGCGTTAAATTCACATGTATAGTTTCCTTTTGTGTAGTCCAATTGCATCTTGGATATGCTTCCATTTTCAGATCAAGCCCTAAAAGGAGCTTGGAAAATGGATGGACGGCATGGATAAGAAACATGGGTCACGGTTGATCTCACAGAGTTTTTCCCGGTATTACAATCAGCTTCGGCTAAGAAATCGAGTTTAGAAATGTTGATAATTTAAAATTATTTAAATATATTGTATCTTCCCTAATGCATTATTTTTCTAAATTGAGAGGATCTAATTATATTTAAGGAAATTTACAAAAGAAAAAAAAAAAACTATCTAATTAATAGTAAATTTACATTTCAGTATTTTTTAAAATAGGTTTTCAAAAAGTTTCATCACTAATTGTTATTATTATCCGTCCATTAACTGGCCAGTGGGATGGGCGGCGAAAAGGGCTGTATGCTTGGCTGGTCCGGTAAAATCCACCTCTATGGCCGCTAAGTGCTTCATCTCATGTTAGGCCAGGCCCCATCCATGATTCAGGTGGTCCACATGATGGGAAATGTGCATTGGGCAATGATCACTCTCCAAATTATTTTCCTTGGTATGGCCCATTACGCGCATGGATGGACTGAGTTTTAGACAATATGCATAAATTTTGATAAGGAATCTAATGGTTGGAGTGGATTTCATATTATTATAATGATGAACCTGGTAAAAATCATGGGTGGAGACTGGTTGTTTTTTGCTTTTTTTTTGGTATAACCTACCTTAATCACAAGTCAGCCTTACATTTTTTTAGCTCAGGGCTTAAGCTGGGATTTATTTATTTATTTATTTTAATTTTAAATTTATTTTTTTATTTTTATTCTTTTAAAAACCTTTTAAAGCTTCGGACATTCCATTGATGAAGGAAATATACCAGTCTCAACACATTTAATGGTTATAATGGATTTTGCATATGCATGCATTCCGATGGTCCCTAAATGAAACAAAGTCCCGACACCCCTCTCCACGTGCATAAACAGAGAATTTATTAAAGAAAAGGGAATGCATGGGATGACGCACTTGATTTTGAGGGGTTCACCATGTTGTTAATGTAAGACCTAATTCAATCATTGAATTAAAGTGTCCCATATCAGGCACAAAAACAATAAATTATTAAGCTGACTTTAGTTTGGTGGGCAAACTAAAAGAAATTATTGGGAAACTTTAATTCAATGATTGAAGTAGGTCTTACATTAATATATATAGGTAAAGGAATTTTTAGCTACAAAATTAGTGGTAGGGAAAAGTTTTAAAATCTTGTACCTTTTAGCTACGAAACTATTGGTAGGTAAAAAGTCTTTTTAATATTTTTAGCTACGAAATTGTTGGTAGCTAAAAACTGTTTATTAGTTTTCACTTCGAAATTGTTGGTAGGCAAAACATCTTGTAAATATGTTTAGCTACAAAATTTTTGGTAGGTAAAAATTATTTTAAATATTTTTGGCTACGAAAGTATTGGTAGGTAAAAAGTCTTGTGATTATTTTTAGCTACAAAATTCTTGGTAGGTAAAATGTCTATTAAATATTTTTGGCTACGAAAGTATTCGTAGGTAAAAAGTCTTATGATTTTTTAGCTACGAAATTCTTGGTAGGTAAAAAGTCTATTAACTATTTGTGGCTACTAAAGTATTCGTAGGTAAAAAGTCTTGTATATATTTTTAGCTACGAAATTGTAGGTAGGTAAAGTGTATTGTATATATTTTTACCTTCAAAAGTATTCGTAGGTAAAAAGTTTTGTCATTACTTTTACCAATGAAAATTAGCGTTGGTAAAATGTTTTTCCTACGAAAATTTTCGTCAGCAAAAATCTACCTTTGCCAACGAAAATTTTTTTCTGTGGGTAAAAGGCGTTCCCCTCGGTCTTTTAGCGAGGAAATTGCCAACGAAAAGTTTGGCTGGTAAAACTTTTTGTCTACGAAATTTTGACTTTTGCCTACGAAAATTTTCATTGGTAAAAGTGGCATTTCTTGTAGTAAGCTTCAACCCCACCATTCATCTGATGGTGCTGGATTTTGAATTTCTCGATGAACTCGCCCATCATTTTATTGACGAACGGTGACCCGTTGTCTGTAATGATGGCATGAGGAATCCCGTATCGGCTAGTGATGTTGTTTTCATAAACTTTATCACATGAGACGCAACGATGGTGGTGTAGAACGCGGCCTCTATCTATTTTGTGAAGTAATCTATCGCCACCAGGATGTATTCGTGTCTGTTTGAAGCTTTTAAGTTGACCTTCCCGATGATGTCAAGGCCCCATATAGAAAATCGTTATGGTGTCGTCAGATTGTATAGTTAAGAAGCAGGCACATAGATTTGATTTGCGTGCTCCTGACATTTGAAGCATTTCCTGACACGTTTGCAACAGTCTATCTCCATCGTTAGCCAATAATAGTTGAGTCATAAAATCTTTTTCACCATCATATGTCCATTCATGTGTGGGCTGCATAGTCTTTCATGGATTTCTAACATGATTTTGGTTGCTTCTGTTTCATCCATGCAGTAAAAGAGGACTTGACTGAAGGATCACTTGTAGAGGATACCTTCGGTGATCGTGAACTAGGTTGCCAGTTATTGGATAGTGCGGCGATTTATTGATGCAGCTCCTTTAGGGTATCTTTGATGCTTGAGATATTTTCTGATGTTTGCATACCATGGATGGCTGCTTGAGGAGGCCTCTACTTCATCGATTTGCAGGAAGAAAGCGGGCTCTTCTTGAAGCTCTAGAGTAATTTCCCACTCAGAAATTTCCTTAGGAATCTTTAGCATTGAGGCAAGGGTGGCAAGGGCGTCTGCAAATTGATTTTTGGCGCGAGGCATATACAAGAATGTGACTTCATTGAATTCCTTGGTTAGATTTTCTAGATAAACGTGATAGGAGATCAACTTTTCATCTTTGGTCCACCATTCACTGTTTGTCTAGTTGATGATGAGTTATGAGTCTCTGAAGACTCGTAATCTTTTCACATTGATGATGATAGCTTCTCTTAGGCCGATGATACATGCTTCATATTCAGCCATATTGTTGGTGCAATTAAATGCCAATCGCCTAAAGATACGGAGCAAGACATCGTCGGGAGAATAGAGTATCGCTCCCATTCCACTTCCTTTTGAATTGGTAGCTCCGTCGAAGAAGAGTATCAACTCTCCTGCCTTCCTTTCTTCTTCTCCCTCGATAAGGAGGATGTCCTTGTCAGGGAAGAAGATCTTCAATGGTTAACAATTAGGCAAAGAGTATGCTGCTAGGTGGTCGGCCAGTGCTAGCCCCTTGATTGCTTTTTGAGTGACATAGGTGATGTCGAACTCATAAAGTAACAATTACCATTTTGCAATCCTGCCTGTTATTGTCGGCTTTTCGAACAGGTATTTTAATGGATCCACGCAAGTGAGCAGAAGGATCAGGTAGGCGACCATGTATTGACGAAGCTGTTGTGTTGCCTAGACCAGAGCGAGGTAGGTTTTCTCTAAGTTGGGATACTTAGATTCGTAAGCCGTGAATCTCCAGCTTAAATAGTAGATTGCTTGTTCCTTCTTTCCTGAAACGTCATGTTGGCCGAGGACGCATCCAATCGCTTCTGCTGCGATAGAGATGTAGAGTAATAATGGCCTACCCGGTGTAGGTGGCATAAGCACTGGGGGTGGTTTTAGCAGGTATCTCTTGATCTTGTCAAAGGTTGCTTGGCAATCGTCGTTCTATTCTTTTAGCGAGTTTTTCCTTAGGAGCTTGAATATAGGCTCACAAATGGGTGTGAGTTGAGCGATGAATCGACTAATATATTATATTCGCCCAAGCAAGCCCTGAATTTTTTTGTTAGGCCTTGGAGAGGGCATTTTGATGATTGCTTTTGTCTTGGTTTTGTCCACCCTGATGTCATCTTCACTAACGATGAAGCTTAGCAGTTTACCTTTAGTTACACCGAAGACATATTTTTGTGTATTGAGGTGGAGCTTGAACTTTTTCAATCTATCGAAGAGCTTCTTGAGGTCTTCAAAGTGTCCTTCGATTGTGTGAGATTTAACAATCATGTCGTCCACATAGGCTTCCATCTCCTTGTTTATCATGTTGTGGAACAAAGCAATCATGGCTTGCTGGTATGTAGCGCCAGCATTCTTTAACCCAAATAAAATGACCCAATAGTAGAAAGTTTCTCATGGTATGATGAAAGATGTCTTCTTGCGGTCTTCAATGACCATCTTAATTTGATTGTAGCTAGAGAAACCGTCCATGAATGAGAAGATCTTGTGTCCTACCGTATTATCTACCAGTGTGTCGATGTGAGGTAGAGGGAAATCAACTTTGGGACTGGCTTTATTTAGATCCCAGAAGTCGATGCACATCGTAACTTTGCCATCTTTCTTTGGAACTGGTACGATATTTGCGAGTCATTCCGGGTAGTTAGAGACTATTAAGAATCCCGCATTGTATTGCTTGATGACTTCATCATAGACTTTTAGGGCCCATTCTGGCTTCATTCTTCAGAGCTTTTGTTTGACCGACTTCATTTAAGGCTTTGTTGGAAGGTGATGTACTACTAATTGCAATCTACAAAACAGAGCCGCATAATACACTATCACAGATACACCAATCAAAATTACACCACAAAGCCAACACAAGCCAGTCCAATTAGGACAACAAGCAGCACTTCCTTGGGACATGACACACCCACGATGAACCTAAGACACCACTAGCATCTCTGATTTTATTCCTGGCCTAAAAAATTCAGCTGAGCGATCCTGAACTGGGTCACCAGCTCGATGTTTGGATTGGAAATCAATAGTCTCTATAGAGAGAGGCAGCAGAAGATCGGAGCCGTCTGCTGCCATTGCCAAGTATTCCGAAAAGGCCATTAACCTCAGTTAAATTGGTTTTGCAGCCAAAGATGGGAGAACGAGCACACTTTTATGCCAGGCCGGCCGCGGCCTCCCAATGATCTCAATTGGTTTTAGAGAGAAATGGGATGGGATGATGGGCAGTCGGAGGATCAAAATAAAAAGATAGTATTAATTGATGTGGGCCACAGCTTGAATTTGGAAACTTTAATATTCTCTTTTGTGCGATTGATGATCTTTCAGGTGAAACTGTCCATTGCATGGTAGGAGGACACCTCAGCCTGCGACTTTATTGAAACAAAGTAACTTTTCTTGACACTGCCTATGACAGAGGCTTTCGTAAACCTCAGCCTTTTTGAAAAGTAGATGAACAAAACCCACCTAAAACGTGAAACTGCATAAAGAAATCTATACAGAAACCACAACACCGACCTAAATGGCCCCAAAACCAACACCAATAGCCCACCAGTGGAAACTAATAATGTGGACAGCATAGTCAAAACCAACCTCTAGAAACTTTTGAATAAGCTGCTTGTGCTAATGTCACAGCGGATCTGACCTAAAACTATGCTTAATTATTTGATTATCTAACTATTGGTTGTGTAGAGATTTATCGTGCTGTTAAAAATGCAAAAAATAATAAATTATAATAATAAATCAATGATATATATCTATTTAAACAAATCTGCAAAAAATGAAGGTTAGGATTGTTCAACCAACCTAATTTTCAGAACTGTTACTCAGCGAGGATGAGCTCAACATTTCAGTCCCCATGCACACAATTTCTGATTGCCTGTTTATCAAGCATCCTTAGTAATGACCCTTCCTGGGCACAAATCTAAGATCTAGTCAATGCTCTATGGGGCCACAACAATGCTTGTGCTATATCCACGCCACCCATCCATTTTCTAGCTCATTTTAAGGTATGAGCCCAAAAATGCCCAAAAATGAAGTAGATCCAAATCTCAAGGCGACCACATCACAAGCAATAGTAGTGATTGAATGCCCATCATTGAAAACTTCACAAGGTTAGTGTAATGTTTATTTTCCATCCAACCCGTTGATTAGGGACACAGACCTGTTGATTAGGGTCACAAATATCAGCTTGATCCAAAACTTGTGGTCGTCGGGAAGTTTGGAATGGTGAGTGTTCAATCATCACTATTTCTTATGGTGTGGTTCACCTGATATTTGGATCTGCCTCTTTTTTGGGGTCACTCTCTAAAATCGAGCTTGAAAATGAATGAACTATGTGCATAAAGCACATGAATCATGGTGGCCCCCACAGAACACTATCTATCACACAGTACTCGAGGGGTCACTACATAATCCCAGTCTTGATGCCTACATACGAGATTGTAGCGGCTAATCAGGCAATGCTGAAAGTGTTGATGTAATGTCAAAGTATCAGGCCAATATGATAATTAGCTGGGACACACAACAAAAGAACAATATGTCAAACAACCATTCACTCCAAAAGCTCAAGCTGTCAAAATGTGGTGTATCAATGTATATCAAGGGACTTTTATCACTTCAACACCCCCCCGCACGTGCGAGGTGGGAACTCCGCACGGGAATATATTGACGAAGGTGGAGGGACACTCACACCATAAATAGGCCGGGCTTAATTTCCCGGTCCCTGGGCCGGATCTGATTTTTCCTGACCCCCCCGTGGGAGAATAATATATTAGCGAGGCATAGTTGCTGCTCTCGAGATTTGAACATAGGACCTTCCGCTCTGATACCATGTCAAACAACCATTCACTCCAAAAGCTCAAGCTGTCAAAGTGTGGTGTATCAATGTATATCAAGGGACTGTATCACTCCAACACAGTAAAGAGAGTATTTATCCTTGTTCAAAACTCTACGTGGAAATGAAACCTTAGCTACTTCATATTAGCCTGATTTTTGATGGATGATAAAACCTATGAAATGGAGCTGTACTCTGATGAGTGGCTCAGATCTCAAAACCAATTTCTTCGTTTCTAAACACAAGGCCAGTAACTTTTGCTTTCCCATGTTACAAACCCTGCTGACGCAAACCTGTATTTCAGTCCTTACATGACATTTTGAGTGGGTATAAGAGAAAGTTCGTATCAAAACTATAAATATATAATACCTATCTCTATATTGGTGGACCCCACATTCCATCTCCTAAGTGAAACCATACAAGCCATGGTTGCAGGCAGACACTCTATGGTGGGGACATTGTACTGGCCTGGCTCTCTCCAAAACCCTTCCTCCCTCTAATTATTGAGTATCCAATCCAAACATTTCTGGAACATTGGACGGTTAGGATGTTGAGGGTGTGGGATCATGGCCATCCATGATGTTTCATAAGCTGAAGGCAACACAAAGGAATAAATATTAACGGATGAGAAAGTCTCTTCCTTGATTTCCTTAACAAGAGCAGCAATGGATTCCACAGAAAATAATAATAATACTAATCTGCTGTGATACAAAAGAAGCAATGTTCCTTATTTGTAGTCTTTGGTTTTTGAACAATCAACGATGGTAGGCGCCGGCACCTGTAAGCAATTTTCTCATGTGAAGCTACGCTTACATAACACGTCTACCGTTTCCATTTTCGTTTATATTAGATGTGACTTGCATGGACCCTTTGGTTGCAGCCTATAATCTTTGATGTGACCTAAACACCAAAGATGTGACTTGCATGGACCTTTTGTTTATATTGCATGTTGCATTTTGGATTGTGAATAATCAATGCATGGTAGGCGCTAAAATCTAATCTAAGAATTAAAAGAAGGTGACTTTTAGCCATCAAGCGTGGGTCAGATGAAAGATACAAATCATGGTCGCTCCGTGCATGAACCTACATATGATTGGTGTGGCCCACCTCATGAGTTGCGGATCTAGCCGAATTTTAAAAGAAGTGTTTGGGGGGTTGTAACATAGTCGCCAAAGTAGTTGGGAGTTGCAATAACTCTATATTACACATCCCATGCACACCCCATGCTAATGTGTTGTATGTAAGTTTGAACTGAATTGCGAAATTTATAGATCGTCTATGCATCAATTAATGGAGATCCAATACAATAATCTCGAAGCATACCTGATTGAGAAGACATTCTTGATTCATTGCTATAGCCGACAAGAATCCTAATCTTCCCCACCTCACACCCTTTAGGAGAACCTTTAATGAGACTAGAGTTTCTCGCTTGTGTTGGTGAGGGGACCAAGACATCAATATATAGAAAAGAGGGATAGAAACTTACCCATCACACTTCTTCCTCTAGGGTCTCCACATGGTAAGTTTCATATCTGGCCTAATAATCAAGTATAGGGACCACGATTCAAGTGTCCCGCCCCAAACCTATTTATAATGACCACAATTGTAGTGGGGTCCACTGAATCTCTTAATTTGAATAATCTAACGGTCAGATCTGATGATCATGTGTGGCCCACCTGATAGGAGTTACATTCTCCCACTTAGGCTACACTGATCTCTGAATGAAAATAAAACATTTTATTTTAATTGTGAAAGTAATTTTGAAAAATGCATTTGCTTTTGAAAGTTCCTAATAGGCACCCTACTGAATTTTAAAATAATACTGTTGATAATTATGAGTAACGCTTGTCAGATTCGGTTCATCAAGACTATAGTTATTGAATCGTGGTAGTCAACACAATATTTATATATTTCAAAGTGCGACAAATCATAGTCACAAATACCAATAGCCTCAATGACATGGATTAAAGATATGGGGTGTGGTATGAAGATTGCACGTCTAATGTAATCACACATGCGTATCTTCAAGTGGTCCATCTGAACGTGCCACCAAGACACAAACCAAATTCTTACTTATTCAAAACTAAAAGTGCACACTGAAGGAGACGCAAGATTTAAACTGAATAACAGAATCATCAATGCATATAAAAGAAATCTCTGAAATGTCTATACATAATCAGATTAAAACTGAAAACTCCCACTACTTAAATACATCCTTGCGATCTACAACTCCCATAGACGTCAAATGTTCCTTAAAGAGCTTAATAGGAAGACCTTTAGTGAGAGGATCCACTATCATCTGCCTTGTGCCGATGAGTTTTATAGACACCTGACGATTCTGAACTCTTTCCTTCACAACAAGATACTTAATGTCAATATACTTTGACCTCGATGAATGCTTTTTATTGTTGGAGAAGTTAATTACAGCTAAACTATCACAATAAATTTTCAATGATTTCGGGATCATCTGCACAACTCGTAAACTAGAGAAAAAACTATAAAGCTAGATCGCTTGACTTGTGGCTTCATGACAAGCTATATACTCTGCTTTCATGGTGGAAGATGCGGTAATCAATTGTTTTATGCTCTTTCATGATACGGCTCCACCACCCATCATGAATACATAGCCCAAGGTGAACTTCTTGATGTCGAGACAGGCTGCAAAATTTGTATCTATATATCCAACCAACTCCAAATGGTCGGATCTCATATACGTGTGTGCGAAGTCCTTTGTCCTTTACAGTTAACGCAATACTTTCTTAATAGCTATCTAATGGTTCATACCTGGATTGCTAAGGTACTTGCCCAACATTCTAACCATAAAAGCAATAGCCGGATGCATACAGACTTAAGCATACATGATGCTCCCTACCGCTGATGCATACGGAATATCTTTCATGTTATCATTCTTTAGGTCATTCTTAGGACACTGAATAGGCTAAACCTGTCACCTTTTACAATAGGTGCTTGGCCAGGAGCATAACCTTGCATGTTAAACCTTTCAAGAACCCTATCGATATAGGCCCTCTATGATAAGCCAAGCAGTCCACGAGATCTGTCCCGACTAATCTGAATGCCGATGACAAATGATGCATCACCAAGATCTTTCATCTCAAAGTTTTGAGATAGAAATTTCTTACTCTCACGTAACAATCCAATATCACTACTGGCCGACAAAATTTCATCAACATACAAGAATAAAATAATAAACTTACTCCTACTGACTTTCACATATATACACTCATCTGCAGTGTTTTCAATGAAACCATATGAGAAAACAACTTCATGAAACTTTAGGTACCACTGTCGTGATGCTTGTTTCAACTCATAAATAGACTTTTTAAGCTTGCAGACTAGATGTTTTGAGCCATTGACTTTGAAACCTTCTAGTTGCAACATATATGCGTTCTCACTTAGGTTTCCATTGAGAAACGTTGTTTTCACATCCATTTGATGCAACTCTAAATCCATAATGATCCTAAAGGAGTCTTTCTTGGATACAGGTGAGAAAGTTTTCTTAAAGTCAATGCCCTCACGCTGACTGAAACCTTTTATAACTAGTCTGGCTTTATACCTTTCGATATTACCCTTGGAGTCTCGTTTGGTTTTGAATACCCACTTACAAATAATCGACCTAATCCCTTTAGGCAATTCAACAAGGTTCCAGACTTTGTTGTCCTTTATGGATTTCAATTCATCCTTCATGGCATCAAACCATTGAGAAGAATTCACACTTTGTTTGACTTGTGAAAAAGATACGGGATCCTTTTCAGCCCTAATGTCAAAGTCATGCTCCTGCAGATAGACGATGTATTTGTCTGGAATCGCAAATCTTCTTTCTATGTGATTGTCTCAAAGGATCATTATTTTAAATTGGATTTTTTGTTTCCTCATCAATGGGTTGTATTTGAGGCTCTACACGGTCGTCCATAGGGACCTTAGGGTCCACTGTTAGACAGACAACCACATTACTTTGAATGATTGTGGGGGGAATTACAATTCGTTCTTCGTTAAACACAATGTTTCTTAAGTTCGTGCTCCCACTATCTTCAGTATCCTTAATAAACCTAGCATTTTCAGTCTCAATGACTGTCATGGAATATGATGGACAATAAAATTTGAATCCTTTGGATCTTTTTAGATATCCAATAAAGAAGTAACTAACTATTCTAGGGTCAAGCTTTCTTTCATGCGGGTTATACGGTTTGGCTTCAGGACAACCCCATACATGAAAGTATCATAAAGTAGGCTTTCACCCTATCCAGAATTCATATAGAGTTTTCATTACAGCCTTACTCGGGACTCTATTATGGATATGCACGGATGTTTTCAACGCATAACCCCACAAAGATTCCGGTAACGTTGAATTACTAATCATAGATTGCACCATGTCATTTAGGGTACGATTACGCCTTTCCGCTACACCATTATGCTCTAGAGTACCAGGCATGATATATTAGGCGACGATGCCATAATCTTCTAGGTATCTAGAAAATGGTCTTGAATTACGCCCAGATTCGTCATACCTTCTTTAGTACTCGCCCCCACGGTTGGATCTGACAACTTTGATCTTTCTATTGAGTTGATTCTCGACTTTACCCTTATATATCTTAAATGTATCCAGTGTATCTGATTTATCGTTAATAAGGTATAAGTACCCATAACGAGAGTAGTCATCTATGAAAGTGATAAAATACTTCTGCCCATTCCAAGATGCTGAAGGGAACGGTCCACAGATGTCAATATGAATCACTTCCAAGAGTCCTACGCTCCTAATGACACTCTTTTTTCTAGTTTTAGTCTGTTTACCTTTAATGCAATCTATACAGGCCCAAAAGTCTGAGAAGAGTAAAGAGTGAAGAATTCCTTCATGCACAAGTCTTTCCAATCTCTCACGAGAGATATGACTTAATTGCCTGTGTCACAACATGAAAGAATTTTCACAATCTAACTTTCGCTTAATGCTTTTAGTGTTCTCATGTGTTGAGTTAATACTGTAGACATGTGCAACATCCAAATCTAGCTGATAAAGGTTATTGACTAAAGTGCCAGAACCAATCATAACTGAATCATATGAAATACTTAATTTTTCATTTCTAAATTTAAACTCATAACCAAATTTGTCTAAACGGAAAATGAAAATCAAATTGCGCCTTATAGAAGGCACACATACAGTATATACTAGATCATGAAAGTGTTTTGATGATAACCTAAGCATATAGACTCCAATAGCTTCCACGTATGCTCTAATGTCATTCCCCATATAAACTAACCTTTCTGTATTGGTTGGTGTCCAGCTTTGGAGCATATTCTGCATGAAATTACATATGTGAATAGTCGCACCAGAGTTTATCCACCAGGAGTCTGTGGACATATCAGCTAAATTAGATTCAAAACAGACTAAAACTTGATTCTTACCCTTAGAAACAACCCATTCTTTAAATTGTGTACCATCCTCTATAGGACCCGAAGAACGATTTCCTAAATAGTGCTTCATTTTTTTAAAGTTGGACCTAGTAAGCAAAGGTATGGAATTAAACTTGTTTAAAATATTGAAAACAATCATGGCTAGACAAATAAAGCATAACACTCATATTAATAGAATGAACAAGTCCCACAAAATAATACATGAATGTAAACCATAAACATTATGCATGTATAAAACATTCGATTGATTTGGGCCTTCAATAAATGACCCAGAATGATGATGGGCCATAGTCATCAAATTCTGACAAGAGCCTGGCGTATCATCATGACTCCTCCTTTAAGCGAAATTAAGACATACAGGAAGCTCTATTGAACATGAAGTTGACTAGTGCTAGTGAAATAAATTTAAGACGTCTATCACCTTTGGGCAAAATGAATCTCTCAAACTTATATAACTATCACCAATCACTTCACCCACTCATATCCTGTCAAGTGATGATACCTCTTTGTTCTGACCACCACCCGCTATAAAAACAAATGCAACTAAATGCAATCCTAATATGGATGGTCGCTGAATTCCATAAACTGAACTTTGAAAGAAAAAAATTTTACGATTTCAGGTCACTTTAGTGGCTAACACAATCAGCTTCAATCCCCACTCCTAGACATAAGGATTGCTGCATGGTCCTACCCACAACGGACCATTCTGAAATGATTCTGATTTGGCCCAAAATACGTCTAATGTTGACCACTCATAGGCTAAACATATTCTAAAGTGATGGTTGGATTAAATTTTTGATGGTCAACAACTTAATATCAGCCCTAAACAGATGGGTAATGGCCCTATTTGGGGTTAAATCAGGACTAAATAATAATTTTAACCATATATACTTAATTACATGAGCCATTTAGCAAATAAAACACACCAACCATCAATTAAACCATATGAGTTTTACTTGTGCTAAAAAATGGGCCAAGTATGTAAGGTTAAAATCATTACCATCAGACAATGAGCCCAAATATCCAAAATGGGCCCAAAATGTCTAAAAAGAAGTATACATAAAGTCATTTGGTTGGGCCTAAAATTGGGTAATAGTTCAAACTAAAATGGGCCTGAGATTTACTGAAAATGAGCCCAAATCAGTTGAACCAAGCCCAATACCTCAACCCATATGGAGCACAATAACAGGCCCTAACATTGGGCCTGAGATCTGCTGAAAAGAGGCCTAACAGCCCATTCCACTGGCCCAAGCACTGAACCCAGTGCACAGGTCCAAAAATGGCAATCCCTTTTTAAAACAAGGAATCCTTTACCCTTTCCAAAACAGGGAACTACCTATCCCAAAACCATAACTGCATCCCTGTAAATTTGGCAAAATCGAAGCCCCGATCCCATTATCCAAAATCACTTCCAACGCCATGAGTCGGGCGTTAGCACCACGACCAACAACAGTGATGCAGAATCCGGCCACCGTGTCCATCATCTCCATTGCTCCTTTCCCAAACCGTCAATAGCAGCAGAGATGGGTTCAGCATCCACCATTTCCGCTGATAGGGAAGATGCATTCCGTCATTAATGGTGGACGACTTCCATGGCGCAAGTAAAGGGCCAGTGATCATCCATGGATGATTGGGAAGAAAAACAGAGATGGGTATCTTTTGGTGCGGCAGCCATTAATGGCTTACGGCAGTGCTGAAAAAGGAAAAAAGGATTTTAACTACGGGTAGTTACCGATCTGACTGTGGATCATGGAGATTACAATAGTTTTCTATTTTCGACAATGACTACATTGCTAGCAGATGCAGAAAACGATATCCCATTAGCAACAAAACCACGGCTTCTCGCAACAAAACCATGGCTTCTCGCAACCGTCGGCCATAGATGGTCGCGGTTGTAAATTCATGACCATACGACCACATGCCAACTCATATGTTTGAAATCCAACAATTAGCAGCATATAGCATGCCGGTCTAATTGGAAAGACTGTCAATTAGGCTGAATCGGGTCTACTATATGATGCTACTTTTGCATGATTCTGATTCCGAATTTCGGCTCTCCTCAAATCAAGATTGCTAAAATCACACTATTAAATGGCTTCCACGGGTTAAAAAAAATAAATAAATCTACCATGCTAATGCATAGGAGGCTCCGATACCATATGTTAGAACTGAATTGCAAAATTTATAGATCATTTATGCATCAATTAATGGAGATCCAATACAATAATCTTGAGGCGTACTTGATTGAGAAGACATTCTTGATTCCTCACTATAGCGGACAAGAATCCTGGTCTTCCGCACCTTACACCCTTTAAGAGAACCTTTAATAGGACTAGAGTTTCTCGCTTATGTTAGTGAAGGGACCAAGACATTAATATATAGAAAAGAGGGTTAGAAGCTTACCCATCACACTTTTTTCCTCTAGGGTCTCCACATAGTACGTTTCCATATCTGGCCTAATAACCAAGTATAGGGAGTACGGTTCAAGCGTCCCACCCCAAACCTATTTATAACGATCACAACTGTAGTGGGGTCCATTGAATCGCTCGATCTGAATAATCCAATGGTCAGATCTGATGATCATGTGTGGCCCACCTGATAGGAGTTTTACAATGTACCGTCATTCATGTTCCCCTGTGCCTTGTGTATGCAAGAAATCTCATAAGAAGCATTGTGCCATGTGTTAATTGGACACATGCCACTTACTACTAAGAAAAGTTTTATTTTTATTAAATAATAAATTTAAAAAAGATTATAAGTTTTTATGAAAATATTTTTTCTTAAATAAACCAAGAAAATGATATTTTTATTCTCATAATTTTTATTTTTTTGAAAATAAAGTTTCTCAAGAAATACTATTTTCTTCTCCCAAAAAGAGCAATTGACTTGTGACATGCACACGAGGCCATGGATGTTGTGATATGGACTGGCTATCAGGTAGGCCTCACTGTACACAATACACGTGTAACAGACAAAATGTGAAACACAATGTAAGAACCTATTTAATTGGAAGTTTTTCTTAGACAGTCGCCCACGTTCTAGTTGCGGCTCAAACAACTTTTTCTTTTTACTGCATCAATCCCCTTGACACAAGCATTAAAACAGGCATGCAATCAACAACGTTTCTTAATTGGGGCCCACATTTGGATAGGATTACATCTAAGATGTTAGTCATTAATCACACGTAAAGAAACCCAATTCCAAGGTTATCCTTCTGTCTACGTTTCCTAAATGATCAAAAGGTTGAGATCGATGTAGGTCATTGAACATGGATGGTAATACCGACTTGTTTATTGCCTTAGAGATATGACCCACGGTAGAAGGAAAACAACCTTCAAAAGATGGTGTAGCTAATAGATGAAGTAGCTGAGAGGATGGTTATCGACGAATGGCAACAGGTTTGAGCCAAGACCCTTCGCAATCAACCATTTAACCTTTTCGCAAGAAACATCTCTTTCGACACTACGGTAGACGACTTGGCTAGAGTATTCGGGAGATATGGGAAAATCTCAGATGCGTTTATCCATTGGAATCACCATCTCAATAGATTAAGAGGTTACGACTTCATTAGATTCAGCTATGAAGAGGAGGCCAGAGCGGCAATGGGCATACTCAAAGATAAAAGGGTGGATGGGAGGATTCTGGTGGTTCAAATGGCAAAGGCTTGTGCGACGCAATCGACCAACTACCGCCCAGCCCTTCCTAAGGAACCCATTTAGCCCTCTCTAGTAACAAATTCCCAATAGGAGCAAGCGGACAGGACATGCGACCCCCAGCCGGAGGGCAGATCCTTCGCTCAAACGGTGAGAGACTTAATTATCTCTCACCCACCAGGTCTTCGATCAAATTCCTCGGTGAGTACAATGGGCACGAATGATGTTCAACCTAATGCCCCATAAAATTTTTTGGTCAAAGCTGGTAATAGAAGTGTGGCTATAAAGTTAAGGGAACTGAGCTTGGCCCTAGTGGCCCATACAACGGACAACAAGGTGCGAATTATTAGACTAATCCAAGATCTTAAAAGTTCCAAGTATGTCTCATCTTCCGTAGATGTATCACATTTCGGCTTAGATAATTTCCTCTTCGTTTTCAAGACTAGGATGGAACTGTTATCTTTCTTCTTAGATTCGGTCCTCCACAAGAAGATGGGCATAGAAAAGGTTGAGGCGTGGCCCCCTAAATTTGTGACAGAAGGTAGAGGCAAATGGATTCAGCTTCATGGTATCCCTGCTCATGCCCGGATGGAATCAGTCTTTAGGGCGTTGGGCAACACTTTTGGTGAGGTTGTGGAGGTTGATAGATGCTCGATTCTGGGTCTTGTCCAAGTGACAGCTAGAGTAAAATTCATTATTCATCCAGGCACTGATACGCATTCTCCCAGAGGGCTGATTATAGCAGAGAAAACATTTCCGATTTGGCTGACTATCAAAACCTTTAACGACATGCCAGAGGTAGGTTCGAGGACCCAAGTCAGGCAGGTCAGGGGCCAGGAATCTACAAGGTAGTAGGTGGAAAAGACTTTCTACTACCCTGCTCCCCCGATAGAAGTATTGGGTAGACCTCCCCCCCTCCCTCCCTCCCTCCCTCCCTCCCCAAAGGATTCAGGTCAAGACAGATGTCCTCGCCTCTCTACCCAACAGTAACTTAACCAGCACCCCCCCTCCCCCCCAGTAGCTTTAGAGGTCATCAGCTCTCCCAACATTCGTGCCAATGACATCAACTCTTACCCTTTCCAAAAACAGGAGTTCTAACAAGAGAAGCGGCGTATAACTATCAATCTAGCATCACCTATGGCTGACCACTCCCTCAGACAACCTTCCTCCTCCTAATTGCACATGGCTCTCCTATGCTAAGCCCATTCAATGCCTCGTGAAGCCTTCTCTGAAGGCAATAACCCCCTACAAATAGGAGAAAACTTTAAGGAAAAACATGACGATGCTTGAATCTTAGCTTAGAATGTTGTGAAGGAGAGAAGAGTTCTCGATAAAGTGGGTCGCCTGGCAATTGATCTTTCCCCCTACTTCAAGCTAACCCTCTTAACATACACCTGACCAACCTCTGCCCTGATATCTTCAACATACCCAAAACCTGACCCTCCCGAACCTCGAAAGCTACTGGCCTTGGGAGCAAAGGTGTATAACAGAGAGAGGTCAGCCACTGCCTTATCTATTCCCCCAAGCTTCAGCATAGCTCGATCAACTGTAGCTACACCCTAGTCGCCCTCGCTTGAGACATCGAAAGATCCGATAAAAGGCTAGCTCATGGAGGGACCTCTACCTATCACAGTCCATCCCTCCTCATCATGATTTAGAGAATTCTACCCCTCCTGGTCAGGGCAAAGAAACTGACCCAAGTAGTAGAAGAATCCCTGGAATTGCAATGCATCCAGAAAAATAGATGATTAATGGTAGAAAGGTAGTGGCTGAAACCAACTGATATGGGAGACTCAGGACATTGAAGCGAAGGGGCGAGTTATTATCCAGATTTGTTCATGAATAAAATCCTTATTTGGAATGTGCGCGGGGTGGGGAATTTACCCACAATTAAGACCATCAAGAGATTAATCAGAGAGCTCCATCTAGCCATACTGGCAATCATAGAACCTATGCTCAGGGACAAGAAATGTATCAGCATGGGCTTAAAGTTGGGCTATCACTCCTACTCCAATGTCATCCATGGTGGGAAGATTTGGGTATTTTCGGCATCATTTCTGTTCGCTCAAGTTGTAGCTGCCTTTAAGCAAATGTTGACCATGGTTGTGGGTCGCCACAATGCCTCAGTTAAGGTATTTATTTTATAGCACCCAGAAAATCAGGTGTCGTTTATACACTCGACTCCCGAGTTCCCGGGTATCACTTATAATCACTTTTCATTAATATGCATTTAATCAGGTTTAAATGCGCAGCCTGAAATTTCCTGAAACATGAATCACAACCACACAAGTCTACTAAAATGAAAGAAATCTAGTATATATACAGGTACAAAAATATAAATGGGTCGCACAAAGCATTGCCCAACAAAAATCACAAAAAGAATAATATGTCCAAAAAGAATAGAGCTGAGCTCACTTCTTAGTGATCTAAATCCTTCTTATCAAGACGATGGGGAGCCACCCATCACCTGAAAGTAAGACTGCTCATCCTCCTCGTCAAGACTCACGCCATCAGGCTCTTCATACTCTGTGTCACCTACAACTATGAGAGAGTCTGGTTTGTGTTTTAAAATACCATCCCAGAGTGGGAGTGAGTGATCAACTCAGTGACTGCTATTAGTTTTAAGTTGTAACAAACATCAATTATATTGTAAATTTAATGAAAAATAATCATTCAAAAATACTTGACTAATCTTATTAATGCTCATGCATGATGGATGATATGATGCATGCCCTCGTCACAACACTCCCTTGAGCGACTCCATAATGATCATGTATGACCAACATTCTATCAGAGTGACCTCGACTACCGAGTCATTACCCTAACTAGTGCGATGCAATATGATCGTGTTTGCCGAGTTCTTAATTAATTTCATTCATCTAGCAGGTTAGGAAATCTGATACACCTCACATATTAATGCCTCAACTAGTTGCGATGCTAAGGCCCCTCAACGCACGAGGCCAGGGCATCGTGATCCTTGATCCTGTCGGGTTCTCCATCCCCGCTTCAAGCACATAGAGAGTGGTGAGAACTGGGATCGCTCACAGTCACTATGGGGAGGTTCGACACCCCAGCATAGGCCGACAGCTCAAACAAAGTATTCCATTTCACCATGCCTGGTCCATGAGATGGTGGATCAGCTTCAAGTGGTTATTGATGGCTAAAATGGTTTTAGGGTGTGCCAGGTTCCATATATGTATGAGCAAATGGGGTTAAAAAAATAAGGTTAGTTAGCCAATAGACTAAACCGCATGAGTTCAAGCAGGTATATGGCGGAACGACATCGAGTACGAGTGACCCATGTAGTCTAACTACTGTCGCCCACTCACACTCTCCAAAATCCATGATTTTAGGCTGAAGATGGTCCTACCAATGGGGCCGCCTATGCTCTCCTTGTATTCCTGACCAACCCAAGGGTTTGGGTGGTGATTTATAACATGCCAACTAACAGGGTTATTAACTAACATAAACAACATCATGTTTTCATACTTCTCAATATACATTTCAGAATCTCGTAGCAAAAGAGGCTAATAATATCACGAATAAAGGTACATGGGTGTTGTGTGGGTTGGTGAGGAAGTTAAGAACTTTCTACATCTCGTAGAGCCAATTTGCATAAGGATTAATAAGGTATACATGCTATAGGGCAACATCATGTGAAAAAAACCAACAAGACATAAACATGAAATCATCAATTTGTATCAAATCATGTGAGAGGCAAGAACAACATCATATGAGAAAATCAAGATGACATACAATTTCATAAAATTCCAAACAACCCAACAATTCCTATGTTTTTCCTTAGATTCTCCAATGCATCATCCAAGCAAATAAAATTATTAGACTCATACTAGAATTGATGTTAGGCCACCTAAGGTTAATAGTCCACACCTATGGATCGTTGGTGGCTTGAAAAATGACCTAGGAGCGCCAAACTCGGAGTCGATCTGCCAGAATCTTAAGATAATATACTTACATGTTAAAATCTCATGCAAATCCACCCTCAACAGAAAGGATTATAAAAATATGGGCGCTTACCCCCCCCCCCCCCCAGTCGGTTGGGAATCGAGGTTGGAGTGTGGATGCGGGAGAAAGGAAGGAGATTACCAAAGTTTCAAGTTTCCTTGGGCTCCTCCACTAACAACACCCTCCTTCACTCTCTTCTTTTTCACTTCTTTCTCTTCTCCCTTTTTCCTTTTCCTCCTAGGGTAAATTCATATGGGGAGGGGGGTGCCTCAAAGAAGCCCCTTTTATAATGTCAGATTTGGTACAAATGGCCCCAAGTGTTGGGTTTTTACTATACTAGCCCTATGGGAGAGTTTTTCTAGCCTCTAGGGCCTACTATGGGATATACATATTGATATACACTGTATGATAGTTAGCTCTAATGATGATCTATGTATGGTCATGTTTGGCCCGCCATTTGGATTCGCCGATCGAAAGATATGATGAGAAATCTGTTCAACGGTCACCGATGGTTGATCGGGGCCGTGGCTATATGGATATGAGCAGGAAAATATTCTTACTAAATGTGTATAGTTTGGTCATAAATCGACGGTCCGAAATCCTCAACTTTGTCTAAGAGTGGATGACCCAATTTACTTAAGTTTCAGCTTCTTCTTTTAGGATATTTGCACTTCTCACGCACTCGTCTTTTGGCTCAAGTTGAACGGTTCTGGACATTACCCAGGTTCGACTCCCACGATGGACGTCAAGCTCAGTAAGACGGATATTATTTTATAGTTTTGGAACCGGTGGCCCACCAACGAGCTGTCTAGAGCTTGTTCAAAAAATTGGGACATTTCTACAATGAATTAGGTATTGAGGTTTCTCGTGTACAATGGTTAGGGTTTGGATTAACTATGTTCATAATGTGGTCTATTTATAACTAGTGAAAGTAGAGATTTGGTCATGATTACTCTAAACTGTCGGTTTTAGGCTAAAAGAGTAACGAAGTTAATTTGGTCTATTAATCAAGATCCAGGCCTTATCTGACTTAGCTTTGGTTAGATCTTTACTTTAGTTATGATTGTCTTAATTAGTTAGTGATGTGTCGGTTAGATTTGGGCCCTATGTGAGTAAATCATGGAGCTAAACTTGGTGTTCGAGTGAGTTCAAGTGATTGGACGGATTCGTTAGCTTCCTACGGTTGATTAATCGGACTTGTGCGGTTCTTTACTGGTTCCACTAGTACGTAAACTAATATTGAGTACTAATAGTCAGTAAATAATAATATAAGTTAATTATGAAAAAGAAATTTCAAGGATTTTTAGAAATCTAAAATTGTGAAAATCCAGGATGTTACAATCTACCCCCCTTAAAAATAATTTCGTCCCTGAAATTGGCTAAGGGTAATAAGTTAAGGGTTCATTATTTCATTTGCCTAGGTTTTGTTGATTTTAAGTTTAGATGTGGTGCAGGTTATACACTATCTATGCTAGTCTGGATCCTTTTAGTCTATCCCCCTTAAAAATAATTTCACCCTGATGGTTTACTACAATTTATTTATTTATCTATTTATTTTTTAAAAGATTTGGATTCATCATGACGATTTCCCTTTATCTAGAGTAAAAATATTTATTTTTAATGTTCGACCCACACGGAGAGATAGTTGTAGTAGGCTTGAACTTAATACGTCGATCATTTACCTGACCAGGATAGAAGGCTCATTGTATCCCTTCTTCATCCTAGTGGATCCTGGTCTTCTGCTTAGTCAAAGTAGTGAGTCCATTGATAGTCGTCTAAGATTGAGAATTGGGTCAAGCCACGAATACTTTGCAAGTGTATACTTCCATAATTCCGTAGTCCGATTAATCTAAATGTTTAGGGAATGACCATCATTGGAAAGTTTAAATGTCCTATATATAAGGTTGTCCTTTAGGTCTTGGTCTAAGAGAGTCCTCGTTTCGATTTAGGTCTAAATTGGGGATTAATAAAATCTCTCAATATGCCTATGGTCAAAGATCATCCTAAAAAGTTTTTATAGGCACCAAATTTTATATGAATTACCATTGTATGCAATGACATTTTCTCTAGCCTACCTACTCTGTTCAGATATTTCTCTATAGTAACCCAATCATAGATGCTAATTCATGTCCTTCCCTTTCCTTTAGACCATAGAGTAAGTTGCTCATGCAATTCAATTATTGAATCATTGATGATTGAAAACCAAAGAGGAAGGGAATTGAGAATCGTAATTGGAAGGAAAGGGTTGGGCACTTCTAAGCAAATGGTGGCATAGGTTCAATGAAGAGAAGCAAACTCCTCATCAGCTAATGTTGAAAATATGTCTAAGCAGATAGGGATTGGTTTTTGTAAATGGCTTCTCAAGGCAGAGTGTTTTCATTTGGATATAAGCAAGTTAGGTTCCTCATTATGGAATTTTGAAAGGGTGAAAATACTAATGAGCGGGGGTATCCATATCTTGGTCACCATTTTGGAATGATATTTGGGCTAAGGATGATCTCATTTTGTGAGAGGAGGCACCCACACCATGTACTCATCATGGGAATTGTGGTTTGGAAACATTATATATTGTTGAAACCAAAGGCACCGCAAGATAAGTAGCCTTAGGAATCTAGTGAGCATCCTGAATGGGGTTGATGGGGATGTCTTCGAGCTCCGTTGGAAGCTATGGATATGGTTCACAATTTCATCAAAAGTACTCTTCCCTTATTGAATTCAAGGGAAAGATTCTAGAATATGATGGGCTTCTTGAATGGAGTTGAGGTGGTTGTTTATAAGTTTGATTAGAAGTATGACTCCTCTCCACGAGTAGAAGTGTGGATACTTATCTCAGCTTAGGTTATTTAATACCTTATTGTGGAGTGCCATAAAAAAAGAAATATTACTTATGATTAATTTTGAAAAAATTCACCTTTCCTCTCTTACGTGTGCTTACTGGGTGTTAACTGTAGTAAACATAGTATGTGGAATGCAATTTTAATAACAATAGGAGTGGAAATGAGAAATTTGTTAAGATTGATGGACAACTACCCCATAGCGACTATCTGATATGTTGGCCTATAATTCATGAAAACCAGATATTGAGAAGGATGTTGTTCATTGAATTTGAGTTGGGTAACTATAGTGGAGATGTGCATCTAGAGTTTTCATGTGATTGGCTATAAGACCAGCTACTCTTTATAGATAGAATGTTAAGCAGTCAAGAAGTAATATATTCATAGGATGTATAGCGGAAATGAGGATGTTGAAGTGGACGACTGGCAAGCTAAGAAAGGATAAATTTAGAAATAAATGCTTAATGTATAGTATGTTCGGCAATCAAGAAACAACACATTAATAGAAAGAGTGTAGCTAAATGTGGATATGAAAGTGGATGAGTGGCAACATGAGGTAGGGTATAATTTAGAATGAATGAATTTGTTAAACTTATGAGTAGTACCAATAAGTAGTAAGATGAGAAAAAGTCATCACGATTACCAGAAAATTATTAAAATTCTAAAAGTGATAGTTGTTTAAACTAATGATGCATCATTAAGTTTAAAAGTGTATATATTTATTGTAACATTTATTATACTTTTAGTATTTAAATTATTTTTAAAAACTTTATGATTATTTATCATTAAGTTTCAAGTCATCCTACAAAATTTCATATCATTTGGAGTTGTAGATAAATTATTAAAATTCTAGTAGCAACAGCTGTCCGAAATTAATATTTTTAGATAGTTAGTAAAATATCTTAATTTTAAATATATTATAATTTTTATTATATATATTTTTTATTTTTATATAAAACTAGACTCATCAAGCTTTAATCTGGCTTTTAAATCACTTAAATTGGAGTTGTAACGAAAGGGATATGATTTTTCAAAGTTAGGGCAAAACTTATCCAAATCCCGGTGGGGGCTACCCCGGTCGGGCGGGGTCCCACCGACCCTCAGGCAAGGTCCACGGGCGGGGTCCTTCCGACCCTCGGGTGGGGTCCACGGGCGGGGTTGGGCTGTCGTGTGGGCGGGGTCCCACTGGCTCACTATTTTCTGGGTGGGGTCACCTTGCGATGGGCATATCTCGCAAACCAGAATGAGTTATTCGATGTACTATATATGGATTTGGGGTAGGAGAAGCCGATCTACACAATGGATATAGTCATTTTTCTATATTTCTCTTATTTAGTGGTTAAAAATCTATTTTATTTACATTTTCACTATTTCTGGTAAATTTTCATTTACCCTTAAGTCTTTATCCTAAAATAGGTCAGAACTAATAAATTTGACCTGGAACTAACAAATTTGATCCAGAAATAGCTCATTCGGACTTGAATGTTGGCTTCTACTGTCAAATCTTTTGATTTTCGGCTTGTTCCTAATAAGGTGCTAGGAAAGTTTAAGAATAGAGTGATAACAGGTTAATATCTTAAGGAGATATATTGGAAAGAGGAATTTCGATTTAGGCCTGTTTGGCTACTGACATTAAGCTGTACTAAATGAGATTGCAATGTTAACCCAACTCAAGATTTGGGAATGGCATGTCTAGAATGAGTGCGGGATGAAATTTAGAATTTATTTCATAGGATTTATAAAATGAGTCTTGTGTTGGAAGGTGTGATATGAGACTTCCAAATCCCATGATAATGAATTTCCAAAGGTAATTTGAAAGGAAATCCTGGAATCCACCCTTAATTGAATACATTCTAAATAAGGCACTGTAAAACATGAGATACACTCATTCCAGGGACGATACCTTACATATGCATTAATCGTTACTCTCATAATTCCCTTCACACTAATCTCACCTATTTCAGTTGGCCCAACAGTCCCTTAAGAATTAGGTGGACTGAAATAACTAACTTTTCCAGTTAGTCGAATCGAGCCTTGCCTTCAAGTTCTCAAATTCATGTCTGGGAACAGGCTGAGGCACTGTAAGACTCTTGGATCCCCTTCTCTAACGTTACTACTCCCTCTCGCTACCGAACCCTAACACCTTGGAAGTTTCACCTTATCTCTAAGATTGACGGTTTAGGGACTGGGGTGGTTCATAGCATTTTTTGGTTCCTACTATGTTCCCTCTCAAGTCAGCAGACGTGTTAGTGAGTTCATGACTCATGGCCAAATTAATTCCAAAGTATTGCTCTGATACCATCTTGTAATGCCCTGAAAATCAGGAGTCGTGCATACACTCGACTCTCGAGTTTCCGGGTATCATTTATAATCGATTTTCATTAATATGTGTTTTATCAGGTTTAAATGCGCAGCCTTGAATTTCTAAAAACATGAAGCACAACCACACAAGTCTACTAAAATGAAAGAGATCTAGTATATATACAGGTCCAAAAATATAAATGGGTCGCACAAGGCGTTACTCAATAAAAACCACAAAAAGAATGATATGTCCAAAAAGAATAGAGCTGAGCCCACTGCTTAGTGATCCAAATCCTGCCTATCAAGCCGATGGAGAGCCGCCCATCAGCTGAAAGTGAGACAACTCATCCTCCTTGTCAAGATTCGTGCCATCAGGCTCCTCGTACTCTTCATCACCTGTATCTACGGGAGAGTCTGGTTGGTGTTTTAAAATACCATCCCAGAGTAGGAGTGAGTGATCAACTCAGTAGGTGCTATTAGTCTTAAGTTGTAACAAGTATCAGTTATATTATAAATTTAATGAAAAGTAATCATTCATAAATACCTAACTAATCTTATTAATGCGCATGCATGATGGATGATATGATGCATGCCCTCGCCAAAACACTTCCTTAAGCGACTCCATCTAACGATCGCGTATGACCAATACTCCCTTACAATAATCTCGACCTTCGAGTCGCCACCCTAACTAGTGTGATGCAATGTGATCGTATTAGTTGAGTTCTTAGTTAAGTTCATTCATCTAGCAGGTTGGAGAATCTGATACACGCCACATATCAATGCCTCAACTAGTTATGATGCCAAGGCCCCTCATCGTGCGAGGTCAGGGCACCGTGATCCTTGATCCCGTCGGGTTCCCCATCCCCAACTTCAAGCACATGGGGAGTGCTGAGAACTGAAATTGCTTGCGATCACTATGGGGAGGTTCATCACCTAATGTAGGTCGACAGCTCGAACACAGTGTTCAATTCCACCATGCCCAGCCCACGAAACGATGGATCGATTTTAGGTGGTTATCGATAGGCTACAACAGTTGTAGGGTGTACTAGGTTCCATACAAGTATGAGCAAACAAAGTTAACAAAATAAGGTTAGTCAGCCAGTAGACTAAACTGCATGAGTTCAGATAAGTACGTGGCGGAACGACATTGGGTACGAGCAACCCATGTAGTCTAACTACTATTGCCCACACACACTCACCCAAATGTATGAGTTTAGCCTCAAGACAGTCCTACCAATAGGGTCACCTATGCTCTTCTTGTATTCCTGACCAACCTAAGGGTTTAGGTAGTGATTCATAACATGCCAACTAATATGTTTATCAACTAGCATAAACAACATTATGTTCTCATACTCCTCAACATACAATTCAGAATCTCCTAGCAAAAGAGGCTAACAATATCATGAATAAAGGTACATGGGTGTTGTGTGGGTTGGTGAGGAAGTTAAGCACTTCCTACATCTCATAGAGCCAATTTGCACAAGGATTGATAAGGCATACATGCTATAGGGCAACATCATGTGAAGAAAACCAACAAGACATAAACATGAAATCATCAATTCGTACCAAATCATGTGAGAGGCAAGAACAACATCATATGAGAAAATAAAGATGACATACAATTCCAAACAACCTAATAATTTCTAAGTTTTTCTCAAAATTCTCCAATGCATCATCCAAACAAATAAAATTATTAGACTCATACTATAATTGGTGCTAAGCCATCTAAGGTTAATAGTCCGCACCTATGGATCGTTGGAGGATTGGAAAATGACCTAGGAGCACCGAACTCGGAGACAATGTACTTGTATGTTAGAATATCATGCAAATCCACCCTTAACACAAAGGATTACAAAAAGATGGGCGCTTACTTCCCCATCTTGGGAATCGAGCTTGGAGTGTGGATGTGAGAGAAAGAAAGGAGATTGTCAAAGTTCCAACCTCCACCAACAATACCCTTCTTCACTCTCTTCTTTTTCACTTCTCTCTCTTCTCGTTTTTCCCTTTTCCTCCTAGGGCAAATTCCTATGGGGAGAGGGGTGCCCCAAAGAAGCCCCTTTTATAATGCCAGATTTAGTGCAAATGGCCCCAAGTGTTGGGTTTTTACTATACTAGCCCTATGGGAGAGTTTTTCTAGCCTCTAGGGCCCATTATGAGATATACATATTGATATACATTATACGATAATTATTCCTAATGATGAGCTGTAAGCCCCGTATCATAGACTGTACCGTTCCATTGACTTCCGCGGTCTTCTCGGTCGAATTCCTGTAACTTTCGACCCTTAACCGGTATTTGCGTTCAACCCTACATCACACACCATCAACCCGAGTCGACCCGACCTAAGACTTGTACCCTAACGACCGCGTCGTCACCGCGATTCCAATGTCGCGACTTTCGTGTCGAGGCGATACCCTGGTTAAGAGATGTGGGCCAGCGTTCGGTGTGAGGAAAACGCTGCACGTTGCGAAATTCAAGAGAATCTCTACGACTTGTCACATCAATCAATCTCATCAAGGGTCGAGTACATGTCAAGTACACGTCAAGTATACATCACCTTTCACCCATTCCCAAGCAACCCCAAAGTTAAAAGTTTCTTACACAAGCTCATACTTTTCTTACATCATTTGCCACAAAAGTCAAAAAGTCTCTTACACCCATTACTCACCACATCCATCACCCATCACTCTCTCTCTCTCCCTCTACAACTCTCTCTCTCCTTCATTCTCAAACAACAATCCTAAGCAAGAGAAAATCCACACGTCCCAAGCCTCTCTGTCTCTTCCAAGCTACAAGTGTGGCCCACTTTTCCTACCCCTTCATCTCCTATCTCAACCATCCAAAACTCATCTCCTCTGTTGGAATCAAAGCTAAGGAGTTAAGGAAGCCAAGGGAGTAAGAAGATCAAGAGGTGGGTGCTTTGATAGAGTAGTTTTCATCTTTTTTTTAGATTGGCCAAGTGAGGCCAACTGATCAATGGTTTGGATCTCACTTGGGACCCTAAGATGTGGCTGATGGCCCATTAGGATCATCATAAACATTCCATGATGGGGCCATTCTCCATGAACCCCATCATGATGTTTATTTTTCTTGTATACCGAGGGTCATCTAGACCGTCTATTTTAGTGGAGAAGGGATCTCCACTATTGAATTTTTTATTTAATGGGCCCATGCATAATGGGACCCACTTGATGTATGATTGGTTGCAAGGGAGGGCCCATAGTGTCGGGGTCCCTCCATCACACGTGTCCCACTCTCTCTCTCTCTCTCTCTCTCTCTCTCTCTCTCTCTCTCCCTCTCTATTTCATTTTAATGTGATCATGATATGGTTGTGTGGCCCACTTGGATGGACCCCACCCTGAAGCATGTATTTTATCCAAAATATCTTCAAGTGGGGCCCACCTTATATGTATTGTACCCACACCATCTATCATTTGGTGGTCCACCTAAGCTGGGGCCACCTCAATGGAGGAGCCACGTCTAAACCGTCCAGCATCCAGGGACGCTGGACGTTAAAGAAAACACAAATATTAGCATGGTTCACAACCCCTTTTTGGGTGGTCACTTGTATAGGCCCCACATAGATGTATAAATTTAATCCACGCCATCCATTCCCTTCCACGGCTCATTTTAGGCGTTGAGCCAAAAAATGAGGTCCATCCAATCTTCAAGCGGGCCATAGCCTGTTAAATAGTAGTTTCTACCATTGAAAGTCACCCTAACATTTTTATACTCCAGAAAAACATCGGATATTGGACTCGTTTAGATGGTCTTGAGCCAAAAAGTGCAATGGACGAGTTGGATTTACTTGATGTGGGCCCCACCTATGAAAAACCATAGGAAATTTGGGTTTTTTTTTTTTTTTTTTAAATAAATAACTAAGGCAGCAGCATCTGTTGCTACTATTGTCAGTGGGCGGGCGAACGGACAGGCTGGGCTTCACGGCCCCAGCTGTGAGCCCCACCGTGATGCGTTTCGAACATCAACGTCGTGCATTGGGTGGTCCCTTAGGGCAGTGGCCCCCCTGTAAAAAAATCAATTGTATACGGAACTCAGGTGGACCATACCATCTAAAATCATATAAGGACATGCCTAAAACATATAAGATCACTCGGTGGGGCCTACCTGAAATTTGGATGCGGGTGAAACTTGGTTTGAACCCTCAGCTAGGTGGGGCGCACATAATGGGTGGACTGGATTTGTGAACCACGTTACGGTGGGCCCCAAGCCCCACCCCCAGGTCCACAGGACCTTATAAACAGGTTGAATGGCAAGTAAATATTATGGTGGGTCCCCCCCCCCCCCCCCCCCCGACTGTGTGACTTTATAAATAAGTTGGGTGGCAAATAAACACTACAGTGGGCCCCTTGGCCCACGTATCCTTACCAATAGGTTGGATGATAAATAAATATTACAGTGGGCCCTAGGCCCATGTGACCTTATGAACAGTTTGGATGGAAAATAAACATCATGTTGGGCCCCAGTTTGGATGGACAATAAAGATTATGTTGGGCCCTAGGTCGGGTGGAAAATAAACATTTTGGTGGGTCCTACTTAGGACCCACTTATGTATGTATTGTGTCCACACCTTTCATCAGTATGGATCTCCACCATGGAGTAGGTGATTAATCTATGCATTCCATCCCTATGGGACCTACCATGATGCATGAGTTTCATCTAAACCGTCCAACCATTTTGGAGATTTGTATAAGGCCATTAGTTGAGGCCCATGGTTGAGGCCCACTTTGATATATATATATATATATATATATATATATATATATATATATATATATATATATATATATATATATATATATATATATAATATAATGCCCATGTTACGAGGCCCATCTTGATGAATATAAGGCTCATGGGTTATGGCCCATTAGTGCGGCCCATTGATGTGGCCCACTTGATGAATATAAGGCCCATATGATATGGCCCATTTGATGTATTTAAGACCCAATGAGATGTACCTAAGGTCCATTGCAATGTGTGATCCCAACATGGTTTATGTGATGATGTTTACGACGGGCTATGCCTTGGGAGAAATAATGGTTTGACGTCCACATTACAAGTATAATGTTGGTTAAATGTCCACATTACAACTCTCCCTAGGGCCCATTGATAGGCCCGTACTTGTTGTGTAGGCCGTCTAGGCCATCTGCATTGTAAGGATAATGCATTACTTCATAACATGATTAGTATAGTTCCATGATTCATAATCATATGCATCATATGTATGCTTGATATGAGAAGTGACTGATCATAGCATATGCCTTCGGACAGATTGTTTAGGGGCTCCCGTATAGGCGGTGTTGCTCTACATGAGCGCACGATATGCACAAGATTGTTGCATGACTTGATAGTATGATTCATGCATTCGCATTGTGTGATATAGTACTATATGCCCTATCAACATCAGGGTCGTAGCCTCCACAGGCATATCGTGGTAGACAGGATTAGATACCAAAAATCTTGTTCTACATGGGTTGCTATAAATATCCCTCGGTGAAAGTCCCTAAACCCTTATGGTACCAGGAGGTTGCTTCAACATCTAGACCAAGTGGGTGCATGAGCGCCAAGTGCCGATTACCAGACGGTTGCGCTTTCCACTGTGTCGTGGTCGGTTGAAAGGAGTTCGGCCTTACCTGCCCAAGAGGAGAGGGCAAAGCTAGGCTGAGTCTGACCAGCTCGAGGAATGGGTCCGCTATCGACGAGCCGAGCCTGATATTGGCAGGAGGATAGTGAGGTCTCTTCCACTTACTTTATTACGCGCGATGGGGCGGCGATCTGGTTTAGAGTGTACTAGACCCCGGTGATATCTCAGATTTGAGTTGTATTGATATGTGGACTTAGATGAGGATTTATATGCTTGAGTTGCATTTCACATTGTATGGCCTTGGTATGGCCAACATCATTCATATCTTTCCTCGCTTAGCCTTGGTACAGCTAATGGTATTCATGGATTCATTAGCATATTTCGCATTACTCTGATACTCCATAACTGCATTACCACCTTATGCACACACTTTCACCACCCTCAAAGCTTTTTATAAGCTTACGTATGACCGTTGTGTGCAGGTGATATTGGATCACAGCAGCGCTAAGGCTTGAGCACGTGATAAATTATTTTGGAGCTTTTGGTCTATCATCATTGTATTTTTCTTTATGCTCATTGTACTGGTAAAGTTTTTTATTATAGTGACAATGTAATGGAGTTTTTGGTTGTTGTTTGTGGGTTATGCCTTTAGTTATGCTTATTGCGAATCAAACTGATGTTGAAAATCCTCCTTATAGCATCTCAGGATTGAAACCTGACGAATGGGCACTGGGAGCCGAGAATGGGGTTGGATGTCGGCGCCAGATTCGACGATCAGGAATTTTGTGAGCCCGGTTTCCGAGTTTGGGGCGTGACATCTACGTATGGAGATGTTCGGCCTGCCATTTGGATGCGTCAATCGCAGATATGATGAGAAGTCTGTTCAATGGTCACCGATGGTCAATCAGGGCTGCGACTATACGGATATGAGCAGGAAAATATCCTTACTCCACGTGTGAAGTTTGGTCATAAACTAACAGTCGAAAATCCTTAACTTTGCCTAAGAGTAGATGACTTAATTCACTTAAGTTTTAGCTTCTTCCTTTAGAGTATTTGCAGTTCTCATGCACTCGTCCTTTGGCTCAAGTTGAGCGGTTCTAGACACTACCCAGGTCTAACTCCCGCGAGGGACGTCAAGCCCAGTAAGACGGACATTATTCTATAGTTTTGGAACCAGTGGCAACCAATGAGCGGTCTAGAGCTCGTTCAAAAAATTGAGGCATTTCTTGAATGAATTAGGTATTAATATTTCTCATGGGAAATGATTAGGGTTTGGATTAACTATGTTCATAGTGTGGCCTATTTATAAATAGTGAAAGTGGAGATTTGGTCACGATTACTCTAAACCGTCGGTTTTAGGCTAAAAGAGTAACGGAGTTGATTTGTTCTATTTTTCAAGATCCGAGCCTTATCTGACTCGGCTTCAGTTAGATCTTTACTTTAGTTATGATTGTCTTGATTAGTTAGCGATGAGTCGGTTAGATTTGAGCTCTATGTGAGTAAATCATGGGGCTAAACTTGGTGTTCAAGTGATCGAGCGGATTCGTTGGCTTCCTACGGTTGATTAATTAGACTTGTGTGGTTCTTTACTAGTTCTACTCGTGCGTAAACTAACATTGAGTGCTAATGGTTAGTAAGTAACAATATAAGTTAATTACAAAAAAAAAAAATTCAAGGATTTTTGAAAATCCAAAACGACACGATTCTATTTGCGAATGGCTCCAGAGTTTCCTTAAAAAAGATTAAGAATTTCCTGAACAACTATGAGAGCATATTAGGTAAAAAAATCAATACAAACAAGAGTTTTTTCATCCCTTTGTCCATGATGTCCGCGGCTAGGAGCAGAGCAACCTCATTTATCCTCTGCTTCTCCAAGGTGTCAGCTCCTTTCCAGTATCTGGGAGTTCCCATCTTCCATAGAAGGCTTAAACGTGCATACTTTCAGCCATTGATTGATAAAATCTAGAATAGAATTCTCAATTGGAAGAACAAAATTCTCTCTCAGGAGAGGCATCTTACCCTTGTCAACCATGTGCTGGGCAGCATCCCTATCCATACTCTGGCGGCTATGGAAGTCCCTTGCAACATTCTAGCCGAATTCGAGAAGTCCTTTAAAAAAATTTCTGGGGGTGGGACAGTAAAAAAAAAAATGTTATTGGAGGAAATGGGAGAACCCATCCCTCCTCAAATCGGAAGGTGGTCTGGGCCTGAGAAGTTTGAAATTCGTCATGAAAGAGTTCATGATGAAACTTGCGTGGACAACACTGTTCAGAGGGGAAGTGACTTGCTGGAGCAAATTCATTAAGGCTAAATACTTGTCCGACTTCCCCCAGCTGCCTCATTCGCTCCTCTCCATACATCACATATACGTTCACAGATATGTTGCTGATGCTGCTGCCTCACCTATCTGGAAGAGAATCAGAAACCTATTCCCCTTGGTGCATCCGAGGTCCCACTGGTTGGTGGGTAAAGGGGACATCTACTTCTAGGAGGATGATTGGTCGGGCCTAGGGCCTCTACATCAGTGGAGACTTCTACCTCCTGCTGTTAATCCTCAACCCTCTTTATCGGCCCTCATGGTTGATCGACAAGGTCAATGCCTCCCATCTCCTGGCTCAATTAGCCTTCGACCACATCACTCTTAAAGGCATCTGCACTTCGGAGGCAGACGAAAAATGCATCTTGATGGATGTGACAAATGGCGAAATGTCCGTGGCCTTAGCATGGCAAAGCATCAAATCCAATGTCAGTAAGCAAGGTTGGGCGAAATGGGTGTGTCATCCCAAACTGCCTCCAAAATTATCTCTTTTAACCTGGACGATTTTCCACAAAGCGGTCCCGGTGGACGTTAGTCTTCAAAGTAAGGGAGTTATCATGGTGTCTTAGTGCCTCTGTTATCCTCAACCCCACAGGCCTGCTGTGGAATCCATTGATTATCTATTCGCTTTAGGTGGTGCAGATAACAACGTTTGAGCATTCTTCTCATGTTGTTGTGGCATGATAGATCAAATAGAGTTAACGACAAGTAGGGCCATCCATTGGTGGAGCGTGTCCCACTGCTCTAGCAACACCACCACTCTTAAAGGGATAATTCCCATTTTTATTTTTTGGGAACTGTGGAAGGGTAGGAATAACAGCCGATTCGAAAACCGGGTGCCTACTACCTAGGATATCATCGTCGACATCCTTTTTTGGATTAACTGGGTCAACGAGTTCCTGTTGTCGAGACTCAAATATTGCATATTTTTCTCCATTTATATCTTAGTTTTATAAACATGATAATGCTTAATGATATATTTTATATATGTTTATTTTGCAAGGTGAGTTTAAGAGTTTGGATTGAAAAGAATGTCAAAAATATGAATTTGATGCTTAAGAATTACCAAGATAAAGAATGGACCTTTGGAGACCAAGATTGAAGATTTCAAGACCCTAAGAGTCAAGAAAACTAAGTGGAAAAGAAAAGAAGTGCATAAATTAGTGTAGAAATTTGCAGGATCTAAGCTTAGATGACATCGAAGTAGTTTCGATGACATTAAAGCCAGTTTTGATGACATTGAAGAATTACAGAAAAATCAAGTTTGATTGTTGGACAAATTGGATATATTTTTTAATGACATCGTAGCTAGTATTCGATGACATCGAATACTGTTATATGACAACAAAGAATTACAGGAAAATCAAGTTTGGTTGCTGGACAAATTGGATGTATTTTTCGATGACATTAAAAGCAGTTTGATGACATTGAAGAGTTACGTAGAATTTACGTGGAGTGTATAAATTTGAGGTGGTTTTGCGATCTTACGCGAACTAAGCTATAAATATAGGTTTCCTATGGACTTTTTGAGATACCTAGGGTTTGTAGTTGCAGAGCAAAGGGGTGGAGCCATCATCTAAGAGTCTCTTCTTCCTTTCTTCTTAGTTTTTAATGCTCTCTTTGAAGATCTTAAATCTAATCATGAATAAATCCCTTAGGTAGGGCTAAGGGGTGAAGCTTGTAGTGTGATTGAGATATTTTTCTTGTTTGATTCTTGTTTTTGTTGAACTTCTTTGATTCTAATTTGATATTTAAGGAATAATTTCAGTTTTTAATAGTTTATTGTGACTAAAAGTACAATAGATATACAAAAGCTTTGAGTATATTCTTCTCTTGATTTGAGATTGTGAATATAGTAAATCATATTATTCACCATCATCCCTTGGGCATGGTTGGGTGATGGAATCTCTTTTAACCTTCACAATTCTTTTATGTTTGGTTGTGGGATTAATATATCCTATTTTTTGCCACCATCGTCTCCTAGGCATGGTTAGATGATGGAATCACTTCCATTCCTCACAACTCTCATAAATTGAGAATCAGGTTAACGAAAGTTCAGATTAATTTTATTGATATATCTTCCAATTGGATAGGATCGAACTCCAATTCCGATTGTGTTCTTTAAATCAAATAAGGAAATATCGTGGGTCCTTACTCTTGCCCTGGTGGTAGACTCTTAGGAGTTTTAACTCCCGGTTAAGGGTTCGAGTACCCATAGGTGGTGAAATTCCACCAGCGTGAGTGTGTGGAGTGTGTGCGCGTGTTATAAATAGCAAAAAAAAAAAGTAAAAAAAAAAAAAGGAACATCGTAATAACTGCAAGTGGATCCCTTGGCACCCTAGTTCCCACCTTTGAATTCTGAAGTTTTAATTAAATTATTCACAATTACTTCCTATTATTTCATATTTGGATTTAGATCTTCTTCTAGTTCTGATTCTAGATACTTTTAGAATACACACAAGTTCAGTCCCCACAGATTCAACCTTGGTCTTACCGAGATTATTACTACATTGTGACCCTACACTTGGGGTTGTGAACACCTGCTGATCCCCAACTATCTCAAAATGTCCACCATAGTTTTGCTGAAGTCCTTGTGCATCTCGATCCCGGCTCCTAACCCCCACAAGGTGACGGTAGTAAAATGGTCAGACTGCCAGCGGGCTGCATAAAACTCAACATGGATGGATCGGCAGAGGCAACCCGAGCAGCTTGGGCAGGGATGGTGTAGGTAGGGACAGCAATGGTAAATTCTTTTTCGGTTTCTACTGTGGGTACGAGGTCGACACTAATACTAGGGTAGAGATTAAGGCACTCTTGGGCAGCCTCATTTTATGTGCTCTCTTGAGATTCCTCAAAGTTCAAGTTGCTAGCGATTCCAGCTTCGTTATACGGGCCCTGTCCAATAGTAAGAGTGCCTGCTGGTTCATTTGGTACTGGAAGACGAGAATTGAATCCATCTCGCACGCCTCTGGAGATTCAAATTGCCCATACGCCCAGGGAGGCTAATTCGGTGGCACACAGCTTGGATAGGCTAGGTAGTGAATGCTAGCATGATCATGACTTTCGTTCCTGAGATGCCCTACCATCAACTATATGTGGCTTCTTATTTCTTGACAAAGTGAGCTTAGGAAACCCACGGAAGTCCTGGCCTTTGCTACTCTATAGGAGCCCCATTTCTTTTTGCCACCGGCCCACCCCGAATCATGGGCTTAGGAAACCTACGGAAGTCCTAGCCTTTGCATCGTTTTCGTTGAATATATCCCAAATTTTGAAAAACACACACACACACAAGTACGGATCACTGAAACAGAACTGGAATTATGTATACCCGATCTAGTGCATTTTTTGTGGCACTTGCCTCACACATGGCATCACCACACACGTGTGAAAGATCAGAGCTATTAATCAAGTGGTCCTGAACTTGTCCTGTGTACGCGTGGCAAACTTCATGATCTTCGTATGCCTGAAATTTTAGGTATATATGGCATCAACACATCGATGATCAGCTGATGAGTGTCTCTGAACGAACAGACATGTACGATGATGATCAGCTGATGAGTGGCCCTGAACGAACAAGCATGTAGGAACGGTTCAAAGGAGATCAAACTTCCATTTTTATATCATAAATGAGGCCAAAAATGCGTCATATCCAAAGCTCAAATGGGCTGCACTACAAATAGAAGTAGGCATCCAAAGCTCAAATGGACTACACAAATAGAAGTAGGATGGTGATTCTGATCACCGTTAAAATATTCATAGTGCACATACTAACGTTTATTTTCCATCCAATCTTTTCATAACTTTTATTTTTCATCCAATCTTTTCGTAACGCCCACCATTGAAACTCTGTTAGAGCCCACCGTAATGTTTATTTGCCATCTAACCTATTGAGAAGGTCCACGTAGATGAAGGAAAAACACAAATGTCAGCATGCACAGCGTCTATGCAGTTCCTGCCCCAGTATTGCTGGGATGGGCACTGCCATGTTTTTGAGAAATCAATTCGGTTCATCTTTTTCGCAAGGTTATTTAAAGACATGAAATATATATATAAAAAAATTGAGGTGGATCCAAGACTAAAGTAGGCTACACGAGTGGAAATAGTGGAGATTTAGTGAGCACTGTTGAAATATTCTCATGGCCAGAAAAGTTTTGTATCAGTCTAATTTTAACATTTTCTTGTATGTTTTCCCTTGATCCCCGCTGACCTTATAAACAGTTTGGATCCCATATAAACATCCAGGTAGAGCTAAGAAAGGTTTCGATGGTAGAAAATTTTTTCCCCAATTGTCCCTATGGTGTGACCCACTTGAGTTTTAGATCATTTTTAGTCGCACGTTCTAAAATGACCTCAAAAAATATACGGACGAGTTGATTTCTCAAAAATTATGGCGGTGGGCACCACCCAGCATTCTTGCCCAGGATCTTAAAATGATCTAAAAAATGATTTTATGTGGTCCACACAATTCCCCTGCAAGGACCAATTCCGTCCAGACCCGCAGGCAGTCCGCTTCCATCCTAATTACACAGGTGTAATCTACAGCTCATGGTCTGACGTAGTGTGCTAATGTGGCCAACCTAATGAATGTGGACAGATATTTATACTACATAATTATTAGTGTGGCTCACCTTTTGTACTAATTGGATAACCAACATGGGTCAACAGTGATGCTTGCTTTCATCACAGTTGTTGTGAAAAGTCTTCTTCTTTGGCCCTCAAGATATGGCTGCCAACTGGTATCCGACAGGGACGGGTACCATTCCTCGTGCAACCATCGATTCTTGCGATTATTTCTGGTTTTGGGGAGATGTCAGACATATTGCAACAATGAAGATGGGGCTGAGAGGATGTCATCGATTCTGGCATCCAATAACTGGTTTTGTGAGAGGGCAGAGGCGGCTTCAACTATTTTCCCTTTTCTGGTCGAATACCAACCTTTGGGCAATTTTGGTATTATGTATATTCGAGTTGGGTAAGCGCCCAACTCCTTGTCCGTTGATCCTTCTGGGTGGGCCTTGTTTATGGGACCTATTGGGCTCTGTCTAATGGACCGAGCTAATTCCTGATCTCATGGTGGGCTCTCGCTGGGCTAAGTGGTCCAATGGATCATTTGTGGGTTGTCTCTTTTGGCCACCTTGTGAGCCCACTTTAGTAAACTTTTTGGCCCAATTAAAGCCTTGTAGGTGGCCACTTGAATGCCCCTATTTTGGGCCCATACCTTTCGTTTCTTTCAGCCCATTTTAAGGCCTCTTGAATGCCATTTAGTGTTTTTATGTGTCCTCTCTTTTAAGCATGCTTATGAGCTTATGTTATGGATCTAGACCATTTATTGAACTCACAATGTGCGTTAAATATTGTTATTCAATAGGTGAACACTTGAACATTTAGACCTTCAATCATGTGGACACTTATGAAGGACCTAACTATCCATCTGATTTAGGTAAATGTTTCATCTAGATTGTCCGACCTATGAATGTTAAGGGCCATACCTCCATTGCTCATTACTAATGTCTTGATAATATAAATTCTTGATTAGGTTCAATAACGGGCCCATTACCCATACTCCATAAGTTGATATGGATTGCTAATTTAAAAGAAAATGGGATAGAGAAACCTAACCATTTGTTTCCTTTTAAGGCCTCCTATATACATTTCAATGATCAATGCCAGCCACTTTGTTGGTCGAATCGGACTATTTAATTGAAAATCCATTAAGAACAAGATTATATTCACAATTTTTATTTATTTATTTTTAAAAAATGAAAATTGAATATATTGATTTAGACAAAAATTACATTCAGGTCTCCCAAGGAAAAAAAGACCAATAGAAAACCTATCGTAACAAAATAAAAAGCAGGGACTATAGCGATCCAAACAGAGCCGACAAAAAAATTAACGCAGACCAGGAGGGGTTACTTGCTCCTAAACTGACCTTGTCTAAGAAAAGAAGCCCTCCGACCTTGTCCAAGAAAAGAAGCCCTCTGACCTGTCTGGGTAGCTCATCTAATTTTCTCGAGCAACAAAGAAGGGATTGGGAAGAGATCCCCAAGCGATCGAGCACATCCGCCGTGGCATTACCTTCCCTGAAAATATACGAGAACTCCACCTGTCCAAGGCAGCGAAGCCTCTCTGTTCTAGAGAGTCAGCCTTTCCATTTCCAGCCTAAGCCCGCATTTCCTTTGAAAGCCCAAACCACTAAGTCTGAGTCTGATTCTACCACCACGTTGAAGATACCTTTGCTAATACAAAGAGATAATCCATTGCGAGGCGCTCTCAATTCTACTCCAATGTTAGACATCACCCCATAATCAAACGAGAAACCAAAGATGACGTCTCCCTTCTCATTTCTACATATCCCTCCGCCCCCTGCCAAACCCGAATTTCCTCTTGAGGACCCATCCACATTGACTTTAAACCAACCCGTAGGTGGTTTTTGCCAAGCCACTACCGAGTGTCTAATTGGCAGCCGGCCAAAAGTCCCAACAAACAAGGATCTAGGAGGGAACAAAACTGATCGACCCGTGGATAGCCACCACGACACCCGAGCAATCACAACAGCAACTGTAGGAGATTTTTCATCGATGACAACTCCATTTTTGCCTTTCCACAATCCCCACCAGATGAAAGCAGGTGCTAAATGCTAGGAGAATGGAGGTGAGGTGTGGCCCGAATAGGACCTCCTCCATTGAACCATTCTAGCTTCCAGTTAAGGGGCCTATAGGACAGAGATCCCAAACATTGATCCGAAGAAGCTCCAAACTGTCATGGCCAAGTCTCCATTCAGGAAAAGATGAGAAACGGACTCCACTGAAGGGCTCCTCACCGAGCTAATGCTGCAACAAATACACCTTGAGGCGAGCAAAATTCCCCTAGATTTCACCACTGTCTCCACTGGAACGGCTTTGTGGAGGAGCTTCCAAAAAAACAGAGAAATCTTCGACGGTAAATTTTCATTCCAAACCCACCATGCCCAAACCTTTCTGGGAGCCAGTGGTCTGCTTGCAGACCAGGCCGATTTGACAGAGAAAATGCCAGAAGGAGTGAGCCGCCACAAGGGAGTGTCGGGACCTTCAGATAGGTAAAAACCGCCTTGAAAAATATGATCAATAGCTTGTTGGGGAAGCAGGGAGAGAGCTCTAGAGGGAGGGAGAGGACTGCATGGACCCAAGAACTGGTTGACTTTTAGAGGAAGAATGTCAACAGGGATGTCTCCTATCACTAGGTTCTAAAGTGAGCCAAGACTCGACCAGTTCATCGTCTAAAAATTACTGTTCCCTGCACCAATCTCCCACTAAAGCTTGGCTTCAATAAACGACAACCTGGAAATCCTCTTCTAGAACAGCGAGCCAAGGCCAGCATAACCTCCAGGGATATTAGAGCGCTTGAGGTGGGTGTATTTCATTGCCATGTAGGAAGCCCAAAGGCTGAAATCATTGTGGAATTTGAAGGACCAATCCAACTTTAAATGCAGTGCAATCATAGTTTCTGACAGTTTTCGGATTCCAAGCCCACCTTCATCTATCGGCTGCGCAATTATAAAACTCGTATCCTAATTCGTACTGTTCCTTAGACTTTCGCGGTCATTCCGATCGATTTTCGGCTACTCGCGATCTGTAACCGGCGTTGCGCGAAATCCTGAAACGGATTCTGTCGGTCTGAGTCAGTTCGACATGAGACTTGTACCAGTGCGACCGCGCTGTCGCCGCGGTTCCGATGCCGCGTCTCACGCGCCGAGGCGATACCCAGGCCAGGAGATGTGAGCCCGTGTTCAGTTCGAGAAAACACGGCGCGTTGCGGATTATGAGGGAATCTCTACGAGATGTCCCATCAATCAATCAATCACTCATGTCAAGTACAAGTCAAGTCACTCCATACCCAAGTACAACTAACCCATGTCATGCCCATACCTTTCTCTTACACAAGCAACCCAAAGTCCACTCTCACATCACTTCATCCATCACCAAACCCATCACACATCACTCCATCACCCTTTTCCACCCATCACTCCCCTCTCTCTCTCATTCATTCTCAAAAAAAAATCTCTCCAAGCAAAAAATTTCACACGTCCAAGCATTCCCAAGCTTTTCCAAAAGCCAAGTGTGGCCCACCCTCTCATCTCTCATCCACACCATCAAAGGTCCATCATCCACCGTCCAAGGCGAAGGCAAGGAGCATTGGAGGCCAAGGGAGCAAGGAGGAGGCTTAGAGGTGGGTGATCCACCGTTAAATTTCTTTTTAGGGACCACTTGTTTATGGGACCCATTTTTTTTGTGTGTAATTTGTATCATGTGGGGCCCATAGTAGCGAGGCCCCACCATCACCGTCTCTTATTCTCTCTTTCTCTCTCCTTATCCTTCTCCTAAAATGAAGTGGGCCCCACCGATTCATGATAAATCTACTCCATCCATCAAATGGTGTGGCCCACTACATATTAGATAAATGATATTATATATATATATATATATATATATATATGTACATGCAAGGTGGGCCACGATCATGTGGGACCCACCTTGGTGAATGTGGACCATGTCCCTGTGGGACCCACCGTGTTGTATCTGTTTAAAGCACGCCGTCCAGCGTCTCTGGACGCTGGACTGGCAGCGTTAACACATTGCACTTAAAAAAAAAAAGAAAGGGAAAAAGTATACTTTTACAGTGGGCCACTGATGCAGGCCCCACCTTGAGGTATTTGCTTGATCCAAGCCGTCCACCACCTTTCTCAGACTATTTTAGGCGTTGAGCCAAAGTTTGGGACCAATCTGATTCTCAGGTGGGCGATACCATCTAAAATCATGTGGAGACATGCCTGAAACATACAAAATCATTTGGTGGGGCCTATCTAAAATTTGGACGTGGTTGAAACTTGGTTTGGACCCTTAATTTTGTGAGACACATGCAATGGACGGGGTAGATCTGTTTAATGTGGGTCCCACCTAGGATAAAAAAATAATTTTCTTTTTTGATATGACTTTGTGCCATGACGTCCAGAGACATCCACGTTAAAAAGCGTGGCCGCATTGGCCCACTTGTAGACTCCACCATGATGTATGTTTTACATCTATACCGTTCATTTAATAGGTCCCCTTGAATGGTGCGTTGGCTCCAAAAATCATCCACAAACTGAACTCAGGTGGGCCATACCATCCAAATCATGTGAAGACATGCCTAAATCATATAAAACACTTGGTGGGGCCTACCTGAATTTTTAATGTGGCTGAAACTTGGTGTGAACCCTCAAATAGGTGGGACATACGTAATGGACGGGTTGGATTGCAAATAAACACTTTGGTGGGCCCTACATGGGATCTACTGTGGTATGTGTGGCTTACCACACCGTCAAAACAGTGGGTGGTGACACCCACTGTGATGCAAGTGTTTCACTCACGCCGTCCGTCCACGGCAGTGGACGGTGGCCCCCACTCAGATGTATGTGTTATGTCCACGCCGTCCATCACGTGGGCCCCTGGCCACGTGACGTTATGAACGGGTTTGGATGGCAATAAACATTACAGTGGGCCCTAGGCCATGTGATTCAATGAGCAGTTTGGATGCAAATAAATAGTACAGTGGGCCCAGGTTGGGTAAAAAAAAAATATACATTACGGTGGGCCCTGGGTATATATGACCTCATCAGCAGGTTTGAATGGAAAATAAACATTTTGGTGGGCCCCTTGCTACATGGCCTTATCAATAGGTGGGATGTAAAATAAACATTTTTGGTGGGCCCCTTGCCTCACGGCCATAACAACAGGTTGGGTGGCAAATAAGCATTTCAGTGGGCCCAGGATTGGATGGAAAATAAATGTTATAGTGGGCCCACATGAGAGTCTACCATGATGCATGAGTTTCATCCAAACCGCCCATTTATTTGTTGTTGTAAAATTATTTCATGGCTTGTGCCAAAATGAACCAGATCTATGGATCAAATGGGCCACCATGGTATGTGTATAGGGCCATGTTGACCCATTTATGGCCATTCATTTAGGCCCACCTTGGTGCACATCTAAGACCATGGGATTAATCCCATTTGGCATGTGTAATGTCCATGAGATTAAGCCCATTTGGCATATCTAAAGCCCATGGGTTTCGGCCCATTTGATATATACAATGCCCATGAGATCCGGCCCACTTATTCTATATAAGGCCCACGGGATCTAAGCCCATTTGGTACATATAAAGCCCATGGGATCAGGCCCATTTGATGTACAAGGGGCGCAGATGGAATGGCCCATTTGACATATTTAAAACTCATGTGTGTAGTCCCACTTTGATGTATTTCATGGCCCATGAGTCATGGACCATTGCAATGTACATAAGGCTCCTTGGCGAGGCCCATTAACGTAGCCATTTGAAGAATGTAAGGCCCATGCAATTCGGCTCATTTGATATATCCAAGGCCTAGGGATCGAGGCCCAATAGATGTCCTTAGGGTCCATTGCAATGTACGTCTATCATGGTTCGTGAAATGATATTTATGGCAAGCCGTGCCTAGAAAATAATGTTGGTTTGACGTCCACATTGTATGTACAATGTTGGTTAAATGTCCGCATTGTAGCTCTCTTTAGGGCCCATTAATAGGTCCATACCTGTTGCTATTCATTACCTTATAACATGCTTAGTATAACCCCATGACTCATGCCCATACGCATCATATGTATGCTTGATATGAGTAATGACTGATCATAACATACGCCATTGGGCAGACCATTTACGGGACTCGTTATGTGACTGAGTGCCCTACATGATTGCGCAGTACGCGCTGGACTTCTGCATGATTTGACGTGTGATTCATGCATCTCGCATACGTGTGACTTGATCACTACACGCCCTAGCGACATCAGGGCCGTGGCTCCATAGGTACATCGTGGATGACCGTATTGGATACCGAAAATACTTATTCTAGCACTGTGGGCACTTAGGATGTCCTTGGGTGAAAGTCCCAGAACCTTTTTGGTACCAGGAGATGCTCTAACGTCTAGACCGAGTGGATACATGAGCGCCCGAGTGCCGAATACCAGTAGGCCGCGTCTCCCACTGTGTCGTGGTCAGTTGGAAGGGGGTGTGGCCTTATCCGCCTGAGTGAGGGGGCTATAAGCTAGGCTGAGTTTGACTAGCTTGCAAATGAGTCCGCTATCGACGAGCCGGGTAGGTATTGGCATACTACTGGTCAGGCGGATAGTGAGGTCTTATCCGCTTGCTCGACTATGCAACTAGGGAGGTGGCAGTCTCTGCGAAGTGTATTAGACCCCGGTGATATCCAGAGAGGAACTGTACTGATATACGTATTTGAGGAGTACCGACTTGCTTGGATTGCATTTCGCATATGACATTTGGCTATGTAGGCCTTGCATTGCATCGGTGTGGCCGATGGCATCCATATCTCACATCATGCCTTGCATTACATAGCCTTGGTATTTTCATGGACTTACCACATACTTCCGCATTGTCCTGATACTGTACACTTGGCGTTTGCCTTATGCACACACTTACACCACCCTCTAAGCTTTCTATAAGCTTATGCACGATAGATGCGTGCAGGTGATGTTAGGTTGCAGCAGTGTTGAGCTTGGAGCGTGCAGTGGTCTTCTGGAGCTTGATTTTTCTTTATTTATGTATTCCCTTTCAGCATTGTACTCAAATGATTATATTAGTGGATATGTGATGATGATGTTTCCTTTATAATTTGGGTAAACTTGTGGTTATGCTTATTACAAGACAAGTGTACGTTCAAAAAAAAAAAATCCTCCTTGTAGGATCCCAGGATCGGAATCTGGCGTATGTTGTGCTGGGAGCCGAGAATGGGGTACTACGGAGGTTGTCGGCACCGAATTCAGCGATCGAGATTCTTGTGAATCTGATTTCTGGGTTTGGGGCGTGACAGCAATGGTCTTCTAATTTCTCCAATGCAATTTTCTCATCCCATCTACTTATCCCCAGAAAAAGGCTGCAAATCTTCTCTCCAACTCAGCTAGGACCACTTTTGGGAGGGCGGTAGCTGTCATAGAATGAATGGGAATACTACCCAGCACATGTTTAATAAGGACCACTCTCCCAGCTTACGACAGAAATCTTATTTTCCAACCTCTGATCCACCCCTCCACTTTGTCAACCAAGGATTAGAAGGCACTTGCTTTCAACCTATTTACTACCAGGGGAACCCTAGGTAGAGAAAGGGACCAATCGACCTAGCAATGCCAAGAAGGTTTAAAAAGGCCCTAACTCTGGACGCCGGGATCTTATCAGAGCAATAGAAGGAGCTTTTCCCATGATTGATGCTCTAGCCAAATGCTCTCTGATACTCGTCCAACAAAGCCTTAGTTTTACGCAAGGAAGCCAAACCACCATTAAGGAAGAGTAAGGTATCGTCGGCGTAGAGGAGGTGGGAAATCGTCGGGCAGCCCCTCCTTTAAGTGAATGGTAAACATTGACTTGTCGACATGAGATGATTAAGGCCATAGCTAAGCACATTTGCGCAGAGAATGAAGAGGCTCGGAGAGAGCGGGTCCCCCTGTCCCAGTCCTCGCGAGGACTTGAAAAAAGCTGCAGCCTCACTCTTAATCAACATCAAGAACCAACTGTTAGCCCAACAGTTTTTTACTAAGCTCGTCCGTTTTTGGCTGAAACCAAAGCGCCCAAGAACCTGTTTAAGGAAGATCCAATCCACCCTATCATATGCCTTTTCGATATCTAATTTAAAAACTATGTTACTCCCTCTACTCTTTCTATTTAAATCTTTGAACAACTCTTGATAGAGCGCAATGTTTTCGTAGATCGAACGTCCCTTGATGAAAGCACCTTACTCAGCTGAAATGAAGGAAGCAACACTTGATTTAACCTGAGCGCAATTATCTTCGATAGAATTTTGTATAAGCAATTACATAAACTGATAGGTCTATAGTTGGACTACCTTCTTAGGGCAGGTCCCTTGGGGATGAGGTAAATGAGGGTAGAGTTGACCTCCATAGGCAACTTTCACCCCTAGAAGAAATAAATCTTTACCTTATGTATATCCTGATCGATAATGTCCCAACAAGATAAGAAGAACGCACCTGAGAAATCGTCAGGGCCCGGGGCTCCCTCTCTCGGGATAGACTGAGCTACTTGTTTGACCTCAAGTAAGGAAGGGGATGATGTAAGCTGGTCGTTCATCTCCTGCCTCAGCAAATGGGGTGTAAGACCCATATCTTAGTTCATACCGTTCCGTAGACTTCCGCGGTCTTACCGGTCGAATTTCGGCAACCTTCGACCCTTATCCGATATTAACGCGTGACCCTGATTCATATGATGTCAACCTATTTCGACTCGACCCGAGTTCTATACCCTAGTGACCGCGCCGTCACTGTGGTTCCGATGCCGCGACTCGCGCGTCGAGGCGATACCCTGGTTGAGAGATGTAGGCCGACGTTCGGTGCGAGAAAACGCCACGGGTTTTGAATCTCTACGAGATGTCAAATCAATCCCATCAATCCATCAATTAATCAATCCATCACATGTCAAGTATATGTCAAGTACACATCACCTTTCACCCATTCCCAAGCAACCACAAAAGTCAAGCTTTTCTTACAAAGCCCATACCTCTCTTACATAAAAGGCCTCAAAAGTCAAGGATTTCTTACACCTCCCATACCTCTCTTACACAAAAGGCCACCAAAGTCAACAAAGGGTCTCTTACACCCATCACTCACCACATCCATCACCTATCACTTTCTCTCTCTCTCTTTCTCATTTCTTTCTTTCAAACTCATTCCAAATAACAAAAATCACACGTCCAAGCCTCTCCCCATTTCTCTCAAACTACAAGTGTGGCCCACCTTCCCACCCTCTCCATCCTAAGATCTCCCATCCTAGTCATCCATTTCTCATCTCCTCCATTAGGATTGAAGCTAAGGTGCTAAGGAGCCCATAGGAGCAAGAAGATAGGACGGTGGGTGTTTAATCATACTAGTTTTTCCTGTTTTTGAGATGGACCAAGTGAGACCAACCGATCAATGGTTTGGATCTCACTTGGGACCCTAAGATGTGGCCGATGGCCCACTAGGATCATCATGATCATTCCATGATGGGGCCTTTCTCCATGGACCCCATCATGATGTTTATTTCATTATGAAGGTCATCTAGACCGTCCATATTGGTGGGGAAAGGATCCCTACCGTTGATTTGATATTTTAGTGGTCCCATGTGTTAAAGGACCCATTCGATTGTATGATTTCTTCAAGGGAGGGCCCATAGTGTCGGGGTCCCTCCATCACAAGCGGGTCCCACTCTCTATCTCTCTCTCTTTCATGTTCCTTTTTTTTATTTTATTTTTTATATGGTTGTGTGGCCCACTTGAATAGACCCATCATAAAGCATGTATTTCTACCCCAAGCCATTTACAAGTGGGCGCCACCTTATAAGTGATCATCCATCCATGGTGGCCCACCAGAGCAAGGCCCACCTTGTATTTATTCAAGACCGTCCACGTCCAGGGACGTCCTTGTACGTGAAATGGAAACACAAATATAAGCTTTGTTCAAGCTTTGTAGGTGGACCATCGGTATAGGCCCTACCTTGATGTATGTATCCAATCCAAGCTGACCATCCTCTTACCCATCTCGTTTTAGGCGTTGAGCCAAGTGATGGGGCTAGTTGGAAGGTCTGGTGGGCCATAACATTAGAGAGTTGCACCCTTACCATTTAAGATCATTATTTTATTTTATTTTATTTTCTAAACACTAAAAAAATTTAAACTTTAGACTCATTAGGACGGCCCCGAGTCACTGAACACAATGGCCGGGGTGGATTTTTGCAAAGCGGGCCCCACGCGCGAAAAACCCCAAAAAATGAGTTTTTTTCGATTTTTGAAAGAGGCAGAGCCTCTGCTTCTCTCTCTGTCAGTGGGCAGCGGCTGCACGCTGCTGCGTGTAGCGTGAGGCGGGCGGGCGGACAGCCACCCACGGCTGCTGCCGTGGGCCCCACATGATGTATATGTCTTATCTACGTCATTCATGAGGTGGGTCCCCTCCTCAGGTGGGCCCCCTCTAAATTTCAACTCGATCTAAAACTCAAGTGGCCCACACCACATGAAACAGTGGGACTGTAACCCCCTACCATTGAAAACCATTTTTGGGCCCACATAAGTTTTGGATTAAGATAAAATTTATGTTTTCCCTTCATCCAGGTCCGAGTGACCTTATGAACAGCTCGGATGGCATTTATGCATTATGGTGGGCCACATCTGTGGGACCCACAGTAATGTATGTATTTTATTCACACCGTCCACAGTCTGTGGACAGTGACACCCACCATGATATTTGTGTTTCACCTCCACCGTCCAGCAGATGGTGGAGCCCACCTTGCGCACGTGTTGATCACGCCACCCCCTCCCCTGGCTGGACTACAAATAAATATTACAGTGGGCCCTTGCCTTGTTGGATAGAAAATAAACATTTCAGTGGGCCTCTGGGCCCATGGGTTGAGGCCCATTTGATGGAAATATGGGGCCCAATTGGCATAGCCCATTTGTTATATCTAAGGCCCACGGGATTAGGCCCATTTGATTTGTAAAAAGGCCTATGGGTTAGGCCCATTTGATTTGTAAAAAGGCCTACGGGATTAGGCCCATTTGATTTGTAAAAAGGCCTATGGGTTAGGCCCATTTGATTTGTAAAAAGGCCTACGGGATTAGGCCCATTTGATTTGTAAAAAGGCCTATGGGTTAGGCCCATTTGATTTGTAAAAAGGTCTATGGGTTAGGCCCATTTGATTTGTAAAAGGGCTATGGGTTAGGCCCATTTGATTTGTAAAAGCCCTATGGGTTAGGCCCATTTAAGACATATAAGACCCATGAGATTAAGCCCATTTGATGCAATCTAAGGCCCACGGGTTATGACCCATTAAAATGCACATAAGGCCCATTGGTGCGGCCCATTTATGTGGCCCATTTGATGAATAAAAGGCCCGTATGATATGGCCCATATGATATTTATGTAAAGCCCAATGGGATGAACCTAAGGTCCATTGCAATGTGTAAACCCAACTCGGATTATGTACCGATGTTTACGACAATCATGCCTTGGGAGCAATGCTAGTTTGACGTCCACATTGCAAGTGTAATGCTGGTTGGAAGTCCACATTACGACTCTCCTTAGGGTCCATTATTAGGCCCATACTTATTGTGTATAGGCCGTCCAGGCCCATCTGCATTGTAAGGATAGTTCATTTCATTATAACATATTTAATATAGTTCCATGACTCTTGATTATACGCATCATATGTATGCTTGATATGAGGAGTGACTGATCATAGCATTTGCCTTCAGACAGACTGTTTATGGGACGCCGATTAGGCGGTGTTGCCCTGCATGAGCGCACGATACGCGCAGGAATTGTTGCATGATTGGATAGAGTGATTCATGCATTTTCACATTGTGTGACATGGTTATTGTACGCCCTAGCGACATTGGGGCCGTAGCCTCCACAGATGCATCGTGGTTGGCAGGATTGGATACCTAAAATTTTGTTCTACATGGGGTGCTATAGATATCCCTAGGTGAAAGTTCCTAAACCCTTATGGTACTAAGAGGTTTCTCCGACATCTAGACTGAGTGGGTAGATGAGCGTTGAGTGCCAATTACCAGACGGTTGCGCTCTCCACTGTGTCGTGGTCGATTGGAAGGGGGTGCGGCCTTATCCCCCCGAGTGTAGGGGACAATGCCAGGCTGAGTCTTACCAGCTCGAGGAATGGGTTCCCTATCGACGAGTCGCGCCCGATATTGGCAGACGGATAGTGAGGTCTTTTCCACTTACCTTATTGTGCGCAATGAGGCAGCGATCTGATTTAGAGTGTACTAGACCCCGGTGATATCCCAGATTTGAGCAGTATTGATGTGTGGACATAGATGAGGATTTGTATGCTTGAGTTGCATTTCACATCGCATGGCCTTAGGATGGCCGATATCATTCATGTCTTGCATCGCATAACTTTGGTACGGCTAATGGTTTTCATGGATCCATCTGCATATTCCGCATTACTCTGATACTGCATGTTCATATTACTACCTTACGCACACACTTTCACCACCCTCTAAGCTTTCTATAAGCTTATGCACGACCGTTGCGTGCAGGTGACGTTGGCTCGTAGCAGCGTTGAGGCAGGAGTGTGTAGCAGATCGTTTGGAGTTTTTGTTCATTCTCATTGTATTTCCCGTTATGATCATTGTACTTGTAAAGTTTTTGATCATAGTGAAAATATAATGGAGTTCTTGGTTGTTGTTTGTGGGTTATGCTTTTGGTTATGCTTATTACGAATCAAACTGACATTTAAAATCTTCCTTGTAGCATCCCAGGATCGAAACCTTTGAGATAGTCATGGGGTACTTATAGTTGAACCTTTCTTTCGAAAAACCTAAACCTCCAAAATCATCTAAAATTGCACAAAATGTTAATCTCGAAACCTCGAGACATGGACGTGGACATTATAAAAATGGAAAATGAAAACATGGTTTCGATAAGGGATTCTTAGGTCTTTCAGATTCTTTGGCTGGCAATCAACCTGTGAACGGATCGAAACATAAGATGGCTAAAAAGAATAACTGCTTATTTTGCATGAAGTCATGCCATAAGAAGAAATATTGCATAAAGTACAAGCAGTGGCTCATAAGGAAATGTAATAATTCAATTATGGTCTGTTTTAAATCTAATCTAACTAATGTGTCGATAAATTCTTAGTAGATAGATTCAGGAACAACTATTCACATATGTACTTCTATATAGGACATGCTATAGTGCATGCCACTAACTGATGCGGAACACTCAGTATAAGTAGGCAATGGTGTTAGAGATGACGTGGAGGGAGTTGGAGTCTGTATGCTTAGGTTAGGGTTAGGTTATTTCTTGGATCTAGTAGATACATTTTGTGTGTATTCTATAAGGCGTAATTTGATCTCTATTTCTCGTTTGAATAAATTAGGTTATTTTTTCAATTTGAGAATAAAATATTGAATATTTACTTTGATTTAATTAATATTGGCATTGGATCTATGGAGAATAACTTATACCAATTGGACTTGAATATCTCACACGTTTATAATGTAAATGTCATACATGAAAATGAAGTAAGATCTAAGCAAAGATTAAACCATAAAAATTCCTCAATGTTTTGGCATATAATATTATGTTATATCTTTCATGAGAGATTGGATAAGTTGGTGCGAGAAGGAATTCTTCATTTTTTTAGACTTCTCTAACTATAAAATATGTGTTGATTGTATTAAGGGTAAATAGAACAAAATTAGAAAAAATGGTACAATAAGAAGTTTAGGACTTCTGGAGGTGATACACATAGATATTTGTCCGTCATTCTCTACAGCATCGTAAAGTGGTTACAAACATTTTATCAACTTTATATATAACTATTCTTATTTTGTGTACATTTATCTTATCACTGAAAAATTATATGCCCTGTATGCTTTTAAAATATATAAGGTTGAAGTTGAAAATCAACTTAACAGTATGATTAAGGTCGTCAGGTCTGACCATGGTGGTGAATACTATGACAAATACGACAAATCAGGTCGCAATCCAAGACCTTTTGCTAAATACATATAAGATTGTGGCATTATCGCCAATATACCACACTTAGGACTCTAGAGCAGAATGGTGTGGCTAAAAGACGCAATCGCACCCTTGTGAATATTGTACGTAGAATGATAAACAATTCAACATTGTTAGAATCTCTGTGGGGTGATACAATCAAAACTACAGTTCATATCCTTAACAGGGTCCCCAATAAGGTATAAGTAAAACCACTTTTAAGTTGTAAAATAAGAGAAAATCAAGTCTTTAATATCTACATATTTGGAGATGTCCTACTGAGGCCAAAGTTTATAACCTACATGAAAGAAGGATCAATCCTAGAAGCATAAGTTATTTATTTATAGAATACCTAGAAATGTCAAAAAGTTATCCAATCTATTGTCCTTCCCACTCCATTAAGATTATTAAGACTAGGAATGATAGATTAATTGAGGATACTAAAAATATTGGGAGCACAAATATTAGAAATTTTGTATTAAAGGAAGAAATGATTGTGACTCCCGTCGTTATCATTCCAAACCACGTTAGAATGAATCCTACAGTTGAGCATATAGTCACTATAGATCACCACAATGAACCTTTTATACAACTCACTGAGGAATAAAATCAAAATCACACTCAAGAGACTAAGCCAATGAGAAGATCTGAAAGAGAAAGGAGGTTTGCGATTCCAGACAATTACATTGTATACTCGCAAAAACACAAATTTCACATACGAGGGAAAAATAATCTTAAATCCTTTACACGAACCAAAAAAGTGTTAACCATTCCCGTTATATTGATGCCATTAAATATGAGTTGAAATCCATGAATGACAACAAATTGTGAGATCTTGTTGAGTTACCCCCAATGAATAAATCCAATTGGATGCAAATTGGTATTTAAAACCAAACAGGACTATAAGGGTAATGTTGAAATATATAAAGCCCGACTTATTGCCAAGGGTTTTAACCAATATGAATACATTAATTTTAACGAGACTTTCTCACCAATTTCTAATAAAAACACACTTTGGATCATAATGGCTCTTGTGGCTTATATGAATTTGGAGATATATCACATGGATATAAAGACTGTGTTTCTGGAGATGATTGGTATGATTGGTCAGATACTGAAGATTAAGGGTTGAATTGGCTGATGTTAAAGATCATTGGTATGATTGGATCCATAATAAAAATGAACGGCCTCATTTTGCTAAAATTAGTGATTAAAGATCAACGGTTAAATTATTTTGAAATTGAAGGTTAATTGCCTCATCGAATTTATATTGAAGATCGAGGTTGGCAGCTTAATAGAGTGCCAAATGAACTTCTAGGCATTTTCAAACCTGAAGCTGGGATGACGCACAGTTATCCTTGACATTTTCCTGTTGCTGTAACCTGAAAAAGCAACTCCATATTGAGTTAGGATCGATTGGTTCTTTTCCTGCCAACATGCAACATATAAATAAATATTGTGGAGGTGGGACACAACATCATAATCGTAAGTGGATTGCGTCCTGCCCACACATGGATGGAATCGATTCTTACAAGAGCTTTGTGGGGCCATCGTAATGTATGGACTTTATCGAGGCCATTCATCCATTTTCCCAGATAATTTTAGGGGATGAGCTCAAAATAAGTAGATATAAGGCTCAAGTGGACCACACCACAAGAAGCAGCAACAATATTGACACCCACTGTTGAAACCCTCCAAAAACCCACCATGATGTTTATTTGCCATCCAACCTAATCAGAAGGTAACGTATAGTAGATTACTTCAATGAAGTTATGTGCAACTATGCTGGGTGGGGCCACTGTCATGTTTACGAGAAATTAACTTAAGTTGGCAATAATGGAGAACACAGTGGATATTCAGTGAGCAGTTATTGTCATTACAAGAAATGCCACTTTTACCAACGAAACTTTTCGTAGGCAAAAGTCTTATTTTCGTAGGCAAAACATTTTACCCGCGAAAATTTTCGTTGGCAAATTCCTCGCTAAAAGTCCGAGGGGAACACCTTTTACCCACGAAAACAAAATTTCGTTGGCAAAGGTAAGACTTTTGCCGACGAAAGTTTTCGTAGGCAAAAAATTTTACCAACGTTAATTTGCATTGGTAAAAATGTTGACAAAACTTTTTACCTACGAATACTTTTGCAGGTAAAAATATTTACAAGACTTTTTAGCTACCAACAATTTCCTAGCTAAAAATATTTAAAAAATTTTTAACTACAAATATTTTCGTAGTTAACAATATTTAATACACTTTTTACCTACCAATAATTTCATAGCTAAAAATATTTAAAACACTTTACCTATCAACAATTTCTTAGCTAAAAATATTTACAAGACTTTTTACCTCCGAATACTTTCGTAGCCAAAAATATTTAAAACACTTTTTACCTACCAGTAATTTCGTAGCTAAAAATATTTACAAGACTTTTTACCTACCAACAATTTCGTAGCCAGAAATATTATACACTTTTTAGCTACCAACAATTTCGTAGCTAAAAATACTTACAAGACTTTTTACCTACCAATAGTTTCGTAGCTAAAAGATACAGGATGTTTGCCCACAAATATATTCGTAGGTCAAAATACTTAGAAAACTTTTCCCTACCACCAAATTGGTAGCTAAAAATTCTTTTACCTACGCATATTTTTGTAGGCAAAAATATTTACAAACATTTTCCTACAAATAAGTTTGTAGCTAAAATATTTACAAAAACTTTTAACTACGAATGATATCGTAGGTAAAAATACTTACAAAATGTTTAGCCATGAATATTTTCGTAGGTAAAAACATGGGTGAGACTTTTAACTACGAAAAGTTTCATAGGTAAAAACATGGAGGAGACTTTTACCTACGAAAATTTTCGTAGGTAAAAGTTTTATTTTTTCACCATATTCCAGCACAAAATTATTGATATACACCTGATATACACCTATTACAATATAATTCCTGATATACACCTGTTATGTAATATATTTCATCATATTCACATTCACAGCCATTTAACTCCAAAGTATATAAATAAATCTATACAAACATAAACTACATCATGCATAAATACATATAAGTTTAACATCATAAATAAAATATAAAAAATCACAAAGATGGAGGCAGAGGTGGTGGGGCATCGATGGATAAGCGTGCGGCAAGAGCCTGAAACATATTCGCTATCCCTCGCTCATGCTCTACCCGCATCTCCTCCATCCTCCTCTCCTGCTCCTCCCTCAGCTTCGCATGCTCTTCTATCCTCATCCTCTCTTGCTCCTCCCTCAACTTCGCATGCTCCTCTATCCTCATCCTCTCCTGAAAATAATCATACGAAAATCTATCGCAGAGTATCTTCCTGTCATCACGGGTCACGTGCGGCGGTGCGGACAGTGCACCCTCCTCATTGCTCATGCACTGTTTGCACCGCTTATGTAACAAGGAGCGGTACTCCTTGAACCGCTCCTTGATCATGTCATCGACAGCATACGAAATGTGCCGAACACTCGAATCTAATTCAAATTTATCCTGCAATTTCATAAATAATATATTAAGGCAATAAACTTATTAAGAAAATAACTTAACCGTAAATGAACTTTTATCAAATAAATTAGGATTTATAAGTATAAGTTTAGGTTTAGGTTTAGGTTAAGGTTAAGGTTAAGGTTTAGGTTTAGGTTTTGGTTAAGGTTTAGGTTTAGGTTTTGGTTAAGGTTTAGGTTTAGGTTATAGGTTTTGGTTAAGGTTTAAGTTTAGGTTTAGGTTATAGCTTTAGGGAATTGAGAATAGGATGAGGTTTAGGTTAACGAAATCGGGTTCGGGTTCATGATTGAGTTTAGGTTTGGGTTTTCATGTTTAGGTTTAGGTTTAGGTTAGGGAGTTGAGATCAGGATTAGGTGTAGGTTTAGGTTTAGGGATTTGAGAATACATTTAGGTTTTAAGTTTAGGTTTAGGTTTAATTTTTTATTTTTAAGTTTAGGTTAAAGGTTTAGGTTTAGGTTAAGGTTAGGTATAGGTTATAAGTTTAGGTTATAGCTTATATGTTATAGGTTAAGGTTTAGGATATAGGTTTTGGTTTAGTTATGTTACAGGTTTTGGTTTAGGTTTAGGTTTAGATTTTATGTTTGGGTTAAGGTTATAGGTTTAGGTTATAGGTTTTGGTTAGGTTTAGGTTAAGGTTATAAGTGATAAGTTATAAGTTAGAGCTTTGGGTTAGGGTTCGGGTTAGGGATCGCGTTTTGCTTTGGGTTTTCAAGTTTAGGTTTAGGTTTAGGTTAGGGAGTTGAGATTAGGATTAGGTGTAGGTTTAGGTTTAGGAATTTGATAACACATTTAGGTTTTAGGTTTAGGTTATATGTAGGTTATAGGTTATAGTTGTAAGGAATTTAGAATAGGTTAAGGTTTAGGTTTAGGAAATCGGGTTCGAGTTCGGGATTGGGTTAAGTTTTGGGTTTTCAAGTTTAGGTTTAGGTTTAGGTTAGGGAGTTGAGAATAGGATTAGGTGTAGGTTTAGGTTTAGGGATTTGAGAACACATTTAGGTTTTAGGTTAAGGTTATAGGTAGGTTATAGGTTATAGCTATAGGGAATTGAGAATAGGTTTAGGTTTAGGTTTAGGAAATCGGGTTTGGGTTTGGGATTGGGTTTTGGTTTGGGTTTTCAAGTTTAGGTTTAAGTTTAGGTTAGGGAGTTGAGATTAGGATTAGGTGTAGGTTTAGTTTTAGGAATTTGAGAACACATTTAGGTTTTAGGTTAAGGTTATAGGTAGGTTATAGGTTATATCTATAGGGAATTGAGAATAGGTTAAGGTTTAGGTTTAGGAAATCGGGTTTGGGTTCGGGATCGGGTTTTGGTTTGGGTTTTCAAGTTTATGTTTAGGTGTAGGTTAGGGAGTTGAGATTAACATTAGGTGTAGGTTTAGGTTTAGAGATTTAAGAACACATTTAGGTTCTAGGGTTAGGTTTTAGGTTAAGGTCATAGGTAGGTTATAGGTTATAGCTGTAGGGAATTGAGAATGGGTTAAGGTTTAGGTTTAGGAAATCGGGTTCGGGTTCAAGATTGGGTTTTGCTTTTGGGTTTTCAAGTTTAAGTTTAGGTTTAGGTTAGGGAGTTGAGATTAGGATTAGGTGTAGGTTTAGGTTTAGGGATTGGAGAACACATTTAGGTTTTAGGTTTACGTTTAGGTTTAGGTTATAGTTTTAGGTTATAGGTAGGTTATATGTTATAGCTGTCGGGAATTGAGGATAGGTTAAGGTTTAGGTTTAGGTTTAGGTTTGGGAGTTGAGAATAGGATTAGGTGTAGGTTTAGGTTTAGGGATTTGAGAACACATTTAGGTTTTAGGTTTAGGTTTTAGGTAAGGTTATAGGTAGGTTATAGGTTATAGCTGTAGGGAATTGAAAATAGGTTTAGGTTTAGGTTTAGGAAATCGGGTTCGGGTTCGGGATTGGGTTTTGGTTTTGGGTTTTCAAGTTTAGGTTTAGGTTTAGGTTAGGGAGTTGAGATTATGAATAGGTGTAGGTTTAAGTTTAGGAATTTGAGAACACATTTAAGTTTTAGGTTAAGGTTATAGGTCGGTTATAGGTTATAGCTATATGAAATTGAGAATAGGTTAAGGTTTAGGTTTAGGAAATCAGGTTCGGGTTCGGGATAGGGTTTGGCTTTGGGTTTTCAAGTTTAGGTTTAGGTTTAGGTTAGGGAGTTGAGATTAGGATTAGGTGTAGGTTTAGGTTTAGGAATTTGAGAACACATTTAGGTTTTAGGTTTAGGGATTTGAGAACACATTTAGGTTTTAGGTTTAGGGATTTCAGAACACAATTAGGTTTTAGGTTTGGGTTTGAGTTTTTAAACTTAGGTTTAGGTTTAGGTAAGTGAGTTGAGATTAACATTACGTGTAGGTTTAGGTTTAGGGATTTGAGAACACATTTAGGTTTTAGGTTTAGGTTTTAGGTTAAGGTTATAGGTAGGTTATAGGTTATAGCAGTAGGGAATTGAGAATAGGTTAAGGTTTAGGTTTAGGAAATTGAGTTCGAGTTCTGGATCAGGTTTTACTTTGGGTTTTCGAGTTTAGGTTTAGGTTTAGGTTAGGGAGTTGAGAAAAGGATTAGGTGTGGGTTTAGGTTTAGGGATTTGAGAACACATTTAGGTTTTATGTTTAGGTTTAGGTTTAGGTTTTAGGTTTAGGTTTTAGGTAGGTAATAAGTTATAGCTATATGGAATTGAGAATCGGTTATGGTTTAGGTTTAGGAAATCGGATTTGGGTTCGGGATCGGGTTTTCGTTTGGGTTTTCAAGCTTAGGTTTAGGTTTAGGTAAGTGAGTTAAGATTAGCATTAGGTGTAGGTTTAAGTTTAGGGATATGAGAACACATTTAGGTTCTAGGTTTAGGTTTTAGGTTAAGGTTATCGGTAGGTTATAGGTTATAGATGTAAGGAATTGAGAATAGGTTAAGGTTTAGGTTTAGGAAATCGGGTTCAGGTTCGGGATCGGGTTTTGGGTTTTCAAGTTTACATTTAGGTTTAGATTAGGGAGTTGAACTTAGGATTAGGTGTAGGTTTAGGTTTAGGGATTAGGGAACACATTTAGGTTTTAGGTTTAGGTTTTAGGTTTAGGTTATAGGTAGGTTATAGGTTATAGCTATAGGGAATTGAGAATAGGTTTAGGTTCAGGTTTAGGAAATCGGGTTCGGGTTTGGGATTGGGTTTTGGTTTGGGTTTTCAAGTTTAAGTTTAGGTTTAGGTTAGGGAGTTGAGATTAGGATTAGGTGTAGGTTTAGGTTTAGGGATTTGAGAACACATTTAGGTTTTACGTTTAGGTTTAAGGTTAAGGTTATAGGTAGGTTAGGTTATAACCGTAGAGAATTGAGAATAGGTTAAGTTTTAGGTTTTGGAAATCGGGTTTGGGTTCGGGATTGGGTTTTGGTTTGGGTTTTCAAGTTTAGGTTTAGGTTTAGGTTAGGGAGTTGAGATTAGGATTAGGTGTAGGTTTAGGTTTAAGGATTTGAGAACACATTTAGGTTTTACGTTTAGGTTTTAGGTTAAGGTTATAGGTAAGTTATAGGTTATAGCTGTAGGGAATTGAGAATAGGTTAAGGTTTAGTTTTAGGAAATCGGGTTCGGGTTCGGGATCAGGTTTTGGTTTGGGTTTTCAAGTTTAAGCTTAGGTTTAGGTTAGGGAGTTGAGATTAGCATTAGGTGTAAGTTTAGGTTTAGGGATTTGAGAACACATTTTGGTTCTAGGTTTAGGTTTTAGGTTAAGGTCATTGGTCGGTTATAGGTTATAGCTATAAGGAATTGAGAATTGGTTAAGGTTTAGGTTTAGGAAATCGGGTTCGGGTTTGGGTTCGGGATTGGGTTTTGCTTTGGGTTTTCAAGTTTAGGTTTAGGTTTAGGTTAGGGAGTTGAGATTAGGATTAGTTGTGGGTTTAGGTTTAGGGATTGGAGAACACATTTAGGTTTTAGGTTTACGTTTAGGTTTAGGTTATAGGTAGGTAATAGGTTATAGTTGTAGGGAATTGAGGATAGGTTAAGGTTTAGGTTTAGGAAATCGGGCTCGGGATCGGGTTTAGGTTTGGATTTTCAAGTTTAGGTTTAGGTTTAGGTTAGGGAGTTGAGAATAGGATTAGGTGTAGGTTTAGGTTTAGGAATTTGAGAACACATTTAGGTTTTAGGTTTAGATTTTAGGTTAAGGTTATAGGTAGGTTATAGGTTATAGCTGTAGGGAATTGAGAATAGGTTTAGGTTTAGGTTTAGGAAATCAGGTTTGGGTTCGTGCTTGGGTTTTGGTTTGGGTTTTCAAGTTTAAGTTTAGGTTTAGGTTAGGGAGTTAAGATTAGGATTAGGTGTAGGTTTAAGTTTTGGGATTTGAGAACACATTTAGGTTTTAGGTTAAGGTTATAGGTAGGTTATAAGTTATAGTTATAGGGAATTGAGAATACGTTAAGGTTTAGCTTTAGAAAATTGGGTTTGGGTTCGGGATCGGGTTTTGATTTGGGTTTTCATGTTTAGGTTTAGGTTTCTGTTAGGGAGTTGAGATTAGGATTAGGTGTAGGTTTAGGTTTAGGGATTTGAGAACACAATTAGGTTTTAGGTTTAGGGATTTGAGCACACATTTAGGTTTTAGGTTTAGGTTTGGGTTTTCAAGCTTAGGTTTAGGTTTAGGTAAGTGAGTTGAGATTAACATTAGGTGTAGGTTTAGGTTTAGGGATTTGATAACACATTTAGGTTCAAGGTTTAGGTTTTAGGTTAAGGTTATTGGTAGGTTATAGGTTATAGTTGTAGGGAATTAAGAGTAGGTTAAGGTTTAGGTTTAGAAAATCGGGTTTGGGTTCGGGATCGGGTTTTTCTTTGGATTTTCAAGTTTAGATTTAGGTTTAGGTTAGGGAGTTGAGAATAAGATTAGGTGTGGGTTTAAGTTTAGGGATTTGAGAACACATTTAGGTTTTAGGTTTAGGTTTTAGTTTAAGGTCATAAGTTTGTTATAGGTTATAGCTGTAGGGAATTGAGTATAAGTTAAGGTTTAGGTTTAGGAAATTGGGTTCGGGTTCAAGATTGGGTTCTGCTTTTGGGTTTTCAAGTTTAGGTTTAGGTTTAGGTTAGGGAGTTGAGATTAGGATTAGGTGTAGGTTTAGGTTTAGGGATTGGAGAACACATTTAGGTTTTAGGTTTACGTTTAGGTTTTGGTTATAGGTAGGTTATATGTTATAGCTGTCGGGAATTGAGGATAGGTTAAGGTTTAGGTTTAGGAAATCGGGTTCGGGTTCGGGATCGGGTTTAGGTTTGGGTTTTCAAGTTTAGGTTTAGGTTTAGGTTAGGGAGTTGAGAATAGGATTAGGTGTAGGTTTAGGTTTAGGGATTTGAGAACACATTTAGGTTTTAAGTTTAGGTTTTAGGTTAAGGCTATAGGTAGGTTATAGGTTATAGATGTAGGGAATTGAGAATAGGTTAAGGTTTTGGTTTAGGAAAATGGGTTTGGGTTCGGGATTGGGTTTTGGTTTGGGTTTTCCAGTTTAGGTTTAGGTTTAGGTTAGGGTGTTGAGAATAGGATTAGGTGTGGGTTTAAGTTTAGGAATTTGAGAACACATTTAGGTTCTAGGTTTAGGTTTTAGGTTAAGGTCATAGGTAGGTTATAGGTTATAGCTGTAGGGAATTGTGAATAGGTTGATGTTTAGGTTTAGGAAATCGGGTTCGGGTTCGGGATTGGGTTTTGCTTTGGGTTTTCAATTTTAGGTTTAGGTTTAGGTTAGGGAGTTGATATTAGGATTAGGTGTTGGTTTAGGTTTAAGGATTGGAGAACACATTTAGGTTTTAGGTTTACGTTTAGGTTTAGGTTATAGGTTTAGGTTATAGGTATGTTATAGGTTATAACTGTAGGGAATTGAGGATAGGTTAAGGTTTAGGTTTAGGAAATCGGGCTCGGGATCGGGTTTAGGTTTGGGTTTTCAAGTTTAGGTTTAGGTTTAGGTTAGGGAGTTGAGAATAGGATTAGGTGTAGGTCTAGGTTTAGGAATTTGAGAATACATTTAGGTTTTAGGTTTAGATTTTAGGTTAAGGTTATAGGTAGATTATAGGTTACAGCTGTAGGGAATTGAGAATAGGTTTTGGTTTAGGTTTAGGAAATCATGTTCGGGTTCAGGATTGGATTTTGGTTTGGGTTTTCAATTTAGGTTTAGGTTTTGGTTAGGGAGTTGAGATTAGGAATAGGTGTAGGTTTAGGTTTTGGGATTTGAGACCACATTTAGGTTTTAGGTTATGGTTATAGGTAGGTTATAGGTTATAGCTGTAGGGAATTGTGAATAGGTTAAGGTTTAGGTTTAGAAAATCAGGTTTGGGTTCGGGATCAGGTTTTGCTTTGGGTTTTTAAATTTAGGTTTAGGTTTAGGTTTAGGTTAGGGAGTTGAGATTAGGATTAGGTGTAGGTTTAGGTTTAGGGATTTGAGAACACATTTAGGTTTTAGGTATAGGGATTTGAGAACACATTTAGGTTTTAGGTTTAGGTTTGGGTTTTCAAGCTTAGGTTTAGGTTTAGGTAAGTGAGTTAAGATTAACATTAGGTGTAGGTTTAGGTTTAAGGATTTGATAACACATTTAGGTTTTAGGTTTAGGTTTTATGTTAAGGTTATAGGTAGGTTATAGGTTATAGCTATAGGGAATTGAGAGTAGGTTAAGGTTTAGGTTTACGAAATCGGGTTTGGGTTCGGGATCGGATTTTTCTTTGGGTTTTCAAGTTTAGGTTTAGGTTTAGGTTAAGGAGTTGAGAATAGGATTAGGTGTGGGTTTAAGTTTAGGGATTTAAGAACACATTTAGGTTTTAGGTTTAGGTTTTAGTTTAAGGTCATAGGTAGGTTATAAGTCATAGTTGTAGGCAATTGAGAATAGGTTAAGGTTTAGGTTTAAGAAATCGGGTTCGGGTTCGGGATTGGGTTTTGCTTTGGGTTTTCAAGTTTAGGTTTAGGTTTAGGTTAGGGAGTTGAGATTAGGATTAGGTGTAGGTTTAGGTTTAGGAAATGGAGAACACATTTAGGTTTTAGGTTTACGTTTAGGTTTAGGTTATAGTTTTAGGTTATAGGTAGGTTATAGGTTATAGATGGAGGGAATTGAGGATAGGTTAAGGTTTAGGTTTAGGAAATCGGGTTTGGGTTCGGGATCGGGTTTAGGTTTGGGTTTTCAAGTTTAGGTTTAGGTTTAGGTTAGGGAGTTGAGAATAGGATTAGGTGTAGGTTTAGGTTTAGGAATTTGACAACACATTTAGGTTTTAGGTTTAGATTTTAGGTTAAGGTTATAGGTAGGTTATAGGTTATAGCTGTAGGGAATTGAGAATAGGTTTAGGTTTAGGTTTAGGAAATCAGGTTTGGGTTCGTGCTTGGGTTTTGGTTTGGGTTTTCAAGTTTAAGTTTAGGTTTAGGTTAAGGAGTTAAGATTAGGATTAGGTGTAGGTTTAAGTTTTGGGATTTGAGAACACATTTAGGTTTTAAGTTAAGGTTATAGATAGGTTATAAGTTATAGTTGTAGGGAATTGAGAATAGGTTAAGGTTTAGCTTTAGAAAATCGGGTTTGGGTTCGGGATCAGGTTTTGATTTGGGTTTTCAAGTTTAGTTTTTGGTTTATGTTAGGGAGT